>OY728143.1:1330983606-1331608606 GCA_963277665.1 Viscum album
GATATTTTTTAAGAAATGTATTATTTTGAAATATCCACCAAGCCAATTGATTTTCAAAAAATTTAGGGAATGTTATGTCAGCATGTCTCCCATTTGGAATTGGATTTCTATGGTCAGAGGTTTCTCACACTTATCCAACCAATGGGTAAGGATATATGGGACATATATAGATTCAGATATAAATAGTCACATGGACCATTACCCTAGGGGAATTTTTCTGGTGTTTTTAGTCTCATATTTTTTTGGATATAACTCCATTAGTCCCTTCTAATCTCTAGGACCCAAAGACTCCAGTTCCCAACATGGTGTGTAAGGATCACACTTTCTTATCCATTCAACATGCAAGGAGATCCCCCTTCCACTTCCAACCCAATTTTTGGGAAACAATCCTAGTGGAATCCCATATCCTTTCATGCAGTAGGATGTTGTTTTTATCCCCTCCACCTCCTCTACCTTAAATCCTTCCTTTCTTTAGACCCATTTCCAATGTAATGTGAGGAGAGGTATTTGTCATGGGCATAACCACTTTCATCATATCCAGGACCTCTACCAGCAATGAAGGAGAAATATTATGTGGTTTTTTAATCTTTCACATACTCTTGTTTCTCACACAGAGCATGAGTCATGTGGGATTAGTGGTTTGTAATGATCAAAACATCCAGACAATACAACTGAAGGAATGCACTACGAGAAATCTGATTCCCACCATAACTAGGATATATCAGTAGGATTTTCATGGCCCGATCTCAATATAATCTCATCCATGAAATTAGAAACCATACCCACCCCCCAATGGTCCTCCTCATAGGTGTAATCCCCAAATTGGAATAAAATCTAAGAACTCTGATTCCAACCATAACTAGGATATAATGGTTTCCTTTTCAAGGCCCAATCTCAAAGGGAATCCAAATTAGCATTCTAACCCATCCGAATTCCCTTAATTTTGGTAGCCTATTTATCAGTAAGCCCCGATTTTAACTCCAAATACACCATGATATTATACATCACTCACAGTACCTTTTATTAAGTCAACATATTTAGGAATATGATCTAGATTAATTTTCTCAAATGTCTATACACTCGTGTGAGTTATACTAAACTATGTGGTCCTTGATTCCCCTCTAAATGAGATGTGTATGAAGCCTCCCTAAGGTTCAAAACCCAACTGACCAAATAAACCATGATCCCTCTAGGACATATCCCCAGTAGGGTATAATTAAACATGGAAGCTTACATTCCATCTTGGTTTAATGGGATGATTAGGTATAAGTCCCACACCAAAAATTTCCTTGGAATGTTCTTGCTAAACATCCTTGACACATGACATGAAATTTTATGGTAAATTACTTATCACATAACCTTATAAGATATGGTGTTTTCCATTCAACAGCACTGAATTACATGTGTTTTCATTCCTTTCTTGAGGATACATAGGTATCCCATCTACGGGTTCGATTCGAACATCAAAACTACTTCAGTCTCCCTAGATGAAGATAAATACTAGAGTTCCATTTGTTTACTTGGATGAATAGAAAATCTAGAGTTCCCTACAACGTGTTTAGGAAACTATTATTATCATAATAATGACCAAATAATATTTAATTAGTATATTATAGGACACAATTTTGTGAGAACCTCGAATACATACAAATATCTCCATTAAGGAAGAGCCTTAGATACATATTAATGATTCTGATTTCCATGCCTACTAATAATTGATTTTCAATCTTGGGATGACCTACCTCATACTTTGGAATTAATGAAGGATTCACGAACATATATTAAAACTATTAAAGAGTCTAAAAGTAGGAAATAATTCTCCCCAAAAGGGTGTAATGAGCCCGACCTCCCATCCTCTAATATAATGATAATTCTTAAGAGTCATTGGTCAAAATACCTAACAAATGATCACATTTGGAATGTTTGTCCCTTATGATGTAGATTTTTTGGGTGTTTCTTGTTCCATAAGAAAATCCTCTAAAACCACATTGGAAATAGTGATTCCTAACCACATCACACATTTTGTGGGAAACAAATGGTTAACATGGAATGACTAACTCAATTACGTAATTTCCTTCAATAAAATGGATGTACTGATCAATCTCTTTCAGAACATTCAATTTCTCAATGAAATAAAATTTCTTAATGGAACAATCAATGGTATACCTAAGGTGAATCCTTTACAAAGATGATAGTGTAACCTATTTTTTAAGCCCCTATAAATTGATAATAGAGGGAAAGAGAAGTAAATCTATCAAGAATGTGTTCATCCAAATGAGTTTTCCTTAACAAGTTTTTTGTTCATGTGTATATCCTACATAAAGGCACTCCTTTTCGTAACTACATTCATTCTAATGGATTCCTTCAAGTTTACACCTATGATCACCCCTACAGTTGAGCAGGTTAGATCCTCATCTACTCTAAGGATGTGGTCAATGAATCATCATCTATAACTCTGGGTATCTACTGAAGTAGTTCGAGTGAACAAAAATTACACTACCATCCTGACCCTTGATGCCACTCGATAGGCTCTCCAGGTCAACAATCACCTCGATCGTCTAGTCAGCTACGACTCGTGGTCTAGAAGAAGAAAATGTCGACCGATGTCATAAAATGTTTTGGGATTTTATCCATGGAATGGAATAAAAAATACCTCCAATATTCTAGGGAGTTCAACCAGGAGTCCATCTATGGCCTCATATAGAAGACACAAGGGTACTTCCCAATGTTTCCTTCCAATAATCATTTCCTTAATTTGGTTTGATAGTAAACCCTTAACTTGATGAGGGTGTCATATTAAACTATCAACACCAGTTTCCTCAAACCCTGTTATGCAAGATAACCTGTTAAATATGAAAAATGGCCAATATGGATAAGTTTCACTCCTTTTCCCACTCTAGAGAAGACCACTAACCTAGTTTGGTGTAAAATAGTAAGCAGGCACATACACCCATTCACCCTCAATCAACCAACCTGTAGACTCATCTAGTTGTATCTAATGAATCCTAACATTATTTTTTAGTGAAGCACCTTAAGAAATAATATACACCTTCATTAACATTTCAAGACAATTAGGGGGATATTATAGAGGAATTAAATGAATCCCACCAACCAAATATAGTGGATACCTACAAGAAAGAACATACACCTCCCTAAAGACACCATCAATGCTAGATGACTCATCTGTAATGAGTCAACGAAGTCCACTAGCCATTCATGGAAGAAGAAAATTGGTATAAAAACACCCTACATCATTCATCAAGTCTTCCAATAGCCTCATTTTTTAGCATCTAGAGTAGTAGGTTTGAATGAACTAATGACAAGAAAATGGATGATTCGACTCTCTACCCCCCCCCCCCACACGTGTATTTTCATCATCCACTTGCACAAAAGGGAAGAAAACAACTGGAAAATACACTTAACCCATACATAGAATGGATATATATTCCATTACAGTCACTGATTTCACCAAACATATCATATAAATGGTGTAGGAGAAGACACAAATTCTGGCCCATATCCTGGAAATATTTTAGAACATCATAATGGTGGCATGAGTAGTAATTGAGGGTGGAGACATAACAATATCCTTACAAATAGGAGGGCTCATCAACATTCCCCCTATGAGTAGATACATCAATTTGTTTCCATTTATGGAGGTCATGTGGAAAATTTCACCATATCATACAGAAAACCAGATTAGGAATATACACTAGTTCCAAATACAGATAATCTACCTATCTTGATGGCCCATGTCCGGTAAGCACATACAACTGCCCATGAAAACCCTTTTTCCCAAAAATTTTCCCCAATTTCATATAACAATGTGTCGAAGAATAAATCTTAACAAAAAACTTTGGATAATCAAGAGTCAATCTTCTATTTAGATTTTATTAATGCTGGTGTTATTTTAGCCTATAGATATTTATTTATAACATCTCAATATCCTACCATACCATTACCAAATAATGGAAGTATTAGCAGTAATTTTGAAGGTCCACATTAGACACATCCTTGTGATGTATTTATTACTGACAATCCGATAAATATCAAGAGACTATCTCATGATGAGAGCCAAAAAAACCATATATGTGGTCGTAAGACCAATGATAATGAGTGTACACCTCTTGCGGTAATCAACCATGATGGTCCTCTCCATGATGGAATTCACATTGAATATTCTCTCCTCATTAGTGATTCACATTGTAGTGATAATTCATAAAATAAAAATGTAGTAATGAGAATTCACTCTTATCATGAGGATCGTACAAACATGATTCTAGTCAAGTCTAATGCCTTTTTACAAGAAGGTGAAATCCTTTCACAACTAGAAGGAATTCCAAGGAGACAATAATTCTCTGTACCACCCTTGAGATATTTATCTTCCAATTCTACATATGAACTCCCTATATATCATTCTGATTCATATAAAATGGAAGGTAAACACCAACATTTGTTGGGTCAGGCAGAGTTGAATCTAGAAAAAGAATAATAGGACATGCTGAACATTAGAAAACAAATGGTAAAGATGAAATATTAGTAACATTCTGGCCATAGGATACTCCTCAATACAACATTTCTGATATTTTGGAGGAGGATTTTATGCATGAAATATGACTTATCATATGGAAAACTCTTCATCACTTGAAATAAAAATAATTATCTAATGAATATATCCAAATCATGTTATCATAATATAAGGGTTAAAATTAAAAATTGACATGACATCTCTCATGGCTTCCCAAAATCCAAAAATCGATAAGAAATAAGTATCCCTACAAAATCCATCCCTCTATTCATTAACGTGGTAGTAATGATTGATTTCACATACCCATTCAAGTGTTTATATTAGGGGATAGAGTGTACATTGAGCATTACATTTCACTGCACTCCTAAGCAAGAAAATCTCAAAAAAGATGTCTCATGCAATGTTTTTTCCTTAGGCTGACAATAATAAAAGGATTTTATTCATGATTAAATATATGATCTATAATAAATATACACAAACAACTATCATTGAAGTCAGGCCAAAAGAGGGAATGTTGTTGTGATACTATTTCACCAATCATTTGGGAATATTGAGTAGGACTATTGTTTAAAGGATTTCAAAAATAAGATTGGACCAATGTTAGAAATAGAACAACAGTATTATGTAACTAATAATTTATGTCAGATTCAAATAATTCACTAAGAACATGTTCATACCATGCTGTATAAATTCAGAATAGCAGCTACATTGATATTAACCATAGCTATTCAAGAGACTCCACAGTTGGTATAGCTAGGGGATTTTTAACCCAACCCTAAGAGCCGACAAAAAGATCATGAATGGATTAAAAAGAGGAATGGGAATAGCCTCATACCATAGGGATGTGTATTTTTCACATCATCACTCCCCTCCTTAACAACTATTTGTTTTCTCTCAATTCGGTAAGAATCTATGAGATGAAAGTAAAAATGAAATATCAGAGGATTCCCGTCAGTTTACTATCATCCAAAGAGTTCTTTATAAGCCAATGAAAAGGGGGAAATTTTATCATAGATTATTTAGAAGAAGACAATTTTTATAAATATTTTCATAATTGAAATAATTTGGTATGGTTTGGTAAATTTCATCAATTCCATCATTGAAGATCACATAGAGGATGATTCTAGTTATGTGGAGTCAGAAGTGGATTTTCTTGTTTAGGATATGGTCCACACCAAAATTGAAATAGGAGTTGTGCATACCTGAATCTAGTGGATGGATTGTAATTTTGGAATCCACTCAAATAATACACTTCATCTTCTTTGAAAGGTACCTAAAATGTAAAAAGGAAAGGGTTATGCCATTTCTCAACATTCCCTGAATAAGGACAATCCCTCTCACTAGAGGAAATATATTCTCAGAAATAGATGAAAAATGAGATATTTGATAAGACTCAATGCAGAGTTACTCTAAAAAAATATTCCAACAAGATATTCACTCTAATAAGATCCTCAACTCAAACTTCCTATTGGCACAACTTATCATATAAAGTTTTCCACAACAATTGAAGCAGACAGGGAAAATTGAATCAACCTAGTACATTGCTCACAAATTTAGTTTAATCCTAGAATTGAAGATCAATAATTTCCTCCTTTGGGTACAAAACCATAACATGGTTAAGTACATATTTATAATCCCACCCCTATTATTTATATAAGGAAAATAATCACAGTGCCTTCACTTGTGGTCCTGCTAACCACCACACCCGTTTAGGCCCTAGCCTCCACACCTGTTTAGGTCTTGGGTCAGCCATAAGTTTCAAAATTTATTATAAACACCATTGAGTAATTTATGAATCGATTAGAAGCTATGGAAGGACAATGTGAAGCAATTCAACAAGAAATAAATAATTGTCATGAATGGGTATATCTGAATCCACCCAGCCAAACATTGGGAATCCAACATATCCAATCTTTTATGGCTCAGGATATTCATATTAGAACATGATTCATTTTATCTCGCGCTACGATGACATGATGTGAACCCTTGTGAAGAAGGAACCAATGAAACTCATTTGCTTCATGTAATAATTACTAGGACCATTCATTGTTTGGTACATGACTTTTCAGTCTCAATCAATCACATGATGGGATAATATTTTTCAAAAATTTGTTTTCTGATTCATCTCAATTCCTCAAAATAGAATACTCATCATTCTCACAAACTGTAAGCATAGAGGGATTTAAATATATTTTGATTTAATTTCTTGGTGTAAAGGATTAACATACCTTTTAAATCTACTTATCTCTTAACAATAATTTTTCCGTATCTATATATAAAATCATTATGATAGATTGTGCACACCATTAATCCTTCTAAAATACACACGACAGTTTTTGGACCTTCCTCCAATTTTTATATAGTTGGATAATTCAAACACAGAGACTAAATCTAAGTCCTTAGTAATTCCATCAACTCTAGGAATAAGAGAAGTATAAGAAAAGGATGTTGAAGTTTCAATTAATAAGGCCCGTGTACCCTATCCTATTTGGAATTCCACATTATACAATAGGGACCAACCACCCAATACATAGTAGAAATGACCACCTTGTCAAGATGATAAATAAGATCAAATAACGAGATAGTTCGTGGAGTTGAAAACCAAGGTGTGTTCTTTTCAAAATGACCAAGTCCTCGACTACATCATCTCATATTGGGAAAAAAATTAGTTCAGTTTAAAATTCCAAAGAAGTATATCAATTAAGGATATGAGGACCTACCAAACAATTTCATGTCCATAAAATTTTGGGGCACCCTATCAAAGAGTTTTTTGTTTTCAAGGATCTTCTATAAAATATAGTGGACTCTGGGAAAGTGAAGCTTAAAAATTAACAACCCCAAGTAGGGTGTGTTACTTCTATCGATCGAGAGGAGGAAGGTGATTCAAAAGAATTAAAATGTAAGAATTCTCAAATATATGGTGATTGGATGGTTAGGAAAATAATCAATTGAACACATTCCATTCTATGAACACAATTGAATCATCCAACTATATCTCCTTCAACATACCCTGTAGAAAAACCAACGTCATCAAAATATCATTCCTCTGAAGGCCAATCCTCCAAGAAGTGACATGTCTGGAAGGATAAAGAGATAGAATAAGTAAATGAGCTTGTGTCAAGGGAAAATATTTTCTTGACCGTATGTTATTTTTTACTAGTTGTCTCAAAATCATGAGCACCACCATGCTAAACAACCCAAAAAGAGTCAACATGTTAGACAGAATATTCATCAGATGAAAATTTAGTATTTGGATTTGTTTATGTTTTTAAATTAATGGATCCCCATATACATGATTATTCAAATAATGAACTCTATTTTCTTATGCTTTATTGGGTAGTTGAAGGGAAAAAATTCAAGGTTGAGAATACAGGGGAAGACATGGTCATGACAGAAGTCATTACTTCAACCAAACCCCTTCATGAACTATTTATGCAGAAATAACTCATTGGAGAGCCCTCAATTGGTCTCATTAGGAATAAGGAAACACCCCCACACATTACAAGGTATTCCCTAACATGATCATATTAGTAGATCAATTATAGTCTATGTTGCCAACATCTCGATGGGTAGGAAAACCTAATTGGATAGATCCACCAATAGAAGAATAACTTTAACTCATACCCTAGGATATGGTCCATCTACATCTAGAACATCATATCTCGATGGAACCTACATAATAGAATCTCAGTGAAGGAAAAAAGAAGACCTATAGATCAAAATTATGATGTTTTGAAACTACATCCCCATGTACCAGCTATGTTATAAATCCTGAATGCCTTAAGTTTTTCAAAGGATCTCCAGGAAGCACTCATTAAGGATTTATCAATCATTAGGTGTTTGAAGTTGAGGTTATTGTCACAGAGGTTTACCTTATAAATAATGATCAAGGAGAATTTTTTATAGTCATATCATTCACAGGATAGGATTAGGATTTTATTGTATAATAAAACATTAGGATTATTTATCAATTCGACATGATTCATCACACTGATGTTTGAATATCCTTCATTGACAATGTCGCAGGGGTCAATATCATTCTGATTTGAATACTTAGCATGCTGGACCTCACTAAATCCTTTTTGTCTCCCTCCACTATGATGTTATAGGGTTATGATAAGAATGGGAAATAACCACTTAGTGAAATTACACTCAGAACTCATTTTGGGGATCTTGCGTCTGATACAAAGTTAATTTTTGTTTGATATGATAAAACATTTGATTTTCTTCTTAGAAGTCCTTGGTTACATCAACATCCAGTCATTCTATCATCATACCACTAGTGTCTTAAATATTTCATCAGTGGTCAATTTTGACATTTCATGGAGACAACCCCCTTCAAAACATGTTAATTTTAGTACATTGATGCAATGTTCTATCATTAGTTGGGAAAATGATCCATAAGGGATGATGAAACAATAATAAATTCACTAAAGATAATGGAAATGATCCCAAAAAAAACATTCAAGAATCTCAATGCAGATTATGTGGTACCCATTAAAAAAATTGATACGGTAGGATAAAATTCAAAAAATTTGTGGAAAGTCAACCTTACAGTATATGAGAAATAATTGATCTCCATGAAGATATGAAATCCTAAAATGATATTTCTTCATTTAATTCACTGAGCTTCAATATGTCTTCAAATCATCGTCTATGATAAAATAAGTTTTAAAATATGTGGAGAAAAGATATGGATGAGGATTGTAACCCCATCACCATCCCTTAAGAGCTTCGATAACGACCATCATTATCAGTTAGGATAGGATTGTTTTCCACCACGTTTGGTTGTCCAAATATTTAATCCTCCCCTAGCTTCAAAAATCATTATCCAAGACTTTACATCCAAGAAGAGGTGGACAAAGTAACACTTGAAGAAGAGGAAGACCTCAGGGACACTCCTACTACATTTGAGGAAGGCACCTCCACTACGGTGGATAAACTCAGATAAATAAATCATGTTACATAAGAAGATCCATGGCCCACTATGATGAGTGTGGCCACGACTCCAAAATAAAAAATAAGCATACAATACCCAAAGTGGCTAGCTAATATTTCCCAAGTGAAAAAGAAAAATCGGAAAATAAAAGTTTTCATTAATTTTTGAGATCTCAACAGGCTTTGTCCCAATAATGATTTTCTGGTTCAAGTCAGTGAACTCTTGATTGGTGTAATAGATGTATACCACTCATTCTATTTCATGGATGGAAACTATAAGTACAACCAAATATAGATGACCCCAAAAGATGGATAATCCATAACATTAATATCCCCTCAGGGGGTATTTTCCTATCATGTAATTTGTCTTAAAGAATGTTTGGTATATATACCAAAATGTTATGCATCATATCTTGAATCCCTTCGTGGGAAATTTTGTTGAATTATAAATTGGTGATCTAGTGGTCAAATAAAGGCAATGATCTGATCATATTAATGACTTAGAAACCATTTTCATCATGACTCAAAATCATAATATGAAGATAAACACTTTAAAATCTTCTTTCTAGGGAACCTCAAAAAAGTTTATTTTTTTATGCCACCATAGAATCACAGTCGATTCTTAGATGACTAAAACTATCCTTTACATGTCATCTCCACGAAACGTTAATGAGTTGAAATGACATCAATGAATCTTGTCCTACATATAACACTTCATATCCAATCCCGAAGTAAAGTGTTTTCACTTCACTAAGTTGTTGAAGAAGGGGATCACATATTAGTGGACCAGTGAGGGCTAATAATCATTTTATACCCTCATGAAATACCACATGGTCTTACTAGTATTAATTACAACAGTCGAAGGAAATACACTCCTTATTTATGTGAGGATCTTGGAGTTATCACTAGGTTCCTTCCTTGAATATATGATTGATGTTGGTAATGAAAACAAATATTATTGTCTTAATCGGACAATGCTCAATGTAGAAACTCAATATTTTGATACAGATAAAAGCTTCTTAGAATTAATATTTTTGGTTTATAAGTTGAGGTACTTTCTGTATAATCAGGAGGCCCTCCTGGTCTCTTCCAATAACCTGCTCAAAATTATCCTCATTCTTCTAATGAAGGTAGGACATCTGGCGTAGTGGAAAATTGTTCTGTAGTAGTTTGATATAATATTAGTGCCTCAGAAGCTATTAAAGGTAAGGCCATGGTAGATTTTCTTATTTATCACCCATCTGAAGAAGTGACATCATTAAACACTAAACAACCTAATGATGAAATTTTCTCTATTCTTGAAATTTCCAAAATATGGGAAATGTATTTTGATAGTTCTTCAAAGAGTTTAATGAGAAATATAATAGAAGAAAATAAGCTGAATAAAGTTGGGTTAGTAATTATACATCTCACCCTAGAGAAATATGTATTAACATATTCATTATTATTATCATAAGGTGGTACCAACAAGGTGGAAAAATACCATGATCCCATTGAAGACCTAGAATTGGCACTTCAAGTACCGGAGAATTTCATAGAAGTGAACGGTGATGTAGAATTTGTAATAAAATAGATCAATGGGTATTATACCATCTGGAAGGAAGATATAATTCCTTTTGTGTTTATATATAATGGTTAATGGTATAATTTCCTTCAAAACCAATATTTTATTATGTCATGTGGTCACAAACTGTCTAAGATTATGTTTAGTAAAATACATCCATAGCCCTGGAAGATCTGAACTGGGATGAAACAATAATCATTATTTCCCATCATCTTGTTGTTTCACCCTTTTACAAATCAAAAACAAAGTAAATCAATTAAATCATCCCCATTCCAGAGCTATATGGTCTTACCAAGGGATGGATGATACCTATCCTCGAATACCTCTACGATGGTGCACTTCCATCAGATAGAGTTAAAAGAGAGAAAATTTGTCAACGACCAGTTAATTTCACTTTTTATGTTGTCATAATTAAATGGAAGATCATATATAAGAAATCCTTGGATAGAATCATCCTTGTATGCATTGATGGGGTAGAATCTATTCTTTCCATGAGATAAGTACTTGCAAGAGCCTGCAGTACCCACCTGGCTAGGTATAGGTTATCTGATCAAGTCTAAACACTTGCATACTTTTTTCCTTTGATGATATAGGATTGTATAGAATTCAATAAAAAAGTGTGATCCTTTCCAAGTGCATTCAAACTTCATCCATTAACCCCTAGAGTTGATATATACAACCAAATAATCCTATCTATTTCATACATAGGTGATGGATGTAATGGGGCTTTATCCTCTAGCATTGGCTAATCAGTTCATGTATATCCTTAGTAATAAAAACTTCTTATCCAAATGGGATGAGGAAATACTTTTTATTAAATTTGGAGCCAAAATAATTGTTAGCTACATCAAAAAAATATAATCAACAGATTGGGTGTCCCTCATTCCATATTAGCAGACAACAAGAAGCTATATCAGGAACACAATATCAAATCCATCCATCCATCCGGATATCATGTATCGGCCAACGAAAAAATAGAGGATTTCAATAGGACTCTATCCAACATACTACAATAGATTTAATATAATGATAAGAAGTATTTTCATAATAAAATTTTTCATTCCTCATGATCCTAATGGACTACAAACCGTACTACCACACAGTCAACCCCATATTCATTGGTGTGCGGGATATTGGGTGTTCTTCCCATGAATATTTAGTTTCCATTAATATGGGTTTGCATTTTTATTAACCTATACATTGATGATATGTCTTAGAAATAGCTAGATGATTTAAAGTGATTAGATGAAAATAGATTGAACACATGGCATCACTTGGATGTCTATAAAAACGAAAAAGCATATGCATTTAACAAGAATGATTTATTTCATACATTCCACCAAGGAGAGTTGGTTATGTTCTATAGGACTCCAATGATACTAGGAACAAAGCCTACAAATCTTGATCCAATGTATGATGGACCGTATTCTATACACAATGTCCACTATAATTGAGATTATTACTAATTATCCATATATGGAGATCACACTTCGAATACATCTAATTTAAGGTTCCTTAAGATAGTACTTTGTGTAATAAAATAATGTTTGTCCATATTATAAAATGTTAAACTCATTAGAATTATCGACCTACTTGTATGATGATAAAATATATTACAACCATCATCTTAGTTGCATGATATAAAACATCATATCACCATATTCACCTATCATGTATGATGTTAAACTACATTGAATATTTTTTTATACAGGGATAAACTGAAAAACATGAGGCCCTGGTCTCATGAACTAAAAATAAAATCCCCCACATTTCCTCACCACACAATGTTAAACTATACTATTAACATCTCCCTTATTTGACATTAATGAATCCCCCAAAATACCATGTGGTGACATATTCCTTATGTTCCCTTAACTTGTGAATATATTATGTGAATAAGAATTACTCACATCAGTGTCACTCCTAAGTGGGACATGAGCCATTTTTCTCCCCATGATTTCGATTAGACCTGCATGGGGAAAATATATTTAAGAACTATGTCTGACTTGGTGCTACAACCAATGAGATATGTAGTCACACCTAGGTCTTACTCTCTAGTCCAACCACATGGATTATTTCATGTTAGGTCAGCTTTTTCCATAACAAAATGATTTTAATTTAAACAGTTATTACAGAACAATTTGTAGCTTGATTATCATTCGAATGAGATACTCAATGACACCTGTATTTCCAATCATGGGTCATATGGCGACCATAATATTAGAAATTACCACTTTCAATATATATGAGCCAATTATAAACCAATAACTCTTGAAAAATATATGGATTGATTCGCATACCATCTTGTATCGTGTGTCTGGCCATTATTAAAGAATAAATTAGAGCCCCACTATTTCTAACGTCAAAATTAAAATTAAGGGAGAAAACATCTTCCAGAAATATGTATGGATGGTTTCTTAGCCTAGAACAATACATAGTGACACCTAGGATTTAACTCATGGTCCAACTGCAGTATTTCGTTCTTTTATGTTAGTTCATCATTATCCATAATGCATGAAGTTTAACTACATGGAATATAATTGAACTTCATGTGGATTGATTCTCATTATATTTAGATAAGTATGGATGCTCGTATTTCATGTCTTGGGTATAGCCTTGATTTTAGAAAAGAAAACCCCCTTCCTTTTCCTTATGCATGAATCATATATACCTAAGTAATTTTTCTCAGAATTATGTCCAAATTCCCATTACAATGGGATACACAATGATGTTGATACTTCGTACATTAGGTCCAACCATCTACATAGATATTATCAAATGAACATTTTCCAAACATCATATCTGAATTAGAGTGGGGAACATTTAATCCAAAATACATGTGGCTTGATTCTTTCTCCAAGAAGATACGTTGGAAAAAATGGGTCTTACACCATAGTTTAACAATAATATAAAAAACATTCTACTATCATTCATTTGTGTTACCTATTTATTCTTGAAAAATATTTCAGAACTCGTTGTTTCTCAAATAGAGCACAAATCATTTGGGATTAAGAATTTTGTAAATGTAGTTCTTGCAAAAACATAGTGTCACAATCCCCATTAGGGTTATTAATGGTCCACATTGTATGAACTTAAAAGGAACACCAAATGTCCTCATCACATGAGAATAAAATACATGATTGTATCAGGTACTCTATGTGGATTTATCCTTATTCTATTGAGATACGTAGTGAAATCACAGTCTCCTATCTCGGGCCCCGACACAATTTAAAATCACTCACTCCCTGTGTATGGATTTGACTTGCTTGTTGAATATCATCTAGAACAATATATAGCTTGATTACTACCCTTGCGAGATACGTAGTGATGCCTGAATCCTACAACCTGGTCTTTCTGCCATAAAAACATTACCCCTCTACCAGTTTATAGACCAATCCTATGAGTGGAGACCAATTTCTAGAACTATGTATTGCTTGATTCTTACTCAAGAAATATACATAGTGACACCAAAGTCATATCCCCTCATTCAGTCATAATATTTCTTTTCACGTATGGATCAATCACATTCTCACAACATGGTGATAAAATGTATGGTTTGTTAAGAACTACTTGTTGCTTAATTCTAACTCATTTGGGATACGTAGTGATTTCTTGAATTTCAATCTTGGGCCCAACTGCAGCATGAATCAAGTGATGCCATTTTTCTCCCATGTATGAGTCAGATATATGTGAGGAGATTCAATACAAGTTATTATCTTATGTATGAACCTATATTCAACAAACCCCCATTATCATCCACTTATTAATTCAGTCTGGGTGGGTGAACATTTTTTATGAACTATGTGTTGTTTGATTCTCACCCCTGTGAGATATGTTGTAATTTTCAGATCTTCAACCCTAAGCCCGACTGCATCATAACCTTAAATATTACCCCTATCCCATAAAAAACAAAAAATTTATTCAAAAAATTTTATTTTTGGATCTCTACTTTGAGATCCCACTATGAAAACAAGATATTTCCCAATTTTTACATATGAGTAAGATCTATGTAAGGGACCCAAACTCAATGCCAATATCAATCAAATGCTTCCCCTATCCATTGTTCATTTCCCCTTTTCTCTTAACACACTCCAAATCATTTATAATATCATATCTACATAATAATTCATAAGATTTTGTTAGCAGAATTTCTAATACCTGAGAGCACCATTAACTATCTATACTATACGTGCCCCTACTTTTCCTTGCATAATTCACCCACATAATGGGCCCATCAACCTAATGATGTCAATTTTTGACTATTTATTATGTTCCCCAGTTTACCTTGAATAAAATATCCCCCATAATTTATTTTTCAATTAGTGGTAACATCACCCTTGAGAGAAGCCTCTTCTGTCTCTTTATGCATTGACAATTGTATACTAGAACCAGCGAATCCGCAGTCGTCCCTTGTATATGTGTCTCATATCCATTCTCCTAACATGAAAGTCTCCAATACTACCTTTAATAATTTCCCCTTTCACTTGTTCAAAGAATATTGGAATAACATGGGGTCATTTGACAACATATCATCCATTTTTTCATAATATAATGGTCCTATCCATATGACCTAAAACTGAAAGAACAATACTTCTTGAATTTGGGTCATAACTTCATAGAAAGAATATACTTTTAATTATTTTTTAATTATTACATGAAACATCCTTTCTGTAATTAGTCACTCTTCACTAGAAGACAAAATCTATGTCTAGGGAAATATAAATCACCATATAATTTTATTAGTTTTAAGAAATAGAATTTCTTAATTCATGAGAGATCCTTTACTTAAATATGCAGTAAGTTCCCCCAATTGTAATTTCATAAAGTCTCATACATAATAAGCACGTCATCCTAAGGATACCACTATTGACTATGCAGTACTTTCCACATGTGGACTTATAAAAACAACCCCAATAATGGGTTTTTCATGTGATGGTAACTTTGTTATTAGGTGAGAACTCCTATAATTCCACTAGCCCATTTTACCATATCACTCATTGGATCTGGGAATCCCCAAATCAAATCATAAAACTTTCTCCTTCCCTACCTGAAACTAATAACATATTTCCTAATAGATTACCATGAATTGTAGAACCATCAAACCTTCAGTCAAAGATAAATAACTTAATCACATCCATAATATCCCTGCTACAAGAATTTAAACTACAAAACATAGTGTCCTCAATGTGTGAAATGAAATAACACAACTCTCGTAATGTCTTTTCTCCATGACTTGAAACTGTATAGATCCCATAATTTTTTTTTCTTGACATTAAAACAATACAGGTCCTATAATGTCCTTGCCGCATGACTTGAAACTACACAACACCCCTAATGTCCTCCCGACATGGCATGAAACTACAGAGCTCCCATAATGTCCTTACATTCACTACTTGAAACTGAAGAACCCTAAATTTCCTTGATACACGACATGACACAACAACGCAAAATGTCCTTGTTGTGTGACATTAAACTATATAACACAACGTCAGAAATCCCCATCCTAACAAAATTTACCCTCTTTCACACATCAAATTAATTTAGGAGTGACTTTCAATTCATTTACTATGTCGGTATGGAGGATTCCTTTATTCTCATTCACCTTTACTTGAAAAATCTACCAACATTGGTATCGAGACATCCCAATCATAGACATTAATTGTTAATCAGTAAAAGAGTGATAAATTTCTTTAATGATCCTTTACCTGAATATGAAATACATGACTCCAGTTGGCCTTGCATAGTTTCCCACATAATGGGAAAGTCAGCCTAAGGATGCCATTATTTGACTATATACTACAGACCCTTTTTCTCCTTACATAAAACATTCCTTATTATAGGGTTTTTAACCAGTGTTATCTTCATTCCCAAGAGATACCTTCTTTATTTTCAACTACCATGTTTTATATTCAGAAATCCCAAAATTTTCTCAATATTCCCCATTTGAAGTATCTATTTAATATAGGAACCTTCTCGGCTATCAAGTCATGTTTGGTTTATAATTTAAATGCTCAAGGTCAAATCTATTTGACCTAAACACTATCCTTATTTTTTTGTCATGCATGGATATAAAATAAATATAGAAAGATAAATAGTATTCACCATGTTGAAATCCCCCAGAGGGCACTCTGGATGAAATATGAGTGTTATCTCGATAGATCTAGACTCTGTACGATTTATAAAATATTGAACAATAAAAATTTATATGTCATAAATCATGATAGGATGAAAACCCAAAAGGGTGTTCTAATAAAAATCCAAGTCTCACCCACTAAGTCTCTCTCATATTGAGTTTATGAAAAAAGGTGGATGATGATAAAAATAGATGAAAATTTTATACGGTTGTCCATACAACTATAGTAACATTCAAACTATGCTCACTAGGCTCATTGGCTTAGGTATAATTTAGAGCACCCCCATAACCATAATTTTTATTATGATTTTCTAGAATAAATATGTAATGCTATGAAAATCATTTTTTATATTATGAGTCAAATAAAAAGGCCCTGATGAAGACATAAATGATCAGAAAAAAAAATTCATTTATTTTATAAGAAAAAAACCCATCTGGGTAACTTCTAGGAAATTGAGTTTATCTGTCAAAAATTACAGAGGCCTTCAATATAAATCTTCATTTTTTTAAAACCCTCTTGTGTCACCTCTTCCACATATTAAAATTTAGTCAGTCAAACAACCCCAGTCTGCTGGGATTCATGAAGGGCTTCCTTGGCAGTTGTAATGAAACTGGCCCCTTCTAGTTGATCTTCACAAAATTATTGATGGTTTTTTTCAAGTCCCTTCTGAGTAGTATCCAAATCTTGCAGAATGAATGACTCTTCAATTTATTTCTCCATGATTTTCCTTATTATCTCTCCCAATTTTCCATTATGGTTAGCCTCCTCCTGGGATACTACAGATCAAAAATCATCATCATCGGTGAGTGGTATAGCCTTTATAATGTCCTTATAAAAATTATACTCTTTATCTTTCCTACAAATAGTCTCTTTCATTTTACTGTGGATTTCATTTTAATAAAATCAATTGAATTCCAACATGTTGAATGAAGATTAAATCCAACGGATTTTTAAAGGTAGTTCTTCGAGGGGTATATTAGATATTATCTTCATTATATCATAAAATTCCTTGGGACGTTAAATACATAGTGTTTTCTAGAAAAATGGATCTAACTCAAAGTCACTATCATAGGGGTTGATGTACTCTAGAATCACCACACACAAAAAAGTTCCATGTTGTGCTCCCTCTTGGACAGTGGAAACCATTCCTCCTGATGCTAGCCGAGATAACCTAGAAACATCACCCACTGACCTAGTGATAAAAGCTGATAATCATGAATGATGAATTAAAATAATAGTTATCCTCAAATGAATGGAATGTGTGGGGTGAAATTAAAATAGTTTTTGACCCCTACCAAACAACTGATCAGAAGCCTGAGAATATTCTTCTCGAGAATTTCCATCCTCAACAGTTTGAGCTGAAACCACTTGGTGAGGGATACATCACTAGGTATTACTAGAACCTACCAGATGGAAATCATGAAGGCCCCCTATTTCAAGGTTCACTTGAGACATCTTATATTTAATAGTATGATTGAGAGTGATCTCATCTCCCTATCTATGCACCATTACAATTGGAATTTCTGTTGCTAGATATTCACATTAAATCCATTCATCAATAGTGAATCAAGAATAAAAGGGTTGATTGGACTGAAAATAAAGACTCATATACATTTTATTTATATAGTTCCCAAAATTCATCTAATGTGGTATGAAAATTTGTGTCTTCCAATATTTCATCAAGATATATTCCATGATTCACCGTGGGTTCTATTGAAATTCCAAGACCCGTGTTATTATTAGAAATGGGAACACATGGAGAGGTTAGTTCATGACCCTCCTCTGATGACTTACGACCCCAAACAACCTCCTTATTGACATCCGTATGGTCAGCATCAGAGGTCATAGGATTTTTTGGTGCATACGATGTACCAGAAATATTAAAAAAATGGAAGTTATATATTGGAATATAGTTTCTTATGAAGAACATCTATCTTACTTGATGCTTCATATCTACCGACTATAGTAATAGGATTAATTTCAGGAGAAAATGATGTTTGTTAATTCCTAGATTCCTCTTCAGCGAAAGAAGCTGTTTCATTGGATAGAATCTACACATGGTCCATTTTTTTCTCATCAGTTATTGGAGGTTCATTTGTAATTTCATAGAGGGAAGAAACATAAGTAGTTCCTAAAATTTGAATAAAACTAAGCACTTTATCTTTATGATGTCAAATTTAATGATGCTAGGAAGACATATCGTTGTTGATAATGTGTGTATCCATGGGTTTAATTATCTAGCATCTCTACTTATTAATTTTCCTCAAAGCATGACTAACATCATCATATCTATAAAAATAATTACAAATGAGAAATCTTTTTCCATCTCATCCTCTATGGCCTATTGGTCTGCAGATAATTCCCTCGATTCAAGAGGTGACATAGTATCCTCGATAGCGGTATGACCAATGATACACTGTGGTGATGAAAGCTCCGTTGATTTTCATTAAGCTACCTATGAATTAAAATGGTATTTCCCTTATGTAATAATTATTTAGGAAAAAAATACTGTCAAAGAAGAAAATAATATGGTAAGAAGATAACATATATCTTTAAAGTCAACATAATCACACCATTATTAAAAAGATGAATGGTAGATCCCTTTAGTGGATCCAATTTCTATATTTTCCTTCACTAACATTGTGGGGGGGGGGGGTACTAGATCATCAATTATCTAGATGAGCATTTCCAGATCCTAGATTTAAATTCCCACATTAGTGGAATTATCCCCAAGGATAATATAAGACGGGGAATAAAGATATCATATACTTAGAATGTGAAACCCATCACATAGAAGCACCCATAATGTTTCAGTATAAAATAAAATTATGGCATATCTAAACTATCTTTGGTCTTGCATATTTAGAATACATCATGTCCTACTGTGAGGATGGTCCTGCGACATTAGAATTGATGGGCTTCCCAATTCTGATTATCTCAGATGGTGGATGTGAAAATAGAACCCGATTCACTTCTTGGAGATGGAGACTAGACAAACTAGGTGCATACATTATCAGTGATGATGGTGTGGCCCTCTTAATTTTGGTAGGTGGATTAAATCATGCATGATTTCACTTCGATGATCTAGTTTCCTCATCATATCCTCCCTCCAACTCGGATGACTCACCCTATGAAAAAGACAAACCACCTTCCAAACAAGAAGCTTTTATCATGCACATTTTCATTACTCCATCCAAAGGATCATCATTGTCTTGAACCACTTCAGGTTATTATGTAATCGAAGCTTCATCATACAAGATAGTCAATATTTTTTTGCATCATCTATGGGTAGATGGATCAATTCTCTTTTCTCTTCCATGGCTATAAGAAACCATATATGTTGGGCCACCATCAGATTTTGTTTGAGTCTAACATACACAATAAGAGATACAATAATTTGTTGTAATAATTTTAATTTTTTTTACAAATTGATAGGGATAATAGGCCTCATATATGATTTCGTTCTCGATTCGGGTTTCCAATACACCATCCATACCAGCTTACAAATATGAACTTAGTGATATGCTAGTCATCCAATCCTCAATAAAAAAAATCCTATGGCCATATTCCTGTAAAGAAATAAGTTGAACTCTTTAAAAAAATAGACATATCTGAATGTCATGTTATTGTAAGGACAGGGTAGAAATACTGAAGAAATACCTAACGAATTCTCAAAATGTGTTCTCGAAGACCTGGATCCCACTCTTTATAGAAGAAGTCCAGATATGGGTCATGATACATCCCTAATAACATGGGAATTCCATGGAATACTGAAATAATCCTTCATTCAATTAATTTTAAACAAATTCATTTGTATTTCTTCTAAAAAGGGGTGGATAATCCTACCATTTTATTCTCAACTAGATTAGTCACTACAACAAATGTTCTAGTCCTTTTACAACCTTTGGAATCATGGATAGGCCACAGATAAATAATGATCCACATATCTAGAAAACCTTCGAGGAATGTATTGGCACAAATTTTGGCATTGAATTAATATCCTCACTTGGTAAAATCTCCATATTTTTCATTGTCAAGAACGTAGTAGGTGAAATTATATCTATCACCTTTAGACATCTCATAAAATTCATGGACTTGGGACCTTCCCCCAACTTCTTTAAGAGAATCATCATCCATGTATCTGGATTAATACCCCCCCTTCACGAGGATCTTCATTCATGATTTTTTGAGCTATTTTAAGCAGTTGATGTGCTAAAAATATTGTCTTATCATTTTAATTCCACATTATAATTTATTAAATGATATCATCTTACATGTATCTATGTATCAGAGCCTAGAAGATATTGTGAAAGTCTGACAAGATGATTCCCACTTCTCTATGCATCATGTGGAAAAAATTCACCAATAGTCTCAACCTGCTCAACAGTTTTGGCAGAAAATCATCATTTTTATATTCATAGGTCTACCCTACCCCACAAACTTTAAATTATGATGCCTTCTAGATAACTTTTGAACTCTGCACATGTCCGGCACACCCATTATGCTTATATCCACATGGGATTAACACCCACTCCTTGATGTATGTCCCATAATGTCTTCTAGTCTTTTGATTAATCTACTTGTGAATCTCTAAATATGGAATAATAATAATGTGACTTCAGATCGACTGTATGTGGTTTCAAATCTGGAGCACATGGGATGTGATGCATAAAATAGGTTTTTTCTGTCATCGCAACATTAATATATGCACTCAAACTATAAATGTTGGTAGATGAAAAGATCATCTGGTTTTGAATCCAAGACATCGAAAGATATTCTTGAGATATTGCATGTGGACTTCCAGAAGATGGTTATAAACGTAAATGGGAAGATAAATTCTATTCAAAAAATCATGGGGACACTTATTCTGATACCCTTCTTGATCAAGAATAGTGTTATCACAGATGTCATAGTAGTCGTTCCCTATGATCTAAACCATCCCCTTGGTTCTCTTGTTAGCCAGTTCATTTGCAGCTGCAATCTTTTTGGGAGCCATTGAACATGCAATAATTTTTTTTTTCAAACTAGGTTCATTTTGAAAAATTGTGAAAATATGGCAAATTTTTAAATGGAATTAATATGAAAAAGTGAATGTTGGGTGTGCTATTGTGTCACTCAAACATGCAGCACACAAGTGTATTGCTCAAATACGTCCAAAATATCCATGAGTAAAATATTTTGCAAGAGATGTATCTGTGTGGATGAATTGAAATGTGAGAGTACTTATTTCTCCATTTTGTTAGTTTTTGTACAATATGAACACTTTATATATTGAAAAGGATTCCTACCTATTCCACTGGCTTGCGTGACATACCTACACGATTAACCAAGTATAGAAATGGGTGAAATACATCTCTCCTTTTTCATCCCATTACGTCAGGATTAAACACTATTTATTCAATCATATCTAATCCTGGGGGGTGACTTTTGTGGCACTACATTTCATTACATGTATAAAAAATGTGAAAAAGAAAATTTAATAGAAAAAGAAGGATATGATAAATAATGTTTTTCATGATTTGAAGAGCCTTAATAAGTGGTTCACCCAAGGTAGCCTAAATCTCCATCGGAAAGCAAGAACTTGCATGCCACCCCACATGTGTGACCTCTCAACATCCCCTAGGGACTCATATGTTCCTATAAATTGACCCTTTGGGCCTTCACATAGAGTGATGAATTTTCTTTATGGCTGATTATTACTATAATCTCCCTAGTGCTTCACTCAGGTCCTATTAAACCCCTACGGTATTTTAATAACAACTAAATAAATGGAATTAAAGGGGGATACTGAGACATAAGTCCTTTACATGTTAAAAATAAACAAAACATTCCCGAATCATTCACCCAACCCTCTAATTTAAGAAGTCTAGAATGACTGCCCAACCTCAAATAGGAACATGCCCTCTTCCATTCTGGGAATACATGTGAAGATGCTTAGAGGATGGATCAAAGCCTCACCCAAATTTATTAATCCATGTTGTTCTTCAACCAATATGATACCAATTTTTCCAAGACTGCTTGTGTTAAGACCCATTGCGTGTTTCACCCCTTGTGCGGTCCTTCTTGGTTCACCTCACCTTTCAACATATTTGAGCCGTTCATGAAGCCACATTAGAAATCATTCATAGAAGAGATTCTCCTTCATTGTCTCATGTTTTTGAAAGGGATTATTTTAAAGCCTCCACCAAGACATCCTCATTTATAAAAAAAAAGATAAAATAACATCATATTGTCTCCAATTTAGATTCAGATTTATACGGTCATAGTTTCCCAAACATGTCATTCTAGAATATATGTATTCTTGGGGAATCTTTTGATGTGGATATCTACGGTCATGTGGAACCTTTCCCTTGAGATGGTGTTCTGAATTTTTTGGTCTTATATTCTAGGTATAGAAATCAATATATATCCCATATCATCTCTAATACTTGGAGCCACCGGTTCCCAACATAGACAACAAGGATCACACTTTATTTTCCATTCAACATGGAATGAGATCCTCCTCCTACTGCAGAATCAGTTTTTGTTATACCATCATAGAGTAAGCACCAAGAATTATATGTAGGAGGTTGCATTATTTATCCTCTCGACATCCACCACCTTCAATGCTTCCTTACATAGGATCCAGGTCCAATGTAATGTAAAGAGATGGAAGTGTCATAGCCCTGGCCTCTTCGGCCAAAGTCACAACCTCTTCCACCAACAAAAGAAGAAATGGATGTGGTTTTTTGATAGTTCATAACCTCTAACTTATCACTCCAAGAATGAATCATGTTTCCTTATAGGTTTGTAACGATAAAAAAAATCATCACAATCCACATGATGTAATGAACTATGAGAATTTGGATTCCCACTATAACTGGGATATGTGTGAAGCCTTCTCAAGGCATGACCTCTATATAATCTTATACATGAAATTATAAATAATTCCCCCCTAAAATTGTCATCCTCCTAGGTGTAAGCCCAATACTAGAATGAAATTGAATAAATTAGATTCCCACCATAACTGGGATCTATAGGAATCTATTTCATGGCCCAAGCTCGAAGGGAATCCTATTTAGGATTAAACTTAAATCCTAATTCCCTTCATCCAGGAATCCTACATAGTAGTAATCCACAATTTAAACTCCCAAACCACCATTAGTTGGTATACCACTAGTGGTCCCTCCTATCAGGGAATACTCTTCACAAATAATCAATGATTTAATTCTCTCAAAGGACCGTACTCTCATGTGAGTCATACCAAACAATATGGGCTTGGATTCCCCTCCAAATGGGATACATAGTGAGTCACCATGATATTCATACTAAAAACCACATGTCAACCCTATTATCTCGGGTTCATATGCCCATAATGGTGTAATTCAACATGGATTCTCACATTTCTTCTAGGTTACTTTAGATGTTTAGGTTCCACTTATATGCCAACATTTCATTCAGGTTCCATTGACTACTTAAGTATATATCCCACACCAAACTTTAACTAGGAATATTCCTCCTAGACATCCATGCCACAAGATGTCAAAATTTATGGTCAGGTACATATCACAAGAACATAAAAGTTATTATGTTCCCCATTAAGCATCACCGAACAATGTGGGATCTTATTCCTTTCATTACAATTTGTAGGTTTCCTGTCTATGGGTTTGATCCCTACATCAAAAAAACTTTCATCTCCCCAGATGAACATAAATTACATAGTGAAAATCATATACCTATATGACCATAAAATATAGATTTCCCCACGATGTGGCTATAAATCCATCATATTCATACTATCAACCAATGAATATTTACGTACTACATGAGAGTATTCCATTGATGGAGAACCTTGAATATACATAGATATCTCCATCAATGATGAACCTCAGATATATACAGATGATTGGTATTTCTATATAGGCTAATTATTTATTTTCAATCATTGAATGACCTACCTCATTATTGTGAATTAATAATGGATTCATGAACATATCATAAATCTATAAGATAGTACTGGAGTAGGAAATAATCCCCCCCCAAAGCGTGTGATGATCTCAACCTACCATCCTATCAACCAAGGAAAGTTCGTAAGAGTAATAGGTTAAAACACCTAATGAATATCTACATTTAGAAATTAGGTCCCTTTAGATACGTAATAATTTTGTGTTTCTAGTTCCATAAACCAATCCATTTGAAACCAAACAAAAATAAATATTTCTAAATAGAAAAAGAATTCTGAGAGAAAAAAATGGTGAAACGAACTTGAATAAATCAATTATGAAATTTCTGTCAATAAAAGGAATGTACTAATAATTATCCATCATACCATTCTATTTCTCAATGAAATCCCATTTCCACTAGAAATAGTCATTCATAGACTCTTCATCATCAATAGTAAAACCATTACTCATACAACATTTCAAGTCACCTTCTCAATATTTTCCCCTAGGATGTATTTTTTAATAGACATAATTTTTATTGTTAAAACATTAAACTAGAAGTGACACCTTATGAAAATAATTATTCACACCCATTACATTAATTGAGCATTTCCTTTTTCCTCATAAATTTAACACATTATTCCATTCTATTCCACTTGTAAATTATTTTATAGTTCCATTGAGACGTTCCCTCAAGTGATTTATTCCACATTTCAGACATGGAGGAAATTGGTTCTTCTTTCCTTTATGGTCTTTATAAAACAATCTTTTATAAAACTCAATTTTTTATGTGTGTCTAGAAAATCACAAGGGATAATATTGTTAATTTTAAATTGAGATATATATTGAGACGTATAAATTTTATTTTTTATTCCCATTTTTGTTCGGATTAGTTACATATTTAGACAATTATAATTTTGTCCTTTACACACATTTTTAACAAGGTCCCTTTCTATTATATCCATAAACATGAACCAAAATTCATAATGGGAGAAAAAAATAATAAGAATAAGCAATAACATCATCATGATAAACATTTATATTATGTATAAATCATAACATTTTCATTTAAATATATGACATAATAGGTTTAACCTTGACTATAAATAGTCATTATCTATTTAAATACCTTATATAGGCTAATTTTTAAAATGTGAATTATGATAAGAATATCCCCCCAAGAGTTTCTATCATTGAGTGAAATCATATGCCAACTCATTGTGAACCCATTGGAGATTGAGTTAATACCAAATCCTCCACATTCATAGTTGTCAACCAATGGTGTATATGTGCAATATGAGTATCCAAATTCCAATATCAAAATAGAGATATTTTTTCTAGGGGAAAAAATTATTTTTTAACTTTAATTTAGGGTATTCCCCTATACATATTCTTAAACTATGTGTTATCACTAATGATTCCTCTTCTTAGTTTCTAAAAATTACTAAACCCTTCTCTGATACCAACTAAAGAGACCAAAACATTCATAAATAAATATTACATTTTTTTATATAAATATTAAATAAATATAATAGAAATAAATACCATGGAAACATAATGGTTTAGTGTATTTGAAAATAAGGACAAATTAATAATAGGTATATAAGATATATATAACATCTCCCGAAAATTTATTGACACCTAAAACCCTACAAAGTAAAAACATACATAAAACATTTCATCATATCCTAGGGAATAAGAAACATAAAAAAGGTTGAGATAGAGTGATGTGTAAGGGTAAATAAGGGATATATCTGTAAATGATCATATTTAAGAAAATAATGAGTATAAGGGTATGAAAAAATGAGATTAAAAATTGAAAATAATACATTGTATTTAATATACCATAATAATTGAATTATTATTTGGTAGTATATATGACATAAATCATAAAATCATAACGGATCATGATATTTGTAATTTTTCACAATCCTATGAACATAAAAAAATTGTGTCGCATAATTTTGTGGCTTAATCATAATTAGAGAAATCATATGTCATGGATCACTTCAAAGACCATCATAATATAATGGATATAAAATCGTAATAAAAAAGTCTATTCTATCAATTACAGTGTAATAAGATGAGTAACATCCAAAAAGTTAAATGTTTTATCATTACACAAATAATTTGAATCACATAATCATAATCTATTCTTATCTGAGCTGTAAAATCATAAAAAAATATATCATTCATTTTAACAGGACTTGTGGAAATGAAAATTCATTTTATAAAAACATCATATTCATATTCATGAAATAAATATATAAGTAATAATGATGTTATTATTGTAATATAAAACCTAGAGATTCATAATTAACCTCAAATGATGTTATCGTGGATGAAAATTCTCTTTAAAAGGTCACTGAAATATTTCATCATGAATATATCTTTCTCTTTTTTAAAACAACATATTTAAAATATAAAAACAACCCAAATATGAAGGAAAAAATATTACTTCAAAAGAACCATAAATACATGTAAAGTAATATTTAAATAAAATAGTATTCAAGTTGTCATGAAATTTAATTTGTGTGGTATATGTTAAAACAAATATTTAATTCACACCATTAATAAAAAATGCCTCATTAATAAAAGAAAATATGACCCCTTTTAAATCTGTTTATATAAATAAAAATTGATTAATAATAAAACTAATAAATTATTTGAGAAAATTGATAACATTAATGAATTTTTTTTAAAGAATATATGTATATGAATGTTAAAGATTCCCATCCAAAGAGGAAAATAAGGCCGGTTTTAGTTAAAAGCATACATTCAAACATTTAAGTACTTAGTGAGTAGAAATTGAAAATAAAACATTTAATCTATATAAATTAAAAATTTATAAGAAATAATTGTCATTTAAGATTGATTACTATATAATTTCATCATCATAAATTTAATCATAAACAAATCCAATAAAAAATGATACTTTAACATAAAACCCTTTCAGTTATGGAAAATATTGAGGTGTAACTCCCATGAAAGAATGAAATACAAATGAAACATCATTTAAAATGAAAATAATTAAAATATTGATAAAAAATATCTAAGGTGTATAGATTAACCAATTAAAATAACATAGGTGTATAAAATAACATTTATCTTAAAGAAGGTGATGTGAAATGATAAACCCTTAGCACATTGGTAACTAATAAATAAAACACCTTTGGAGGAAATAATTTGAAATATGCCATCAAATATCAAGAATTATGAATATAAATGATATAATATTTCCTTATGTTAGTATATATTGCTCATAAATATAAATATATGAATAACATCAAACATGCCTTCACAAAGCAATATTGAGAAAATGAACATTTTCACTATAGACAACAGGATTCATAATCTTTCTAACCTCTTATATAATTAATTATATATTATTATAATAATATAAAAGAACATTATATTTACATATAATATCATATATTAACTACATATTACATTTAAAAATTTATTTATAAATAAATATTTCTTAAAATGATCATTTTTTATGTTAGTAGTTTCATGTTTTTCGTGAATGATTCTTTTCAGCAGTTCTTCTACATTCCCCTTGATCATGGATCCATCATATATGGAATGTTATTTAATTCATTACTATAATTTTTTTACATAATATCCAAATAATTAAATATTCCTCAACCATTAAAGTCATAAAAATTATAAAATCACTCATATATATCTTAAAAATGACGTAAAAAGAGAGTGTTATATATACCAAATGAGAAATAAAATTCCAAATTATAATATTAATATTATATAAAATAATATTAATAATTAAATATATATAATTTTTTTCTATACATTAAAGTAATATGTTTAAAATGAAATACATAGCTGATGTAGGCGGTAGACTGTATGTATGGATGAATGATACAGAAATATTACAATAACAAAATGAAATAAATGTAGATAATATTTTATCAGTAAATTTATTAATCCATTAATAAATATTATATATAAGTTTTTACATCCATAATTAAAACTATTTATAAGAGTCATTGATTAAAACTGAATAACATTTCTCTATGGAGGTGGCAGTCTACAGGTACAAAAAACAATACTTTCACTTATCATTTAATGTAATGGAGGTGGAGAAGAGTTTTCTCATCATCATAATAACATCTCAATATATTTTTCTTAATATATTAATCATATTATGATATATATAAGAAAATAATATGATGTACAAGAAGATATTAAACATCAATGAGTTGGGTAAGGTAGTTACCTCTTTTTTGAGGGATGTCCTTTTGCTTATAACATAAGCCTTTATAGGTTGGGCATAACATATGTTAAAAAATATGAAAATTAAGTTAAGGAAGATATGAAGGTATTTTCGTTGATAAGTAATGTGATAAAATTCTCAATAATTTTTAATAATGGAGGAGAGGATGTTCCATTTTAAATACAAGGAGATGGAATGTTTAAAATTACATAAAAAAAATTAAATATAAGATATTTTTTAGGTTAAATGATTCTAAATGACTATATATTTGATTAAAAAATTATAACATTGAAATTTATGTAAATTATAATATTTATAGTGTTTTGGTATCATTTTAAACATAATATATTTTGTTTAAATTCTTTACTAACCTGTTTTAAACTTAACTATAGTAACAATTTTTTTATGGGTCATAAATATACATTTATGGTGACACATCTATGATAAATGGTCTATGTATGAAATGTTTAACCATTTAATATTCCACCTAACCGATTTAATGATTTTTTTTCTAATAATAAATCATTTAATAGTGTATTATTTAAATTAAATTTCTATTATTGTCTAGTTTTGGACATTTCTTTTAATTTGACGTTTTCATCATGAAGATAAAAATGGGTTTTTATATAAACAAATTTAAAATAGTTATAAATTATTATTACACATAATTTTCTCATGAAACCATAATTATTTCAAAACATAAATCATTTTATTTTTTTAAAATATACTTAAATTTTTTTTTTGGTTTTCAAAAGCACTGAGACAACATTATATATGAATTTAATGTCATTATGCCATCATAATAATTTTAAAATTAAATAATAATTAATAAAATATATTCTTTATGGTAAAAATAAAATTATATATTAATTTATAACCTATTTTATCACTATAATTATATTCAAGATAAATTTAAATTAAACGGTGTCATTTTGAATTAATAATTTTCTTATAAAAATATGTTACAGTCAATGGAATTTTGCATGAAATTTTGGTATTTTCATATCAAGGAATGTCTTGTTGATCCCACTCATCCAATATTGTAAAGAACGTGTTGGAGATATCTTCAAGACTTATTTTTTATTTTTAACCTAGTTATATCATTTTTACTCTCATAGTGGTGAAAATTATTTACCTTGGCTACTCTTTATAAGGAACAAATTGAAAGTATACATATTTAAAAAAATTGAACCACCTCATTCGAAGTATTTTATCTATTTTTATATTAAATTTATATATATAGAAGTAATATATTATAATTTAAATTTATAGAGAACAATGAAAAATATGTTTTAGAGAAAATATTCTGCGCCCAAAAATGTTCCTATAATAAAATAATGTATAATTATAATTTTTATATAATTAATTAGGATACTTATAATTAATGGAAAATGATATTACAGAAATATAAAATTTAAAAATAATTTTTCTATTAATGAAAATTATTTTATGAAAACAAATCATAGTTTTAAAGTGATATATATTTTCTCAATAAACATAAAAATAAATATTTTTATAAAAATTTCAAAATTTCACCCTATGATAATATTGAAATTCTTATTTTGAAAATGATTTTATTTTCAACAAATAAAATTTCAAAAAATTCATTAAATTAAATATAAAATATATGCAGAATAAGAAAAAAATCGTTAAAATGAGTTTTTGATGCATAAAATTACTTTAATAAAACTTATTTAAAAAAATTATTATTAATTAAAAATTCATTTTTATTATATAAATTGTTTTTAATCATATTATAATATGTTTATTCCTATTCATACAACCAATTTAACTGATATATTTTAATAATCACGTTTAAATAATAATAATTCAACATTATATCCAAAGTTACAAAAACACTTGATGTTTCATGTTATGAAATATATTGATATTATTTTTATTTTAAACTAAAATTTTAATGTAGTACAATTTACATGCCTAGAAATGTTCCTACTGCCAAACATACTGAATCTTGTTTTTTAGTATAAAGAAACAATGATTATGTCAATCATATTATTTAGAGTACTTAATTTGAGTTGGGGACAAAATTGAGGCTGGAATTTTACAACCAGAGGTTTATTATTCCTACTTTACTTGACCTAATTATATAATTATATAATAAAGATACTCAATGAAGGGAGTTAACATATTCGATTCCTCTAATACATTCGGGGAACATGAATTTTTAATTCATTAATAATTAGTTCCAATTTTTTTAATTATCGTCCCTATTTATCACGAGTAGTTGAGGTGATCACCTTTAGAAACACCATGATAATGATTATTTAATCGTAATGTGAATAAACAAATTATGTTCCCATATTATATAGGTCATTTTCATTAAAATAATGGGATCATGGGACATTTGATAACATCTATTAATCAAGAAATATGATCAACCACTTTATACCATGTTAAATAAAGGGAAGGAACACATACTTTAAGGGTGTATAATTTTAAGACCCCAATATTTTATGAAACATTTGTTTGAAATAAAATTAATTTTTTTAATAGCATGAAATTCAAGAAATATCATGTTTAAATTAACTACGATATAATATTGAAACCTTATTATAGGAAACTTATTCCATAACAATTATATTTTAGGATATAAATATGACTAACTATATTATTGAAAATTGTATGGTAATATAATTATAATACTACATTAGTGGTTATCAATTAACTAAAAATAAAAATATTAATCTTTTGAAAATAAAAAATATGTTTTCCTGAAAATAATTATTATAACACCTGAAATGTATTTTTAACAAAATAAGTTAAATTATTAAACATTGAAAATTTATTTGTATTTAATTTCATTCTTTTATTTTCAACGAAATAGTTTCACATTAATCTAAAATTTTTTATATACATGGGATAAAAATAAATCCAGTTTTATGATTGAAAATAGTAATTTTCAAAAAGTTATTTTCAATGCATTTTTTGAACATATTTTAAAATCAATTTTTAAAATTTATTGTAATTGAATTTTTTAAAATAGATTACATATTTCCAATCTAGAGGAATTAATTTAGTGATTATGACCCTTTTATTTTTGATTTATATGAATAGAAATCATGGTGAAATTTATCACCTTAGTAAAGTGTAAAATAGGTTCATCAATGTTATAACTAAGTGACAACAAAATAAATTTTCATCATAATAATTATGAAATGGATATAATAATAATATAATCACATTATTCTCAAAATTTATTTATTTATATTGAAAATTTTCTCACAAAATGACCAATATACTATATAATGAAATAAATGTTACATATTATCACCACCTTCTTTTAGTTATGTCTTATGAGTGCACATAAGGAAAAATCAAGTTATAAATGAATATAAATTTATATTTTGAGCTTAATGAAATTATTTTCTTGATAAAAATTTATTTATAATAATTATTTGTTATATACTTACATTAAAAACTAATGAGAATCTGACACATAAATTATAGGATTACTAGAAAAGTAAAAACAATGATTTTAAAAATATTAAATGTAATGTATTTTGAGTGATTTATATTGTTGTATGAATTTTATACATTAATATAACATATTATTATTTTATTAAAGGATTTTATTTGAATCATGAATTTTTTTTATATATTTTAAGTCAAATTAAGTGAACATTTTCAGAATTGACATTAATGATATTATATCAAAATAATATTATACTAAATTATTTTATATTTTTTTTCTAAAAATAGATTATAATATATGGACTAAAATGTCAGACCATTGATATTTGTGGTCCAATTATTACCTTATAATAAAAATTATAAACCTTTAAGCATGAAAAAGATGTTACCACTGTTAATGTTAAAATGAGTTAACTATAAAGACCCGGAAATATCAAGGAAATTTTTTTTTTCTTAATTTTCTTTTGAATTTTAAAAGAACAATGTTTCTAACGGCGCCTGATTCTGAGGCCCGGTGTGCCCGGAATCATTTTATGAAGTTTATCTCGAGTACGTTCAGTGAACGAACGAGCCGATTTTCCTAACATTTGAACCGGTGCTCTGAATCGAATTCTGAGGTCACCGATAGATTTTCAGCGCCGGTAATTGCTTAGGAACACCTTTTCCAGAGTTACGTTTCCTCGGGTGTGGTTATTAAATTTTTTGGGTTAAGTAAAGGAATAAAATAAAAATGGTGCGGCCTATTTTTATTTTATTTAAAGTTGTTTAACCTAAGCTAAGTGATTAGAGTGGGACCCACTATATCCTACTCCACTAGGTAGGATATTTGTGGGGTGGGGCCAACACGAGCCTCACCTTTTTCAACCCCCTCCGTTAATTAAGAAACGCACCCGCACCCCCCTTTAAATGAAAGCCAACCCTTGATTTTATCTATTATGAAACACCTCTTTTAATATGGAAGTTTAAACGTTTCAATTAATTCAATTAATTGATGGATTCGTTTTTGAATTTAAAAACGCTTGGCATGGGAAATAAAATAAGACAAACACTTATTTTATTATGTTTGTGAGCTTGTGGAGAGAGGCTTGGAAGAGTTTTCTCAAGGCATGAAGTTCTTCTTCTTCGTCGAAGAACGCGAAGAACGTACCGCCACAGACGAAGAACGCCGACCTCCGACGACGGACGACGGTGAGAGACGCCTTCCTTTGAGATCGATGATGTTACTCCATGTACCGCGACACCAATGACCCTCTCCTTCCGTGACACCATCTTCCGCGATGATAAAATCCGCGATGAACCTTCGCTCAACGAATTCGACGAGGTAGGGGATTTATTGTTTTTATTCGTGAATTCCTTCGTCGTCGTTCCTCGTTTCAATTGGACCGCTTGCTTTCAATTAACGGGAGGGGGTCAGACCGTACAAACATGGCCGACCCTCCTCCCTTGATTATGTTGATTAACCTTGTTGTGGTTTGGAACGGAGATGGCAAGGTGCCGTTGCACCGTGCGGGATCATGCAGCAAGAACACGCGGCACCGTCGTGCCACGCCATTGAAGTTGAATAAGGTCACGGTGCCATCGCGCCGTGCCGGAGAATCATGAAAACACCGTGGCTGGAGCGGGGCCGCAACAGAGTAGGGAGCGGCGGCCGGTTTCCGGCAGCCGGCATCGGAGAAGGGGGACCGGCCCGTGCCGGTCCCGTGGTGCAGCAGCCGACCGGCCGGAGTGGGCTGGTCGGTCAGGGGGAGAACTGAGGGTTCGAAACCCCCGGCTAGAAGCAGGAGCGGCCCCCAAGTGGGGGGGGGGGGCATTTCATTAAACAGGGGGGTAGCGCCTCCCCCCCAAACCGCTCGACCGTTTCAGCCGAGCCACCATGCCGCGCCGGGCCAGCCGGGTCGGGCCGCGCCCAAGTGGGCTGGACCCAGACCCGGGTCTGGTCGACCCGGTTCGGGCAGACCCAGGAGGTCTCGGGCCGGGTCGGTCCGGGCTCAAAACCCCCATTTTTGGATTATTTTCGTTCTTTTGCCCATAGCATGGGCTACGGACCTCTGATCGATGCACCATCAGTTACGATGCGATCCTTGGATCGAGGCGGTCGTTTTGGTTTTTTACACTCAAGGTTTCAGAGAACTTTGTGTATGGCCGGGTTGGTTCGAACCCGAAACCAACCGGGCCCTTGGAGCGGAAACACTTATATCTCGAGCTCCGGACGTCCGATTGACGTGTTTTTGACTTTGATGGATTTGTCTTGATGAGATGAATCTTTTGGAATGCTTCTCCCTGAGTTTTGGATGCAGTTGGATAATATCCTGGCTGGATTGTACCTGAAATCCAACCGGTCCCCTAGAACGGAAAAACTTATAACTTTCAGACCAGACGTCCGTTTGACGAACCATCAGCGGCGTTGGTGATCACGTTGGGAAACGGTCCTTATGAGTATACCATATGAGTGTTCGGGGTAGAGTTGAGATTTGGTTGGGTTGGTTCGTACACGAAACCAACCGGGCCCTTGGAACGAAAAGGATAATAACTCAGAGACCGGGCGTCCGATTGACGCGCCGTCTGTTCTGTTGAGACCCCTATGACGAGGCGGTCCTTTGAGAAACTTCTTCATGTAACTTTGTGATACTTGGAGTAAAGACCTCTTGGATCGTGGAGTGGACCCTCCCGGAACGAGCATACTGTGTGCAGAAACCCTAGAGCTGACTGAGACTTGACGACTACTGATCGATTGACTCAGTGTGTTTCAGATAGCCCAGTGGGGAGCACTTGGTTGTAGCGGTAGACCCACGGCGGAGGAGTGCTTGGTTGTAGCGGCAGACCCATGGTACTCAACAGAAGGAGTGCCTATGGAGGCTGTGAGGGGGAGCGCTTGGTTGTAGCAGCAGACCCACGGCAGAGGAGAACTTGGTTGTAGCGACAGACCCGTGGTACTCAACAGAAGGGGTACCTCTGGAGGCTATGAGGGGGAGCGCTTGGTTGTAGCGGCAGACCCATGGTGGGAAGAGCTTGGTTGTAGCAGCAGGCCCACAGTACTCGACAGGTGGAGTACTACAACAGTCCAAGGTTAATGGGAAGTGCTTGGTTGTAGTGGCAGGCTCACTGTACTCGATAGAGGAGGAGTTGCCCCAGCAGCTATGGTTTCGACATAATGATTAAATCCTGGTTTGAGCGGAGTCTGGATTTTCAATCATTATATTAGATATGATTGACTTGTGGATTTGAGTTGTGTTATCCTGTGTGGATTGGTTGTGCAATCCAATGTGGATGTGATCGAACATGGGCTCAGATGTTGGAGCCGAACTTGACTAATGACTTGGGTATATGTATGGACCTATACCTAAGTAGTGTTGGATGTCACTTCGTGATTGTATCTTTTCTTTGTGGTTTATTCTTTGTGGATTCAGGGAGACCTTTGGGGGTCTTGGGGTCCCTACTGAGTAGCGTATACTCACCCCTGCATGGGCTACGCCCGCACTACGTTGTGTTGGTTGCAGACGACAGACAACGCTGATCGTGGTTGAGGCTTGCGGAGCAGGTCGGTACATGGAGGTGTACCACTGGGCGGGCCGTACATGGAGTGGACGACGGGACCCGAGGATCTATGAAGGCTATCTGTACCCACCCGTCAGGTGGGACTTCCCGTGGACGGCTCGACGTTGCGGCTTTATTTTTCAGTTGTTGTACTCTCTTTTTCAGTTGTACTTTACTTTCAGTTTGGGTTTGTATTCTGGCCCATTGGTTTTCCGAACTTACTTGTACTCTGTTTACATAGTGTTTACTTCCGCTTACTTACTCTGTGTGTTTGTTTACTTCGTAAAGGCAATGCCTTCCCTTTTTATCGGGAATTACGCCTTGGTGCTAGTCGCCAGCCCCTGGCCAATGGGAGGCGGGCTTGGGGTAGTCACAGCACAGGCCCCAAGGGCGGGTCGTGACATTAACTAAGGGGTTAAACCAATGGATAATGTTTAAAATACTAATTAACCTCCTCCAAATAGAATATTTCTATTTTAGTATCAATTTTAAGAAAAAAGTGAGAAACCAATAAATTTCATAATACAAAAAATTCATACCTCGTAAGAAATTAAGAAGCCATTCATGAGAAATTTTAAAATTTTATAATCACTTACCATAAATACATTCCATTCAATGGAGGTAGCCTTCATATCATGACTAAACATAATGATATCATCAATGTGAGAATTAATCTTGTCTCAGGTCTATACATTCTCCACCTAGATTGTTTTCCCCTCATTGAAACCATGAATTAAGATATTATTCTTCTTATTAGTCTAGGAGGATTGATTTTCATTCAGATAAACATACATTCATCTTTCAAACATTCTATGTGTATCCTATGTTGATATCTAGATCCAGAAAGTTTCTACTGTCATTGATTCATTCAAGTCCGTAATAATTTTCTAGGTGTTGTTTAGTTCAATGATATAAATTTATATAGTCATTGGATCTATGGTATTTAGTTCTTCTACTTGTGTTTCAATAGTCTCAATAACTATAGACTCCACAAGAATAATGGAACACTTTAAATTACAGTTTAGTATGTCAGTAGTAGAATTAAATCACTTTCAGGTAATATTCCTTTACTATAGGACCCTGTAATAGGAGTGTTAGAAAATTAGAGTTGTCATTCCTTCTTTTTGGATTCCATACATGCGGAATAAAACCATCTGAATACATGAGGGTGTTTTTTCCTTTCATTGAAGAGGAGAAAAGATAATCTTTTGTGAGCTCCATTTATTTGGGCTCCATGTTCCATGGTTCTGAGGCATGATCATTACCCATTCCTTTTTCAACAATCCTACCTTCATATACTTCCCTATTTCAATCCATTTCTCAATACGAGGTAACTCACTCTCTCCTAACACCGTAAAGCGGTTATGAGAACAATAACTAGAACCTCCATCTTTATCTGTGTATAAGACAGAAGAAGGATTGATGGCCTCACAAAAAACCTATTCTTCTGGAGTCCTTATTGTGCATTCCATTCTCACTGATCTCATCTGATATCCCTATCCTATTGAAACCCCCTCCCAAGTACAACCCTAACTATTAACACTATATGAACCAACCCAATATATTTCATGAATCATATCCTTTTTGGGAGAAAAATAGTTAGCTCTTATAGTGTTGGAAAATGAGGGTGTTCCCCTTGAAAAAATTCTTTGAACCACACACGCCCCCACATCCTCCCCCGAGCCTCCTTACAAAATCAATTATGGTGAAATAACTCCCAAATCATTCCTCAAGTAATAAAAAATGTCCTATATCCATGGTTTAGAACTCCTATGTTGCAATTCCTTCTGGTTGGTTGAAGGAAGTCCCAATTCTATAGAACCCAGTGGGTCCACCTCATCCACTTTTCACACTATACTACCAATCTAGAGTCTAGTCTTAATTGTATTCTCAACCATTGAAGGATGTAAATCTTGAGAATTGGAAACCACTCCACACCCGCCAAAAAAAGAAACTAATGATTGATAGCATACCTTCCGATACCACTACAGTTCTCTCATAACCTTGATGAATATATAATCATGTTGGTTCTTTAAAACATAGATATCTTGATTGATGTGACAAGATAATCATGCTATTGGTAGAAATCAAATAACCATCTAATGTGTAAAAACTAGAAACTGTAAATATCTCATGGTGCATTGGTTAAACTATCGATGAGGTCTTCTTCATTCATAAAAAAAATTAATATGTTCCTCAAATCCATAATCCCGAAAATTTTCTATTCATATAATATTTAAGAAGAGGAAATTAATCTATCTAATATATCTATTGAGAGGTGGTGCTTCCCAAAATGAGAAACCAAGGATAGATCAGTCATCATGGAAGATTGAGTGAACTCCAGGGAAAAAAGTGGGACTAAAAGAAAATCATTTTTATAGGACTGTACCTTAGAAAAAATCCAAAATAAAAAAAAAACAAAAATTCATCATAAACATTATATTTATTCTATTATTCCTAAACTACAAGCACTAGTGTAGTTATGTAGATATATCATAGAATTGTTTTAATGAAGAAGTAATCACCATAACTGACCACATTATTTTTAATTCTTCTTTTATATAATATAAATTTCTTTCATTCTAAAAAAAATAAACACCTAATTATACATAATATACTAAAATGTTATTATTATTATGAAACTAATTTTATTCACCCTCTTTCATATAAATGATTAGTGAATGTATCACTCTTTTATATGTACGAATTATTATCTTCACTTAGAGATACAATTTATTTTACATCACTAACATTAATAGATTCTTATTATGATATGTTTAAAGTTTGTATATAATTTTTATGACATAATTTATCCTCAATATTGATAATATAATATCTACCTTATCACATTCCTACCCATTGAAAAATTATAACATCTATCATGAGTACATGTTTACTACCTCCTCCCCAGAGCGACGTGATTCATTTTTCATGTCATATATACAATATTTATAATAAATATGTATTTATATAATTTATTTGATATATATTATGTAATAATTATTCCATAGTGGTTGTCTATTATCAAACATTATTTCTCTACATCCATCAAAAAGTGAAAACATTGTTCATCCAAATGTATATCTTACCATCTCCATGAAAATATTAATTTCTTTTCCTATCACTATATTTTATAGATTTATATCAATTTATATATATAATAAACATATATGATATTTATATTATGATTTAAATAATTTTTATTGTGGAAACATGATCAAAATAAAATGACTTTGATAACTAAATCAAATTAAACATGAAAAACAAATCGGTTTTCACTTTGGACATTGGTATTAATAAAGAAATTTTAAAAAACAAGTGATAAAAGGTAAAAATTAGACAATATATTGTATAATATATATTATAATTTTTTTAATTTATTTATAATAAATATAAATTTATTATATGTGAGGCCCAATCAATTATGATGGATGTCAAATATAATAAAAGGTTTTTTTTGACACACATTGATTTTTATGGGAAAAATTCCATTTCACTACTTGTTTATCTTATATAATATATATAATTATCAAGAAATTATTTTTTGTTTCATAAAAATAATTTTATGGTATATTCAAATCTATCCAAGGTTATTTCTTTCACGATTATTATGATTCAAATGTTATAGAAGCATTAAGGTACATATATATCAATCATATTTTAATCGAGATCATTAATATATTAATTTATAGAGGAAATTATATAATTTTTATATGATAAAACCCTTTTAATTTCTTATAAAATGATTATTCTTGAAAATATATGTTTTCCATTAATTAACCTCACCTTATGTATACAAGATACTGAAAATATATTATTACGTAAAACCATATTTATTTCTATCTTGGATAGAAAACGTTTATATTTTATATCAATGTTTTCTAAAAAAAAATATGAGTTTTAATATTCCACATATTTTTATTAAATTCATTTTTACACATGTTAGAGCATTTATAAAATTATTTAACAAAAATATACAATGTTTTCTAAATGTGGTACTTTTTTTACATTTTAAATAAAAGTATGAAATAAGTGTTTTATTTTAATGTATATAACATGAATGAAATTTCCCACTATCAAATTAACTAATTAATTAATTCTTAAACAACATTTTCCAAGGTTATTTTCAAAAGAAATGGTTTCCTTAATAGTTTTTAAATATATATATTTTAAGAATGTAATTTCAATGTGAAAATGATGTTTTTTATAAATAATAATTATAGCGATCCTTAAAAGTACTTTCTCCTTTATAATAACATCAGTTAAATTTACATAACATTTTCATGGAATATATTCAAATTTCAGTATCATTATTCTTTATTTGGGAGGATAATGATTTTGATTATGAGAAGTTTTTAAATCCCATAAATTTTCATGGGTTATGCTATGTTGAATTGATGAAATGTTTATGAAAAACATTTCATTTTCATGGGTTTTATGGTGATGATATGGTTATATTATGGAACCCATATGTATAGATTAAATTATGTAATAGGTGGCCCTAGAATTATATATCCCTCAAATTAATTGGGTTTAGATTGATATCTCATGGCATAGAGATGACAGTAATAGGGTGTGAGCCTATATTAGAAAGGGATATCATCAACTATGGAAGTATTAAGAAGAAACCATGACAAATATGATAATATTTGGAGTAACACAAATCCATTATGATAGTTTTGGTAATAGAAAATTATTACTATGATGGTTTTTGGAGTGAAAACAATTCATAATTTTAGTCTTGTAAATGATCCTTAACAATTAAGGAAATGGTTTTCTCAACTAATTTGAATCACTTAATTCCATGTATAATGCCTATGTTATGATCTAATGACTATTTTTCTTTGATTACTCTATGATTCACATCATATAAACATCCAAAAATTATTTCATGACTTAATATTATTATATATGATATGAAGGTTCTGTATTTAAAATTTGAGGCTCATGTTCTAAAACCCATATAATAATGTTATGATCATATGATCATTGAAATATCCCTTATTTAAACTTATAGGTATTATGATCTCTCCCTTATGACCATTTCAACATTGTATGATTTTTTTTAGGAATGATATGCCTAAGATAGGTTCTATCTATGAAGAACATAATTATAGAATCTTATGAACCGGTTGTTTATCGGTCCATGTTTCCAATGATACGAGACCTATGTTATTCGAGTGCGGATCAATATCATATGTAATAAATATTCATCTAATAAGATGTAATATCTATGTATGAAATGTTTGGGTCACAATATTCGGTATCAATGGAATATTTATTTAACCTTTTGGGTCTCATATAATAAAACATTATTGAGATCGCAAGGGACAAGTTTATGTATTGAATAACATCATAATGTTTTGGTAATTATCATGGAATACTGATTTTAAACCATTGTTTTCAGGAATTTAAATGAAATTTTCTTATTTTAGTTATCTTAAATACTATTTTTTTCATTTTGGGATTTTATACTATGATTATTGCTTATCTCACAATTCGTTTTGGTTTTACTCAATGGATGGATCCCAAAAGCATCATGTTAATTATTAATGTGATAGACAATATAATGATTTTCCTACTAGGAAACCAACAATTATGGGAGATATAATATTTTTTTACATTGATCACATCACACTCTTAGGCTATGAATCATGTTGTGTAACCAAATAATAAAATAAAGGGAAAATGTTTTATTAAATCCATCATGTAGAAATGTCCACCTAATATTAGTTGTTATATTGATCTATTAGTTATTGATAAAGGGATTTATACAACTAAATATATATATTTTAAATTATTTTGTGTTTAGAAAAAAAAATATTTCTATCTTTCTATAATTTTGATAGATAAGTTGATGAATGTGGTACTCTTATCATGATTAATAGGAATCAAAAAGAAATTTAATCCATGGTGTTGGATGATTTTATGAAATTATTTTTCATCAACAAAATTACTCATATTATTCATATGTAAATGGAGAAGGAATTACTAGGGATAAAGTAGAATGTTGTTGAATATGTTCGTATCTATGAGAAACATTTTACAAGATTTTTGAGTCATGATTATGGTATTATCATCTAACCTGAATATAATGTTGATAGATTCTTCAGTGGAATAAAACCAAATATCTTAGAGTAATTATCCATAAGAGACATCATTAGTTATAATGAAATAACTTTATGTTCTGTTGAGGTAGAAATTGATATTTTAGTTACATATAAATCACATTTTTTAATTTGAAAATAAATATGGAATTTAGATATAACTCTAAAAACCATAGAGATAAAAATATGGAAATTTATCTTATACTCAATGTATAGAAATAATCATGAAGTAAATAGTCTTAAGGGGACTGCTAAATAATTTATGTAAGGAAATTAATGTAATAAGTAAACTGAATGGATAAGTGATGGGAAAAAGTTAGATAATTATGCTATTATAGAGAAATCCCCACAAAATACACCACACACATATTAGTGTTTCTAAAGAATGGATTATGGGATTCTTGCTAACCAATTTTCGGAAGAAAAAAAAAGTTTAATTATTTTGATTGATAGTAGAAATCTCTAATTTCTAGAGAAAATCGGAAATAAATTTTCCTCCCTATTAGTGACGCGGAATATGAAAATGATTTGGTGAAAGTTACAATTACCAACTAGTCTATAATTTTTAATGTCTTATTTGATTCATGATATTTCCAAAAAAATTATTTGAATAATTTTCTACATGTATCATATTACCAAAATAATGATTAAATTATTTGTTGGTAGTAAAAAATCATAATGGTAATATTATTTTATCACAATTATATTATTATTCTAAATTGTTGTTTTTTCAAATGTTCTTCTTATAAATCACTGCATTCATTCTATAGTTAAAATTGATGATATTTTGGGAAGCTTTAAGTACATAAATCTTATATAAATCATTTATTATGTGATGTTTTTTTATATTATTTTCTAACCTATGATTTTATATAAGCATTACGAAAAAATTAACATCATATGGAAATTACTTTCATTGAATGGGTCATGATTCATATTAAAAAGTGGTGTTTATCATAGATGATATAGGAGAAACTGAAAAAAAAATATTCCTATTGTTTGGGAGTTTGTTGATGTCTTTTAGGATGTATTTCAAAATATTCTACCACATTATTAAGTGGATTACACAATAAAACTCAACTTAGTGATATAATTATTCTAATGAATCTATAAAAAATACCCTTGATTGAGTTAATGGAATTAGATAAGAAAAAAATTAGAGTATTTAAAGGGGATTCATTTGTTCAGGTGCATAAATTTTAGGTGAAATAATTCTTTTTCTTATGAGTAAATATGGATCAATTCAACACTTAACTAATTTTAACAAACATAAAAGGATCATTGTTGAGAACAAGTATATATTACCCTTTGTATATGACTTGTTTTTATAACTATATTGAGATCAATAATTTTATAAGACTGACCTAAAAGATGGATGTAGTGAATTAAGGGTTAATAAGGATGATATCCCCAAGGTATCATTCTGTAAAATATATAAACACTACGAATATATAATGTTGTAATTTAGAATCACAAATTACCCTACTATCATCTTATATTTTATTAATATTTATAGATTACCATGAACCTTTTTTCTAGTATTTATTGATGGTATTATTATTTATTAAAATTTAATGTAAGATAATAAAGATCACATGGGGATTTTACTAAAGACCATAAGTATGGAGAATCATTAAAAAAATTACCAACTGTGATTTTTAGAGGTAGACAGCTTAATTTTTGGTTCATGTAGTACAATGTGATGGTGTATTTCTTGATCCATGAAATATGGAAGTGATTGATAATTGTTCTAGACCAATAACGTTGATTACGATCTGTAGTATTGTTTATTTGTCTTGATATTATATTCATGTGGTTATGAATTTTTCCTAATTTTGAAATCATGTTACCAAGTTGACTCGGAATGGTGTTATGTTCATTTGAGCAGATGAATGTTTAGAAATTCTCATGTAACTAAAGATAAGATTATTTACTAAACATTTTCTTCATTTATCCTATATTGTAGAATATTTCATAATATATAGTGATGAATAAATAAAGAGACTATGTTGTGTCCTCTTGCAGAATTATATTGTGATATCATATGCTTCATTGAAATTAATGGTTCATGGGAAAAATTACCCAACTCATGATTTATAATTAGTTACAGTAATTTTTTAATTAATGTAATAAAGGATTTGTCTTTATGGAGAATGGTGTGATATATATACTGATCATTAAATGTAAAAGCATATTTTCAAATAGATGGATTTGAATCTGAATCATAAAATATAATAGGAGATGATTAATGATTATGAATTCTCAAAACATTACAATCCCCGAGAAGAAAAAAAGGTGGAATACAATCTATGTATAAATGATCATGGTAGATTATCATTGACGAGGATCATAAAAAATATTATATTTCATGATATGAAAAGGTTGGATCATTAAATCATTATGGAAGGGTATAAATTTTATTTTTCTCAAATGAATGTTTCGCTATCTATCCATGCAATGATTAATGTGGTTCAGATGAAAGATATAAATCTATAAAGAAAGGTGAAAAATTTTCTTGAGTGTAACCTTGATTATAGTGGGATGATAAGATTCATTAACCATGTATGTGTTACATCAATACCATATTTGATGAAAGAGATATTGGTTAAGGCATACAGTTCATCACTCTTTATTTTTCCAAGAAGTAAACAAATGTATAGAGATCATAAATACTATTTTAGTGGGATAACTTGATGTGAGATAATTCTTAGTATGTATCTCAGTTATTGGTATTTCAGAAAGGTAATGTTGAGAGATATCCATCTAATTGGATTTTACTACCATTAACTATACCAAAATGTAAATGGGAAAACATTACAAAGAAATTCATTATTGGACTCACCAAAACCTCTGAAGGACACAATAATAATTGGGTTGTAGTAAATTCTCTTACAAAGTCATCACTCATCATTTCCATAATAGTGGAATTCTCTATTGAATTTATTTAATTAATTTACATTAATTTATTTTATAGTTTATATATAGTACCACATTATATTGTATCAGATAGGGATCTTCAGTTTACCATGGAGCTCTAAATAAGTTTTCTTCAATCTCCCATTAGAGATTTGAGTTTCAGAACCATGTCCCATACTAATATAGGTGTAATTCTACAAGAATAATTCAAACCCTATAAGATATGTTGAGATATTTTTTGTTATATTTAAAATGTGGTCGATATGATGTCCCATCTTTAGTCGAGTTTTCCAAGAACATATTTCACTTGATCATTGAGATGGATCCTTATGAATCTCACAATATACTGAATTGTATAACTAAACTATTGTGGTAAAGATAGTCAAAGTTAACTATTTGGGCCTAATATAGCTAATGTATTTCTACGGAAATTGAGATCCATTAAAAAAAACATTAGTGAAACACAGAGACAACTGTAATGTTATAAAGATAATCATTGGTGTGATCTAGTGTTTAATGTTGTTGATATGTATTTTTTTAATTTCTCCATGGAATAAGGTTAAGATATTTGAAAAGTGATTAATGTTAATTCTATGGTATATCGGCCCTTTCAAGAATCCTGATCGAGTGGGGATGGTATCTCATTTCTTGGAGATTCCATAAAAACCTCTCCCAGGTTCATGATATGTTCCATGTATATCTCATTGGGAAGTAAATCATATATTCATACAATGTACTAAACTCATAAGTCATTATACTATAGTATGATATTTCCTATGATGAACAACCTGTATAAATTTTGGATCATATATTTTAAGTTCTACTAAATAATACTTCTCACTTGGTGAAAGTCCTCTGGAATAATTAGAAATTTAAAGGAGCTACATGGGATCTTGATGATATAATGGAATAGATATATCATTATTTTTTTGAGTCATAATGAAAAATATCCAGAAGATATTAATTTTATGGGGGTAGTATATAATATATTATGATTTTATGATACATACACACACACACACACATATATATATATGTATTCAAATAAAAATGCATTATTTTATATCTTGTGTTACAAGAAATAACAAGTTTAAACAAACTATTATATACTGTTCAATGCTCTATGAAATGGATATGATTGATGACAAAAAATAATGCATCCCACATGGACATGGAATTTCAAAATTTTTGACCATTCTCTTCTCACCAGCAGCTTTACCGACTATGGAGACCCTCATTTCGGGTCCTTCCCCTCAGGCTGACGGTCGGTCATCCCAATGGGGCTCCCCTACTGGCATCAGACCTCATGGACTAATGTTATCTTTCAAAGAGCCTCTCTACGGACCTTCTTGTGACACCTATCAGGCTTGCTTCCCGGAGATTTGACCGGTCAACCCATCGGTGTCACGGGATGTCTCAAATGTTTCATTGATTCTTTGTTCTTCAGCCTTCGTGGAGGCAACAATGAAACTCAGGTGGACCATGGTAGCTCTTTTATTCTCTACACCCCACCCCTAACAACCTTTAAGCAGTTTTTTGACACATGAGACCTCTAAGATCAAGCCCACATATCCACCATCCATATAAAATCATATTTTTTTGTCCTCGCATTGGAAGTGGAAATCATCTTGGCCTGGTGAAAATATCCCCACACCTGGGGTCACTAGGACTTCAGCATGAACTGATGTTCTATGATGGTGCACAAGGAAAAGAAGAGCTCACATGTTGTGGTCTGGATATGTCTAACAGGGTTACTAATGTCTTTCTAAAATGGCTCCTTCCTCAAGGATATCAATGACTAACATGTTGTATTCTTTTATATTGATGACGGCATAAGGAAGGGATTGGAAAATTCGGTGGACTAGATCTACATTGAGTTGGATCTATCACTTCCCATTATGGAGAAATTGTCCTTGAAGGTGAAAGATTCATTCTTCTAGATCCAATATGTCATCTAGTCAGTGTTTCCTTGGTATTATTCTTCATGTAAACTCTATGGATACTATTTACAAATCTGCATGAAGAGTCCCAATGGTACTCGACAACCTATTTATAGCGATCCTCCAGGATGTGACCTGCATTGACCGTAGGGCCTGGCCCTGGATCTACCCATGCGGTGATAGGGACTGTCCCCTCCTCTTCTACAATTAATGGTCTATATCGACATTTCCCAGAGGGGTACCCTTCTCCCTACAGATCCTGAGACCAATACCCCAGACTTTCACTACTCCATTATATCCTGGATGTTTCCCACCCTATGGTCCCTAGATGCCTACCTCATTTATGCAACCCCTCTCAGTTGATTTTGAATGGTTTCCTCCAAGATCAGTTTATAAGTTCACCAGATGGATCCATGATGATTCCAACCTTCATGTTTTTTTTCTTGCACCCAACCCTAGCCCTCCTGATTGAATACTGATCCTATCTAGAAGAGCCCAAGATTCTTTTTCCGCCACAGTTTGAAAAGAGGCTCAAGATATTGAGTGGGTCCGAATATATAAAGATGCAAAGTTAGGACCCCCAGACGACTGATTGGATGGAAAACCTGGGCCCTAGTATCTATCCCCGTCAAGTGGGGTAAGGGTAAAATCATTCAAACCCTCTCCACTCCTTCAACGAATGAACCCTAAGCCAGCTTCTCAGAGCTCGAGGATGTGTACAAGGCTCCGATGGAAGAAAAAATATACCCAGGATTGAGCCTCCTAAAAATGAAAAGAGACCAAGTCGCCTAGGGCCATTGTCTGTCATTACTCATCCAAATGATACCCATTATCATATGGAACTCCCATAGTATTGGTTCATGGGTTAAAACTGATTTCATTCCCACAGAATCCAGGAAGCACATGGCCAATATTGTCTCCATTATGGAACACAAATAGAAACCCGGAAATATTACAGAGCTCGCCAATAGAACTAGCATGCTTTCCTCTATGCATTCAAAACCTTTAGACAATAACTTATGGGTTCTTATGGAATAGAGATAATTTGGTTACACTAATCCAGGATAGAGAGAAACACATTATGAAAAACGTCACATAAGACAAGACTACTACCCTTGTGACCTTCATCTATAGAAAATTTGATGCATAGAGGAGGGAGGGCCTCTGGTATGAACTCAAGGTGTTAATCCTAGGGGAACTACCTTAGATCATTTTGGGTGACTTCAATGAGGTTTCAAAATCAGCGAAGAAGAAAGTGGTAGGGGGCTTTCATAAGAAGTCAAGCATGGAATTCGTCTAATTTGTGGCTGGAAACGGCTTACTGAACGTAGGGTATGTAGTCGACAATTTTACCAGGTGAAACAATCAACACGGGACCAACCACTACTGGATCTAGATGGACTGATTCCTTGCCAACATTCATACTCTTTCAATGTTTTTAAATGAAAAGTTTATTAACCTTGTCTGTGGTATCTCTAGTCACTCACAGCTACTCCTCTATATGTCTACAACAAACACTACGAATGATCAATTTAGGTACAATATTCGGTGGAATGATGACCCAGGTTACCAACAAGTGGTCTGGAAAGTGTGGGGAGAACCGACCCAGTGACACACATGGATAGAAATCCATAACAGGTTGAGGAGACTAATACCAAGGTTGCAGTTGTGGGCTAGGGATCTTCCTCTAGTCAATCAGAACATGGAGGAGATAAGAAGAGATATAGAGCACCTGGAAACCAACCGAGAGGAGGACTGAGACAATGCCATTTTTACAGAGCTACTCGATAAAAACAACTATCTGGCCAATCTTTTTTTGGCTTAATAACTCTGGGAAAGTGAGGAATCAATGATTAAATGGCTCTATAAGGGAGAAAAAAAACATAACTTTCTTCAATACCTGCATCAAGGATAGGTAAAGTCCAATAAAACCCAACATATCACTAGATGATAGTACATACACTAATGATGGTAAAGTGATAGTGTATATGGCCTATAGTAACATAAGAAGACTCTGGGTAGGCACTAGTATGAAAATGCCTAATGGATATCTGGAAGGGGGTGAAGAGTTTTGGGGAGAGGTTGCTAGACTCATTGCTGTCCATGATAGTGTATAAATTGAACGGATCCCTAGAAAGGAAAAGATCTATAATTCCATGATGTGGCTCAACCCAGAGAGTGCACCAGGCCCAGATAACATTTCAGGATTGTTCTATAGGGCCTCTTGGGATGTGGTAAAAGAAAAAAATTATACTACAATATAAGAATTCTTCCATGATGGGGGCCTTCCATATGCAGCTTTTGCTACATCCCATGTACTCATCACAAAGATCAAGGACCCCACCTACCTTATCAAATATAGACTAGTGAGTATGTGAAACTTCTTGTACTAGATTCTGTCTAGCATCCTCAACGCACTGTTATCCTCTCTTATCCTGTAGTAGATCCCAACAGAGAAACATGGATTCATTAAGGGATGCTCGATCCAAGAGGTGATAGTCATTTCACAAAATATGCTGAGGGATTTGAATAAAAAAACATTTGGGTCAAACATAGCTATCAATGTGGATATGAATAAATCAATGAACATTATATAATTGGGGTACTTCAATATGGTTTTTGAATGATTGGTCTTCTCCCCTTGGGCATGCGACCTCTTTTTTAGGTGTTATAGCTCCTTATGGATGGCTGGCACATTAATGGGGAGAAACTGAGGCTTATTCAAGGCCACTTGTGGCTTGTTCCAAGGAGACCCCATCTCAACCAGTACCTTCATCATTGTTTAGGAGACTCTCAGATGTATGATCAATAGAGATATATCCAATGGAGTCACCCATCCTTATTAAAGGAAATAGAAACATCATTTGGTATCCCATCTAATGTTTTCCAATGACACAATCATATTCATGAATTATAGTAAGAAGTATATGCGGGGATTATCTGTATCCTCAAGGCATACTACCACTGGAGTATATATAATATTAAAAAGGAAAAAAGTCACATCAATATATCAAATAGCTGAAACAACCGAAGGGCTACACATTTGTGTAGCAGGTTGGGCATGAAGTGCGGCTCCTTTCCCATGGATTATCTAGGAACACCAATATCCTCATGTTGGGCGCATATTTGGGACATCGACCATGAGGTATCTAATAACACAGGGTGAGTTCTCAATCGGAAAAACTAATTTCTCTCCATCAGAGGTCAGATTTGACTGGCTAATGACATCTAATTAGTGATCCAAGTCCATGCACTCGAGGCCTCAGTTGTACCAAAAGGGGTCATTCAGACCACTAATCATATTTTATCTATATTTACACGAGTTGATTCTTCAGAGCAGAAAATACACTAGGTCACATGAGAGAGGATGGAAAGACATATCCATAATGGAGGAATCAGTATGAATTGCATGGAGGAAAAAAAATCCAAAACATGCACATGATACTGCTATGGTTCGTGATCAAGGAGCACATGTTGTGAGGAAATACTATGTCATATAGCCTAGCTAGGAAAACAGGCAGTGCATTGTGGTCCGCATTCTATAGCCTCTTACTGAACCTCTTCCAGATTTCGTAGTGGTTTTTCGGAGAGGGGAACATTCAGTTCGGTCATGACAACTGTGTCGGTGATGCAATCAGCTACCTAAGCTACCCCGCTTCCAACATCAGCTTCAAATAGGTGAGCCTCCACCATCAGTTCATCAGATTAGTCATGCATAAAAAAACAAGAGGTATTTGACATCATTATCATCATCTCGGAGGCAAACATGTGTGTGTTCATCCAGTCATCTTTGAGAAACTTCACCATGAAGGACTTCCGTGGGATAGTCTTCCCCCAGGCCCAAAGCGATAAGTGGGGTGAGGTTTAATGATTCACTAAATTCCCCACAATATAGAGCTTTCTAACATGGAGAATTAAAAATCAATCCATCCAGTATAATGACAAAATAAAACAGCTGGGAATCAATATTCCCTCAAGATTCCATTACTACAGGAACAATCACGATAAGAACATGTAACACCTCTTCTTAAATTAAGGATGAGAAAATGAATTGTGAAGCATCTTTGGTTATTTTCCAGGTTTCAAGACTGGGAAAATCATGATGCTCCCTTCGTAGAGTGCTGGTATAAGGGTACTAACAATGATGAACCAAATAGAAAGGTGAGAACCACCGTCCTCCATACTGGGTGCTGGAGTTTATGGAAATACCAGAACTGGGTGAGGTAAAAGGGGATTATGTCAACTGGGAGATCTCTCATTATATGCACAAGATTCCTTTTAGCTGAATGGGTGACCCACATCAGTAACTAGGGAGACACACCCTCGGTTCGACTTATGCATGGTCCATCACCAGTGACTCATCCCACGTCGCAGGGCCATTAGGTATGATGGATTCCCCATACGTACAACTTCAAGTTGAATATGAATGGATATTTCACTTTAGGTGTCATACAAGGAGGTGGTGTAGTGGGGGACTATAGGGGAAGAATTTTCCTTTCCTTCATGGATCACAATGAGAGTAGAAACTCTTTACAAGAAGATGCCAATAACATCCGGACCGGGCTGACTCTTTTCATGAAAAAATATGCTAGCCTCACCCAGGTGGAGACTTACTCAATAATCCATTATGAATCCTTTCTTGGGAGAGGTTCCACACCTTGGTCGATATATTACTTCATCAAGAAGTTTATGTCTCACATCACCAACAATATTAAAGACACCCATACCTAGAGAGAGGTGAATAATGTAGCAGATCACCTTGCTTCTCAGGCAGGTCATGCTTTTGAGGTCACCTGTCTCCACAACATTTATTACCATAAACATGAGGTGGTGAATCTGATTTGAGGTTATTCTCATATAATGTTCTACTTCATGTCTCTTTAGGTCTTATCAGCCCTTTGACTTGTACAGTTTCATGAATAAAAATGATACAATGATGATGATATATTATTAAAATATTATTTTATGAAAGATATCGCCTAGCTGATTGATTCATTATTATGAATATGAATAGATAAATAATAAAAACATTTATGGTAATATATTTATGAAAATAATTTATTAGTAATCAAATAATTTTAAATAAAAATTAAAATTATTTTAAAATAAAAAAGATTTTTTAAAAAAAACTGTTTTTTGCATGGAATGTATTCATAACTAAATAAATTAAATTAATCATTAGTAGTGAATTATTTTAAAAAATTTTATATATTCTATATAAAATAATATGTTTTAATATTCAACTAATATTTTTACTATGAATGAGATAATAATAAATTTATATTTATGCATAAAATTTTATTATTCTAGAGGTATTTTTCATCGTGTTTTGTAAAATTATTTTAAAATTAATTTATACCACTAATTGGTTTTGAATTACATACAATTTATTCAGTATTTTGAATTTTGATGTCCAAATTTTGTATATAGACCCCTTTTATATTTGGCCAACATGAATAGTAATCATGGTAAAATTTATTACCATAGGAAAAGGGAAAATTGGGTTATTGATTGTTGAAAATAAGGGATAATGACATAATATTTAATAATATTTATAATTGGATGAATAAAATTCCAATATTATCACCTTATGATATAAATATATTTTTTAACAGAAATAAGTCTTTGAAAATGACCAATATTGTATTTAATAAAAGTTACAAAATGTAACTCTACTAGTTTTAATTGACTCTTATGTGTCCAAAAATGGATGAATGAAAGTTATGAATTAATATAAATTTATATATTGATATTAATAAAGTTATATTCATGATGTAAATTTATTAATAATTTATTTAAAAATTATATTATTACCTTTAATACTTATTCAAAGCCAACACAATATTTATTTAATTATTAGAAAAATAAAATAAATGTATTAAAAAATATTAAAAGTAATATAATTTGAGTGGGTTATAGTGTTACAAAAATTTTATACTTGAAAATGACCTATTATTGTCTTTTTAAATGACTATATTTGAATTCCAACTTCTTATTAATTTCATTTAATTCAAATTATTTGAATATAGTCCAAATTTACATTAATGATATTTTATTAAGATAATATTTTATTAAGAATTTTTAAAATCATAAAAATATTGAAATAGGAAATTTGTATAATATATTGTCAAAAAATAAATAAATTGGACATTTATGATTGACTTACCATCTTATGTGTAAAATTATAATTCATTAAGTGTGAGAATGACATTTCTGTAGTTAATGTTAAAATGTGTTAACTGAGGGGTTAAAACAAAATGTACGGCTTAAAACTCAACAAAATAAAATCCAAATTTTATTGGATAATAGTATTTGAACTAAAAAATATCTAATATTATAATTCATATCAATTTGGGAGAATTTTTATAGAGAATGTGTCTATCATATTTTAATTTATTATGAAATTTGAAAAGTGTCGTTGACCTCAATTTTAAATGGGTGCCTCTTCCCCTAACTTCTTCAGACATTTTGAGAAATATATATTGATCATAACCCAATAATTATATTATAAAATTCCTTAATCACATTATATATGTGACGGTATTCCAAAAATATAATACCGTGGTCTGTAATTTGCGATCAAAAGTAGTTATTTTAAAGAAGATGTAATCTTCTTACACTATTAATTTTTTTAAAAAATTTATTATTTTACCATCATTAAATATGTTTGATAATTCACGAACCTAACACTAAATAATATTGAATATTATATAATGTTTATATTATTATGAATAAAAATTTATTCATCTTCTTTACATTATATTGGAAAGGAAAATATTTCTCTTCTTTACATACAAATTACCATCTCCGCACAACGATACAATTCATTTTACATCACTTCCATTAATGGTTTATTTTTATTAGGTGATTAAGGTTTTTATATAAATTTATGAAATAATTTTTATTTTTTACTAATAAAATCATATTGACCTTATTACCTTGCAAACAATTGGAAAATGTTAATGTCACTCATGCGCAGGTGTTGACAACCACCTCCAGGAAGAGATATGATTTCTTTTTTATATTCCATTTTACATTGATTATAATAAGGATAAATATAATGAATTTATATGATATATATGATATAATAATTATTCTATAATGGTTATTTATTATATAACATTCCGTTTTTAGAACTTTTGAAAAGTGAAAATAGCATTCATGTGTATGTGTGACTTACCATCTCCCCAAACGATGTAAATAATTTACTATTTATTCATCTTATAGATAACTATATATGAATATATATATTGAGTAAATATGATATTTATATCATGAATAAAATTTTATATATTATGTAGGCATGATAAATGTAATAAGACATGAACAACCAAACCAAAACTTTCATAAAAAACAATGTTCTTATCAAAGGAATAGTTATTTTAATAAAAACATTAATAAAAATGTGACAAAAGGCTTCAAGTAAATCATATATAGTGTGATATATTTGGGTAATATATTTATAATAATTTTATATATATTATACATGAGGTTTGAACATCTACATGGACGTTGTACATGAGGTTAGGTATTTTCATGATACTTTTATTTATTTGGGACACATGCCACATTCCACACTAATTTATTTTATACTCTCTATATAATTACAATGTATATATTTTATGATTCCTATTATTATTTTTTATTGTTACATAGTTAAAGTTTATAAGGAACATTTATTGATAAATAAGTTACAGTAGTCTGAAAAGGGGATTTTATAGTAATCTCTATCATACGTAGAAATAAAATCACTAGGATGATCAACCATCCATGTTATATTCAAACCAATTACATAGTTGGAGAGACCATCCACCACATTATTATACTCTTGATAGAAGTGTGTGATATTTTAGTTGATATTAGAGAGTGAACTCCATCATTTAATCCATTTATATATGAGCTTCCATGAGTAAAAAAACATTCAATTTCATATTTACTAAAAAATGGTTGTGGAATCACATTACAACCACACATGATTCTATACTATGGATTTTGAAAAAGATAAAACATGAATTAATCCAATAATTTATAAATAAAGTAATGATATTGATACACATGAGTCATTAAAAAATCAAAAATCTCTTAAAATATGATCATTGTAGGCAACACCATATCCTAAGGGACCATAGTTCCCTTTCAAAGGACCATCAAGATTAGATTTTATCCAACATAATAGGGGATACTATTAGAAAACCTCTTAGGTACCAACTAGAGGAATTTAATTCCCTATAATTCATAACTTTCATAAAATAGATAAATAATGTACATAATTTTTACAGTAACCATTTTATACAATAATGGAATCCTTGATGAAAACAAATAAATTAGGGGTTTTCAATTGGATATTTATAGGAGTGTTACATAGAATGAAGGAATTACAAAAAGAAAAATTAGATGTGTAACTTTCCCCATTGTTATTGGAAGAATATTTTTTATCATTGGAGATAATGCATCCTTACCAGACTAGAACCGTGATGTCGATAATTCTGCAAAGGGCATCAAAGGTTTGAAAAAAATGACAAACCACCTTCCATAGTGCTAAAGTGGTGGCGTATCTATGTAAATGTTAGTAGATGTCTTATATATATTGAAAATAAAAACAACACCTAGAATAAATAGATACCAAAAATAATTAGAAGCATGAATCCATTGCAAGCCGAATATGTGGTAATCTCCATACATGGGAAAAATGGGATGGCATGTTCAATGAATCTATGAAATTTTTAATCCAACCAAAATCATGATTAGGGACGTCACCAGAAAAACAATATTAAATAATACAATTAAGGATTTCATTCTTAGGTGGTTCCTAGATAAGCACATCCTCAAATCGGCGAATGTGTTGTCCTGAAAATGACACTGATTAACTCTTGTAAATTCTGAGGATGACCATCGATTAAATCCTTAATAGAAGTATGAGAATAAAAAGAAGAGTTTGGTTGAATAAAATCATTAAAAAATAGAGTTCATTTTGTGTTATTTGGATAGAATTTAACATTTTAATTCCTATTGATAATCCTTCCAGGGCATGTCATTAAATTTTAATAATAGTTTTTGATTTATGGATAAATAGATGAAGCATTATACATAGTTTTTCATTGGGATAATATATCCATAAATTTGTATATGAGGAAATCCATGAACATATATTTTCTATTGATAATATTCCAAGTTAAATTATCTTGAAGAGATTCATTAATGTGTTTGATTCACATTAAACCAATTCCACCATCTTGAGGTAATTACATCATTTTATCAAGTAATAGTGGACAACATTCTCTCAATAATTCCTCCATTGCAGAAAAAATTACATATGTATGAATTTAATATTCTCCCTACCACATGGGCCGTTTAAAAATCATAAATGAGTAAACTATCATAGAAACAATGATGGATTTAAAATGTGAAATTTTCAATCCATTGAGAGAGTTTTACCCTTCTACATTGAGATATTATTTTTAACTCAATCAGTAAGATTACAAAAAAATCCCACCTTTTACCTTCTCTGGAATAACAGAACAAAAAGATATATGAATGGTATGGGCCATGCTCTAATCCTCATCTATGCTAGAATTTAATACATTTTGACAGATGATAAAGCCATTCCAAAGTAAATAAATGTTTTATCCCAATAGATTATTTTCAAAAATATTCATTAATAATGAATGAGCATATTATTTATATTACTATTATTATTCTTTGAACCTTGTAATAATAGAATAGGATGATCAAAAAATAGAAAATGGGAAGGTTCAATAATACCTCTGGAATCATGGGTGTATTTTTTCTTTCATTGATTCAATAATTGATTAAGAAGATGTCTAATATAGTCTTAAACATTTTAGAATATAATATATGAGTGGTTTTGAATTTTTCTTACTCCTTGAGAACATTTAATATAACTTTCTGGAGAGCCATTAATGAGCACCATTATGGAAGCCGATCCAAAATGTGACTCTACCCAATCAATGAAAGTGGTATTCAAACCAAAACTATGTAAAGAATATTAAATAATGTTACAATAAATTTTTTATAATGATGTCTTGATATTATGTTTAAAAAATATTTTACCACATATGTTAGAACTCTTGAGTAGATTGACACACTCAAAGGTCACGAAAATAACATCCAGGATGCACCTGACATTAATAAAACAAAATTGATTCTAGGTACTAATTTTATTAGTAATAAGGGAAATAAAATTGGAAATAATCCTGATTATAATACTCTAGATTATATTGAGAAGAAAAATTGGGTTTGAAAACTTAATTTCACAATAATTCTCAATTTTAGGAATTATAGTGAGAAATTGAGCATTGATCCCTTAGGGATAAATACTTTAATTATAAATCAGGTGACCAGTTTTCAAACATTAAAGAGTATAACCTCCCAATATTTTGGAACACAATTTGAGAATCCGTCTTATTCAGGATCACTAATGGGTTTGAAGATGAATACTATATCCATTATTTCAAACTCAAGTGGAATGCTGGTGAGAATAGAATTTTCATCTGGTCAAATAATTGTGGGAAGAATTCCATCAATAATGTCCACTTAAATTATAATCTAATTAAACAAGATTGAATAATTGGAGGCTATGTGGTTAGAAATAATATATTTTCCATGAATAATAGTTTCATCAATATTTATAAATGAGATTTGTATACAAACCATACCGAAACATGGAAGGGAGTTATAAAACATTTAATTTCTACCCCCATCATTAACCGATTTGATATTGAACGTTTCTTTTTTGGATCATTTCATCCATTAAAAGGAGATAATTCAGGTTGATAGAAATAACAATTTCATTTGAGATATGATGTGTGAAATGTATATATGGTTATTTTCCTAATGGGCCTATTGGAGAGTGTCTTGAAGAGAGGAAATTTCATTTTCCATGATTCTAAAAGTATCTCTTCTCCAACCATTAAACTTATATTTTAGAAGAATAAACTTTAGAATACCATCCACCCCATAGTTACAACAATACATGGATTTCCAAATCACCCTGATGAGATTGTCACAATCCTTACGGGAAACCCAATCATTATTAAATCAAAATTTAAGGGAAATATTAATTTTCTTAGAAACAAGGTTGACTAGAATACGGTGATGGTAAAAAATGAGTTTTGGAATAATGATACTTGAGACAAAATCTCATTTATCATGAGCCACCATATTAGTGAATTCTCTATCAAACTTGTATGAATCTATTTTATTAAGGCACATAATGTACCGTGTTTACTTGGAACCAAACAAATTAACCTCCATAAGGTCATTATACTCAATAAATAAATTAAATTTCCTAATGGAAATGGAGGAATGAGGATAACCCATTTATTTACTAGGAGAGGGGATAGTGTTGAAATCTCCAAGGAAAAACATAGGATAACAAATTCAGCCACATATATTTTCCGTTTAATTTCAAAGATCTCTTATATCCTGATATTTATTCTTGGCATTAAAATAATAATAAAAAATTTATATAAGAGTGTTGCACCTCATAAGTAATTATTCGATGTACTATAATGAACGAAGTTACATTTCACCTTGAACAATGAGAAAAGACCCAAGAGGTTTTCACCAAGGCACGCCCACTATTAATAACTATCAAATAATAACTAATTCCCTCAAAAATTTATATACCAAAAGACTATGTATAATTTGTTCTAGAAATACTAATAGTTTTTGGTTAATGTATACAAAAATATTTGTGAAGGGAGTTAGCCATTTCAAAGATATCCACACCATGACAATTAAAAAAAAGGAGATTCATCATGAACCAATTTTGGAATTGGAGTTTCCCTTCCTCTTCATTCTGATTGATTTCTTTTAACATAATGACTTTCAAGAGACTGCTTCCTTTCTAGAATTGCATCTTGTATGAAATTGGGAGACATGTGTAGAACCAAGCTTTCTAGAGGTGTGTGTACTCATACCCTCTTCACTATTTTTTGTTTTTACTAGAATACTAGTGGGAAATGTTGGAATATTATGAAAATTTAGAATAATTTCAAGGAAATCATCAGATTCATCGTCCTCTTCAAACCTTTCACTGTATAGTTTTTTAGATTCAGAAGTAGCTCCATACTTGGATGAGAGGGATGCGGTATATTGAGAACCATTTGGTGGATTTAGCGATATATAAATATAGTAATTATAATTCCGAATATAAAAATCAAAAAAGGGGGATCATTAGTCATATCATACCCCTCCAAATGATATGGAGAAAACTTTGTAATGAAATTAATAACTCCATCCCTATTGACTAGGTTTTCCATAGAATAATTTAAAGAGGTTGGAAATTACATGTATATAGTAATCTTATCTTCCAGAATTGTTCAATTAGAAATACTCCTATCTACAATGGGATGGATGGTGGGAGGTAGGTAACAGATCCCATCATTGAGGACACTATCATAATTCATGCTGTCTAAATTTCTAGAACCTTACTTGAAAGTTTTGAAATGGTCTCGAATTTTCCTTTCAACTGGTGTTTTATTTTGAGAAATTGAAATAGTGGTGACCAACACAGTAATGATAGTGGAGTTAGATGAAATCAAAAAATGGCCCCCCCCCCATTAGAAAAAGAAATATGAAGTTCTTATATAAAATTATTCTCTTATAAGGTTCCAAAATTATCATCAACTGTAAGTACCCCATGGTAACATGCTGATTGGGAAGAATCATACCATTAATAGTAGGATCATTGATAGATTTATCACCTATATAAAAATTATTGGATTTACATTTCCTATTCATTATAACGCATTTCCAGGATGAATATTTGTCTATGGGTAGAATGATAAATTCATTTAGTATGAACCTATAGTTGTAAAATTAATGACCGAAAATTGTTTATACCACACAGTTATGAGGATGATATTCATACTCTACATTGATGTCAATCTTAATATCTTTTGAAAAAATATTTAAAAATTCATCTAGCTTGAATTCAATATTAGCTTCAACAGGAACACAAGAATAGAATCATAACTCACTATCCTTGGTGTGATGATCCATCATAATTAGAGTTTTAACACATTATTAAAAATAACCTAGGATCATAAGATTCTGGAAAAAATAACTATCATTTGGGATTATAATACATATCTGCTCCATGTTTTTCTTCTATGTGAATGGATTAAAATTGATCTCCCAATCTAAATTCCTAAAAACTCTAGGTTTATGAAAAATTTACCCATATTTCGATGAATTTCTTAGATATTCCTTGTTTTTGAAGATGGCATAGATGTATCTTTGGCCAATCAAGATGATATTCAATTTGGAAACTATCAAAATATGATAGGGATTTTCTTTCGGATCATTATTATTCCATTGATTGACACCTATGGAAATCATTATACATGTTATAAAACAATACTTTCATAAATCTAAACATTTTTGTAGAGAAGCCGTAAAAGAAACTACAGTGTCATCTCAATCATTATATTTATTCAACATAGACATATTCAAATACATAACTACATAGGGATATCCTCAAAGAACATCATTGAAAGAAACCCCTATAGAACCTAGAGAATAGTGGCATTCTTAACCCAAGATTAGATTACATTTTTATGCCATGGAGGTCTCCACCAAGAGCTCCCAATCCAAATCAATAGAATCCTTGGTAGATCACTGGAACATATGATACATGATCTAAGTAACTAGTGTGTCTCCATGTTCGATGAAAGTGTTACAAACCATTCTCATTTATTGTTATGAATGTTATTCTAATTTAAATACCCATAAATGGTAATTTCTTTTTTCGGGATTAGGATTCAAATGTTACCAAAGTTGTGTAGGAATTTTATTTCAATCCTATTTTAATCAGGATTGTTTATACATTAATTTTGATTGAGGAAATTATATGAATGTTATCTGATAATAAAATTTAATTTTTCTTATATTTTTGTTGTTTCATGTAAATACATGTTTTCATTTCATTTTCCCTAAATTAATTACTCAAGAGACCAAAAATATGTTTATAAGGATTTTTTTATTTATCTACTTTGTGGAATTTTTTTCATCCATAACCATGTATAGTAATTTTTTTTAAATAAGGTTGTTACTAACCTCTTACCATTTTTTAATGTCATTATGACACACATTTTAATAATCATGAATTTGTTTAAAGGGAATATTCTTATTATTAACCAAATGATGAACTTTTTGACTATATCTAAAAAATTCCAAAGTAATTATTTATTTTAATCTATACAACATAAATATATTTTCCCACCATCATGAATAACCAATGGTTTGAAGCTTAAATTAAATTTTTCTGTGTTTATTTTCAGAGAAAATTTTTTTCTTGAAATTTGGGAAATTTTTACATTTAAAAAAAGGTTAATTTGAAGTTAAAATTATATTCTCCTCAAGAATAACTCCATTGATCCTTTAAATTATCTTATCAAATATTTTAACCTCTTTTAAGGTCATTTATAAATTATTAGGTTTATAATCCAATGATAACATCATTATTCTTTCTCTCGAAGGTATATGATTATGATTATGTGATGTTCATGAAACCCATTTATATTTATTGTTCATAATATATTTAATTGATGAAATGTTTATAAAACCCATTCTATTTTATACGTGATGATAAGATTATATTTAGGCACACATATGTATGGATTTCATTATTTGATGGGTGGGACCTGAATTATATATCTCTCCAATGAATTTAGTAATGATTTATATCTCATGATGTAATCAAGATTGTAATGGAATTCGAACCTTATTTAGTAAGTGACTCTTTCCACTATAATTGTATTAGTATTTAACCATGATAATTAAAATGGTTTGGTGAGTGAAATCAATCTACTATTATAGTCTTGGAAGTGAACCATGTCTATTAGGATCATTTTCGGAGCAAACCCAATAGATTATGTTAGTCTTGGAAATGATCCTTGACTACTTAGTGAATGATTTTATATGATTATGTGTATGCTATAACTCATTTCATATGCCATGTTTATGATCTCATTCCCCAAGTTCATTGAATACATAATGATTAATGTCCTATGAATTTCCAATCATTATTATTGGATCTGAATCTACAGATTATACACGAGAGGGGGGGTGAATTGGGTCTTTTGAATTTTTTTAATAACTCTTATCTTTAACAAGTTCTGTCCTTTATACTTTATCAAATTTGGTCGTGCAGAGGAAAAAGTAAAAACAAGAACACAAAGATGTATAGTGGTTCGGGGAACAGAAATCCCCAAGTCCACTCCACCAACGCTCTACTCCACGAGCTTGGTGATTTTCACTATATGGTCCTCTTTTACCCAGACCAATTCACCACTGAGTACAGGCAGTTGACACCTTTACAATCCAAGAAAAAACAAAGCCTTTTGGTTCAAACACGAACCTACACAGCTTAGAATGAGAAGCTGGTTACTCAAGAATAAAAATAATTTTAGAAAGAAATTTCCGGTTGATCTTTACAATTGCAACAGAATGCAATTGAAAGTAGATGGATCAAAGTCTCTAGAAATTTTGATCTTCAAGATGAAGTAGTTCTGAGTTGATCTAGTTGTAGTAGATATAGAGATATAGTTCACAACATCATTAGTAGTAGATCGACAATAGATATTCGATGTAGAACAGGAGAATCTTCTATCGAGTTCCTTCTTGAACAAACAGAGCTTTTACGCTCCTGTTGAATAAGCAGATCAATCGTGAATAGTTGTAATCTCTGTTTTCCACCTTTTTCAATAATAGATCGATTACACCATCCACTTTTTTCTGGTGTTTCAGAGAGAGAATATATAATAATTCTTATCTCCTACACATTTATATCCATAAAAGCCGCCTTCTGATTCATGATATTCAAAAATTTGAATTTACAGAGAAGTTGTAACTTCCCTTAAGACTTTGAATAAAATGATCCTTTTAATTCTATCTTAAATCAATTAATAAAACGGCTTTGAATCAGTCAAAGTCGTAATTTAAAAATGACTTTAAATCCATCTTGAAATCCGCCCAGAAATCAGCTTACTGATGGTTATACATAAAAACCATCTGCTGAAAATTCCGACGCCAAACGTAAGGTTGATGATGTGGCCTCCAGACGTAGGGTTAATAAAATATTCTTCAAACGTAGGGTTGAAAACATAAGGTAGATAACAAATGTAGGGATGATCATTCATACTTTTTCTTCAGCATTCAAACGTACGGTAAAAGATCCATACTTTTACTCGATCCATACTTTTCCAAGAACGTATGGTTGTTTACAAAAGTAAGATTGATGAACCATAATTTTGAGAAAAAAACGTAACCTTTAGAATTTACGTACGGTTCTCCTTCCATACTTTGCTGATAACCAAAATGTAGGGTTCCTTCCTAACGTATGGTTCTTCTTCCATACATTTCTGAAATCCTAAACATAGGGTTCCTTCCTAACGTAGGGTTCTTCTTCCATAAATTGCTGAAAACATATGGTTTTTTAACCATACTTTTCCCTTATCACAAAAATTATACATTCTTTTCATCCTTACGCTACGTTTATCCATGTAGGGTATGAACAATGATTCTAGAACGCACTAAAACAGATTCCGCACTATATTCATCTACGTAAGATGTGAAAAGTGTTTCCAGAATGCGCTAAAATAGATTCTGCGCTAAGTAATAAATTCTTATTATTTCAAGAGTAAAATAAATTAATAAACTCCTGAAAAATACTAAGTAAAATCATTAGAAAATAACTAAGGGTATTTGTGAGCATCAAAATTATCATAAAGAGACAGATTATTATTTTCAATAATCTCCCCCTTTAAATAACATTAATACGCATTGTTGAAAACAATACTTTTCTAAACAATATCCCCCTTTTTGATGATCACGAAACCCATAAAATAATTAAAATTATTTAAACAAAACAAAATTAACTTTCAAAATTTGTTATAATGTTTTAAATAAAAACTTCTCCACCAAAAAGATAATTATAAATCCAAATGTCTCATCTAATTTTCTCCCTCAATAAAATGAATTATACCCCTAAATATTGGTGTTGTGTTTATCCAAATTCTCCCCCTTTTTGTGATAAAAAAAAAGAAAAATCATGGATTTTAACACGTTTAATATTGCACTGAACTGTTAGTAAATGCTATTACGAACTGTTTATCAATTATTAAATCTGGAGTACGGGAATATTAAAAATAAAGTTAGTAAAACAAATATGGAAGGATACAAATAAACAATGAATAAAATTTTCATTAAAAAACAGTATTATATACATGACAATGATATAAAAAAGAATCAAGGTTTGGGTAAGATAGGCAACAAGGTCTATCTCCTCTGAATTGCAGACTTGATTTTTGTAAATTATTCCCGAAGTCTCTTCATCATCCCATATCCAAGAATGAAAATGATCTCTCTGTTCTCTTGAGTCACATGAATATCCTCAATTAAATTGACTCTGAAAAAATCATGCATCCTTTCCTCTTTTTCAACAAATACTGACTGCTTCTATGATAACTGATCTAACAAAATTCTAATTGATGGCTCACTAGATGTCAGTTGATCCACTAAGAATTTCTGATTGTCCAGAAACACTGACAAAGGAGCACTGTTACAATAAAGATCTTGTATCCTATCATTCATATTTCTCAACGCAGCTGTGATATCCTGAAACCTTCTGATTAAATCAAGTGAAGTACCTGATCCACTAACATCATTATTTGCAACGAATGAAAATTGGTTCTCCATAAACAACTTCAGATCTGATAAATCTGACTTCATAACCATTTTAGATTTTAATTGAGTAACAGAAGTCAGTATATCCTCTTTAAATATTTCAAATTCTTGCCTTGAAATTGTACACTCCTTCAGCTTTTGAAACTTAAAATGTTCTAAGTCTAAAGAATTTGTCAGAGAAGCATTCTCAGATTCCAACTGAGATACGTTTCTGTACAGTTCTTCAACATCTTCTTTCCTTGAATCAGATGCGCCCTGTGCTTTATTCACATTCTCAGTTTGATGAAGAAATACCAAAGACAATGATTCAGCATCAGATTTCTCTTTTTCTTTGTCCTAAAAAGGTTGGTCCACAGTTTTTTCCTTAGAGTTTTCAAACTCCCCCACCGAAAAATCTTCTTAAAGTACCTCTATTTGAGCTTCAGAAGCATGCTCATCACATTCATCTGCATCTTTGTTTTCCACTAGAATTTCAAGAACAATATCTTCTGAAGTTTCTTGAGGTCTGGCCACTTCTTCACCAGGAACTGCCTCCATCCCCTGTTCCTGTTGAAGTGAAACTTCAACATCAGCAACAATCTGTTCCTGATTTTCCCTTTGAGCTTATTCTTGAGCTCCTGATTTCACCATCGGAGTTGTTCCCTCAGTACCATCTTCCATGGGTTTATCAACAACAGCTTCTATCACAAAATAATAAGAAAATAAAGGTTCTGTTGGAGTTTACAAAGCTGTGGAAGTGACTTCCTCATTTATTGGTCTTTTTCTTCATGATTGAAGTCCCTCCTGGCTTCTGTCTTCCTCAACATCTATCACCTCAAAGAGAATCCTTCTTGCTACATTGCTGACTCTGGATTCATCTTGTCCCTCCTTAGACTTAGCAGGTTTAGCCTGAGCACTCTATGAGTCTTCCTCAACTCCTATTGGAAAATGTTTTCCTTTAATTGTGCTCCAGAAATATCCAACTTTCCTCAAGCTTCCAACATTAAACGTATTACTGTGATGACAGTTAACTCTTTCATCCACTAATCTCACCGTGTCATTCTGAAACAGTAGCTTAGAAATAAATCTACCAAAGGGATAGAAATTAATCCTGGCCTTGCTTTGACAGCAGTAACTGAGATACCTTATCATGTATCTTGGAAAGTTTAACTTAATATCACTTAACAAAAGAAACCTTATATACATATTAGGGTACAAAATCTTCTCCATTTCTGCCATCCGTGGAGCTATTCCGGTCTAAATATATTTTACCAAAATCTTCTGATCAGGCTCCAAATCCTTAACAATAATTTTCTTTATTGTCTTAGTACCGAAAAGAAAATATATAATGTCTTCGGATTTATGCACAGAATATCCTATATTCTTCAAGCCAAAATGAAAAACTCCCTCATGAGGGCAGTTGAGAATATGACTAATCTCTACCGAAGAAATTGAGAAATCCCTATCCTCTATTTTATCCATCATACTATCTTCGGTATCTCCCAGACTAAACTGTATAGATTTGTAGAAGTATTTAAGTTCTACTTCTTACAAAAATTGTGTATTTTCACTGTTGAACATCTGTTCAAGATTCTGAAATGACGGTGCTTTCTTCAACAATAGATTTGTCTCAAATAACCAGTCAAGATCGATTACCTTACCCTATAAGATTTATCTCCCCTCAGTGTGTTGTTTCTTGGCATTTCTCTGCTTGGACTCACTGGCTCTTTTAGTCCTTACCATTGTTGCGAGAGTCTCTGATGGTTTGAAGGTTAGGGTTTCAAAAGTTCAAAGGTTAGGGTTTTAGAAGAGGAAGTGCGATTTTTGGATTTCGAAAGGGTTTTGATAGAAGTGAATGGGTTTAGAAGTCGAAAAGGCTTTGAAAACCTTGATTCCTGTGTAATCACTCATCATTACATATATTTAAAAACAAATAAATTTTTTATACGATGAAAGAAAGAAAAACCTAAACAGTATTCAATAAACAAAATAATATATACAAAAAAACTAATAAAAAAAATTATTTAAAATTAAATAAACCTAGCTCCCCCTTTATAAAATCAAACCTTGCAGTGGGAAGAGGTTTAGTAAAAATATCTGCTAATTGAATTTCAGTATTTATAAATTCTAAAAATATTTCTTTTTAATAACATGATCTCTTAAAAAGTGATGCCTTATATCAATGTGCTTAGTTCAAGAATGACTAATACAATTTTTTGAAATATTAATTGCACTCGTATTATCACATAAAATAGGTGTATTATTAAAATTCAATCCAAATCCTATAAGAGTGTTTTTCATCCACAACACTTGTGCACAACAACTGCCTACAGAAACATATTCTTCCTCAGCTGTTGATAGGGAAACTGAATGTTGTTTCTTACTAGACCATGATAATAAATACTTTTCTAATAATTGACATGTACCTGATGTATTTTTTCTATCTAATTTACAACTTCCAAAGTTAGCATCTGAATATGAAATCAAATTAAATTCAGAAGTTTTAGGATAAAGAAGAGATTGAAAAATAGTTCCTTTTAAATATCTAAAAATTATTTTAACAGCAGTTAGATGGGATTCTTTTGGATTTGATTGAAATCTAGCACAAAGACATACTGAATACATTATATCTGGTCTGATTGTAGTAAGATATAACAATCTACCAATCATACCTCTATATAACTTGTTTTCAACTGATTTACCAGTTTCATCCAAATCAAGTTTTATATTAGTACACATAGGAGTTGTAAATGTCTTGCTGTTCTCAAGTCCAAATTTCTTAAGTAAATCAGTAATGTATTTTCTTTGATTTAAAACATTTCTAAAATCTTTTTGAAATATTTGAAGACCCAAAAAGAAAATTAATTCTCCCATCATACTCATTTCAAATTCTTCTTGCATTAAATTTGAAAATTCATGACAAAGATTTTTATTAGTTGATCCAAATATTACATCATCAACATGAATTTTAATCAATAAAACATTATTTTTCATAGTTTTCTTTAATAGTGTTAGATCTTCCATACCAACAGTAAAATCATTTTTCAAAAGAAAAGTACTTAATCTTTCATACCAAGATCTTGGTGATTGTTTAAGGCCATAAAGAGCATTAGGAAGTTTAAAAACAGAATCAGGTTTTTGAGAGTTTTCAAAACCAGGAGGTTGCTAAACATAAACTTTCTCCATCAAATAACCATTTAAAAAAGCAGTTTTGACATCCATCTGAAATAATTTAAAATTCATATAAGATGCATAGGCTAAAAGGGTTCTAATGGATTCTAACCTAGATATAGGTGAAAAAGTCTCATAATAATCTATTCCCTCTTCTTGATTATATCCATTAGCTACTAATCATTCTTTATTTCTAGTTATAGTGTCGTGGTCATCCTGTTTATTTCTAAAAACCCATTTGGTTACTATTACAGGATTATTCTTAGGTCTTTCCACTAAATCCCAAACTTCATTTCTTTCAAACTGGTTTAATTCATCTTTCATTGATATTACCCCGCATTCATCATCTAAAGCTTCTTATATAGTCTTGGGTTCTTGTTGATATAGGAAGACAGAGAATTCCACTAGGTTTCCTATGTTTCTTCCAGTTTGATCAACGGTTTCTAAGTTACATATTATAGTTTCTAAAGGATGATTCTTTAGGGTTCTAGACTGTCTAGGTAATATATTTAATGGTTCTTCAGTATCATGTTCCTCTGAACTGGACTGAATTTCTTTTATATCATTTTCAAAATCATTCTTTAAATTCTCAAGTCTCATGTTATCATTAGAGTCAATTCCATCCATTTGTTCTGTCCTTTTCTCAAAATGATCAGATTCATCAAATTTCACATGAACTGATTCTTCAACAATCCTCGACTTCTTATTATAAACTCTAAAAGATTTGGAGTTAGCAGAATATCCTATGAAAATACCTTCATCAGATTTTGGATCGAACTTACCAAGATTATCCTTGGTGTTTAAGATATAAACCTTGAATCCAAATAATTTAAAGTAATTTACTTTAGGTTTTCTGTTATTCCATAGTTCATAGGGTGTCTTTTCCAAAATAGGTCTGATTAAAACTCTATTAATTATATAACAAGTTGTATTCACAGCTCTTTCCTAGAAATATATAGGTAGGCTATATTCATTTAACATAGTTCTAGCCATTTCTTGAATTGTTCTATTTCATATTTCTACAATCCCATTCTGTTGAGGTGTTATGGGTGCAGAAAAGGTGTGTTTAATACCCATATTTGAGCAAAAGGAATTAAATTCCAGATTCTAAAATTCTCCACCATGATCACTTCTTAGTGAGATTATATTGAAACCTTTTTCATTTTGAACAGATTTGCAGAAACATTCAAATAAAGTAAAAGCATCATTTTTAAATTTCAAAAAGAAAATCCATGTAAATCTTGAATAGTCATCAACTAAAACATATACATATAATTTACTAGCTAAGCTTGATACTCTTGAAGGTCTAAACAAATCCATATGAATAATTTCTAGATGTTTAGATGTAGCAACCTTATTAACATATTTGAAGGATGATTTGTGTTGCTTTCCAAGTTGACATGCATCACAAAATCTGTCACTTTCAAATTTGAAACAAGGTAAATCAGAAACTAAATGTTTCTTGGATAACTTATGTAAAACATATACATTGCAATGACCAAGTATACTATGCCAGATCTAGGATTCACTTACTTTAGCAGTCAAGCAGTTTACTTGTTGTTTACACAAGGAATTTAAATCCAAAGTATAGAAATTTTTAGTTCTTGGTGCTTTAAATTTAAACAGTTTATCTTTAGAAACAATACAGAAATTGTTAGTAAAATCAACAGTATATCCATCATCACAAAGTTGAGAGATACTTATCCGATTGTGTTTTATTCCTTGTACATAAAGTAATTTGTTGATTGAGACGGTTTTTGGATCTCCAACAGTTCCAATGCATATGATTTTTCCTTTGGCATTATCACCAAATGTGATAATCCCTCCTTCCTTTTGATTGAGTGAAGAAAAATTCAATGAGTTTCCACTCATATGTCTTGAGAAGCCACTGTCCATGTACCATATATCTTTTCTTCTTGGGTGACCTGCTACCTGCAAAGACATTCAAACAAATTGCTTTGGTACCCATATTTTTTTTGGGTCCAGGAGTGTTAGCTAGAAATGATCTGGGTATCCAGATTTTCTTTGTTCTTTTAAATTTAGCTGAATCATATAAGTCTTTTGAAACATAGGCTTTCTTAATAACACAAATTTGAGGCTGTCTTACGAAATTGTTTTTAGCTACATTTCCCTTTGACCCACAAAAATTACAATTAAGCTTTTTAGAGCTAGGATGAAAATAATTTTTATATAGATTTGGTTTTTCTCGTTTACTGTCAATTCCAAATCTCTCCTTTTTAATGACAGTTTTTCCAATAATTTCATTTAATGAATTATCTCCTTTTGTAAAAACCATTTCAACCTATTTGTAAGATTCTACTTCATCCTGCAGTGATTTTATTCTTGATTCAAAATTAACATAGTTAGTGTTAATAAAACTGTATTTATTAGTTAATTATTTATGTTGTTTTAGCATTGTGTATCTTTCATCTGAAACAGCTTTATTTATATTTTTTAGTGACATGTTTCTTAAATAATGAGTCATATCTTTCTTCAAGCATGTTGTAGTAGGATGAAAGTTTTTCATTATTGTAGATTGATTCAGAATGTGATTCAGAGGAGTAATATGAGTGTACCTCATCAGTTTTTGCTATGAAACACATGTTTTCCTTTAGATTAACTTCTTCTTTCTCTGAGCTTGATTAAGAAGATCTACTAGAGACTTCAGATACACTCCAAGTGGATTTCATAGCTTTCTTGTCTTTCTTCTCAACGTCATTTCTTTTGAAGAATTTCTTCTTCTTTGCAACCTTCAATTGTGGGAAATCTGGTCTGATATGTCCCATATTTTTTCATTCATAACATCTCACTTCCTTATTTTCTCCCTTAAAGGATTTTTTGAGGCCTCTTTTCTTCCTGTAGAATTTTCTAAATTTTCTGGTTAGTTGAGCTAGTTCTTCATCTGAGTTGGATAAGTCATAGATTTCTGATTTAGATTTGACTTCTTTTCTCTTCATCTTTCTATTATTTTGTAGTGAAGTTACCTTCAAGATAGTATCTTCCCTTTTGATAATCACTTTATATTCATTAGCTTCATCACGAATTTTAGCTTCATACATCATCAGTGTACTAATCATCTCTCTCATAGTTAGATCTTTCATAGGTGTTGATTTTCTGATTGTAGCAGAGATACCATTCCATCTAGTAGGAAGTACTCTCAGTAATTTTAATTCTTGATCAGCCTGCTTGATAGGTTCTCCTAGAGAAGTTATGTTATTTAAAATTTCTTTCAATCTCCCATTCATTTGGGTAATGCTCTCACCTTCAATCATTCTGAAAGTATCAAATTTCATTTTTGCAGTTGCATATCTCATTTTACTTACATTATCTGTTCCTTCATATGCCACAGCTATTGTTTGCCACATTTCATATGTTGTCGGTCACTGAGATACTCTGTTAAATTCATCTGGTCCTAGACCGCAGATAATTGCATTCATAGCCTTCGAGTTCATATCGTAATCTGCCTCTATAGTAGCACTCCATGCCTTAGGATTTTCAAGAATTTCATAAGGAGTCATAATCTTTTAATAGACTCTATATCCGAGGTTTTCAGATATATTATCATGCACAATTTCCAGCAACCACAGTTGTCACCATTAAAATATGGTGCTCTAACCATCTATATCCCTTCTCTTGTATCATTCATGATGCTTTGTTGTATAATCCTTAAATGCTTCTAGCATTCCAAGGCTCTATCTGAATATCCTCCTCTGATACCAATTGTTGGATCTGAATCTACAGATTATACACAAAAGGGGGGGGGGGTGAATTGTGTCTTTTGAATTTTTTTTAAAAACTATTCTATTGAATGATTTTTTCCCTTTATTCTTTATCAGATTTGATCATGCAGTGGAAAAGTTAAAAACAAGAACACAAAGATGTATAGTGGTTCGGGTAATAGAAAGACCCTAGTCCACTCCACCAACGCACTACTCCACGAGCTTGGTCATTTTCACTATCTGGTCCTCTTTTCCACAGACCGATTCACAAATGAGTACAGGCAGGTGACACCTTTACAATCCAAGGAAAAACAAAGCCTTCTGGTTCAAACAAAAACCTAAACAGCTTAGAACGAGAAGCTGGTTACTCAAGAATAAAAATAATTTCAGAAATAAATTTCTGGTTGATCTTCACAATTCCAACAGAAGGCAATTGACAGCAGATGGATCGAAGTCTCTAGAAATTTTTATCTTCAAGACGAAGCAGTTCTGAGTTGATCCAGTTGTAGTAGATATAGAGATATAGTTTAGAACCTCAACAGTAGTAGATCCACAGTATATATTCTATGTAGAACAGGTGAATCTTCTGTCGAGTTCCTTCTTGAACAAATAGAGCTTTTACGCTCCTGTTGAATCAGCAGATCAATCGTGAATAGTTGTAATCTCGGTTTCCCCCTTTTTCAATAATAGATCGATCACACCATCCTATTTTTTTCTGGTGTTTCAAAGAGAGCATATATAATAAAGCATACATCCTTCACATTTAGATCCATAAAAGTCGCCTTCTGATTAGCGATATTCAAAATTTTGAATTTACAGAGAAGTCCTAAATTCACTTAAGACTCGGCATAAAAATATCCTTTTAATTCGATCTTAAATCCATTAATAAAATAGCTTTGAATCAGTCAATGTTGTAATTTAAAAAAGACTTTAAATCCGGCTTGAAATCCGCCCAGAAATCAGCTTACTAATTGTTATACATAAAAACCGTCTGCTGAAAATTCCGACGCCAAACGTAAGGTTGATGATGTGGCCTCCAGACGCAGGGTTAATAACATAGTCTTCAAACGTAGGGTTGAAAAATTAAGGTAGATAACAAATGTAGGGTTGATCATCCATACTTTTTCTTCAACATTCAAACGTACGGTAAAAGATCCATACTTTTACTTGATCCATACTTTTCCAAGAACGTATGGTTGTTTACAAAAGTAAGGTTGATGAACCATACTTTTGAGAAATAAACGTAACCTTTATAATTTACGTACAGTTTTCCTTCCATAATTTTCTGATAACCAAAACGTAGGGTTCCTTCTTAACGTATGTTTCTTCTTCCATTCTTTGCTGAAAACCAAAACATAAGGTTCCTTCCTAACGTAAGGTTCTCCTTCCGTACTTTACTAAAAATGTATGGTTGTTTAACCATACTTTTCTCTTATCACAAAAATTATAGATTATTTTCATCCTTACGCTACATTTATCCCTGTAGGGTATGAAATGTGATTCCAGAACGCGCTAAAACAGATTCCGCGCTATATTCATCTACATAAGATGTGAACAATGTTTCCAAAATGTGCTAAAACAGATTCCACACTAAGTAATAAATTCTCGTTATTTCAAGAGTAAAATAAATTAATAACCTCCTACAAAATACTAAGTAAAATCATTAGAAAATAACTAAGGGTATTTGTTAGCATCAAAATTATCATAAAGGGACAGAGTATTATTTTCAATAATCTCCCCCTTTAAATAACATTAATACGCATTGTTGAAAACTATACTTTGCTCAAAAAGTTTGACATGACTAAATATTATGATCTATGATATGAAAGGTATGCATTTTAGATGTTAATATCATGACCTCATACCTTTATGATCATGTTATTCATATATAGTCGTTGATTTCTCCCTTTTCTTACCCTAACTGATATTTTTTTCTCACCATTTTTATATATCATTTTTCGAGGTTATTTATAATGATTTTAGGAATAATATGTCTAATAATATTTCTAATTTTAATGAAAATAATTAGGTACACATCTGAACAAGTTGATTATGTGTCCATCTTTCTAAAGAGACTATACCAATACGATTATGACATGGATTGGTATGATATGTAATGAATAATCATATAGTAACCTGTAATATCTTTGTATGAAAATTATGGGACACTATAATAATCACGCATGATTTTCTTATATTATACATAAGTATATCCCATGAAATGAATCACAGTAACTTGGGTCAAATTTCTAATTTATTTTTGTGTTGAGGGATTAATATTAAATATTATTATTGGAGAATCATATATAAAAGATGGATGAGAATGACTTAAGGTTCATTGGGGCAGTGAAAATGGTATCTCCATGGTCAATCGTAATGTGAGTAGGGTTATTCAGCCATCTGTAGCCATGATTTAATAGGCTCTATAAATGTTCATCTACTATAATCATTTCAATTTGATGATAGAGAGAAGGAGATCTTTTATAAGATGATATAAAGTTGAAACTCATCTATGTTTGGTTGTGAATATAGGAAATATTATTTTTCATATCCATTAATAGCCCTCTTATGTATGAACCTAATAATGAATAATTGATTTATCACTAAAAATCATAAAACTATTATATTCAAAAAGATATAATTAAGGATATATATTATTGGTCTCATTCAGAAGATCATTTGAAGCTATTTATTCTATAAATAATATAATGGATTCTAGAGTACATTGATGAAATAAATTCATTTCATTTGTAGCAGAGAAGATCTAACGACCTAAGCAAGAAATATGCAAATCAATAAGAATCCAATGTTTATTTTAGCATAATTGTTCTTATGGGATATGTTGGAGTCATGGAATCCCTCAAGGTCCATAAAATATGTGTAAAGGGAATTCCCATAGAGTTGAGATATAATAAATAGTGGTAATAGATAATACAACATCATTTTATTGAATTATATTTTAAAATCATATTCCCATTAGAAGGTGTTTTATTTGTTTATTATCTTGGAAAATTTATTATATTTTCCAACTATTGTGGAAACATATAATTGGATATATGAAAAAATAAAATTAATTCCTTGAAACACTTTTATATATTGAGAAGGTGGTATTTAAATAATTGGTTTGACCTTATCTAGGTTGATATTGATTCTTTTTTATTTGAAAATGATTCCAAATAACCTCATAGAGATAACAAGAATTGAACACTTCAGGGTTTTCATCTTCCAAATATGATAATTGAAGATAAGAATAAATATAATTACTCAAATTAACACTAAACCATCATTCTGATGATGGTCTTTATGAGGAGATGAATGAACAACTAATAGGTTTCCCCAACATTAATATATCCATGGTGAATCATCCAATAATAATATGTTCTATGTGTTTTCATGAATGAAGAATCCTCTTTATACTTAGGCTTCATCATGATTTAATTATGATTAATGTATCCATACATAATAAGTATTTCCTAGAAACTAGTGATTAATTGGATTAAAACCAATATAACTGGGTTAAGGAAGTCATCATTCAATAATCAGTAAATTAGGTCTTTAATGATTATACACACTATAGTCTTCCCATTATTCATCCAAATGGGATAATTTTATTCCTTATATTTGGGTTTTTTAGCCTCCCTATTTATTTTTTATTCGATCACCTTATCAACAACAACACGAACTATGTCTCCATGGGAGGGATACATCATCTTAGGTACCACTTAGTGTCATCATTGTCCAATATAAAATATTATATTGTTGAGGGTGACTTAGTGATCATGACCTAGTGTCTCCCTATGTGTTAATGCAAATAAATTATGGTTTCACATCAAGATAAAAATGTTTGAATACTTTCTTGAAGGGGAATTATAGGAGATAAAATGTTGGCTAAAAATGTTCTTTTATATGGAGGCTCACATGTATTGTATTATCAATGGTAGCAGAAGCACTATCCTTTAAAGAAAGAGGGTATTCCTATATATTTTATTTATCATAACTGTTAGAATTATGGGAGGATATAAATCCCTAGTACATGAATTTTTGAGGTAGATTCTTCCGCTATTGTTTTCAGAATATCCTCAAAATCAAATAGTTTTCCTTTTAATTCTCTTAAGACCATACCTAAGGAGTCCATGGTTCCAATACTAGTATTTATTCCCCAATATTATCCTCCTATATGTTGGACATATCATTCTTCCACTAACCATCAGTTGGAAGTCTTCCACTCAATTATAGCTATGTGATGTGATGATTGGTTGACCTAGGGTGAATTTCATGATGTTCAACTGGAGAGGGAATCGACCCCTTTAGAATAACATGTATATCACATGTTTAGTATGGGAGATGAAGAAAAAAATTACATAATATTAAAGTTGTTCCATATGTCAATATTTTATTCTTCTAGTTTCACAATCAAAAATATATTAATTCTAATAAATTCATCCCAAAGAATTGTTGTGGAAATTTTCATGTCATTGTATCAATTGACACACTCACATCGTTTGACATAAAGATTTATAAATACCTTCTACAATACCTTGAATCATGGTAGTAGGTTTCACATGAGTTACTGGGTTTACTTTTCTATGAAACACCCACACTCAACCATTAAGATGGTACTTATGTATTGATTTCATAGAAGAGGTATTCTAATATACAACTATATTCATAACTTTTTTGGTGCGGTGTGGAATGTGGTGTCTTCTAAGAAAAACATGAATTAGGTATTGGAAACCAAATACACAAACTAGTACCTTTAGTTATATCTTACGCACATATCTTTTTAACTCTAATCATACCATTGGATCATATTTTATAGAGTGTGTCAATTGTACTCTTGGTACAGATTCTTTTAGAGAATCTAGGTCGTAATGATATTAATCATAGAGCCTACATCCCCTTTGATCTCATGATCATCAATACCTTTGGGAATTGTGGAAATATCTATCTTTATATGTGGAGTTATTTTATATTGACCAAATATTTCTTGGAAAATGATATATTTGACATGTAGACCATTTTATATCCTTCATCTATGTGGAATACTTCATTAGTAATTACATAGGTATCAAAATGAAGTGGGGAGTCCTCAACACTATCTTCGCTATTTTCCATTGATTGGTGAAGAAGGTCGAGGATTTAGAGTCAATTTGGGATACAAGTTAGGTGAATGTGAACATCATTATTTTGATCAAGGAGCATATATTTTATCCCATTGGGACACTACTTTACTGGAAGACATTAAGGACTAGATAACATGGGAGGAGTGTCCTAGTTTTACATTTTGAATCTTGTTGATGGTTTAATGATTGATGATATGAATGTGATTGATATTTATAATGAACATGATCATATAATATAAGGGGATATATAACTACATTAAGAGAGGATATCATATATTGTTGTTGTTTTTGATCACGGAGAAACACTTGTATTTATGTATCAGCCGTGAAAACACTGATTTTATGGATAACACCCCTTGAATTATTCATATCATATGGGCGAATTCCATACTCCTAATAGAATTTTTAAGGAACCAATATACCATAGATGTATGATTTACCAATATTATCATCACATAGGATTACTAATATGATGAAATTCTATTAAGACTATATTTTTTCACTTTGAAAATTGATTCTAGTGATGTTCATGTCATGAGATATCCTCCTGATGTGCTCAGAATAATGTACAAGAGGGTAAAGGTTTTTTGTGACACTAATAGAGACTCTATGAAATTTTTATTATTTAATGCATGGTTTCATTGATATTTAAATATTAATGATTATAATATTTTCATTGAGGTGAATTATCTGGGTGAGGAGGATTATTGATCATTTATACGCACATGGATGTACCCATTCATACAAGGGATTAGTCATTTTCATAGAGAATATGTAAATTTTTTTACTCATTGATTAGATAATTTTTCAATATCTAAGTTATCATGATATTTATAGGGAGTAGAAGTAATTTATGTGACCTGAGCTGGTGGATCATCCAGTTAAAGTATAACATGATCTACCATAACATGGAGCATGTCCATGAAGTCAAATAACTCTTGGATGGTGTTTTTATAAAACTTATTAGATGGAAAATAGTTGGGATAGTTATTTAACAACAATTATTATAGATTATTAAAATCCAAAAAATGGATCATATTTTTATCAATGGAACCTGGGAATATTCTATGAACATTCCCATCATTGATTTTAAGGAGATTTATCATTTAGTATCTAATGGTTCAAGTTGGTTTCCCTGTAGAGGGTATTGAGAAACATTCTCAACATGATCTTTTGCTTGAAATGGCTTTCTATTTGGGTCAACCTGAAGTAAAAAAAACATAGTAGATGTAACACCCAATGATTTTATAGTACTTTAACTTTTCTAAGAAATTCAATATCTTATATTTCATGCGACACTTACTTGTCTTGTGTTACATGTAACATTGATTTTCTAGGAATCAATACTTTAATATTATAATTATTTAAACATTATAATTATTTCATATTTATTAAATATAATAATATCGTTAGTAATTAATAACTTTTAAATTCTATTTATAAAATTTTCACAAAAATAAAACATATTTATACTGAAATGTATAAGATTCTATAAATTAGTTACATTCTTAAAAATACTATTTTAATAAAGCACTACATTTTATAGCCTTTTTTAAACAGTAATAATATTAATTTTAAACACTATTATAAATTAAATTTGGTGAAATAGTAATCATTTTTGAATTTAGAATATCAAAATTAGTTTAGGATGAATTTCTGGGGTTTTTCTGAAAATATTCAACTTTTTATAGATGGTGGAAAATACCACATTGTAGTTCAAAACTGACTTTTTCATTTAAATAATTTTTAAAATATAAATTTATTTTAAAGATACAATTTAAAATAATAATAATATATATATTAATCAAATTTAGGTCATTAAATTCATTTTTATAATATAATTGGATATAAAAATTTATTAAACTTTTGAATGTTTCTTTTACTTGCCTTCAAGACATATTTGTGATATTAGCATTAAAAATAATTTTTAAACTTCTGTGAATTGAATTTAAAAAAAAAGTTCATGGGTGAAATCAATATAAATATTGAGATCTATTTTGATCAAAATAATATTTGTGGAATAATATCTTTGGAAATTTGTTTACCATGGTTAAAGGGAAATTGGGTAACTAAAGGTAAAAATAATATTATAATAATATAAACATAATCTAAAACTTTTCATAATTTCATTATTTAAGTGTGTTTCATAGTAAATAAACCATAAGATAAAAATATGTTTCTTTTATGCCACTTGTGTTATATTAGGACATTTATTATATTTTATTTAAAGAAAAATTAAAATGTTATATAATAATTTAAATAATTATCACTTTAATATGAGGTTATTTAATTTATATGGTAGGAAATAAAAATTATTTAGAAATATAAAATAATTATCTACATCAGATTAATTAATTTATAGTTTTTATCAATTAAATTATTATCATTAATTTTGACACAATAGTGTAGAAGAAATTATTTTATTAATTGAGATATCAAATAAATGATATTAATTTTTTTTAAAATAAATGTAATTTTACTTATTTAATGAAATACACAAATTTTATAGATTAAAGATAATTTTAGTGACATATTTTAAGTATTGAATCAATGTTATCTTGTTGGTTTGATATTTTTATAAATGAAAATACTAAATAGTATCAAAATTGATAAAAATGATACATTAAAAGAAATAGTAATTTATTAAATGTTAAAAAACTCATAAAAATTCAACATTTGAAAAAATAACATTTATAGTGTTATATATTTCATAACTTATCCAATTGGGGTTTTTTTGTCATCTTATGGTAACTATATTAACCATATAGTGTATAAAGACAAGTTGTTACTATAAAAGTTAAATTGTTTAACTAATGAATTAATCCACAAGATAATGTTAATTATATGAAATAAACATGTACAAAATTCATTTTATGAGAGGATATTCAATCGTACTCATCTTATCCTCTAAATAAATCTCATTAGTGGAATTTTAAATTGAATATCAGTTTATGATAAGTTAATAGTTTTGGAGATTCCAAAAGCACCCCTCACCTCGGTTATAAAAGGGAACAGATCATTCACTTGTATTCAAACCTATAAAGCCATTTTATTGGGACAAACACTAACAATTTCCTCTCAAAATACCCCTCACTTCATCATAAAGGATATAATTTGGGAATAAATCCAACCTATAGATTCCTTTTGTGAAAATCAAAAGTAGACACTCAAAGAAGAGGTAATTGAATTACAAATTATATTAAATTTCATTACCTCATCTACACACTCTTACTATGTTTTTACCATAATAAATTTATAAAACCCTCATATAATATATTACTAAATGTTTCTATGGTTATGGTACAAAGATAATCCTACTTTTACCCATCATATGAAAAACAATATCAGCATGCGTGCGTATATACGGCTTACCGTATCCTTGTCTTAATGTGTACTGTTTTTCTTATATACATTATTTTTAAGAATAAAATGATAAATATAATGGATTTAAATAATAAATATAAAGTGATATTTCTTATCTATTATTCATATTCTCACCAAATTCTTTACCCTTTACTAATACAGAATGATATGATCGCTTGTACTTACGTACGACTTACCATATGCACACCGTGATGAGATTCATCTTCCATGTTAATCATTGAAGAATGATTATAAAAATATATATGATGAATAAGTATGAAATATATGAAATAAAAATTATATTGGAATAATATATATATAATTTATTTACATTCTTCTACTCAATATGACAGTAAAATGAAAACAAAAGTAATGCGTACGTATGACCTACCGTCACCATGAATGGTGTATTCCATTTCATATATTTATCATATATATGTATATATATATATATTTATAATTAATATATATATATATGTGATATATATATATCAATTTATGTATTCTTGAATTATGTAAATCATGATCATATTATTACGAACCAAAATTACATGTCAAAACACTTATGATAAACAAAGAATCTTTTACATGAAATGTTTATTTAATATATAATTTTTAATAAATGGGTAATATAAGGTCATAAATGAATCATATATGATAAAATAAATATTATTATGATTATGGTACAAGATAATTCTATATTTTAAACCACTATACACGAGTTTTTGACATGTATGCCGAGTATTAGACCTAATGTACGGGAATTTCATCTCACATTTAATGTTTGTGAGATATAAGCCATGTTCATCACTTATTTATTTTGTGAGTTGTATGTACTTCCCCTATCATAACACTTATGATGAAAACATTTAACATCATGGTATTTAATGATTTATTTGATTATATTAGACTTATTATTTAAATGTTCAATGTGATATGGGACACTTTTAATGTTTAATGAATTAATCATATCACAATTTAAATATTCATGATTTAAATTTACATTACTATTTATATGAATATAGGTGAGGGAGTAGAAAGGATAGAAGAAGGGAGAGAAACCTATATAGGGAAAAAATTAGTCCTCTCTATAAAATTGATGCTTCTAGGAAAAAATTTAAGGATTAGGCAGCTGATGAAGATTGAATCAGCCACAATGATTTGTCCCATCTATGTGGGAAAAGTAATTCTGTTAGACTGAATCCCAATTAAAAAGGATCTATATATAAAAAAAATATCCCCATATGTTTCCGAGTTTGTGGTCATCATCTCTTTCCTGGATTTTTACTTGGCCCCATAAAGAATTATTTTCATGAAGGGTCGAATTACAAATGTATCAACAAATCAAGATAATGTAGAAGAGTGGGTGATTCTTTTCACATTATCCATTATTTATCATGTTGTGATTCCAAGAGGAAAAAAACCATGGAAATTTAATGAACTCACCTTAGTATAGCTGAGATATGGGTTTTCTTTGATGGGAATATGACTTCTATGGGATGTGGTTTTTATCACATTATTTTTACTTCAGATGAATTAAAATGACGCACCTACTATTTGGGATAATTTCTTATGGAACCATGTAATATCCACATACATGAATGGGATTGTAATTTTTTCCCAGTACTTTCAAGAACACTCATTAAAAATTCTTGATCTGAGTTTTTAAACATAGATGGATCTACTAGTATTCAGAAATCCTTTGGGATATTTCTTCTTCAGCCAGAAATCTAATAAAACTAGATAAACAAATGTACAACCACAGTTTTTGGAGTTATGCTATGATTCGTGTTGATGTTTATATGTCTAAAATAAAAGTTTTCACCACTAGTGGGGACAAAAATAAAAATTACATTGCCTATGAAATTTAGCCAATGTAATGTTTGAACTATAAATTGTTTTGGAATATGGCCTCTGAATATAATAGGAATAAGTTGTGTAACTGTTGAAATGTTTGGGAGCATGATGATGAAGGATTTAAGGGAAGTTTGTGAAGGTGGTGGATCCTTCCTATGGTTTTGTTCCTTCCATGAATAAGGAATATCCTACTCAAAAGAGTGTACAAAATGGTTAACATTATGCTTCTAAGTATATTGAAAAATATCCAAATGTTGGTTTTTCCTATGTAATTATAGCTAATGTCCAAGATGATGTTATGATCAATCATTCCCAGTATACTATTGATGTTTTCCCTATCTACATTGTGACTTTTCATACCTAAGAAACTATTTTCCCTGGTCTGGTTCATATATTGGAACCCGGTTAGGTAAATACAGTAGTGCCAGTGATTAATAGCATTGCCTTCCAATCTGAATAGTTCACCATTTCATCACTAGAAAAAGATAATGTATCTGATTCTAGTCAATATTTATGGGGAACGACATTGTATCCAAACTAGGTAGTTAGCCCTCTATCTGATCTGTGACAAGGGTTGGCTCTCTCTCAAGGTAATTTCATGGTTTCTTGTTCTTTGGGATTCGTTGATTTTACATCATCTAAGCATGGTCCCCATGGACTGCAGGAAGATGATTTCAAGAATTTAGGTAATTTTCATAGGTCTAATCATCAAATATTGCAGATACGCAATTACTTTATAGACTTATCTAAACCACAATTGATTCAGCCAACAGGTTCACCTCTCGTAGAATTGAATACCCTCCTAGAGGGGATAAGGATTCTTCTTTATCTGGTCAGGACATATCAAATTCTTCCTCCACTGATATAGTTTAAAATGATTCTGGAGCCTTAGATAATGGAAGAGAACATGTTTTTGAGGGGACTAGTACTTGGCTCAGGTCTTCTTATGAATGAATATCCTCTTCTAGAATTGTTAAGTTCTTGGGAATTCTCAAACGGTCAAAACTTGTTGGAATATTATAACAACCAACAAACCACTATTAATAAGTTTGGAAGAACCAAGATTAAATTTTAGAGTAGTATGGAATTAAAATGGAGTTCCATAGGGTACTAATTGGTTGCTAACAATCAGTCTGATGATGCCACAATGTCATTGTGGGTTCTCCAGAACCATATAATGATGATTTATTCCATCTATAATGACCATCATTTGGTGACCCTATAATACTGTATCAATACCACTTATTTTTATGTGACATTTTTATATTCCATTAATTTATAAACAAGATGAATATCCCTTTAGAGAAATCTAATTTCCAACATTGAGAATATGCCAAGAAGTTGGATTTTTCTAGGCGACTTTATTGTTATCTTGAAGCCAAATTAAGGAACTAGTAGTGATTTATGTAGAGACCCGGATAAAGAATTATCATCGTGGATTGATCAATGTGTTTTCACTGAATTCCACATCTCTGTAGCTGATTAAACATAGAGTAGATTTACATAAAATGGGTAGAAGGCAAGTAAATTGGATAGATGTTTTGAGCAAGAGGATGAGAGAAATTGTGCAATTGATTTATTTGGTCTGACTCTTCTGAGATTTCACTCCGATCATAACCCCATATTGATTGATATATATTTTAATATATTAAGGTTATCTCCTCAACCTTTTATGTTTAATAATACCTGTTTGGTTGTTCTGTGTTGAGGGGAAATTATATTAGATACCTAGGATGCTGTTTATTTTGGAAGACCATCGCATATTTTAACTAACAAGATGAAGACTATTAAGGCTAGATTTAATGAATAGAGTAAGGCATAGTTTTCCACCCAAAAGTTTCCTCTATGGGGCTGAATCTCATATATTTATTTTCTATAAAAATAACATGTCTCAGGATATACCCTCTCTAGAGGAGATACAAACAACATCAAAGTTAGATAACCTCATGACTCTCAAAGGGAATCTTTCTAGTAACCAGTTTAACATCAGGTGGATAATAGAGGGTGATAGGAACTCATGTTACTTTCATTTATTTCATTGGGAGAATAAGGATAAAAGGAGTATCAATGATCTAAAAATTTATGGGATAGTGTTCTGTTATGCTAATGATATATAAAATTATATGACATGCTATTTTGAGAAGTTATAGTCATATGGTAGGGAGAATAATTCAGAAAAATTATTTAAATTATTTGACTAAATCATTAATGATACTCAAAATAAATGGATATATTGAGGCCCCCAATTCAATGGAAACACATTTATCTCTCTTATCCTTACAATTTTATTATGATGTCAGTTCAGATGGCTTCACCAACAAGTTCTTTATGTTTTGTGGGGATATTGTCCATCTTGAGGTAATAAATGCTATGAAGTTGTTTTTGACTATTTCTTCAATGAAATTTTGGATGAATTCCAATTTCATTTCTATAATTCCAATGAAAGGTAATTATATTGATATTAATGATTTTATACCTATCGCTATTTGAAACTCCATTCCAACGGTTATTATCAAAATCATGACTCATAGGCAGGGTGATATTTCCAAGGGCTTTATCTCTATTAATCAGTTTCAATTTATCCCTAGGAGGAACATAAAAAATTTCCACTTCTCTGCTTATGAATGTGTTAATATCATAAATAATATAAAAAAGGATGGTAATATGGCTTTGAAGGATGAAATTTTGAAATCTTTTATACCATAAAATGAGACTTCATTTTTTAAATCCTCAAAATTCATGGGTTCTCACCAAGACTTGTTGGTTTGGTTTCTTATATGTTGAAATTTTCTAGATTTTTTATTATTGTTAATGTATCCCCAATGGATATTTTTCAATTCTCAAGAGGGATCAGGAAATATGAACCTCTATCCAAACATTTATTTTATATAAATGAGGATTATCTGAGTTGTTTCCATACTGATCATGTCAGTATTTTTTTTATTAGTGGGTGAGAGTTGGGAAGGACTGCTTTTCACCCTCACACTTTCTTAATGAAGATTATATTTTAATTTTTGTTAAGGATGATATGGATACCATCTATTGTAATAAGATTATTTTTTTAGACTATGAAGAGGTTGTAGGTTAGGTTATCATCTAGAATAGTCCTTTGTTATGGTTGGATAATGATTGATTATTTATCAAAAAGATAAGATAGGTTGAAGACATGGTGTGATAATATGATCATTTCCCTTCATTTAGCATGGAATACCCCTTTTCTAGGATTAGGTGAAACAATCATACATAGAGAGTATTCCCTTGAAAATTACCAATCATCTGGAAAATTGGAAATGGAATACAACTTATTAGCTGGGTAGAGTTTTCTATGTCAACTCTATTATCAACTTAAGGTTTTCTTACACTTTCTCATTATATATATACCCTAGGGCCCAAGTGAAGTTGTCGAGTGCAAAGATCCACAATTTTATTTGGACTTGTTCAATTCATGAAAATAATATGGTCATGGTTTCTTAGAAATATTTTGTTAAGCTTGTGAATATCGGAGTAATTGGATTTCAAGATATTAGGGGTTTTAATGACACATTGATAAAAAATGACATGGAGGATTATCTCCATGCCTAATTACACATTGGTGTTTATCATCACTATATTTGTTGATAGGATTTATAATGGTTATTATATATATTCTTATCTCTATTTGTCCATCTCTCAAGCAGCCTTATTATGATATTTTAGAGCATTCAAAATGTGTTTTTTATAGGACCTCTCAATTATATTGATGGAAAACTCCTTAGTGGACTCGACATATGAGTGTTGATATTGATAACCCTTTTAACCCTGAAGACTATCACCATTTATAAGTTACAATTAAACCTGAATATTAATGATTTTCTGCCAAATCATATTTTTATAGAGGTATCTAGGTATGATTATTCTGACTATGAAAAATATGTGTAGATTCCTACTATTGATGGTAACTATACCACCCTTGACTATTATAGACATCATTGTGGTACCTTTCCTAGTATTCCATCCTAGGTAAGAATTTATATTATGATGTTCATATCCCATGATGATATTCTACTCATATGGAAACGTTGGATGTGATGACTGCCTATTCAGTGCCCCATCCAGTGCAACGGGCTGCATCTTAATTTGGCATGCCTCTTTTCTTTGAAGGATAAGGAATCCTTTCTTCATCTATTTGTTCGTTATATATTCACATAAAGACATTAGAGTTATTAACAAGATTTGTTTGGATTCCACATAATCTTTCATTCCATAGAGTAATTTCATAAATCAGTATACAACATGGATTACAGTGAGAAAGTTCATTCCATCTTGTTAGTATCGGTAGTTAGTCTTTTATCATTCACCTGGAAGGAAATTAATGACCTGATTTTTAAATACCACAACCCTTATTTTCAGGATGGTGTCTTAGATATTCATTGCGGGATCTGACATGCATCTAAAATTCAAACTTGATTGATGAATAATGAGGTTTTTGATCTTCTCATTTTGAGGTAACTTGGTGTTCATGTAAGGGAAAATAAACTAATCGTGTTGAAATACATCAGATGTATACCACAAATATTAGGTTTCCTGCACATCAATGTTGATGGGGCAGCCTCTAGTGTACCATTTCCGGCTGGTTGTGGCATTATTTTTAACACCAATAGAGGTCTTTTTAAGGTCTATTTCTTTCATATCATTAGCAATGGATTTATAATTGAATCGGAACTCTAGGTTATGGAAATTTAAATAAGGTATGTTGTACTATATGGTGTGCATGTTTTATGGCTAGAATCATATTCATCTATTTCATTAAAAATTATCAATGGTTTTTCAAGGAATATACCATGTAGGATGCTCCCACCCTAGATTTCCTATCTTCATTTTGTATAATCGATTTCTCTGGATGTAACTCAGGTCTATTGGGAGGCCTATCAGGACCCTGATATTCATTCTGACTAAAATTTAATTTTTATTCCAAAATCACTTTTGAGTAAAATGTGGGAAACTAGAATGACATGAAATACATAAAACAAAACCGTGCCTCCATACCCAATATCATAAGCCTAAAAATTGTCCATTTCATGGTCAAGAAAAATCCCCACCCCAACAACCATGTTATTTCTAGGAGAGCTATTATGGAGGATAGTACCAAATATTCTTTTGTCTTACCATGATACTATTATAGTATTGTACAAGAATATTCTCATGTTTATTTACATACCCGCCTTTGTAACGATCTTCTATTACGACTTGTTTGGTACTTTTCATTTTTTTAAAAAAACTTAGGAGTAGGTTCACCTACCTCTAGAACTTTTTGGCTATTTATATGGAAATAAAATGTTTATAAATAACATTTTATTTATCTTTTATTGTTAATTTAAATGTTTCTAAAAATGAATAATTGTAAGGTTTTATGTGAGGTACTATTTTACTAAAACATCATTTTAAATTTTTTAATGATTTATTCTTATAAAATATTTTTCAATAATGTCTATGTTTTCAAAATTATTTAAGGATTTATTTATATGGACAGTAATTCTTGAAAATTTTAATTCCATTCAAAATTTTCAATGTGGTGTGGGACACATTGAGTCAAAAATCAATTATTAAATGAATTAATTTATAAGTGTGTAAATTTTGAATAAATGATTTCACTTGGAAAAGAATAATTTGTATCAAGATATTTTAAGTGGTTTTAATAGTGTATTTTCAACTATGTAAACATCCTTTCTTGGATCTTATGCTTAATAGAGGTTGATCTCTTGTGATATCATTTAGTAGATTTTATTGAATGATTTATGATCATTTTGATTGTGCATGTGCTAACTGGGTACCATTCGTGGTTTATGTTTAATGAAATTATATTTCATACACTAGTTTTCAATACGAATGATTATGTTGTTTTCATTTCACAATTTTAAAATGAGGAATCTATTAGACTTACTAAGTGTTGGGAAAGTCCTGCTATAGCCCCTCAATGTATCAGTAGGTCTAATGAGGCAAACTAGTTTCTTGGAACTAGGACATGAAGGTATGTGTATATATTCTCTTGGCATGTGGCCTTGACAGTATGGTTAGGATGTCAGACAATATGCAATCACTTATTATGCGATTTGTTTATATTACATGTAATTATTAAACTAGTATAATATCCATGCCAATGTTTAAATTAAATTTTCTGATTTATCCTCACCATATTATGTTCATCTTTATGTTCAAACATATTGCTGTTCTGTATTATAATTTCATTAATATTTATGTATATTTATCAAAGATTATGTTTTATAGTTTAACCATACAGAGTATCTAAGCACACCAATTTCTTATGTTTTATTTCTTCATGATTCCACATACTGTTTTCTGATTGATATGTTGAGTAATGATATGATAATAATGGTTTTATAAAAGGTTTATCAATTTTTTACTTTATTAATTTAATTGTAATGTAAATTTCATGTATGTAATCTATTTTCCAAGACAACAAAACTGAGAGGCCCTTACGTTATGTATTCTTTTAATAATTCCATGTATTAAAATATTACCCAATCTCTGCACATTTGGGGTTGGGGAATTAATGTTTGTATCAAATGATGTTTATCAAACAACCATGGAAATTATCTTTTGAAAACATAGATTAGGGATCATAACCGAATGATATATTTTGATGACTAGTGTTGTGGATCATCCTAGAATTTTCCTAACATAGATATTATATGGGTATTCTAGGAAAATTTATCCACATCTGGATACTGTATGTGGACGTGGTTATGGAATAGATATACAAAGGACAAATATCTCTAACAATGTGTTCTGAGCTTGACTCAAGGAAACATGGTACACAATAATGGGCCTCACTATGAACATTATTTGACACTACTGGAGTATAATTTTAGGATAATTCACATATATTTACCCATGATAATGATTTATATAAAAGTTATAATGCTCCCAATGTTACCAAGTTTATGATTCTAGGATTTATGATTCTTGAATTTATGTTGTTAGTTATACTATATTTAGAAATATAAAATGTTCATAACATTATAAGCTAATCTATTACATGCCATCTTATTGAAATTGTGCCTAGTAGAAGGAATAAGAACTCTACCACTACATAAGATCCAAAGAGAAATAAAGATCACATCTTTTAATGTCTTAACCCAAATTTTATAAAGGAAATATTCTCCCATATATTCTTATCATGTGAGGAAATAATTTCATATGTTAATAAGATAAGTAAACAATTATTCATGTCCTATTTCACTAAAGGGAAGAAATTTAATAAGAGGATGACATAGGAAAATATGGATAATGGTAAGATGGTAAAGAAGGGTTTTCCCACATGTGATAACTATAGAAAAATCACATGGTTAAATGTTTAAAGGGAATGAAATTCTATTATATGTATAGATAAAAGGATACCATGTTCTTTATTTAAAGGGTAACAAAATGGTTTCATATTTACAAAGCTCCCACTAAAAGGATATATTACACTACACAAATCAATGCCCCAATCATCAATGGAATATACCCCAGATGACGATTTTAGATAATGATCATGTTATGATACTTCCACAGATGAAGATTAATGATTAATATGCATATGCATGTATTATGAAATTTTTAATTTTTTATTAGAAATGTACTGGTTATAAAAATTACGGAGTATATAAGTATTATACTACAGTACTATTTTATTAAGGATTCGAGACCGTATGGTACCATGTAAAGTGACATGTTTACAAGTTATTTTTTTTGGAAAATATATGGTTAACAGAAAGAAAACCCTTAATATGTTTCTAATACTGAGATAATGATGTCTGTGTAATGATTTGATTGGTTTGGATAATGTATGTTGGATAATATTAATTCCCTTGGAACTGATTAATGGTTTGTTTATTCCCTCATTGTTGGAGTTTAAAAAATTTTGGATTTAAGGTGTATATATAATATTATATGTTTACTATAAGGAATAAGAAATCATAAATATGTTCAATAGGGTTTTATGGTAATTCAGGGTATTACCATGTTGTAAATGGTGATGGTATTCCCATGTTTGGTACGTGACCAAAAAATTATCTGCATTTTTTTATGTGACCTTCCTTACAAATTTTTGTATTGTGAGTTTAGAAAAAAAGTATTTTAGATAATTTAAAAGGTTTGAATGGATTAATTTGAAAATTGGATAGTATTTTTTATATTTATAACATTTCATAAGATTATTATCTGAATTTAATAATAATAAATCTTTAATAAAAGGACAACCCATTGGTCGGGTGATAACCCTCCGTGTCCGAAAAGGCTGCGAGACTTGAACCCGCAATAGAAGGGAAACATCGATGAATCACCTACCACTAGCCTAAATGATGTACTTGTTTGTACAAAATAGATTATCTAATTTAAATTGAATGACAGATAATTTATAAGTTCATTTTTAGAACCCTATATGACTAAGATAAGTTGAATATTTTTTTTTTATTTTAATAGCTTATACAGAGAAAGATTAGTTTGTGGTAGATATTAGTTAAAGGATAGACCTCTACTTGTCATGATAGCAGGATTACATATGTTCTTATTATATGAATTAAATTAATTCTTTATGGGGAAAAGATGTTGAAACTAAAATTTTTTATCATAATACTTTTTTCCAATGAATAAAATTGACCCTTAGATCATCACTAACTTCTAGACTTATGATTGTTAACATTATTCTAATCATGTTCTATATCACTCTCCATCAAAACATGACAGTAAGATGTTTATTTCATGTCCATTTATTCTAATATGGTACCCTCTTATGTGTTATTTCTTGTAACTTTCATTCATCCCTTTATTTTAAATTACTCCTTTTATTAATACTATTACCGATATGGGGTTTCCAAAATTGAATTTTCTAGTATGAAACATTTTTTTAGAAATACAATTTCAAATTACAAGGAAAAAATTTATTGAAGGAGGGGAGAATGTAATAGAAAAATATTTCATAGTAAATTATAATTTTAATTAAATTTAATAACTTATATTCCATGTTACATTGACTTTCCATATGTTACACGCAACATTTATTTTCTACGAAAAACACTTTAGTATTATAATTATTTAAAAGATATAATATTACCTTATACATTAACTATAATAATATTATTAGTAATAAATAATTTGAAAATGTTATATATAATTTTTTCACATAAATAAAACATATTTTTATGGAAATCTATATGTTTCGGTAAAACAATTTTATGTTCAGAGATACTATTTTCTTAAAAGAACAGATTTCTATAGCCTTTTGTGAATAATAATATAATTAATTTTAGAAAACCATTTAAATTTAATTTGGAAAAATAGAAAACATTTTTGAAATCATAATATCAAAATGAGATTAGGGTGCATGTTCTGAATTTTTTTGAAATGATTCAATTTTTTATTAATTGTGAAAAATATTACATTGTTCTTAAAAACTGACTTTCTAATTTAAAAATTATTTTAACATAAATATATTTTAATGTATAAATAGATAAATAATATATATTAATCAAATTTAGGTCATTGGAATCATTTTTATAAAAGAATTAGATAAAAAAATTATTGAACTTTTCAACGTCTCTTTTACATGCTTTCTAGCAACATTTATGAGGTTAACATTAAACTTTATTTTACCTATTATGTGAATTTAATTTTGAAAAATGGAACTAAATTTTCATAATATGTATGAATAATATGTTCTAATAGGATTAAATTTATTTTTGGTGAAGAGTAATTTTTGAATTGTATTTACCACGTTTAAAGGTAAATAAGGTAATTAAAGATAAAAATAATATTATAATTGTGTAAAATTACCCTAAAACTTGTCCTAGATTCTTTTGATAAGTGTTTTTTGACCAAAATAAATCTTAGGTAGAGAATATTATCATTTGTATGCCACTTTTTTCAAATTAAAATATTTATTATATTTTCTTTAAAGAATAGCTAAAATGTCATATTTAAATTTTAATAACTATTTAATTTTTAAATGTAAAGATATATAAGAGATATGGTTGATTATAAATATTATTTATAAATATAAAATAATTATCTACATCATAGAAATTTATTTATAATTTTTACTGATTAAATAATTTCTATTAATTAAGAGGCAATGGTGAAGCGGAAATTAGTTTATTAATTGAAATATCAAATAAATGATATATAAAATGATAAAATAATTTTAATAAGACCCAATTAATGACATAAAAAATTATATCAAAAAGGTATGTTATGGATATATTTTAATTATTTTTTATAATTTATCTTTTTGGTGTGATATTTTTAAAAATGAAAATATTGAATTGTATCAAAATTGAAAAATATGATACATTAAAATAAATAATACATTAGTAAATGTTATAAAATTTATAAAACATTATGGAAAAAAAATTATAGTGTTAAATAATTCACAAATGATCCTATTGGTATTCATTTGTAAATTATAGAAATTTATTAATCTTGTAGTGAAAAAAAGACAAGTCGTCATGGTAAAAGAAAAATTGATTTACTAAGGATTATTTCAAAAGGATAAGGTTTATTATATAAATTTAACATGTCTAAAATTCATTTTTTAAAATGATTTCTACCCATCCTCATATTATAATCTAAAAAACTAATTTTGGATCTATTTGAAATTGATAATCATTTAATAAGAAATTAATAGTTTTGGAGTTTCCAAATGTGCCCCTCACATCCCTTATAAAAGGGAACCTCTACTTCACATTTATTCACAACAATAAAACCATTTGTATCAGAAAAATAATACATATTTCTTCTATATTATTCTTTAACTTAGTAATTTAGGTCATACATTGGGCATAAATCCTACCTATGGATCCCTTTTTTGAAAATCAAATGGATACACTCGAAAAAGAGGTAATTGTTTTACCAATTAAATTCAATTTATTTTTTTATACTTCCTCTTCCTATGTTGATTCCATAATAAATTAATAAATCTATAATATAATATATTATGAGAAGTTTTTATGATTATGGGACAACTATATTCCTCCTTTTACCCATCCTACGAAAAGCTATATCAACATGTGTGCGTACATATGGCCTACCATCTCCACATTGGGGTGTAAACTATTTTTCATGTATTCTTTATTTATATGGGTAAAATATTGGATAATAATGATGTAAATAATAAAAATGAAATTATATTGTTTCTTTATGACTCATATACCTTCCCAATCTATTTCCCATTACCAATACTTAATGATATAATCAATCAAACGTACGGACATAAAACTGTATCCACAATGCATTAAGATTTATCTTCCATGTTAACCATTCAAGAATGTTTATAAAAATATCTATAATGAATAATTTTTAAATATATCAAATAATAATTCTACTCTAATAATATATATTTATATATAATTTTTTTTCTTGATTCCATTAAATATGATAATAAAACGGAAACATCGTCCATGCGTACATACGACCTACAATATCCATGATTGGTGTATTCAATTTAATATATCTATCTTATATATATACTGAATATATATATTATATATAAATAATTTAATACATTATATAATTAATTGAATCATCATATATATAACAGGATGAAAAATAACAAGTCAAACGACATTTGGCAAAGCAAAGCAGTTATTACCTAAAACATTAATTTAACATTGAATTTTCAATAAATGGGAAATATAAAGTCATAAATGAATAAAATATGATATCATAAATATTATTATTATTATATTACAAGTTAAAAATATATTTAATACCATTATACCGGAGTTTCAGATATGTATGCAGAGTATTCGATCTATGGTGAGGGAATTCCATCTCACTTTTAATTTGTGTGAGATATAAGCCATGGTTATGACCTATTTCTTATATGTGATGTATGTATTTACCATATAATATTTCATATCATGAATAAATTTATCTTCATGGTATTTAATGATTCATTTTAATATATATCGCTTATGATTTATATTTTTAATGTGGTTTGGGACTCTTTGAATGTTTAAAGAATTAATCATTTCTCAATTTCTGTATTCTTGATATTATTATACATAACTAAATATACGGATATAAACTGATTATAAATGAAATTTTATTAATAATTTTAGGTTCATTCAATTTTTTTCGAAAGGAATATTTTTTTATAGTTTTAGGTAAGGGACTCTATAACTAAAATATCATTTTAAAATTTTCAAATATTTATTATTCTAAAATCTCTTTCATTATTGTCCATGATTTCAAAATTATTTTAAGGATGTATTTATATGTACAAGAATGTTTTAAATTGTTGATTCCTTTCAAAAGTTTCAAACTCGTTTGGGAAATATTGATTCAAAAATATATTTTTAAATGTATTCTTTTATAAGTGTTTGATGTTTGAAAAAATGATTAAAAAAAGCTGAATTTGTTGCAAGATATTTTTAATGCTTTTAATTGAGTATTTTCATCTATGTTAAGATAGTTTATATTATATTATTCTTAATTGAGGTTGATATCTTATGATATAATTTACTATTGTTTATTGAATTTTTTATGAACCGTTTGATTGTGGATGTGCTAATTCGATACCATTCTTGGTTTATGGTTGAAGTATTTATGTTTCATATAAAACTTTTTAATATGAATGATTATGTTATTTATGTGTTTGCATTTTCAGTTAAGGAATATTTTGGAGATAGTAAGTGATGTCTTGGGACCTCTATATCCCATTGAGGCATCATTAAGTCTCATAAACCAAAATTATGTCTTGGAACGAGGCCTTGATGGTATGGGTAGGTATGGTCTTCGCAGGAGGCCTTGATAGTGTCGTTATGATGTCCAACATTATGAATTATCACTTTATGAGATCAATTACTAATATTACATGTTATTATTCAACTAGTATAATATATAAGTGAATTCGAAAATGGTATTATTTGATTTATTCTTTCCATATTATGTTCATGTTTATATTTAAAAGGATTGTGTTTTAGTTTTATACATTTCATAAAGATTATGATTATTTTTGAAAGCTTATAATTTATTGTTTAACATTACTGTGTATATGAGTTCAACCATTTCATATGATTTATTTATCTAGGATGAAAGGAAGTGTTTTATGATTGATATGTTAGGTTAATCTATAATAATAATGGTGTTCTCAAAAGATTATATATCTTGTATTTTTTCTTTTGAATTGTATTGTAATGTTAATGTATGTAATATATTTTCAAATACTTATAAACTGATTGGTCCTTCAGTATTTTATTCCTTGTAATCATGCCAATGTATTAAAATAATGCTCCATCTATGAGAATCTCGGGTCGGGGTATTATAATATATGAGTTGTGAATCATATACAAAATTTCTAGATTCCTATGATTCTGCATGTGTGTGATTGGTGGAACGTGATATCACTACTATGTATTTAGTGTGTCTTTATCACAAATTTGGTCTTGTTTCATGAATTCTCAAAATCTCCCTAGGTACTTTAGGCATAATAGTGTTGGGAAAAATAATCAAGAATGTTATCTATACAAATACTTAAAAGTTGCACTTGGGTAATTAAAACATTGAGAGAGTATGTGACGCCATTCCACAGAGCGGTAAAGTCAATGAAAATTAATTCTCCCACTTCTTTCACATAAAAAGGTTAAGGGAAATCATCCAACATAAGGTTTATATGAATTGATGTATTTATTATTGATGAAGATCTTCAAAAAATGTTATGGATCCTACTACAATGTCACTATAAAATATTATTTTTGTTCATTCGAGAATCTATGAAAATAAGTTGATCGTAGATTCCTATTATTACTTCATGGTACCCACCATCAGGACATAATAAAAGGGAATATTCAAAATTTACTTCCTCATATCACCTATTACATTGAAATATGTGATACTGGGAATACTAATAATTAGTGATGGGGAGACATGGTCATCCAATTGTAGATAAAACATTCATTTATCCATAACTAAATATACTTATGTCTCCAAGGATTCTAGGTGAGTGGAAAGGGAATTGAACATCTCATAATAGGAGGAGCCCTCACACATCTACCCCTATATATGGTCATCTCACTTATGATGTGGAGAGGGTGAGATCTAGTGGTGATAATTCATAATTATCGCTATGGGAGGGATCCATATGAAATATTGAGAAGTTATTGAGTATGGATAAGCCTCTTTCTTTGGTCCTTATTCATCGATAAGAGACTATTTTTTTTGTCAAAGATCTAGGGGGAGTATGACAGAGATTTTATTACCATTTCCACTAATGGGAAAAAGTTATTAGAGATTCATAGTCGTGATCATATCAAAAAAAATTATCTCCTGAATTAAATCACTAATGTTGGAATCATTATCAGTCATCTTAGGGACATAAATCATTTAAAATAGATCAGTGATTTAATTTCCATCAAAAATGATTTGGTAGGATTATTAGGAGCCTTATCTTAGGTTAAATTCCACATCAGATATATTTAATTTTTTGATAAGTGTGGGTATCACCAAGCGAGTTAACATATCACTGACATTATTATAGGGGGAATCTTTTTTACCTAACTCATCACTGTGGTTTCACTTTGTGTTTTAATATAGACCTATGGTGACAAAATTCACCCTGACAATTGTTTTTGGTCGGGAGTTGTTGAAATCACAATATTTATAGAATTTGAGTAGTTTCTATCATCATATGATATGAATTTACTATTAGGTAGAAAAAATCCCCCAAAAATGGAATTAAACATGGGAATATTCCCCAAATGTGATGCCATGTAGTACTTTGAGAGACTTGGAACATAATTTCAAATTTTTCAGATAGTATCCAATTGAAACAAGATTTTGAGCTACTAGATTGTTTTTGGTGTTTTTCGATTCAACACTTCTATTCATGTGATTAAAGTTTCTTATATTTATTAATATATATTATTTGGTTGATTCAAATTTTGATAAACCAATCCCACATATTCTATTGCAGTTATGTAAGATGATATTTTGTGAGAAACTCCCAAATGTAAAAATTTAATAGCACATGTAGACAAAATATGAAAATATTTTTTCAGTATCTTTATCCTCCCAAAGGATATCATAATACCTGTGTTATAATTTTTAATGATAGTTTTACCCCTAATCACTATAGAATTTTGTTTAGGTTTGGTAGAAACTTAAGGGAGGGAGCGATGAGGATCTCCTTTGATAAAGATTTGTTGACTGGAGTGTCTTCATCTAGTAAACCCTTATCCAAAATTAAAAGTATTCAAACTAGGGTTGAAAAATAATAATAATCATCTCCATATAATATGATGAGTTTATTGATTCAATTATTTACCAATATATTTTTTTAAAAAATCAAAATACACATTATTATAATATGATTCAACTTGATGTTTTGTTGTACGTGTTTTTTTGGGAGAATTGAAATTTAAATAAAATAAATTATAGATAACATAATATGAAAATCTATTAATATATTATTTCATAAAAAAGTACATTCATTTTATTAACATCTATTATATCAGTGTAAAAAAACTATTAGAATATATTATGTATTTTAATTCACATAAAAATATGATGAAAATGACTTATATTCTATTAAAATTTATCCTATAGAAAGTGGAATTAGAGAAATATTTTTTATAGATAATCCTATATATTATTTCACGATGTTAAGGGGAAGAATACATTAATGGATGCATCAAGTTTTCTTATCCTTTTTAATCCATTAAATTTCATTATATTCTGATAACACATTAGATAAGTGAATATTTTTGTTCATTTTTACTAATAAAAATAGTTTTTTGAGGTTTTAAATGTAAAATATCATAGTTTCTATAATAATAATTATGTAACTAATCATATAGTCGAGTGATTCTCGTATATTAGACAAAGAATCTAGTGTAAAAATCATGAAACTTTCCTTGTATTTTATGTTTTTTTGCGATAAAATTATTTTCAACTACTATAAAGTATAATTAAATGTATTTTTAGGATAAAAATAAAAAAATTAGGAGGGTTAAGTAGATGGAATCTAGGGATATGAATACATAACATATATTATGTTTTAATTTAGAAATATCTATATTCTGGATAATATACATCCATAACCATTAATTTTAATGTGTTTTTGATTTAATAAATTATTTTTATGAGTGTTAAAATAGTTATTCAACACAATTCATAAGGTTTTAATACGATTCCTTTTCTATTTTTATCAACTTCATCAAATGAAAATTGAGTTCTGTTAATAATTATTTCCACTTCTTTCTCAATCTTATTCAATTTTGTTTTTATCTTTATAAGAAGATCATATTTCTAATAAACAATAAACCATAGGATACAAAAAATTGTATGATTTTAAATCTAAAATTTAGTGCTATATTTTAGGTTTTTAACCCCTTCATTTTTTGAAAACACTTGGAATTAGAGGATCTTTCAACAATGTCATATGAAGCAATTCATTTAAACTAATGAAAACATTTTTTTAAGATATCTAGTTCATATTCCAAAATATTATTTAGGTTTTTTTATTTACATGAAATTATGTTATATTTAATTTTATAAATATGTGTTTTTTATAATTATAAATAACTAGTTTTTTATATGAAATTTTTTCTATTTTGAGAACTATAAAACATTATTCCTGGTAGACCATGTATTTTTATGAAGAAGATTATGTGTAAGGGTGGGATATGATGAAGGAATTTATGATTAATAACATTTTATTAACTATCCTCTATTTTTTAGTAAATAAAAAGTAGCATATATTGATTCGATTAATTTTTCATGGGAATAAAAACAAAAACATCCGTAAAAACACAAATTTTGGACTATATTGTTGTCTTTAATGAATATAAATATCTATAGTCAAATATAACCATGTTTGAAGAGAATAAAGAATAAAATATAAGGCCCCAGCCTTAAACCTTACTTAATCTTGAGTTATTAAAAGATTACACATTGAGGATCTTTTCGGGTTTAGAGTTTTAGAGAATTAGATCATAATACTTGCATTACATTCCACATATAAACAAAGTGGTTACATAAAGATAATATTCTTCTTTCCCATCAATGGAAACATATTTAAAATAAAACATGGATTCTTTCTTGACACTCCCTTGACACTATCATCATATCATGTACCTTTCCCTTAACCTGTGAAAAACATTTCAAAAAACTTGGGATGGGCATAAAAAGCTCAGTAAGGGATATAAAATATATATGGAAAGGAAATATGGGTACATAAATACATAAGAATGAAATCATACTTTACCAATAAAACATAATCACTTAAACATACCTCATCAAATCATGAATAAATCATAGAAATCATAAGACACAAAGGTAACTTGAGGCATTCATAACATTCTTACGTAGGGAGTAACCCTCTTGGCTACGTTTGGAATACCCATCACAGTATATTCCCTGAATCTCTTTGGAGAAACCTTAACATTACAATCCTTCGCGTTACCCAATGCATTGGAGAGCTATATCGGGCTCACCAGCCCTTAGTTTATCACGGAACCACCCGTCTTTATAATAATGCCCAAGAACCTCAACATAATCGTATCACATAAAACATGCATAAAGGAAACATAATATTTTTACCTTTCAATCACAAAATGTCAATACAACACATTGATATAAAAACATTATGAAAACAATTTTCAATACCAAAATAAAAGAAAAGTAAAACATGGTATTTATTTTTTCTTTTAAAAAAAGGTATGGCTTGTAGAGGAAGCCGAAACTCAAATAAAGGTCACAGCGGCGGAGAGGTCGTTGTCACCGCATACGTACGACAAAAACATTCCCTTTTGTCGTTTAGTAAAAAGCTTTGTATAAAAAAGATTCCTTTTGGATAAACGTAAAAGTAAAAGGGGTTTATACACCATATAAAAGATGGTTGTGTATAAAACAAAATATTCCTCAATGAAAGGAGATTGAGACGAAGTCCCATACCTCGGGTCCGACTTGACTCAGTCATTCTTTAATCTCATGAATAATAAATTTGAGTTAATTTATACTTGTTCAAAAACCTTTTTCAAGTTCATTATTCCTTTTATATCACTTATTGCCATGTCATGAACACCATGTAATTATTTAAGTTAATAACGGTCGTTTTAACGATCATTGGTACTTGAGTAAAAAATAAACCCTTTATAATTACATATTGTTCATGTATCCATTATATCCAGAATTATAATCATTATTTATATATCATATATTTCCAGTATATACATGAATTTATAATATTACATAATCATTTAGAGGTAAGAAATGAAATGCATCGTTCATGGAGACGGTAAGCCGTACGTACGCATGAACACTACTTTCATTTCTATTTCGTATTTTATAGAATGGAATCATAATTATATAAAGGTATATTATAATTCCAGTATAATTTCATATATAATATCATAGTTCCATCCTTTATACATCCCACATATGGTATTTAACGAATCAAATCACTTTTAGGGGGCGGTAGTCCGCACTTCCTTAAATAAAGATATCACGTTTACCCATAATGGAAACCATAAAGGTATTCCCAAAATGAAAAATACAGAAGCTTAAGGAAAACATAAACATATTATATATCATATATAAATATAGTGACATCTTAATGTTCACCTTTTAAGGTGTTAAAATAATGTTGAACAATCATCGTTTCGGGAGGCATAAATTCACCATCCATGGAAACAGTATGTCCTTTAACCATTAAATGTAGGTGTGTGTAAGTGTAGCTCGAATCCTTATTATAAAAACATCCTAGTATATTGAAGATACTGTAGTTGTTACAAAATAAATGAATAAAAAGAGTTTAGGGGGTTGGAGAAGCAAAATAAAACAAAAGGACTCAAGTGAAGACATTACCCTAAAATCGGGTAACTCCCTTTGGTTTGAGCTCAAAGGCTTCCTTGGGAAGCCTTTTGCCCAAAGTGAGGCTTTAAGAAGTAAGAGAGGGAGGTGTAGAGAAAAAATGGGTAGGGGTTGGCCGAGCCAAAGGCTTTGGGAGTGTGGGTAAGGAGGTAGAGGTGGGGGCCTTTTATAAGAGGAGAGGAGGGGCACTCTTGGAAAGTAAAGAAATGTTACTTTATTTGAAAATGATTTTCGGATTCAAAAGGTCCCACGTTGATATAATTAGAGGTTAAGGTGATAATGTTTCGAAATCCACCCATCCAATAGGTTTTGAAAATGTGTAGGTCATAGATTTTACATTATCATTTCATTTTATTTACATCGTCAAATAATGAGGTCATCACTGCATCATCATGATGTCATAAATAATTTAATTTATTTAAAGTCTAAAAATTATAAAAAAATTCTATGATGTAGGAAATCGTTTTATCTTTCCAATTACTATTTATAATAAAAAATCTGATCTTTATAACCCCATGTAAAAATTGTTTTAGTAAAACATCTCATGTTTGTGTCATTTTTACTTTTACATTAAATAAAAAGTTATTTATGTCATTTCCCTACCAAAGTGGCTCCATGGGGTCCCCAAGTTGACCCATGGATTGTCTTGGTCTGACATGACACATCCAATGAGGGTAGAACATGTTTCAAGCTCATCTAATTTTATTAAATCATTATTCTTACCTTAAACTACATTAATTACTTCTAATCGTGATTAAGAACTTAAGAGTTACTATTCACCAAAAAATTATTTTAATCTCATTGAACCACATTTTAATTCTTAATTAAAACCATGTATGTCGGATTTTTGAAATTCAAAACACAGAAGTGGTAAAATTTCATTTAAACGAAAAATCAGTTTTTATAAGTACCACTTAGTGGTTTCAATATTCATCAAAAATTGAAGTTTTTCAGAAAAATACCAAAAATTCATCCTAAGCTATATTTGATATTCCGAATTAAAAAATTAAGTATATTTTACAAAATTCAAAACATATAACTCACATTAATTAACTTAATAATTAATTCTCGTTGTCAAGACAAATAGCGTATTTTTATGAAACAATAAGTATCAAAAGATTGACACAAGTTTAAGTCCAATTTCAAAGTGAAATTGATTCCAATTACCACCATTGGATTAAATGGAAAAAATATATTCTAATTTCACTTCAAAACAAATTCAAAAGATAATATAATCATATAAATAAATTAGATTAAAAAGCAGTTTTGATGTAAAATGCAGTATTTTGCACTATTCATTAAAAAATAAACATTGTCTAAAAAATACCAAAAACTCACACAAAGTAAATTTTGATGTCCCAATCATAAAGAATAAGTTTATTTTGACAAAAATAGATTATAAAATTTTCAAAATATAGATTTAAAAATGGTTTTCCATCAAAAGGAAGTAAAACAATCTTTTAAAAATATTAGTGTATTCCATGCTTAAGATTTGATTTATTTTCATTTTAAGCCTCTAAAACACTATATAATTCATTAATAGACAGAGATAAAAATATCTATTACTCATTACTTACTTGGGATGTTACATCCTTCCCCCCTTTTGAAAATTGTGTCCCCGCAATTTATTTACTTATCGAATAAGTGGGGGTATTTATCCCTCATTGCATTTTCAGATTCCCATGTTGGCTCTTCAATCATGTGGTTTTTCCACAAAACCTTTACCTGATGAATCACCTTATTCCGTAACACTTGCTCCCTATGGTCAAGAATCTGGACTGGTTTTTCCTCATAAGATAGGTTCTCTTCCAGCTGAACTACCTCTGGACTCAAAACATGAGATGGATCTGGCATATACTTTCTCAACATCGAAACGTGAAAAACATTATGTACCTGAGATAAACTTGGAGGTAAAGCACCCTGGTATGCAACTGATCCAACTCTCTCTAGAATTTCATATGGTCCAATAAACCTTGGACTCAGCTTTCCTTTCTTACCAAATCTCATCACACTTTTCCAAGGAGAACCTTGAGAAAAACATGATCACCTACCTCGAAAGATAGATCCTTCCTCTGGTTATCCGCATAACTCTTCTGCCTGCTCTGAGCTGTTCTCATGTGCTTCTGAATCAGCTGAATTTTTTCTGCCATCTCTTCTACCAATTCTGGTCCCATCAACTTCCTTTCACCCACTTCATCCCAGAAATCTGGAGTTAGACACCGCTTCCCATATAATGCCTGAAATGGTGCCATCTGTATACTGGAATGAAAACTGTTATTTTATGAAAATTCAACCAAATAAATATGTTGGTCCCAACTTCCCTGATAATCCATCGAAAAAGCTCCTATCATATCCTCCAAGGTCTGAATTGTTCATTCTGACTGCCCATCTGATTGAGGATGAAATGTTGTACTAAAATTTAATTCAGTACCCAACGACTTCTGAAGGCCTTTCCAAAAATTAGATGTGAACCTGGGATCACAATCAGATACAATGGAGAGAGGAACTCCATGTAACCTGACTATCTCTTTAAGATACAAACGGGAAAGTTGATCTAGGGAAAAAGTATCTCGTATAGCAAGGAAATGAGAAGATTTAGTCAAGCGATCAACAATAACCCAGATTTCATTATTACCTCGAGATGCATTTGGTAATCCCACAACAAAGTCCATGGATATATTATCCCATTTCCACTCTGCAACTGGTAAATGCTGAAGCATCCATTTCGGTAACTGCCACTCTGCTTTAACCTGTTGACATGTCAAACACTTCACAGTAAAATCAGTAATATCTCTTTTCATTCCATCCCACCAGTAATACTCCCGCAATCTCTGTACATCTTAGTACTGCCAGGATGAACTGAAAACGGAGAACTATGAGCTTCACATAACAACTCTCTCTTCAACTGTGAATCACAAGGCACACACAATCTCTTCCCAAATCTCAAAACGCAATCATTATCAATGTTGAATTCATGCAACTTACCTTTCTGAACCAGCTCTACCTTTTTCTGCAACTCACTATCTTGCTTCTGTGCTTGCTTGATTATATCTGATAGAGATGATCTCACTGATACCTGAAACAAAACATAAGAACTTCCTACACCAACAACTTCTATGCCAAAGTTCATGAAATCCTTAACCAAAGGATCACGTTCCAAATGCAACATTGCTAATGAATCATTACTTTTTCGACTCAAAGCATCAGCCCTTTATTTGCTTTTCCTGGATGGTAATGAATTGTACAATCATAATCCTTGATTAATTCTAGCCATCTCCTCTGTCTCATGTTTAACTCTTTCTGAGTGAATATATACTTTAAACTTTTATAATCAGTATATATTTCACACTTTACTCCATACAAATGATGCCTCCAAATTTTTAAAGTGAAAACAACATCAGCTAATTCCAAATCACGTGTAAGGTAATTTAACTCATGAGTTTTCAACTTTCGTGAAGCATAAGCAATTACCTGATCATTCTGCATTAGGACGCAACCAAGTCCTTTCAAAGAAGAATTACTATATATAACAAACTGACCACTCCTGGAAGGTAGTGCCAAAACTGGAGCATTCACCAATATTCTTTTCAATTACTGAAAACAATCATCACATTCTTTTGTCCATATAAACTTAACACCCTTCCGAGTTAGCTTAGTCATTGGACTAGTTAACCGTGAAAAATTTCTAACAAACCTTCGGTAATAGCCTGCCAAACAAAGGAAGCTACGAATATCAGTTACATTTTTGGGTCTTGGCCATTCTTCAACAACCTTTGTTTTTGCAGGATCAAAAGTTATCCCATCATTAGAAACAATATGACAAAGGAAAGAAATTTGTTGTAACTAAAACTCACACTTTCTGAATTTTCCATACAGTTTATTTTCTTTTAAGGTTTTCAAGATAACCCTTAAATGTCTTTCATGCTCCTCTTTACTTTTATAAAACACCAAAATATCATCAATGAAAACCACCACAAACTTATCCAAGAACTCATGGAAAATTATATTCATTAAGTCCATGAATACAGCAGGTGCATTGGTTAGCCCAAAAGGAATTACTACAAATTCATAATGGCCATATCTTGTACGGAACACGATCTTCGGAAAATCTTCTTCTTTTACCTTTAGCTGATGGTACCCCGATCTCAAGTCAATCTTTGAAAAATACTGAGCTCCCTGGAGCTGATCAAACAAATCATCGATATGAGGCAAAGGATATTTGTTCTTAACAGTGATGTTATTCAAGGCTCTATAATCAATGCAAAGTCTCATTGAACTATCTTTCTTTTTAACAAATAAAATAGGATCACCCCCTGGTGATGTGCTAGGTTGAATGAAACCTTTCTCTAATAAATCTTGCAATTTCTCCTTCAACTCTAAAAGTTCAATTTGAGCCATTCGATAAGGAGGTTTTGAAATTTGCTTAGCATCAGGAACTAAGTCAACAGTAATCTCAAATTCCCGATATGGTATTATTCCAGGCAACTCATCAGGAAAAACATCAGGATACTCATTTACCACTGGCACATTATTAATCTGAACAGTTCCTTTATTTTCAACGATGTGTGCAAGGTAACATTCATTTCCATCTTTTACAAGTTTCTTGGAATCTTGATAAGTTATCAACAGTAAGGGTTCATTATTGTAAACAAACTGAAAGCCTTTCTGAAAAGAAACTTCTTTAGCTATACAGTCAATCTTAGCATGGTAAATAGAGAGCCAATCTATACCCAGGATAACATCAAACTCTACTAGAGGAAGAACAATAAGGTTTGCAAGTAGGTTCTTTCCACAGATATGGATAGGAAGATTCATATAAATTCTTTTTTCCTCAACATTTCCCCCAGGAGTTTTTTCCAAAAGTTCAGGAGTCATTTCTTGAGATGGTATTCCCATTTTACTAGAAAAGGTTTCAGAGATGAAAGAATGTGTAGACCCCGAATCAAACAACACACTAGCACAATCTGAAAAAACAAACAAAGTACCTGATACAACTTCATTTGATGGCCCGACATCTGCTGAAGTAGTTGCAAAGGATTTCACCACCCCTTTCTTCTTGTAGTCTGACTGCTTCCCATCACCCAAGCTCTTTGTCGGACACTCGTTTGCATAGTGACCCATCTCATTACACTTATATCATTTCACTAACTATAAATCAAATTTGGTCTTACCATCACCCTGATCATTTCCAGTGTAATCACGAGCCTTATGTCCCATCTTACCACATCAGTAGCACTTTCTAGAATTCAGAAGACATTCCCCTGCATGCCTTTTGCCACATTTATCATAAAATGGAAACTTAGTTTTCTTACCGTCAGACTTTTTTGAAGAATTATTACCTTTCTCAGGCCACCTCGGTCTCTTCTTCTGTTGGTTGTTATAGAAAACTTGATCATCGGCAAACTCAATTTCCACCTTCTCAGCACATCGAACAATATTTTAATAACTTTTAAACTCACGAGAAGCTAATGACCTTCGATATTTTGTCTTTAATCCTGAGTAAAAATGATTGATTTTACTATCAAGGTCTTGGATAAAATTTGGAGCATACCTTGACAATCGAGTGAACCTTTCTTCATAGGCAGCCACTGAGTCCTCCTCTTGCCTCAATTCCAAGAAATTCTTTTCCATCCTAAGTCGAACAGCCTTAGGAAAATACTTCTCAAGAAACATACCTTTGAATTCATCCCATTTGAGAGCATCAATCTCATCAGCGTCCCTGATATTTTTAACCATCGACCACCACTGATCTTCTTCACCCTCCAAACGGTAAATAGCAAGACTAACCTTTTGATTGTCTGAACACCCCATGACATCGAAAATCTTCTCCAGTTCTTTAATCCACCCTTCAGCTAGCACATGGTCAGATGATCCTCTAAATGATGGGGGATGTTGCCTCATGAAATGTTCCACCACTGACATGTTCCTCTGCGGTTGATCTGGCTGATCTCATGCATGGATACCACCACCATTTATCGCTTGAGTCAACTGCGCCATTACTGCAACAAACTGTTCTGTTCCAATTCCGACCATCTCAGGATGCTGATTCGGATGGTTATTTACTTCTGTATGCCTTCCTAGCATTGCTTCCCTGTTTCCTCTGCGGAAAACCATTCTGAACAAACATGTCTTAGATGAAGCAACATGGTAATCTTCAAATACTATATCACTTCAATTTGACCATAAAAAAATATGTTTGGATAATCATTTAATATAATTCTAACTCCAAAAGTTATCTAAACCGACCTATGATACCAACTATAAGGCCCCAGCCATAAACCTTACTTATTCTTGAGTTATTAAAAGATTACACATTGAGGATCTTTTCGGGTTTAGAGTTTTAGAGAATTAGATCATAAAACATGCATTACATTACACATATAAACAAAGTGGTTACATAAAGATAATATTCTTCTTTCCCATCATTGGAAACATATTTAAAATAAAACATGGATTGTTTCTTGACACTCCCTTGACACTATCATCATATCATGTACCTTTCCCTTGACCTGTGAAAAAAATTTCAAAAAACTTGGGATGAGCATAAAAAGCTCAGTAAGGGATATAAAATATATATGGAAAGGAATCATGGGTACATAAATACATAAGAATGAAATCATACTTTACCCATAAAACATAATCACTTAAACATACCTCATCAAATCATGAATAAATCCTCGAAATCATAAGACATAAAGGTAACTTGAGGCATTCATAACATTCTTACTTATGGAGTAACCCTCTTGGCTACGTTTGGAATACCCATCACAGTATATTCCCTAAATCTCTTCGGAGAAACCTTAATGTTACACTCCTTCGCGTTACCCAATGCATTTTAGAGCTATATCGGTCTCACTCGCCCTTAGTTTATCACAGAACCACCCGTCTTCATAATAATTCCCAAGAACCTCAACATAATCGTATCACATAAAATATGCATAAAGGAAACATAATATTTCCACCTTTAAATCACAAGATATCAATACAACACATTGATATAAAAACATTATGAAAACAATTTTCAATACCAAAATAAAAGAAAATTAAAACATGGTATTTATTTTTTCTTTTAAAAAAAGGCATGGCTTGTAGAGGAAGCCGAAACTCAAATAAAGGTCACGGCGGTGGAGAGGTCGTTGTCAGTGCATACGTACGACAAAAACATTCCCTTCTGTCATTTATTAAAACATTTCGTACAAAAAAGATTCCTTTTGGATAAACGTAAAAGTCAAAGGGGTTTATACACCGTATAAAAGAAGGTTGTGTATAAAACAAAATATGCCTCAATGAAAGGAGATTGAGACGAAGTCCCATACCTCGGGTCCGACTTGACTCGGGCGTTCTTTAATCTCCTGAATAATAAACTTGAGTTAATTTCTACTTATTTAAGAACCTTTTTCAAGTTCATTATTCCTTTTATATCACTTATTGCCATGTCATGAACACTATGTAATTATTTAAGTTAATAACGGTCGTTTTAACGATCATTGGTACTTGAGTCAAAAATAAACCCTTTATAATTACATGTTGTTCATGTATACATTATATCCAGAATTATAATCATTATGTATATATCATATATATCCAGTATATACATGCATTTATAATATTACATAATCATTTAGAGATAAGAAATGAAATGCACCGTTAGTGGAGACGGTAAGCCATACGTACGCATGAATGCTTCTTTCATTTCTATTTCGTATTTTATAGAATGGAATCATAATGATATAAAGGTATATTATAATTCCAGTATAATTTCATATATAATATCATAGTTCCATCCTTTATACATCCCACATATGGTATCTAACGAATCAAATCACTTTTAGGGGGCGGTAGTCCGCACTTCCTTAAATGAAGATATCGCGTTTACCCATAATGGAAACCATAAAGGTATGCCCAAAATGAAAAATACAGAAGCTTAAGGAAAACATAAACATATTATATATCATATATAAATATAGTGACATCTTAATGGCCACCTTTTAAGGTGTTAAAAGAATGTTTAACTATCATCGTTTCGGGAGGCATAAATTCACCATCCACGGAAACAGTATGTCCTTTAACCCTTAGATGTAGGTGTGTGTAAGTGTAGCTAGAATACTTCTTATAAAAACATCCTAGTATATTGAATATACTGGAGTTGTTACAAAATAAATGAATAAAAAGAGTTTAGGGGGTTGGAGAAGCAAAATGAAACAAAAGGACTCAAGTGAAGACATTACCTTAAAATCGAGTAACTCCCTTTGGTTTGAGCTCAATGGATTCCTTGGGAAGACTTATTCACAATGTGAGGCTTTAAGGAGTAAGAGAGTGAAGTGTAGAGACAAAATGGGCAGGGGTTTTCCGAGCCAAAGGCTTTGGGAGTGTGGGTAAGGAGGTAGAGGTGGAGGCCTTTTATAAGAGGAGAGGAGGGGAACTCTTGGAAAGTAAGGAAATGTTACTTTATTTGAAACTGATTTTCGGATTCAAAAGGTCCCACATTGATATAATTAAAGGGTAAGGTGATAAGGGTTCGAAATCCACCCATCCAATAGGTTTTGTAATTGTGTAGGTCATGGATTTTACATTATCATTTCATTTTATTTAAATCGTCAAATAATGAGGTCATCACTGCATCATCATTATGTCATAAATAATTTAATTTATATAAAGTCTAAAAATTATAAAACAAATACTATGATGTAGGAAATATTTTTATCTTTTCAATGACTATTTATAATCAAAAATCTGATCTTTATAACCCCATGTAAAAATTGGTTTAGTAAAACATCTCATGTTTGTGTCATTTTTACTTTTACATTAAATAAAAAGTTATTTATGTCATTTCCCAACCAAAGTGGCTCCATGGGGTCCCCAAGATGACCCATGGATTTTATTTGTTGGCCATGACACATCCAATGAGGGTAGGACATGTGTCAAGCTCATCTCATTTTATTAAAGCATTATTCTTACCTTAAACTACACTAATTACTTCTAATCACGATTAAGAACTAAAGAGTTACTCTTCACCAAAAAATTATTTTAATCTCATTGAACCAAATTTTACTTCTTAATGAAAACCATGTATGTCAGATTTTTTAAATTCAAAACACAGAAGTGGTAAAATTTCATTTAAACGAAAAATCAGTTTTTATAAGTACCACTTAGTGGTTTCACTATTCATCAAAAATTGAAGTTTTTCAGAAAAATACCAAAAATTAACCCTAATCTATATTTGATATTCCGAATTAAAAAATGAAGTCTAGTTTACAAAATTCAAAACATATAACTCACATTAATTAACTTAATAATTAATTCCCACTGTCATGACAAATAGCGTGTTTTTATGAAATAATAAGTATCAAAAGATTGACACCAGTTTAAGTCCAATTTCAAAGTGAAATTGATTCCAATGACCACCATTGGATTAAATGGTAAAAATATATTCTAATTTAACTTCAAAACCAATTCAAAAGATAATCTAATCATATAAATAAATTAGATTAAAAAGCAGTTTTGATGTAAAATGCAGTAATTTTCACTATTCATTAAAAAATGAACATTGTCTGGAAGATACCAAAAATTCACACAAAGTAAATTTTGATGTCCCAATCATAAAGAATAAATTTATTTTGACAAACATAGCTTATAAAATTGTCAAAAGATAGATTTAAAAATGGTTTTCCATCAAAAGGCGGTAAAATAATCTTTTAAAAATATTAGTGTATTCCATGCTTAAGATTGGATTTATTTCCATTTTAAGCCTCTAAAACACTATCTAATTCATTAATTGACATATATAAAAATATCTATTACTCATTAATTACTTTGGATGTTACATAAAATATGTCAAATGGTGTACATTTTTGAACTTATAAGGTGTTAGAAAGATGATGAGATTTATTGAGAGAAGTTTTTATTGCCTTTTATTTAATTCCAATGGAATTAGTGACCGACAGGTATTAGTGATTTATGAATATATTAAATAATATTCAATCCCTGGGTGAGGATTAATTCCTAGAAAATAATCTTATTAAAAAAATTTAATATTATGACTAAAAAGTGGGAGTTAAATAAGATAGTTATCGATTAGATTAAAAATTTGTCTATTTTAAAACTAGATGAATTGAATGTTACATTATTGGAATATAAAATAAAATAGAAGAGTTATATGGGATAATAATAACATATTCTTATAGTTTCCTCTACATAAAATTCTTTCAATTATACATTCATTTCCCTAAATTATTGCGATCATACCTATAAAACACAAGTTTCAAATATGAACTTTATGTATTCTAGGGTATAGGCTGGTTTCCCATAGAATAATTATAGAATATAGTTACCACACATATAAAAACCTATTTTTTAGAGGAACCATAGTAATTAATGTAATTTATAGGTGAAGATTTTTGATAATCTAGATGATTTTGTTAATAAATAAAAATTTATGTATTAGAGGTTTTGTGTTGAAAAACTAATACGTTTTGATAATATGAATTTTTTGGATTATCATGGTGATTATTTTCATTAATAATTTCAATAATTTTGTGAAAAATTAATATGATGATATTAGACATATCAACATTTCAAGAACATAGACTTATATTTGATTTAATTTTTTTTTCAATATGAAGACTTAATGAAATTTTATTATTGTGGAGATTTAGTTTAAAAGGATTCAATAATTCATAGGGTTTGATTTATTTTTTTCTGACATTTTAGAAAAAAAATTATTGTGTGCATTGAAAATAATTTATTTGAAGATAGAATCCAATCTAGAGATTCATACACTAATGATTTTGTGGTAGTACATGTCACACAAAATTCTTGAGTTTCATAAAGGTAAATTGAGAATGAGATAATTTCAATTACCATAGTATAAAAGTTATCATGTTATAATTGGATTTACCAATGGGTAAATAAAAATATATGTGGTAATCATCCCTACATAATGGTATAAAATGTAGATAAAGGTGTGTTTCTTCAATAGAGTATAGACCACACCAAAATGGATAATATGTAAGGGTTATTGGACCTTTACATTTTGGTAAATTGAGAAAAAATATTCTAGAGAAAAATTCACTAATGAATAGTAAATGGATTTATCAATATACGTGGTGAACATTCCATAAAACATCAATTGTGTTAGTGGAGGGTATAATTTCATTAATAATTTTATTTAGGTTCTTGTTCATCGTGGGGATTGTGTATTGGTACATGATACCATATAGAAGAAAGAACATTAGTCATACAAATTTGGGTGAAAAAATTTATGGTTTCTGGGTAGTTATTAAGATTTTATTTAGATGATAATTGTGGCTCTACTTAACTATAAGGCCTCACACATTAGTGATGCAGACACCTCTATAATATATTATTATTCTAATGGCACTGCTTCTTTAAAATATTACCATGAAATATGTGACACCATTTCAACATAGAGAAAGTGAGATCACAAAATAAATTAATTGTGATATGTATGATTTTCTTTTGATAGGGAAGAGGATTTTATTATTTATAATTCTACAACATCCCATTTTTTAAAAATTAAACTCTATGTTTAATACCATACATTATATGCCACATCAATCTTAAATGAACAACTAAATAATATTTAAATGTTACCATTAAAATATAGTCCATAAAATTAACGGAATGAAAAATATTAACTAAATGATAAAAACATTTTTTACACTTGTATATATAATTAATTATTTTTTAAAAAATTAATAATAATTTAATTTAAAACCTTTTTCAAATAAAAGGAAATGTTTTCATAAAAAACAATCTAAATGTGCACAAGTTTGTTTTACACTAATAATTTAATAAAACACTCTTGTAGGATTATATTAATGATATATAAGTAATTATAATTTAATTTATAACATTAAATTTATGTTTTTCCTATACATGATATAAGAAAAATTACAATTTTATAAATGAAATAAGTATTTTTTTTCAAAAGAGGCATTTTTGTCACCTTTTGATGACGCACCATTTTAAAATCTTTTTTTTGAGAATTTTATAAATTGCATTCGAAAAAATGAACTTATTATTTGAAATAAAAGTATTAAACATTATGTTTTTGGAATTATTTTTTATTTTCAGATATGTTTCATGTTTTGATGAATAGTGAAAAAAATAAATCATTTTAATTGAAAACTATTTTTTCATCAAATATATTTATAGTGAAAAACTATATATTTGAGTGGTTTTAAATTATTATAAAATTATTTTTTCCGAATATAGTCAAATTTATATCAAAAGAATAAATTTCACATTTAATTTGGATATAAAAACTTATTGATCTTATGGACATTTTACATTAGCCATCTTTCTCCCCACATTTGCGGGATTACTGTTAAACATAATTTAGTAAATTTTGTGAATTGAATATAGAAATACATAAATACATTATTCTAATCAGTATTATATTTATTGTCTAATAAGATCAAATTAATCTTTGTACATTATGAATAGTAACATTATAATTTATTTATCTATCATGGTTAAAGGTAAATTGGGTAATTAAAGTTAACAATAATTTTAGAAATATTAAAATATTATCCTAATAATTTTCAAACTTTTATCGGAAAATTTATTTTTTACCAAAGACATCTTTGTGAATATTTTTTGATCTCTTAGAGCCACTTGGGTTACTTGATGTTATTTATAGTATTTTGTTCAATGAAATGTCAATTTATTGACACTGTTGTTATTAAAAAGGGAAATGTTTTAAATATGGGTTTATATAGGTGATATGTTTGAATATAAATTTTCATTTCAAATAAAAAAGGTTTATAAACTTAATAAAAATTTATTTATTGTTTTTAGTGATAAAATAACCATATTAAATGGTGACATAATGATAATGCATTACTTGTTTAACTAATAGAAGAATCAGGTAAATGATATCAAAAATGTTAAATTAAGTATAATGAAATATATTTAATTCCATTTACAAATTTTATGGATGTATTTGACATATTATGGATGATATAATAGAGTTTTTTGAAGATATCGTGTTTTTAGGAATTTTTAAAAAATTCTTGTATTAAATAGTGTCAAAATTGACATTATTGATATTTTAAAATTAATAATATTTTATTATATGATATAAAAATTCTAAAAATATCCATTACTTCCATATTACAAGGATAAATCTTACAATTACATATATTAATCATTAATTGTTTGTTTTTTATTTTATTTAATTAATACTCAAAATGTAAATTACATGATAACATTTAATGAATTTAAAAGGATAAATAAATGTTAAAAATTAGATAATGATTAAAAATTATTAAAAACCTCTCTAATTAAAATTTGGTGAAAGTGATTCGATCAAATATAATTACACATTCAAAAAATTATTTTTATTACATTTTTTATAAAACTAATTTATATTAAATTATAATAATTATGATTTCCATGAGTTTCCCTTCCCTCTCTTATAAATGGTCATATCTTCATCCTTATTACTCAGACTTCAAAACCAATTTGGTTTTCAAAATATTTACTTAACTCAATTCATATAATCCCACCTCACTTTATATAGGCCTTAGTTTTGTAATGACAACCCCTTAAAGGTATTTAGGTGTTAATCCCATAAAACCGCACAAAGAAGAGGTATCCATTTTAATTATGTATTTATATTTTATTTATTATTAAAAAAACTTAAACTATTATAAATCTATTATTATATAATAAATATAGTATCCTAAATATAATAAGATGTTTTTATGTTAATATCATCTCCTAAATCAATCCTCACATCCATAAAATGAGAAATTAATTAATTATTTATTCATATGTGTGAACTATCACCTCCACGAACCAATATAATATGAATTCTATTATTATCACTAAATACTATTTATAATGATGTAATTATTTTCTATTTATGATATCCATTACATATTTATCATTATAAGAGAATTATATATCAATTACTTTCTTACTTTCCTTTCATGTAAAAATGATAACGTCGTTCGTGCGTACGTGTGAACTATCACATCAAAAAAGTGATGTGATTCATTTATAGTAAACACATGACATGAATAATGTATATAAGTAAATTAAATTATTAATATGTTATTAATTATTTTATAATAATATTTTAAAAATAATGAAACACATACCATCTTTCAATAATGATCATAGAAAAATATAATATTTACCAATGCGTACGTACGGATGATCGTCCCCATGATTGTAACATAGTCCATTTTTCATATCCATTTGTAATAGATAGATTTAAAATTTTATTTTATATATAAAATTTATTATTATGTCATTAATATTATTCTTGAGATTATAGACTAATGAAAAATTTTACTATTGACATAATACCAAATTTATTTTATCCTCAAGTACCGAATATCATCAAAACATATAACAACAACATAAGTAATTATGTAGTTGTTTATAAATGATAAAAAGTGATATAAAATAAATAATAAAAATTAAAAACGTTTTAAATTATGAAAATAATTAACCAATGTTTATTATTCAATAATGTAAATGATGTACATGATATCTAAAAGTCAAGGTAAGGGATTTTGTCTTATTCTCCTTTCATTGTGTCATTTTCATCATGGTAGGAATATTTATTCTTTTATAATGTATATATACATATAATATGACATATGATATCCATATTTTATCTATATTAATTTTAATTAATGTTATTTTAATGTATTAATTCAGGTAAATAATGATTTCAATGGTCAAAGTGGTATGTGACTCCTTTAACGTTTAAATTTTTTATAATGTAAAAATTTTATCTTTGTAAATATTCATTATATTATTTTACATATTTATTTTTCTCGATATAAAAGGATTATAAATAACCTTTTAGGTTCATTTTTTATTTCATTTAGAGTTTTTCAAAATGAAATATTTTATGTTCTTTTATATAAAACGTTCTGACAATCAACAAAAAAGACTTTTCTATTCCTAATGCTCACGGTGAAAATGATTTTTCTACCATCATGGAAATTGTTTTATTATTTTATTCCTTTGAAATATTCCATGTATCCTTATAAGAAAAATTATGCCTTTTTGGTATTTTTGATTTTATTTTTTACACTGAAAAGGGTGTTTTAGAATTGAAAACTGGTTCTTGAATGAAAAGGGAATTTCTATCTGAAAGTGTTTTTATATAAGATTAAAAGAGTTTTAAAAGGATTTTACGATGAATGTGTTTAATTAATGACATGGTACCTAATAATAATATTAAATGGGTGATCATGATATATCTTATACAATGGGTGGCCTAGATAGCATTGGGAAAGCCCGTTATAGATTAACATGGATGGGCCATATAGCACTGGGAATTCCCATTATAAATTTACATGTGGTTGTCCAAATATCACCATGAAATTCCATTTAACATAACATGGGGTGTCCTAGATTGTTCATACAATTCCTAGTATTGATTAACTTGGTGTGGCCCATATAGGGCTAAGTAAGCCCGTAATATATTTTTATGAATCCGATTATGTGGTTATTCAAATTTAATGGGGTTTTAAAGGTTTTTATGTTTATGATGTTATAAGTCACATAAACGAGCATTAATTGTATAATGTGGATTTTAATGATTTTAATTGAGAATAATTTCTTTTATTATTTCATTTAACAATGTTTTAATCCAAATTCACAAAAAAATGATGTTAAATTTAAAAAATATATGATTATTCATGTTTTTTCCTAAATAACAGATTCCTTAATTTTTATATCCATTAATGATATTTTTGTTCTCATAAATAGTGTTAAAAAAATTTCATAGATATTATATTTATAAAGTAAATTAATATTTCATGAGGAATATATTTAAGATTTTTCTTACCAAGAAATCATGGTTTATTTCAAAAGGGCATCAATTAGTGAAAAAATGGATAAAGAGTATTACTATTCATTTTTAATGTATGGGTTACATTGTAAAATTTTTTCTTAATTATATGAATCACTAAACTAAAAAGATATTTTAATGTAAATTCTTGTTAAAAACAATAGAATATGTAATGTTTAAGGATGTTACCTTATAGTTTGTATCAAAGTATGTTTTAGAAAAAGATGGATATTAATATGTCTTCTTATATTTAAGGGATATCATCATGGGTTTATATTTTTCTAGTTGATCATAAGTAATGTGTTTTAGAAACTCTTTTTTGTATTTATGTTATCAAATTTTAAGGTGACTTAAAATATTTTTGGTGGCATTCATTTTGACATAATTGTGGGTTATTACTGTTTGGGATACACAATGAATGATATAAGATGACCTTTGAAGTTAAAACATGTTAATGTAGATGTTTTGGATGATTATTAGATTTTTATAATTTTATATTTATTATACTAATATAGTATTAGAAAAAGTACAGCCCAAAATATAAGAGACAAATCATCGCATACGGAAAGGCAACGAGAATTGAACCCACAACTGATGGGCGAGAAGTGTCCATCCTCTACCATCGGCATAAGTAATATCCTGGTTAGAATAAAATTGATATTAATTATTGAAAAATAAAACCAAGGTTTATTCAATTTTTGGAATATGTTTTTTATAATTAAATTTGGTATTGTGAAATGATATTGTGATTAAGTGATTAATGTTATTTTAGAAGACATTTTCGATATTGGGAACATTATATTATTATGATTAATTGAATAATATGGAATTTTATTTGAGTAATAATGGAAGAATTATATTTTGGAAGAATCAATGCTTTAATTTTATCAATATAATTATTTTCAAAATAGTTATCATTTATTTGAGATTATTTGAATTATGTAATTATATTTTCTGTATGAGACATTAAGAGTGATTGTCTTTATTTGGAGATAAATGATAAAATTTATCTTAGAAATTTTTTTTTATCAAATATTTATTATTTTTTTGTTTAAATGTTAGTTTGGATTTTTTTGAGGAATTTTAAGGAAAATTATTCAATGAATGGTCGATGTTGAACTATTGGGGTCACTATTGAATTTAAGAGATTAAAATAGTTTTTCATCTTATAAAGGTGTATTATTTTTGTGGAATTATCTTATCTAGTCCTAAATATTTTGGGTATGGTAAGTTTTTAAAAATATGAAGAATATATTTTCTTCGTTTATTGAATTTAGTGATCTATTGAATTTGATTCTATTGTTTGGGGTGTGGGAAATCGTCTTAAATAGTCATCATTTGGGGAAAAGATGATTCTCTGTAAGAATTTGATTAATGATTGAAAATCTAAGTTTCAGTTAAATATATTTCCTTATGTTCATTTTCCATATAGTAAAACAATTCCTCAAATCTATGAAAATGATCCAAAAAATGTTATTCATTTATTTTTCTTTCTATAAAATTAATGACCATTTAACTCATTACATATTTAAGGTTTTTTGGTTATTATCTATCTCATGATCATTTTCTATGTCTATCTCCCTCAGAACATGATAGTTATTTTTATCTTATATGTATTTTTTTTCCAACATAGAACCCTAGAATGTGTTTTCTATGGTGAGCTTCGTACTTCAATTTCTTTATTTTAAACTTGTTGTTTCAATTATTTTTTAACCAATGTAGGATTTCAATAATGTAATTTTGAAAAGTAAAACTTATTAAATAAACGCAAATTCAAATTCAAGAGGATCAAATTTATTAAATGTGGGATAATTTAACATACCATGTTTTTAAAAATGAAACTCTTTTTTTGATAGCATACATGATAATCCACATCAAGCATAAATGAACTACAAAATATTAAAATATTATAGTTATAACTTAGTTGTTAGAATTGTATGAATAATCAGTATTAATTTATTTTTGACAATATGGTTTAAACATGTATATATAATTTATTATTTCGTAAAAAATTATTTATAAATTAATTTAAACCCCATTTTAAAATAAAACTAAATGTTTTTTCTGAAATACGATCTTAATGTGCACAATTTTGTTTTATTACTATAATGAATTAAATAACTATGGTTGGATTATATTAATGAAATATATATATATAATGTATTTTATTTATTTTTAAATTTATTCTTATTTTTTATAACATTATAGAATAACAAATTAAATTTTACGAATAAAAGAAGTATGATTCAAAAAAGTTGGTTTCACCGCCATATGATGGAGCAACATTTTTACATATTTTTTTGAAACATTTATAAATTATATTTTAAAAAATAATCTTCTTTGAAATTATAGTATCCAAATTTATTGGTTAATGTTTTGGTATTATTCTAATAAGTTTCATATGTCTGAGGAGTAGTGAAGAAATACTACATTTTAATTGAAAACTATTTTTTTCATCAAATATACTTATAGTGATAAATTATATATTCGAATGGTTTTAATGTACAATTGAATAATTTTGTATCAATTAATTATATTAATGTCTTTATAATCATTTTCACATATATATTTTATATAAAATATTATAAAACTTTTAGAAATTTTTACGTTAATATGTGTTCTTACGAAATCTACGAGATTAACATTAAACATAACTTTTTCACATTTGTGAATTGAATATTTAAAACTGGAAAAAAATAGTTGTAATCATTATGGTATTTATATTCTAATTTGATCAACTTAATTTTTAGACATTATGAATAATAACTTTAGTGAATTTTTTTATTTATAGTGATTTAGGGTAAATTAGGTAATTAAATGTAAAATAATATTAAGTATGTTATAAAATTTACCAAAAATTTATCAAATGTTTATTAAATGAGTTATTTTCAAAGAAAATCATCCTTGAGATGACTTTTTTCAGATCTTTGAGTCACTTAGATGACATTAAGGTTTTTTTAATATTATATTCAAAGAAAAGTCAATTTTGTTACACATGTTTTTTACAAGTGAAATATTTTTAATATGGGGTTATGTAACGACCCGAAATTTTGAATAAATCTTGTTTCCTAATTTTGTGTGTTATTCAATTTTTTTATATATTCAACAAAACTCTTTCATTTGATAACATGAGTATAATTAAAATGAGGCCATTGGGTTTTGACTGTTATATAACCATTGGTCAATATGACCGCTGGAAACTAAACGTTTCAATTTTTGACTCTAAATACAAGTAATCTTGGTTAATTAATATAGAAAGAAGATTCGATGGCCTCACCCAGTAGTCTTGGACCAATCGAAGCCCATATAACAGAACTTGGGAAGGAGGTAGCACCATTGGGCTTTGCTCTGGACCAAACCCAAGCCGAACTTCATCGTGTGAAGTTAGAACGGAATCGCCTTTGCGAGAAGTTCAAACTGATAGAAATTACTACTCGTGCGATGTTGGTCGATCCTCCCTCGAATTCTCTCACCTTAGTACACCTTACACTTAGGTCCTATGCTGGTGTGATAAGGGGCTATGTAAGGAGATCCTAACTGCCTTGTGTAATCCATTGTTTTAAATAATAATTTCGATTTCTTCTTATGATGAAGTTTATGAATTTTCAAATGACCGGATAAATATAGTATGCATATTTTTGATGAATTTTAGAAAAAGTATATTTTAAAAATGTTTATGTAAACCTTCAATAATTAAAAATGTGTAATGATTTTCAAAAAATTGTCTTCTACAATTATGTTGAGTATGAAATTTAGAGTCTAATAAGATCAACTTAATTTTTGATTAATGGTAAATTATAAATAGTGATTTTATGCTTATTATTAGTAATGTGAATAAATGGATTAATAATCTCACATAAAGAAAGTATTAATATAATCTAGGCACCTTGATTAAGTAATGTGATTCAATAAAATGGTTAAATAACGGTTTCATAAATTATTATTCAAGTATTAGTTTTTTCAGGTGAATAGTGTTTTTTAATTAAAAATTTAACTAAAATTATTTAGAAAATTATTTTTATAAAATGGATTTCATTTTTGAACTCAGAGCATCGATATTATGTTAAGGTAATTTTTGGGGTTTTTTCTGAAAAAAAATGAATTTTCGATGAATAGTGTATTTATTTAAAAATTAAATTAAAAATATTTAGAAAATTATTTTTATAAAATGGAGTTCATTTTTGTAATCAGAGAATCGATATTTGGTTTAGGTGAAATTTTGGGATTTTTCTGAGAAAGTTGAATTTTCAGTGAATAGTAAAAATACAGTTTTAGAGTTTTGGTATGTTTAATGACATCATAACTGGTCATGATGATGTCATGAGATATTTTATGGGTTGGCCGACTGAAGGTGATGCATTATTGTATTGGGGGCCCCATGTGGCCTATCTTCAGGGGAAATATCTTTGGAGAGCACATGGTTTTGAGAAACCCACTTTTGAGGTGTCCCTTGGCCATTAATACCTTGTCCCCTCACATTCCCTATAAATACCAAGACATCCTCTCATACATTTCGACTCCCCACTCTCTCCCAAAGAATTTATGGTCTCATTACCTCCCATGGAGTCCTCCCAAGGTTACCCAAGCCCTTAAGGTCCCAACCTTTGAGTTTTAAGAGTTACGTTTTAAGGTAAGGGATCCGACCTCTCTCTTTCTTTTCAAGAAATCTCTTTTATGTCATTTCTTTTATACTCCATGTTATTATGATAAAGGATGTTCTTTTATACTCCTATTACAGCCCTTTTCATGTTCATATAATGAGATATCCCCTCTTACTCTCGTTATTTTGTTTTATGAAGTTTTAAGTGGCGCCGTTAGGCTGCCGAAATTTTTGTAACGGATTTTTCCCCCCTTCTCATTTTTTCAAGATCTATTTTCATATAAAGTATTTAAAGTTCCTTTTTATTATGTTGGGGTATGATCACTAAATTTATCATAATTATATTTTATGTTCATATGATGAGAGACCCCATTTTATCTCTTCAATTTAGTATTTTGATGTTTTAAGTGGCGCCGTTAGGCTGCCGAATTTTTAAGTAGTTCTTTCACCTTTCTCCTTTTCAAAGTTCTAATTCCATGTGAAGTCTTGCAAGTTACTTTTTATTATGTTGGGGTATGATATCAAAATCTATCATACTGATCTTTTATGTTCATATGATTAGATACCCTATTTTATCTCTTCAATTCAATATTTTTGAAGTTTTAAGTGGCGTTGTTAGGCTGCCGAAATTTTAAGTGGTTCTTTCACCTTTCTCCTTTTTCAAAGTTCTAATTCCATGTCAAGTCTTGAAAGTTCCTTTTTATTATGTTGGGGTACGATCTCTAAATATATCCTACTTATCATTTATGTTCATATTATGAGAGACCCTATTTTATCTCATCAATTCATCTTTGTTGAAGTTTAAGTGGCGTCGTTAGGCTGCCGAATTTCTAAGGGGTTCTTTCACCCTTCTCGTTTTCAAGATCTAATTTCATGTCAAGTATTTCAAGTGACTTTTTATTATGTTGGGGTATGATATCTATATCTATCATACTTATCATATATGTTCATATGATTAGAGACCCTATTTGATCTCATCAATCCATTTTTGGATGTTTTAAGTGGCGTCGTTAGGCTGCCGAATTTCTAAGGGGTTCTTTCACCCTTCTCGTTTTCAAGATCTACTTTCATGTCAAGTCTTCCAAGTTCTTTTTTATTATGTTGGGGTATGAAATATATATCTATCATAGTGATCATTTATGTTAATATGATGAGAGACCCTATTTGATCTCGTCAATCCATTTTTGGAAAGTTTTAAGTGACGCCGTTAGGCTGCCGAATTCTCATAAGATAAATCTTATTTTTGTCTTCCTTTCATGTTCTTCGTTTCATATGGTATATCATTAAAATTTCATTACCATGTTCTTTAATACTATATCTTCTGTTCCCCTACTATTTTATGTATCATTTTTGAGTGGGTGATCCATGTCCCCTCTCTTTTCAATGTTTTCTAAAACCATGTATCATAGACGTTATGCTGCATAGTTTTCGTCTCAAAATGCCTACCACTTTATCTCAAAATTATTTTATGTTATTAAGTGAATACTCAACTCTCTTATTTCTAAAGGGGTATTCACATATATATCAAAATGTTCTATTTTAAATTTTGGGATTTACATACATGAAACCCGCTTTCCCTTTTCCGCGGGTTTAAAGTAACATAAAGATCATGTCTTTAAAGCAGTTTTTAAAAAGTTATGATTATGAAATTAAACCCATTTCTTTTATGCTATATGGGTTGTTTATGAAATGATTGATGATTATATATATGGCTCACATGATAATAAAGACATGTCAAGGGTGCGCCCAGATAGCGCTCCAATGCATTGGGTAAAGACTTAATCTCTAGAGATGACTTTTTAGACTGATACCTTGGTGAATAACCTTGGTAATTTTTAATGAAACCTTGGGGATGGACCTTGGTGAAACGAAATGATTGTCAATATTAAATGTTGTATCCACATCATCATGTTATGAAAAATGTTATTTTTAATATGATATGCCTCATGATTTCTTTCTCATGCCTTAATGTTCTTTTCATGACCTTATTGAAGAATCTCAAGTTCACATGTAAAATGTTTCTCTTGTTTCCCTTACTGGGCCTTCTGCTCACCCTTTCTTTTGATGTATGTCCCCAGGTTATGAGATGCAGTAATGAACCTAAGATGAACATGAGGATAACCCTTTCAAGTGTTTAAGAAGAATGTTTTATGTTCCTGGTTTCCAAGATACTAAACCTTAAAGATCCTCGGTTTTGTAAAATGTAATGAAAGTTTATGTGATAAAAAGGAGGGATGCTATAGGTTATATCGGTGATATGTTCAAAAAATTAGTAATTTTAATGAGACATGATTTATCTACATCATGTAAATTTATTGATAATTTTTGGTAATAATATAATCACTATAAATGGTTACATAATGTTTACATAGTAATTATTTAATTAATGGATGAATCAAATAAATGATATTAGAAATATTAAAATAAATACAATGTGATATAATTAATTTCATCAATGATTTTTTTGGATTAAATTGACATGTTATAAATTATTAAATGGAGTTCTTATGAATATATCACGTTATTATTATTATTTTTAAATTTAAATAAATGAATTCTTAAAAAATTGACATTATAGATATTTTAAAACAAATAATATTTTAGTAAATGATATACAATTGATAAAAAATTAAAATACATCTGAATTATAGGGATAAGTATTAAAATTTCATCAATGAATCACTCATTTGTAGTTAAATGTTTTTAATAGTAATATTAACCCTCAAAGTATAAATTACAAGATATCATGGTACGAATTAAAAAGGATAAATAAGGGTTAAAAGAAAGATCAAGATTTAAAAATAGTAAAAATATATCTAAATTTAATTAGGTGAAGAAGATTCAACCATATGCCATCATAGCTTCTGAATTAATCTGCCTTGATCCATTTTAATTTTAATAGTAATTTATATTAACTTAATATTTTGATGATTTATAAAAGTTCCCCTCCCTCTATTAGAAATGGGGACTTATTCTCCTCTATTAATGACACTTCAAAGACAATTTATATTAGAAATGATCTACTTAAATCCATTCCTATAATACTCCAGAATTTCTAGACGCATTATTTTAGGTATATCATGTTGTTTATATGTTTTTGAAGGGATAATCAAAGAAAATCACCCAAAGAATAGTTATCATTTTTAATTAAGTATTTCTATATTTTTTCTTCTTCAACATCATTCAAAATTTTATTCATACAATATGATGTAATAATTGTAAAATAATCAATATAAGGGGACGTTTTTATGTTAATATCATCACTTAAATCCATCTCCACTATAATCAAATGGGAAAATGATTAATTGTTGGGGCACATGTGTGAATTATCACCTCCATGAACTGATATAAAATTTTTCCAACACAATCTATAAATAATTTTTATTATGATGGAATTTAATTTCATACATGATATTCATGACATATTAAACCTTATAATTGAAAAATAAATCAACAATGTTCTTAATTTTTATTCACATAAAAATGATAATTTCGTACATGTATACGTTTGAATTATCACCTCCACAAATTGATGTGATTCATTTGTAATCACCACATATCAAAAATATAATATATAAGTATATTAATATATTAATATTCTATACATTATTTTATTTTTATAATATAAATATTAAATTGTACATATCTTCTTTCCATAATGATCATTAAAAAAATAGAATGGTACTCATGTGTATGTATGACTTACCGTCTCTATATAGAAATATAGATCATATTTCATATCCATATACAATGGATAGATTTAAATATGTAATTAATATATAAATTTGATTATTATTTCATTAATATTATTTTTGAGATAAAGGACTAATGACCAATTTGACTATCGACATCATACCAAAGTCATTTTGGGCTCAAGTATCGAATACCATCAAAACATGTGACAAGAAGAGAAGTAATTTTGTAATTTTTATAACATGTTAACAAGGGATATAAAATAAATAATAAAAAAAAAATCTTTTAAATAAATAAAATAATTATACTATGCTTAATATTTAGTAAAATAAAGTCTATACATGAGGAATCAACTCAATCGAAGGGATTTCATCTCAATATCCTTTCATTGAGGTATTTCTTTATGATATTATCCTTTATTATTTAATTAAGTGTATATAAAAATTCTATTACAAATAATATCCATATTTAATATATAATAATGTTATCAAATATCTTAGTAAATGTATTCTTTCTACAGAATATGATTTAAATGTTCATAATGGGTTAGAACACCTGGAATGTTTAATGAATTTGTTATAAAATATTTTTCACCATGTAAATATTCTTGATATTATTATTAATTTTTAGTTATATTGATATAAATGGATTTTTTGGACCTTTTATTATTATTTTAAATTTTATTCATAGTTTTTACAAAATGAATATTTTTATGTCTTTTTATATGGAATGTTTTGTAAAACGACAAAATGAAATGTTATATTCCTAACCCTCATTATGATAATGAATTTTTTTACAATTATGTCCATTATTTTATTTTCACATTCCTTTGGAAGATTAAATATATCCTTAAATAAAATAACATCTTCATCATTTTGGTAATTTTGTTATTGAACATTGTTTATCATTGAAATTGGTGTTTTGGTATTAAGAATCAGTTCTTGAATGAAAAAGTTATTTTTATCTGAAATTGTTTTCATATGGCATAAAAAGTGTTTTTAAAACATTTTTTCAATAAAAGGGTTTTATTAATTATATAGTACCTGAGGATTGTTGTAAATGGGTGATCTCTATAAATATTATACATGGGATGGCATAGATTCTGTCTAAAAAGCCTATTATAGCCTAGCATAGGGTGTTCCAGATGGCATCAAGAAAGATTCTCATTGTTTATCATGGAGTTTCATAGATAGTTATAGTAAATTCCATTATATGTTAACATGGGGTGGCTTGGATAGCACTTGTAAATCCCATTTTATCTTAACATTTTGTTTCATAGATAATATCACGTGAGCCCTAAATATCTTAACTTGAATTTAGCTATATGGTTATTCAAATTGAAAGAGTTTTGAAAGGGTTTTATGTATACAATTCTCTATGAAACCTATATTCGTAATAATTTTTTAAGAAAAAGGTAAATCATATATTAATTTTAATATTTTTACTAAACTATTGGTTTCCTTTCTTTTTATATCTCGTACTAAGATTTTGAGTTCTGATCCAATGTTTTAAAATGTTTTCCATAGATCATAATATTGGTAATAAAAAATCAGATTTCATGATGAATGTATTAAATATTATTCATGATAAGAAAAATCAGGTTCTATTATAAAAGGGTTTCCTTTGGTGAAAAAATGGATACTAAGTAAAAGTGTCCATTTTTTATGTATGGATTAATTTGTAAGAGTAATTCTTAATTATCTAAAAATATAAACTTAAAATATCCAAAAATTCTATTTATTGTTAAAAAACTATAATATGAAATGTTTGATGTCATTTCCACATAAACTCAATAGGAGATAAGTCTGCATAATTAAGGCTACACTATATCCCGTTTGGATGATTGAATGGGTTTGGGGAGATCTTTTCATGACAATTAATGGGTTATGATGAATTTAAATGGTGTCCAACTTGGGAAACATTTCATTTATAAGAAGTGATTTTGATGTATTGGAGACCATGCCATGATTTGGAAATTTCTCTGAATAGTAATTTACAGAAGAGGAAGCAATTCTGTTTCGATTCTAAGGAAAACATAGAAAACACTATGATAATAGAGACCACCCCATTAGGAATTGATTTCTATACATCATGGATTTTTTAAATAGTAACATAATAAAGTAGTTAATTGATAAAATATCTTGTAATTACTCATGTTATAATAGAACATAATCACCACACTAATTATTTGGTACACATGTAAATATATTAGAATACAAAATAATTTACAAACGATCATATTACATGGATCTAATATGGTTGTTTCTATAGAAACTACTAAACATACTCACAAGATATTCTAAAAAAATAGGAGGTAAAATTTAACATATATTTTTCCAAGAAGATGATAACTAAATTAATGATCCAAATTTCCAAAAGGATTACTAGAGTTTGATAATATTTACATGTAAGGAATTAAATAACACAAAAATAATTTCATGGTTACATATAGACTGTAGAATCAGAAAGAAACTTGAGAATTACATATTAAAACTATCATTATATAATGAATATAGTTTTATTTATATAATATCTTAGAGTTCAATGATTAAACCCTCATATTGAGTAATTTATTACATATAGAGATTGAATAATGAAACTTAATCAAGTTGATCATGATTGAGCATCTAACCATATATGACGATTTAAATTATCTTAGTGATATCTACTAAATAGATATAGACCTTCAAATATATAAACTATTTGTAATGATTGGCATCATATATAAACCATCATATGCTTTCAATCATTTTTTCATGAAATATAAAATAATAATTATTTAGACATGATCAGTACTGCACTATTTAGAAACTTCTATTCAAAAAACTGTGCATTATAGTAGAATATATGTTACATCATCACACCAACAACATATCATCCTTTTACTATCCCTAAGTGGTAAACCATGTAAATTAATTATATATTGTGTTTTAAAATTAAATATCTTTATTATCATCCTTGATCTGGGAGAAAATACTAGATATTTAACTTGTTCCTATAATAAAGGAATATTATTTGTAATACTAATAAATACATTCATAAAAAAATTTCAAAATTCTTTTCACAGTGATTTAACCCCCTTTCTAGGTGTCTTAGGTCAATCTATTCCCAATAAGGAATCATTAAATGCAATATTAAATAAAAGTAATAAGAGAGGTAATATTTAAATAGTTTTCCTAAAATTAAATAAGAATGATCAAAAATCAAAAAAAAATCTATAATAGTAAAATTAAAAAGAGTGTGAAATACTTGGATATCATGACTGCTACTGAAGGTGACATTAATTATAAGAACTCATAAAATTGTAGTGTAAATTATAGTTAAAATATCATTATTTTTTATTAAAACATTATTAAGGATGAAAAATACATTATGGATTACGAAAAGTGGTTAAAACCAATAATTTAAAAAATTATACATGGATAATTGTAATTTCATATAATTGACTTGAGAAAATTACCTTATCTAAAATATAAAAAATTTAAATTAAGGATGATTAACATTTGAAGATAAAACATGGCTAAAATCAGTAGATTCCCTAAGGTTTCTATTCTGGGAAAAAACATAATTTCTCATTAGTTACAGGTCTCATAGTCGGAATAGTTTCCTCCTACCATGAGTTGCGACTGTGGTTGTAATATCTGTTATTAGGGCCGTAGTTTACGGGAAAATTCTATAAGGTCTGGGATTGTATTAGAATTAGAATAGGGTTATGACCTATAGTTATATTTTGTGACCATGGTTATAGGGATCAAACATTATGGTCCAACCATGTAAATAGGTTATCTACAAACAAGGTTTGTTTTTGTGGCCATATCCTCTGATAAAAAATTTAAACACTTGTATTTGAACCCATATATCTATTATATTTTTTGTAAAATTGTACCACTAACCTATGAAAAACTATATATATTCATATATTTATCTGTATATAAAATTTTATATAATCATAGGTATTATAATTTTAAAAAAATAAAATTTATGGTGGTGTCTGGATCCTATAGCCATGTCCCATGTCGATTGTGGTCATATATATAGTGAGAAATAACTTTTGAAATGGTCTTTATGGATACTATATATATATGTCATTCACACAAAATTCACATTCCCTTCTCTTTATATTCCAATTTTCCCACATACGGCTCTTACCATGGTCCTTGTTTAACTATGGCTATAAATTACGTAAGGATATGATACTTATTAAACTATTTTCTTTTGATTCCCAATATCCATGGTTTGTCTGATCATAGATTTTGAGGAGTGAACATGACCTTATTTTACAATAGTTTTGAAAGCAAACTATTATTAGAATTTTCACATATGAAATGAGGTTTACCTTATGATTGTAAGGAGTGAAAAGTTGACTTCTCAAAAGTAAGAATTTATAATATGTTGGTCTACCTATAGGCATGGTAATATTTAAACGTTATACCGAGAAGACACTTGATAATATGATTTACCTTCTAATGTGAAAATAATGATTTATCATTTAAAAAAATTATTATTCACTATATTTTTTATAATTTTTCTAAACATCCATGGAATGATACTATTATAAATTTAACAAAACAGAAGATTCACATTGAAAGATTTTTTATCTTAATAAATATGTTAAAAACACCACAATTGTTTTAAAAGTAAAAGGGTAGTCTTATCTTCTAAAAAAATAAATATTTTGTGCATTGATTTATGTAGTCCTTCCCAAACTGGAATCTTTGTAGGAGACCGCTATACATATGTATTTATAGAAACCTATTATTTTACAACAAAAATATAACTTCTTTTTAGATGAATATTAAATAAATTTTATAGGAACATGCCCATATATTATATTTGTTTAGTGTCTTCTCATACATATAACACAATCACATTATTTATTCAAAGATCATCAATACCCCCCATCAATATCATTCTGTTTTATACTCATTATTAACATACCCTACTTGAAAACATTCTTCTTAAAATTGGGAAAGGAAACGTAATAAAATGTGAGTTCAAATACTTAGTATGGGTCAACATGAGAGATTTTATTCTATGATCATATGAAAGAAAAAGATAATAATAAGGGTATGAGACTAAAACATAACCTACAATGTTCATATCCAACGTTTCATAATCCATAAGCATTTATTAGGGGATAAAGAATTATTATTCCAAATTACATGACTCGTATGTGTATGAAATCATCATAATTCATGAACCAAAATACAATGTCAAAAATGTGTGACACATACATTGTTATGGAAACATTTTCATTTTTCATGTTTAATAATCAAGACCATTGAACATAGTGGATCAATCTTCATCACATTTTTCTTATTTTGGATCAATACCATTGGCATGTTTCCCAAAATTAACCAAGCTTGTTAGCTTGTTTCCCACTACTACCTGATGATATTTAATGATATATCCAATGAAGTAGAGGGATATACATGCACCAACTATTACATATTTAAATTCATTAATTTGTATGACTCAATATCATAAAACATTATTCATATCATAACCCATGAAAATTAATATTCATTACAAACATTTCATTATATATTAACCCATGGAAAATAAATGGGATTTATAAACAATCCATCATTTCCTTATAATAGAACCCAAGGAAAACAAATTATTTTTATAAAGATGTTATCATCATAAGAATATTTAATCAAGGTAATAAATAATGATGGTATCATTGGATCATATCCCCAATAAATCTTACGTAGCATCCAAGGATGTCTATGTAGATGTAAAATGGTTTTGAATGATCACTTTGAACCATTCATGAGGAAAATAACATTTTAAATTTGGGATATCTGATTAAAAATATTAAAAAATTCCCAAATATTAAAGAAAAATTTACATTTAAAATAACATTAGAAACATATAATGGTGAGCTTTAAATGATCGATCGGTCAAAATAGTGTGAAATTCTATTCATAAAATACTCATAAAAAAAGATCACATTCAGATTTTTGTAAGAAAATTACACATGTTCCTTATTTTGAAAATTATAAGAATTTTACTTATATTTTTTTTTCATAAATCAAATAATTAATAATATTAATTTATCAATAATAGTAATCAATTATTTATTTCTAAAATAGGTAATTTAATGAAATTGGATTTCTAACTGAAAATGGAATTAATTTTAATTTTCCTTAAAAACAATATTTCATTATCTTGAGTGATTAAAGCAAATAAAATGACATCGAAACATTTATTCTAAATAAATAAATATATTAGAATAAAATTCAAGTGATTAATGTGAGATTTATTATATGATATCATCACCTGAAACATAATCATGAATAATGTTGATAAATGATGAGATAGTAGCATAAATTCACTACCACTTTGGTAACTTTTGTATCATAAGACACATGAAATAAAAAAATTAAAAATTACTCTATAAATCATTAAAAAAAGTAAATTAATAATATAATATGTCTATTTTTAGTATATACACTGAATAAAATATTATAGGTGCATAACATAACTTATGTCCCAATGACAGAATTTTGATACAAAAATCTCTTACCAAAATAGAACATTCCACCGAAGACCTAAAATCATAATATATATTAAATATAGGTTAATTATATATAAAATTGATTAGTATTCATATATATAATACAATATATGATTTTATTATAGCCTTTTGTTAACCATATGTTACCAATTCTTCAATAAAATCATATTTCAGGTAATAACACATTCATTTTCGTGTATCTTTTAGGTGGGTATTTTATGTCCATTTAAATTGATCACAGTTCCATCACATAAAATGTTTTAATATTGAAATAGATATTATATTAATTCATAATATATGTATTTTTATTATACTATAAAAGTTAAATAAAAAAATTAATTACATTTTTCATGGAGACTGTAATTCGTACGCTTCCATGAATACCATTTCCATTTTCATTGTGTATGGAAAATAAGAAAAGTAAATAATAACTTAAATTTATATATACATTAATATTTCATATATTTAACATATTTTCATTAAAATTACCCATATTAATTTCCTTGAAATGTGTAAGTCTAAAAAAAATTACATCACTAATAGAGGTGGTGGAGTGTCGTACACAAGAGCGATGTTATTGTATTTCCATAGAATGGAACGTAAGAATTTATATGTGATATTAAAATTTATGAAGTATAATTATGCAAAAAATATTATGTAAATAATATAAATACATTATTATATCTGTTCATCAAATGTGGTGGTTAAAAATGAATTAAATCGGTTTGTGAGGTGGTGGTACGATGTACACATGATTGACGTTATCATTTCACATCTGACAGAAGAGTGGATAGATGTATGTTATGAAACTAATAGAAATAATAGTATGTTTTAGATAATTATTTTATTATATCATCATTTTTTAGGTTTATTTTATGTATGTGTAATAATAAAAATAATTCTTTATTACGAACAATACATCTTCTTCGGAAAACTTCTATAGGATATAACCAAATTCCTTATTAGGAGGGTTTTTTAATCAAACTATGGAATCTATTATTTTGGGAGAGAGTTATGAAAAGTATTTGGGTAGGTATTCACCTATTAATTTATTTTGGAATTGTTAATATGAAATGATAGGGGGTTTTGTTTTATAAGGGGGGAATGAACCAATGTGCGAACTACTTGGGATTTTCTTAAGAAAATAAAAAAACTATAAATTCATTACAATGAAAGTGCATAAAAATTAAATTATTTTAGAAATATGGATTTTATAAGGTTAAAATATGGAAATCCAATAGTATCTACACATGTTTCATTAGAAAACATACATGTTACATTTTAGTTTATCCTCTAGATACGTTTTTCACTATAAATACGATAATTAATTTTTACAATTTTTTCAATTCACATTAACCAAAAATTATGCTTCCTTATTATAAAATATTAATAATTATGATTATGAAAATTGATTACATTTTTATAAATTCTATTAATAAAAGTGTAAAAATATAATTTGAAACTAAACCCGTAGATATGAAAAATAAATGGTTTCTTAAAGAAAAGGTTCTCATAAGTTTAAAAAGTTTTTATATCAATATTTAAATGAAAATTATTTCAAATAAGTAAATTTGATTAATAATAATAAATTTCAACTAATTTTACTTTTAATACCATTTTAAAATAATTTTTATGTTTTTTAATTCTTTAAATGAGAATATAATTCTTAATAAAAAACAATATTCTTCACTATTTAATGAAACTTTTATATTTTTAGGAAATTATAAAAAAATCACTATAAATAATATTTATAAATTAGGATTAACAAAATAATGTTCATATCACCAAATAAATATTTTAAAAGTGGATAAATAATTTTTAAATAAGTAAATAAAATCATATAAATAACTTTTTAAAAATCAATTTGTAAAGGTAAAGTTGTATTTATTCTACTCTCATACATAGAAAAAATATATGAATTATAAAAACAATTATTAAATATATAAGTTAATTTATATAAATTAATTCACCTAAATTTATTTTATTACTTTTTTGAGATAAAACATATTTATGCTCATAAAATAGTTTTTTGTAAGACAATATTCTTTTATTATTAAATTGTTTTTATATTCATTTTGAATTTAATGGTATAAAAATAATTCATTAATTATATATGATGGTAGTAAATATAATTTCATAATTTTTTTAATACTACTCATACCCACCATTCCAATTGTTATGTGATGATTATAATATTAAATAAAAATATTTTAATAGTATGTAGAGTTTTATTTAAATTCAATAATTTATGTAACCTATGTTATCAATGATATTAAATTTATTTGAAAAAGTAATTTCATAAAATATTAGGGTGTTACATTATACCCCCAATTAATTTAATTTCACCCTCTAAATTTCATCAGTCTGATACAAAAACAAAAGATAGTTTTCCCTGGACATATCCATAGGTTCCCATGTAAAATCTTAAAATATGTGGTTTCACCATAAAATATTATCTATATTAGTTGTCTAGTTTCCTAGAAAATTTTCTCTATAATATAGAATTGCAATCAATTATTCTTCATATAAAAGATAATTTTCCCGCGGTATAACCTTTGAGTTCATTATAAGTGAATGATTAGTCAGGTACTTCTTATAGAGAGATACATGGAAAAAACCTGAACATGAGAGATGATTGATGGAAGCACAAATCAATAATATACCATCCAAATAAGATCAATAATTTCATAGGGACTAATATACCAATTTATTATATTAACACTATTTCTCAAATCCCAGTACCTTAATCCAGGGATAAATTCTAAGAAACTAGTAATCAACAATATTAAATTACAAATCTTGTCGACAATTTTCATTATAACTTTTCATCTAAATTTTTTCTTCCCTTATGTGTTGCTAAATTAATCTTACCTTATTTTCAATTTATTCATCTATATCAGGTCCCAATTTCTTTATTTATCCAAATAAAACCTATTAAATTGTATTTATACACATAATTCCATATAGGGATTCACAATGACTCATCCAAATTCTCAATTGAATAATATTCTTTTATGAAAACTCAACCTGGGGAAGGTGTTGATCCCAATCACTTTTGAAATCAAGAAAACAATACATCAAAATATCCGAGAGTCTTTTAATTATTATCTCAGACCAAAAATATATCTATTTATGATACGTAGTGTTGAAACATAACTCTATATCAAGAGCTTGATAAAGTCATCACCAGATCGTCGAGTTTAACAAAAAATTCTGATACGATACCATAGAATGTGGTAATCCATGAAACCTTATCATTTCACTATTGTATATTTCAGAAATTTGATCCGGATTGATTTATTCTTTGATAGAAATGAAATTTGAAAACATCATAAGGCGATCTACTACATCCCAAGTAGAATTTTCACATTTATCATTTTTTCAGAGTTTGATGAAAAAAACCATGGTGATGTTTTCCAATTACATTATGGTATGACTTATGGTTTTATCATGCCATTTGTATTTTTATACCAAACATAACATACTAGCATAACATGAACTGAGATACAAACTCAGTGATATCCCTTTTTATTCTATCCCCCTTGAAATATTTTTCAAAATATCTAAACAAAATTTTACAACAAGGGTGAATATAGAATGAATAACTATAAGGCTACTCTGATAGTTCAATTTTCTAATTTCATAGGGATAAAAAACATACACATTTCCTAAACCATATAATTCTATCAAAATAAAGGATAATTGCAAGAACATTGCTTTCCTTATTCTACAACACAACTTTCACCTTCTACATCTCTTTGATCTTGACATGGATTGAAGGTTTATCAATGATTTTAGAAAGATAATATCTCTTACCTTTATTTAATATTTCAAGATTCATCCTTTAAAATTCTATAAATATTATATGTTTTGTGATCCTTGTTATTGATATGATAGCATGATCCTTTCAACTAAATTAATTATCCACCTTGTTCACATTCAAAGGCTGGTGATGTATTGATTATTCATAATCAATAATCAACTCCAAATATATTCTATATTTCACATTCAACTCATTCTGTAAGAATATATTAATTAAATTTTTTGGTTAGAGTTTATATAACACTATATTTATAAAACAATTACTCTATATATTTTAAAGAAAATTACTACAACTAACTTCAAATCCTTTGTTGTGTAATTTTATTCATGGACATTTAATTTATGTGAGTCATAAACAATTACCATATCATTTATAAATATCATTTTTATCTTCTATGATAATTTATATATTCCCAATATCAACTTAATATTTATCTGTCACATCATGTATACAAACCAAGATATCATGTAGTCCATTGATAGTAATTTCTTACTTATCATACTTCAGTTGTGGGTTCATGTCCTACAACATTTCCGAATTAATAGGTTGTACGTTTTTCTAAAATAAAATAATAATATTCTTGTATAATCGATGGAAATATGATGCAAATTCTTAAAAACCATTTTACTCAAAGGGAATATAAAACCTATAGGTAATAAATACATTTATAGTTCTTAAAATATCATTCTCCTAAAATAATACTTCCTGTATAAACTAATAATTATCTTTTACTTATTCATATAAATTTTGTCACAAAATATCATTATTCACATTACAATAGAATCACTTAGAACCTTAAAGGGGGTGTCTAAGAAATTGAAATTATAATATTTCATAAAATCATAAACCCATAAAGATATCACTAACTCTCAATTTAATCATACATAATTATCTATATGATTCAATAATCAATATAATGCATAGATGTTACATGATTCTTATATCAAAAATACCATTGGTAAAATAATTATACTAAAAAATTCTTAAATTCAAATATATTCATAATTTAACCCTTTTATTACATAGGTTCTTTTCATCTAGGGGTTATCCCATAGTTTAATTCATAACTCAGATGATTCATAAGTTCCTGACATATGAGGCATTAAATACCATGGATATTAATTAATATATGACCTTAATTTCCATATAGAAAACATCTTCCACTAAATATGAGATATTATTTTAGGGGATTATTTCCCCCTTCTTAAAAACTTAGAAGCTATGTATTCTTTTCACAATGTTCATTACTAAATTAACTTCTATAAAATTCAATCTTATTCTTATCTTACATATTACTAATCTCACCAGTGCTTACATTTTAAATCATATATCAGTATATAGGATTAATAATAATAAAAATATCTTCCTCTATATTAATAATCCACTTCGTTTTCTCATAACCATAGATTATTCTATCAAAATATGTATTAACATGACTCCTCTTAGTTCTAGCCATTAACTAGTACCAATGAGTATTGTGTCAATGTAACACCAAAAGATTTTTCGATTTTTTTCAAATAAATTTATTTTTTTGATATTTTTCAATACACATAGCACCATGTATATATTGAATTACCTATAACATTGAGTATATCTTGTTATATAAACTACACTGAGTTTGTTTTGAGCTACCCATAAAAGTGGGTTTACCTTGTGTTACAGGTCAGGTCATTATTAAACGAAACATAAAATAGTAATAAGAAATTATAATTTAATATGACAATTTTCACCCAGATATTGTAATTATAGTTTTAACTAAAAATTTAATAAATTATTAAAATATATGGTTTACACTTGTATATATTTAATGAATTATTTTCTGATTACTTACACAAATATGATAATAATGTAAATATTTTGTTGGAAAAATATTTTTATGTAAATGATAATGATATAATTTTCACATATTTTATTATTCAATAAAATATTTATAATCACACCATAGTGTTTTTTATGGTTAATTGTTATATTTTAATGTTTTTTTGTATTTTGTGTTGAAATGAAAAAATTTCCTAATTCTTTAATTTTGACATATTTTAATCACTAGGTTTTCTTGGTCAAAGGATATATAATCTTTTTCCAATTAGAGTGATTATTATTTTAGGATTCCATGATATGATTTATTCCTATTTTTATTCAATATAATGATCTAATTAAAAAAATTGAGCCCTAAAAATATGCAGCAAGTTGAATATTTAATCAGACAGACAACATGGATCCTTTCTCCATAATGAAAGAATAAATTGAACTATACTTATAGAATTGATTTGATAAAAGTATATATTAATGTGGAAAAATGTAACCATTTAAAAAAACAATTTAATGGAGGTTTGAACTCATTGAATAGGTCATTGAATGTTATACATTAGAGGAAAAACTCTGAAAATATTGTCCATAAAATGTTAAATTCATTATCAAATCCATAACACCTTATTCAGGTTGTTAATGATTCATAAATTATGATGGGTAATGGATTAGAAAATATGAAACAAATTTTATAAATAATCACGTAACAAAATTTTCCATATAATTGAACATCCCCATGGAAACATTTTTAATAAATGTGTTGGGTGTAAATTCATCACCCATTCTCCCTATAAATATGTGTTCGTTCCCCCATTTCAAGGTATAGCCATTTTAATGGGATAAGGTTGTGTTTTGTTACAGTAACTGTTCATTATATATTGAATAATTTTCCATTTATCTTTCTTCATCATTTCTCTCTTCTTCAATTGGTTTTATTTATCTGTTTCTCCCACCATTGTTCCCTTCCAAACTCCATTGAAAATGGAGAACTAACCTCAGTGCTTTTCCGAGGGAGAGAATTATGTATTCAAATAGTTTATTATAACTAATATTAATATCTATTTATTTGATTATAGAATTTTAGGTGGAGTTTAAATTGATTATGGTTAACGATCACCCTATTTTCTATACCACCGATATCTTCCTGTTTATCATTATTCTTCCCTTCTCTATTGTTGTCCAGCATATAGTGGAGCATGGAATTGATTGTGATGGTCAATGAAGATGTATCGTAGTTGTCCTAAGGAAATTAATTCCCCCATATGAAAAACTCTTGTTATGGTATAATGATATTTGAAATGAGAATGTTTAGTGTGATAGGTGTTGATCATAACATTTAATTTAATTTTCAAAATTATTTTAAACAATGATTTCAATCACTGTAAAATCCTAAGAATAATTGATAATTTACTTATATTCAGCATGATTTATTATTAAATTTTATATATAAATATATAAATTATTTAATTAATTTAAAATCCCATATATATATATATTATAATTTAGTTTTATATTAGATAGATAATAGTACTAACAATAGAATGATAGTGTGTATCACCGACCTCATCAAGAGATCAATCCTAGGCTGTGCACTCAATATTGCATTATTAGGTAAATAAAATATTAAAGAGTTGAAATTACTAAAACCCATATCTTAAAATTGGTACCATTTTGGGGGTGACCATATTCTTTTACACAACTGTTTTATAAAATAAACTAAAAATACATCAAAAATTTCAAAGACAAAAAAAGTGATCATTATTTCATATCTTTCATTTCAAAGGTCATGATGGATTTTTATGGTGATTATTAAAATTATTTTCATGATTATAACACAATTTGTGAGCCAGGTGTGGAATATATATTGATGAAAAAAATTCTAGAAAATTCACAATAAATGGAATAGAATACCTTAATACATCAAGAGAATTTCAATGTTCTTGAAAATGTAAGTAAGATATTTGCATTGCTAGTCACTGATATTGAAGAATATAAAGTATTTTGGATTGAAATGAATCTGAGAAAATATTAGTATAATAGAATTACACTTCCAAATTTCATTCTTGATGATATTGGTGAGGTTGTGTCCAAGCATTAAGATTAAATTCTATTTATAACAAATGCATTACAACTGACCTTATTGATGGTTATGAGTCTGAAACTGAATATTTTAAGGGAGGTTTAATTTTTGTGCATTCTTTTCATTTCAAAATTATTTATTTTAAATTGAAATATGATCTCCCTAATGCTTATTTTTTAAATTCATAACTAATTCTAGAGGACCAGGATGAAGAATATGAAGGAGTTTCATATATTGGGGAGAGAATGGAGGATCCTTTTGAGCTATACACTGGTAAAAATTTGGATGATGGAAAAAATAAAACTCATTGATAAATCATTTGATAATCCTAAACTATAATATAATCCATATACCATTCTACTACTTTCATCACCAGTGGACATAAATCCTCTTGCGGAACAGAAAACGGAGCACCTCTATATTCTCCACCCTCATGATCTTAATGTTTCTTTTTTATCTATTTTTTGGTATATCTATATTTTAATTGGGAGTTTTAAATCCTATAACATAAATATGTATATGGGGAGATTTAAAATGTTCTGGTTTATAATAATGAAACCCCCTACATTCGGATTGGGTTTAAACCACTAAAACTGCCTAACCAAGAGCCATAAAAAACATAGCACCCTCTTAGGGATCAAACCCCGAATTATCCAATTTTATTTACCTCCCTATTTATTTTTCATTAATTTTATTATTTTTTGATTTATTTAATGATTTAAAGGTTTAATTTAAGTATCATGGATTCATACTCAAAGATACCATTGGAAAACAAATTCGAGTTGTGTCATTCTTTTCCATTAGTTTTTTGTGCACTTAATTTTAATTATTTTATGCTTTAATGAGGTGTAGTGAAATTAAAGTGTGGGGGAGTTTATACTTGTTAGTTTTTATAATGATATTTATTGCTTTTGTTTTTAATCTTTTTATAAACATTGATCTTCCATGAATATTTTGATCATTTATTCGAGGATTATTCAATTTTTAGAAAACTAAAATGGTTTTTGAGAAAATAGATTTTAAATGACTGTTGATGTGATAAAATTTTTCAACGATTTGGATTTTCTAGAAGGATTATGAGTTTGACCAATTCTTGAAATCTATTACCATGAAACACTGAATCAAAATATTTTCCAGCCCATTGAGGTATTATGACCCACTATTATATATTCTACTTAATACCTACACATTCTTGATGGAAACATGGATTTTGTGTAAGAACCAAAATTTGTGACTTTTCCATTTTGATTATTTGGATATCATTGAATATTTCTAAAAGGATTGAGTAATCTCATTATCTATATACATTTTAACCTAACACATTCCCTTGTATCTATCCTTTATTATCCCTTAGAAATAATGAATTTTCTTATATTTTTATGCCAAATGATATGCTAATTTTTCATTACCTACCCTAACTCTTAGTATTGTTTGCATAAATATTTCAAGTTTCTATGTTCATAAAGTTCCATTAATGACTGTTATTTTCCATTTGTTTGATTTATGGCTGATTTTAGGTGTGTTTCATCATTTTGAGAAATTTATAATGATATAATTGGGCAGGAGTCATCATTTCATTATGCTTCACATGATTAATTTGGTTCTCTATCAATTTTTTTTGAAAAATCGTAGATGTGCCTGAATTACTCATAGAATATTTTTTTGACACATGTAACTATAAAAAAAGATCATTATTTTTATTCATTAATGTCCTGCTACTGTCAATTCATTCTCCAAGAAAATAAAATAAAATAAAGCCATTCCTTTCTTGAGATTAATAAAAAAAAGAGAAAAAATGGGAGAGAACATAGATGGTACTATTATTTATAATCACTGTGTAAGTTTTCCTTTCGACTAATATAGGGGTCTTTATTTTATTAGTAGGATCTCAGTTTGTTTAAAACAAATGGGGTGGTATTGTGTTTCAAATTTCCAAGAAGAGTTTAGTGAGGTAAATAATGTATTTTTACTTGATAATTCATGCATTTTACTTAAGAGTCAAAACACATATTTCCATCCATTATATTTTTAAAAAACATTTCCACCAACCCTATGCCACATAATTCACATAGAAAATTACTCATTAATGAAACTATTTTCCTGTTTCACACTATGAAGAGATTAAGATTATCATAAGCATATAGTGGTACATGCATTTTCTAATGGAAGCAAAAATTTGGCTACACATATCAAATTGTTGTGATTAAAAATGGAGATAATATATTATGTACATGTTCATTCCAAAAATAAAATTTATGGAGGATTTATCTCTTTAAGAGGGTTATTGGACATTATAAATTAGAGGAATAATTATGGAATTATCAACCGGAAATAGTCAAAATCATTATTAAATCCATAACTAATCCTTCTGATGGTCAATGATGCTGAAATAATTAAAGGTAATTCATGATATATTATTAAACATAATTTATGAAGAAATATATAAAAATCATTTCCATTTAATGACACATCTACATAGAAAGTTTTAGAATAAATGATTTGAACTGGAATTGTTCACCCATTATCCCAATAAATATGTGTCCCTTAACTAATTTAATGGTATATCAATTTTTATGGGATAAGTTTGTGTTTTTTATTGTAATTGTTAGTTTTTTTAATATACATTATATTATCCTTCTTCTTCATTTTTCTCCCCTTGAATTTTTTTATTTTATGTGTTTCTCCCACTTTTATTACCCTCTCAACTCCATTATAAATAATGAACTAACATAGATGCTTGTTAGTGGGAAGGAATGGTGTTTTTAACGGTATTATTTTGCTTTAGTTAAATATCTATTTATTTTATTCTTGGAATTTTTGTGGTAATTAGATATTTTATAGTGAATGGTCACCCTATTTTTTCTACCACGGAGTTATTCTCGTTTGACATTATCCTTCCGTTCAATATTTATGTCATATATCTGATGGAGCATGAAATTTATTGGGATGGTTAATTAAGATGTATCCTATATATCTTAAGGAAGATTATTACACTGGATACTAAAGTCTCGGTATGGGTTAATGACATTTCATATCGAAAGGTGTTGTATGAAATGTCTTAAGCACTACCTTTAGTTGAATATTGAGAATTCTTTAAGACAACTATTTAAACCACCAAAAACTCATAAAAACAATTTATTGTTTATTTCTTAATAACATCATTTTTATTAAATTTGATATATATATATATATATTATCTATATTTCGTTTATTTCAAATCCCCTTATATATATTATATAATTTGGTTTTCAGCGAAACCTAACATATAAATAAGAAATTATTATTTAATATGATAGTTTTCGCCTAGCCATTGGAATTAGAGGTTTGAATAGGAGTAAATAAATAATGAAAATATATGATTTTTCACATGTATATGTATATATAATGAATTATTTGGTTACTACTTAATTAAAAATTAAAATGAACGAAATATTATTTTTGGAAAACTGTTTTTATGTAAACAAAAGTGTTTTACCTAAATTAATTATACAACCAAATTTTTGTGAATTTTTTTATTGAAAATAATATTGTATATACTTAATCAACTATTAATCAGTCATATATTGTGTTTTTAAGTCAATACATAATAACAAATATAATTTTATTCTTAATAAATGTATTTTCATGTAAAAATTATTTTGTCTCATTTTTTTGAACTTATTTATAAATAATTAAATTTTGAAACATCTATAAAATTAATTATATAATATAAAAATCATTTTTTAAATAAACATATCATAATTATCTGCAAGTGAATTTTGAGAATTTTATAAAAAGAATAATTTTTTGATGAATAGAGAAAGTTACATGATTTTAATTGAAATATAACTTTAACATTAAATTATCAATATTGTTAAATTATAATTAAATTTGAATTTAATTTATGATTATTTAAAATATATATCTTTTCATACAATTAATATTATTGGAATATTTTTCAAATTTATTTTTGATATAAAAACAATTATAATCCTTTAAATATTTTCTCTTTAATAACATGATTTCTTATCACTACTGTGAGGTTAATATTAAATAAAATTATAAAAATATGTTTATATAATTAAAAAAAAGATTAAATATTTTAAACTAGAATAATATATATTATATTATAATTTCAACATAATTTTTGAGTGTAATGAATAGATAAAATAGTAAAAATTATTTACCATGATTAATGAGAAAATGGGTTTAGTTTGGGTGTTAAACTAAAGAGATAATGAGTAAAAATGACCTAAAAATTTATAGTCCACATTTTATTGACATATTTTAACCCTATAATGTCCATGTTTCACAATGTTTCACAACCCCCCCCCCCCATTTTGAATCTTGTGGTTTGAGAGAAATTTGGTTACACCTTTCCCATTCAAAAAATTAAAAGTTTCCCACTCATATCAATTATAAAGGACCAACCCCTCTCATCCTTAATCACACCATAACAAACTTTTTTTTCATAAATTACCAACCCAAATACCTTCCTAAAATCCCTTTTAAATTCTTATAATCTTTATTATTTTAATGAATCCAACCTAGGAAAGGATTTTGATGAAACCCTTAGGAGGATACCCAAAGATGATGAAACTTTATTCAGTGAGAATTTTTATTTTATTACTTCATCCACCACATTAAATTATTATTAAAACATTATTATATAATAAAAACAATGTATTGTTTATGATTATAATTTTTTATGTCAGGTTCATAACCTAAAAAAATTTCACTTTCATCAAATGGGTTACAAAATCATCATTCATCTGCATGAAGGACTACTACCTTGCTAACTGATGACAATATTTTTTCCATAACCACCTCTCAATGATGGTTATAATGATGTATTTAAGGTTTACATATGATATTTTTTATATCGTTACACATATGTTTGTATTATATCGCACATACCATAATATTTTCCATTCTTTTTTAATATTATTACATCGTTCGTGTATACAGAGGACGACATTGTCATGATGTGATGTGATTCATTCAAGATTTATATGAAAGGAAATTCAGATGGGATTAATGATAATATTTTATATATAACATATAAATGATACTATAGTGGTAATATATTATGTACTTTTATTTCATTCAATCCATCGAGAAAATGGAATGAATATTCATCTATTTATATAACATACCATCTTTCTGAATGGTGTATTTCATTTTCAACATATTACTTTTATAGGTAACTATAGAAAAATATATAATTAACCTATATTATTTTTATATCATGGGAAAACCAATTGATATTATAGAACCATTATCAATATAAGAGTCCTTAAAATAATATCAATTCAAAATACACACAAAAAAGTATTCGTTTCCCGAAATGTGAATTTAATAGGGATTTATTATTATTATTAGTGTAATAGAACTTCATAAGATATTCATATATGGTATAATATATATTTTTATGGTTATTTAATATATTTATAATAAACATAAATTTATTATATAGTAGTTATTATCTTATACAATGGAAGTCGAAACATAATATAAGGGATTTCCGTCTAAATTTTATTTTTTGTGAGACACAAGCCATATTCACAATGTGTTTTTCTTATGGGCTGTATATAATTCCCATAAATGGATTTTATGAATTTATTTTTGTTTGTCTGAGTATAGTACTCTAGTAGGGGGAATTTAGTATCTATAAAAATTTCGGTTTAAAATGTATTCTTACAAGGGTCCCAAGTAAATTTAAATACAGCCCAGTTAATCCATGTTTTATGATTATGATAGTTTGATAGTTTAAATAACTTATTAGATGATTGATTAATTCTCAGTAATCTGAATAATAGTTATTAACATTACTTTTAAATCTATTCTAATGGGTTACAAAAATTATAACTTCCTTACAAGATTAACTATCAAAGTAAATTTTTGTGAATTTTGAATTAAATAGTAAAATAGGGAATACTAAAATAAACAACACATCAGATATAAAATATATCTTTCAGTCTCTAGTTGATATCTAATCCACTCCACTTGGTTATCACTTACCACCAACCAACTTATATAAATAAACATGATACCCACGTTGGATCAGGGTTAACAATAGTACACATGACTGTCAAGGTCACGCGACCTCTTCCACAGTTCTTTGTGGGTATGAACTAACAGGTCACATAAGGACCACTTCCACACTTATATATGGAAGTGTACAAGTTTAAAAATATATAATATAAAGGATATATTGAATCCTTCAGTTTAATTTAGGAGATAGTGTGTTTTTTTATTCAGACACACACACACTTCTCAAAAGATAAAAATAATACACAATAAAGAAATAATGACGAAATAAGGTTAGACGTCATCTGAGTGTTAGTCTATGCAGCTCTGGACTACTAAGAATAAGTAGATTCATCAATCAATTCATCTCCCATAAAACATAGTATCGTAAGTCAGCTAGATCTATCTCGTGTTCTTTGTGGAGTTGATAGTGTGGAAATGTTCTAGACTCTAGGATTCAAGTATGATTCGTGTGTTCTTCAGTAGTTTCAGGTTGCATGAATGATCATACTACTTCCTTATCACACACATGATTGTTTTTCAGTTATCATAACTATAAGCACAGACACTACAGTCACCCCCTTTTTCATCAGGCCATGTTTTACTTTTTTTTTCAGCGAATGCATGTGTCGGAGCTGATAAGATTCATGTATTTTTTACCTCGTATCTCATACTGTCAAGGGACATTTCTACAAAGAAACATTAATTATGATTGTAAATTTAAAGACATTATATATTACTATAAGAAATTAAATTTAAAAATGAAAAAACATATTAAGAAATGGTTTCACAGTCTGTCTGTAAATAGTGTCTCCAGGAAATGGTGTCTCCTTGAAAGAGTGTCTCCTTCTTTGTCTTTGAGTGGTAAGAAAACTATGATGGCATAATTGTATAAAGATCAAGAACCGGTAGCATAGATGCGGTATTTGGATCACGGTGTCTGGTCATGGTGTCTGGATGGTAACGATGTCCCGATGGTCATGGTGTCCGGATGGTCATGATGTCTGGATGGTCACGGTATATGGATGGTCATGGTATGTGGATGGTCATGATTCCTAGATGGTCACGGTGTCTGGATGGTCATGGTTTCTAGATGGTCATGGTTTCTGGATGGTCACAGTGTCTGGTCGAAGTGTTTGGTCATGGTATCTCTGACTTAGACAAATATCTATATACATACTTAAACATTGATATTCATAGAATGGATTAGACATAATCATTAATCAACTAAAATCCATTATTACACAATTTCAAAATAGTTTAAAATCATTAAACATAACACTTAAGATCTTGGATTGGTTTATTTAAACCATAATGAAACTAATAATATGTACCCATGATTTTACATATATTAAACAAGATTATAAAGTTTTACAAAATTTATAGTATTTGTGATCATTAAAACATTATTAACACCTGGGGAGTCCAAAAATCTCCCCCGTTTTGATGATCACAAATCATGTGGGTGATATATTTATTCATGGATACTGTATCTCTTCTTTAATGTTAATTTAGTGCATATAGAATGCATATTACTCCCTATTTTGTTATTATCAAAATGATTAAATAAGAAATAGCCAATAAAAGTTAAAAATTCATTAGTTTGATAAAAAGTGTCATTACTAACTGTAAGTAACAAGATATATAGAAATAATCCCTATAAAAAGTGATTAGTCACTGTTCTTCAGCATTGGCTTGTCTTCTCTATTCCTTTAGCAGCAAAATCAGATGAAGAAGTTGTAGGAGTAGAGGTAGTAGTGGAGGAAGGATGTGGACTAGTGGACAGAGAAGGTAAAGGGAGTCCCTCAAAAACAAATAGGGTCATGGTAGGAGCAGTGGATGACTGAAGAAACTGTTGATCAAGGATAAAATACATGATCTGACTCTGAGCCTGAGAGACAAACAGAGATGGATAGGCAAGGGAAAATGATGATAAGGGTGGAAAACCATATCTTAGGGGTGTAGCTGCAGGGTTGAAAATTTTAGTACTCTGGACAGGAAGAGAAGGTCTCAATATCCTAATGAACTAAACAATGATCTCACTACCATACAGCATGGCTTTCTTAATCTCATCATTTTTCTCCATTAACTTATCCAATAATGTAGTGAAATATTTGAGCTTTTGGACTTGAGTTTTCAAAGCATGAGTGATAGGAGGAATCCTCATAGTCTCCACAAGGTACATTAAGTGGTTGGTCTTGTAATTCTTAGAGAAGATCCAATTGAAGTATAATTCCACCTTCTTAGAAATTTATTTCTGAGCATCATTGGAAATCATGGAATGAATTCACACAAAATCAAGAACTTTGTCACTAGTATTGATAACTTTAGATAGAGATTACTTTTCGAAGACACTGAGCCAAGATTGAATTTCTTCATTGATAACTGTTCGGAGAAGATCAAATAATAAAAATGCTTGAGATGGTTTTCCATAAGTATGAGAAGAAGTGAAAGCCAAAGTAAGGAATTTCAGTTGATTGTGAACTTTCTAGTGACATCTCTTATACTCATCAGGTAACATGATAAGACAAATAACAAGTTCACGCTTCTCTTGAACAATCTTCTTGTTTCTTTAAATGGATTTATCAGCTAATAAAGTGATACAAGGTTGAATTTGGTAAGAAAAAACTTGTGGAAGATGACTAACAACATCCTCAACAGGATAAGAAACAGGTTCTGGTCATGGGTTCATCACTCTATTCATTTCTTCAACCATACCTCTATGTTTTTTTACTTCATCACTGAGTTTTTTGTTCTTAAATTTGACTTCTTAAATCTCATGAAACATCTTCGTCTGAATCTTCCATATGATATTTTCCAATAATAAGGAAACATATTTTTCACTTAAATTGGTTATAGTACCAAGTTGGGTATTCATGAGTTTTTCAACTTCAGATAATAGGGTATCTCCAAATGCTTTAAAGATTACTATTTCACCATGTTTGGATATTCTTGTGAAGGTTCATGGATAAAGTCACATATAGGCTTCAGATATTTTGCAGAGATTGGTTTTTGAGAAGATCCTGTTTTAAATGAAACATTGCAGATAGATCAATTCCTTTAACTGAGACTTCCTGGGAATTAGTCATGTCAAAATAACTGGGGAATTTATATGATGTATCCATTGAGCTTGGATTAATCAGATTAGGGACTTCAACCAATTCGATATTAGGGGTATTATCCCCCTCAACTAGTGAATCTTTAATAGGACTAAGATATTTATATCCTTCATCTATTCTCACAATTTCATCCCTAATTTCATCAACCATTTCCTTTTTAACCAATTGAAAAATTTTCTCCATTCTCTCTTCAGTATGTGAAATAAATTATGGAATAGATTATTCCTCTTAGGGTTCCCCACGATTAGTTTCTTACCAAATAGAAATATCTTCTTCTATATGCTCTTCTACAATATCCTTTTCACTTACCTTAGAAACAGATTCTTCTTTGGAAGAAAGTTGTTCTTCTAGTTCAACAACTTCTTCAAGAACAAGCATTTTCTTTACACATAAGACATGATGAGAAGATTCACTATCTTCCTTAACCAGAACTGTTACTATCAGAGGTACAAAAACCACTTCTTCATCTTCTTCATCTTCGTTATAATACTCAACAAGTTCATCTGTTTCCAAACTAGGAATATAAATATCCTTAGGTCTTGAACAGTGTTCCACCAGATTAAACTTTTCATAAACCGTGTCATTATCTTTCACGAATGATTTTCTCTACGGATTCCAAATAACTTTAAATCCCATTACTGTAACTTTCTTATAAAAGAACTCATAGTCCATAATGGATTCTTTGTCCATTCCAACTAATAATTTTTCCTGATGAATAGCTGAGATAAGAATTGAATAGAACAGGGAGGTTGAGTTGGAGGTTGTTTTGATTAACTCACACATATGGTGTATAAAATACTTGAATAGGATGATCTTATGTCCATTTTTTATGATATGTTTCAAAAATACATCTTGATACATGAGTATATAAAAATAACCTTTTTTAGGTCTATAAAAATTCTGAAAAAACATAAACAATAGTCTTGTTTCACCATCTAGTTAGGCATCTATGGCTCTCCTCTTAGTTTCATTTCTAGATAAACATCTCAATGCTTCTTCCAAAAGAAATAACTCATTTGGAGGTGGAGTACCTCTCTACTAGTCCTCACAAATACCATCATGAGGTATCCTAAGGCATGCAACCCATAACCTTAAAGAAAATTTATAGATCTGGACATTGATCCAACTTTGTACAACATAACCATCTTCTGAATCAAAATAGAATTGACCATAGTGATAAAACTGTGCAACTAGTTTCAGGTAAATAGTCAAATACTCTTTTTTGAAAAAATACAACCATGCATTCTCTATTAGAACTTTTAATACCAAATACTTACCTGAAAGAATCCACTAAGGGCATAACTCTTTATCAGGTACCACTATTCGGTTCACCATATTGAGATTTAGAGGGATTTTGGGTACTAACTTCGGCGTGAATTTTGTAGGACCCCGGGACACCCTGAGAGGGGAGAGGTGAATCAGGGTGAAATTTCTTTATTTTAATGTGATGGATTTTGTTCCCACGTTGGTAGGAACTTGTAAAACCTGTATGATGAATATGATCAGAAATCAAACATTCACATTCAGAGAGATGACATATCAATTTTTACTTGGTTCACCACTAAGGGCTTTGTCCAAGGATCATACGCCGACATGTTTTCAGTATTAGCAAATTCCACTAAACTAAACTATATGTGGATTACAAAGGTTCGGGAAAAGTCACTCTGTCCAAGGCTCAATGCCTTTACAAAAGTTCAGGGATAGGTTACTGCGTCCCTCGGGTCACTCCCATTGACTCCCTTTGGATCTCTACCTTTGGTGAAGTCTCACTCAGTTTATAGACATGAAGGTCTTCTCATCATCTCTAATTAATGCATCATATGTTGTATGTAGATGCTCTGTTGAAGTAAAACTACCAGCAGAAGATAAATCTCACCTTGAACCACTGGTACCGGGAAAACATTCAGCTTTCGCGCAGCCCAAAAAAGACTGGCTACTTCAACAACACCGGGCGCACTTCTCCAAGCCGGCTCACATGTTTCAAAGCCGGCGTTCATTTTCCAAGATGGCATGAAAGTCCAGATCTCACACTTGCACGACACTCACTTATTCAACTTCAAACTTGTGTGACTCACTTCCTTTTATGACCAAACTGATTTTGGCGTGCAACTGTGAATTGTCGCGCTTCTTCAAATTCTATCATGCAAATGTCACCAAGCCACCTACACGACACTTGCTTCACCAACACCAAGCATGTGTGACTTAACCCCTTTCTCACCCAAGCCACCTTGGACGTGCCACAAACAACTGTCGCACAACCTCTACTTGTGTGACCCACAACCAATTGCACGACCACTACACCTGCTTGACGAGAGCCCTGAATTTCACTAAGTCTAAAATTCATACTGAATGAGGAGGGGTGGAACAATATTTATATGCATCTGGATACCCTGTATGATGGCACACAAGTCCTCCCTCAGTGCGCAAGTTTCAGCGCACAAGTCTCTGTCGCGCTAGTCACTTTTGTGACCAACCCCAATTTGGGCACCCCTTTTTTCCTTTGCCATATTTTGATTATCTGATCTTGAAAAAAAATGGCATGCAAGTTTCCAAGACTCCATGTCATCAGCGTTCAAGTCCCTTTTCCAAAAACACTTTTCTTCATTTGTCAATTTTGATGTCCAGAAATTTGGCAAACACTAGAAAACGATTCCACCTTTAATACTATTATCTGCTTGTTTTGAATGATCCCTTTGCTCGCACACTTTCTAAACTTTCTCTGAGGATTGAAAACAAACACAAACAATACCATACTCCAATTCATTCATAGAACAACCATGGTTGCAACAATTTTCAACTTCATCTTTGAACTGCACTTCTTACGAGTTGATGGCAATGGGTGTTCCCTCCTGGGCATTCACCAAAGGTTTGAGAGAGAGATAAGGGTTGAAAGAGGGGTTACAGTTTGAGATAAGAGAGATTGAGTGAAGAACGATTGGATCTTCTTTTATTTTATCATTTAGAGATATCAAGCATCGCAGGGTCAAAAGCGTGGTAATGTAAAATGAATAAAACAATTAATTTTTGTGATACAGGTAATAATTTATAAATAAAATAATAACACATCTTTACAGTGAGACCATAATCAACATTCATGGTGATACCGTAACAAGCGTTCAAGGTGAGACCATAACATGCATTATTGGTGAGGCCATAACAAGCGTTCACGGTGAGACCGTAACAAGAATTCATAGTGAGATCATAATAGTGTGATTTCTAAACTTTGTGACAGTATTATTTGAGACTATAAGTGCCAGATAGTAACCTATAAATAGTAACTGTGAGACCATAAACATGAACCATCAACTCGTAAGACCGTAAAACTATAGAACTGTTAGAGTTAAACAATAATATTAAGATAGTGACTTGTGAAACCGTAAACTATGAAATAGTATACTTACTTCTTAAGATTTATCAACCTCAATTCATGTATGATGTAATTTATTCTTTCAGAATTTAATAGTTTGGTGAATATATCAGCAAACGGATATTCAGTTCCATGTATTTCTAAAGTGATGTCAACTTTTGGATAATGATATCTAAAGAAGTGTTGTCTTACATCAATATGTTTTTTCCTAGAGTGTGAAACATGATTTTTTGGGATGTTAAAAGCACTTGTATTGTCACAATTAATAAGTTCATGTCTGAATTGATATCTATAATCTAGTAATGTGTGTTTCATCCACAAAATTTGTGCATAACAATAACCAGTAGCTATGTATTCATCTTCTGCAGTAGATAATGCAACAAAGTTGTGTTTCTTTCTACACTACGATACTAGAGACTTTCCTAAAAAGTGACATGGTTTAGAGGTAATTTTTCTATCTAACATACAACTAATGAATTCAGCATTAGAATAACTCACTAACTCAAATTATTGTCCTCAGGGATAGAACATTCCTTGATTGGGTGTCTGCTCGAGTTATTTTAAAATTCTTTTAAAATAATTTAAGTGGGATTCCATAGGATTTTCTTGAAAACTAGCACATATACACACAGTAAACATAATATCAGGTCAGTTAGTAGTTAAGTAGAGTAATCTTTCAATCATTCCTCTATAAGTGGTTTTATCAACAAATTGTCCATCTTCATCAAGATCCAACTTACAATTAGTACTCATTGGAGTGGAACTACTTTAGTACTATCCAATACACAATGTTTTGGAAGATCTGTAGTATATTTTCTTTTATTAAAAATATTACCAAGACTATTTTGAAAGATTTGATATCTAAGAAAGAATTTTATTTCACCCATTAATTTCATTTCAAATTCGTTATGCATCATTTTTGAAAATTCTATCCAAAAATAATTGTTTGAAGATCCAAAGATAATGTCATCCACATAGATTTGAACTAATAAAAAATCTTTTGAAATTGGTTTTATAAAAAGAGTAGGATCGGCTATTCCATTTGTAAAACCTTTTGAAATAAGAAAAGTACTTAATATATCATACCAAGCGCTTAGAACTTGTTTTAAATTGTATGAAGATTTTGATAATTTAAAAAATATGGATTGGAAAATGAGGGTTTGTAAAACTACTGGGTTTATCAAAAATGACATCCTCACCTATATACCCATTTATAAATGACCTTTTGACATCCATTTGATATAATATGAAATTCCGATGTACATTATAAGCAAGTAGAATTCTGATGGCTTCAAGTCTAGCTAATGGTGTAATGGTCTCATCATAGAACATTCTTTCTTCGTGACTATTGCCTTTTATAACAAATCTACCCTTATTACTAACTATATTACTATCTTAATCTACCTAATTTCTAAACACCCATTTAGTGCCTATGGTTAATGTGTCTTTGGGTCTGTTAACATGTTTCCAAAATTTGTTCCTTTCAAACTGATTATGTTTTTCTTGCATAGACATCACTCAAAATTCATCATTGATAGCATCATTAATGTTTTTAGGTTCAATTTGTCATGAGAATACTTTATTTTCAACTTAATTTCTAAGAGATTCTCTTGTTTGAGTTCCTTTATCTATGTCTCCTATAAAAGAAACTAAAGGATGGATCTTAAGAGTTCTAACGACTCTATAAAAAGAAGGACTAGTGATTTTAGGTTCTTCAATAGGGTCAGGTTCATTGTGACCAGATTCTAATGAATTTACAGAATTGGATGTTTTTAAATATTCCTTTATAGGAGAGTTAGAGGATTTTAAATTAAGGTCCAGATAATCCTCTAGGATCTCTAGAGTGGTCTCTGGCTCATGTGGGTCTGTTTCATCAAATTTGACATGGATAGATTCTTCCACACATTTAGTTCTTTTATTAAACACACCATAGGATTTACTGAACATTGAATATCCTAAAAAATATTCCTTCATCACTCTTGGATGCAAATATTTCAATATTTTCTATAGAATTAATGATATAGACTTTGCAACCAAAAACATTAAAGTAGATAACTATGGGTTTTCAATTTTTCTTTAACTAATATAGAGTTCTTTTAAGAATAGGTCTAATCAACACTATATTTATAATATAGCATGATGTATTTAATACTTTATCCCAAAAATAAATAGGTAAGTTATATTCACTAATCATGGTTCTAGCAATCACTTGTAGGGTTCTATTTCTACTTTCGAAAACTCTATTTTGTTGAGGTGCTCAAGGGGATGGAAATTATGACTATATCCATTTTGTGAGAAAAATGACTCAAACACATGATTTTCGAACTCACATACATGATCACATCTTATGGATTTAATTCACTATTCACTAAGATTTTCTAAAATTTTGGAATATTTGGTAAAATGAGAGCATGATTATCTTTTGGTTGTGAAAAAGAAACACCAAATATATCTTGAAAATTCATATACAAGAACATAAACATAGTTCTTCCAATTTAAAATTTAAATACTTGATTTTTATAAAAAAATTCATGTGAACCAGTTTGAGAGGTTGATATGTTGACACTTCTTTATTTTTTTTGAAGAAAATCTTGTGTTACCTTCATTTTGGAGAAGGATTACACACTTTATCATTTCAAAACTCATGTTTGGGTAGGTCATTGAATATGATTTTTCTAGTTAACATTCTAATGGAGTTATTATTATAGTATCCTAGTCTTCTATGTCTAATCTAAGATTCTTTGTGAAATACACATAAAAATGAATCATTTTGAGAAAATAAAGATTATATGTTAAGTGAGTAAACATTTTCATTTCATAATGAAAAAACACTATTTCTTTTTTAGAGTTAAAAATATTTCAAGCATCATTTTCATATTTAACATAAAATCCATCATCACATAGTTTTGAAATACTATGTAGATTATATTTCAACCCATCAACAAAAATTACTTTTGAAATCAAAAATGAGTTAGAGTTATCTATTTGGCCAAGGCCAATAATAATTCCTTTGGCATTGTCACAGAGGTGACATTTCCTCCATCAATTTTTATTAAATTATTGAATCATGAATATTCTCCTGTCATGTGTCTTGAAGACCCACTGTTTATGTACCATATGATTTTATAGGAACTCATTAAAAAATATTCCTACAAAATAGTCAGATAAAAACAGATTTTGGTACCCACACTTGTTTGGGACCTGTAATATCAGTGACTAGTGATTTATGAACCCATATCTGCCTCATAAGATTCATATAAGAATTATGTAAAGTACTTGAGAATATAATATCTATTTGGTCTAGAAAAGATTGAAATAGTAAATAGTGTATCATAACTTGAACTAGCTGAATGTTTTCCAGAACTAGGAGTAATGCTGTATGTCCATGATTTATAAACAAAATTAGTTCTTCCAAAATTTATTTTACCAGGTTGACACCCAATGCCGGTATTATATTTAAGTGAAATATTTTTACCTAGATTTTGTATTTATGTATCTTTATTATCAGTAAACCATTCAAGATCCTTTTTCTATTGCTCATTAGATAGTATCATTTCATTTTCCTCTTTATGTAGTTGATAATTTTTCTCACTTTCTACATTATGTTATGTTTTAACAGATTAGGTAAGTGCATGTTGTTTCTTTACTGACTTGTTTTTATCTTTTAGTTCATTACATGTCCCTTCAAGCATATTACAGTAGTCCAACATTTTTTCATTAGACATATTTTTAGAGTCACTCTCATCACCAAAATAATAGGATTTTTGTACAGTAGATTATAGTGTTACCTTAGATTTTTTTTTCATAAAACCCATATTGGATTTGTTATCCTGTTCATCATTTGAAGATTGCAATTTACTTGAACTATCCTCGGAAGCACTCTATGTTTCTTTCATTGCTTTTTTATACTTTTTATGTCTGTCCCCATATTACGTTTTGTACATGAACTTGGGAAAATGAACCTTGATATGTCCCTTTCACTTGTATTCATATCAGACTATATCATCAGACTTATTACTTCTTTTCTATTCCATATTCCTACTTCATTTTTGATCATATCTACTTTTGAAGTTAGTATTTCTAAAAAAGTTCTTCTTCTTGTAAAATCTCTTAAACCTTATATCTCTGTAAGACATATCTTTATAACTGTTAGGTGATGATTTTTCACTACTGTAACTTTTTATAGAATCATCCAATTTCCATTTAACTTTGGGTTTAGAGGTGGGGGTCTTGAATGCAACAAATATTCTTTTGGCTTTATCCTCCTCTTCCTTGTTGACTTTAAAATTCTCTTCATACATCATATGTTTTCTTATGAGTTCTTTTACAGGTAGCTTGATGATGTCGTATGACTCTCTAATAAAGATAGATGTGCCTCTCTATCTATCAGGTAGGCATTTGAGAATACTCATAATCTGTTCTTTGGTAGTGACTTCTCTTCTAAGAGAAATCATCATGTTCAAAATTTCATTAAACTTGAGATTCATGTTAGAAATGGGTTCATCAGGTTTCATTTTAAAGTTATCGTATTTAATAGAATAAGTATTAAGTCTCATTTCATTCACACTAGAAGTTCCTTCATGTGAAACAGACAAGGTATACCAAATTTCAGGCACAATTTTGCATCTAGAGATCCTAATAAATTCATCATCTCCAAAATAGTAGTATAAAGCACTCATAACATTGCAATTGTTATTGTAGGAAGTTTTGGTTGGTTCATCAAATGTGATTCAATCAGTAGAAAAAATCTTATATTCATCTATAATTGAAGACAAGATTTCAAAGCTCATACTTTTTACATGCATTTTCATTTTGATTTTCCAATGACCATAACTACTTCCATTAATGAATGGTGGTATATTTGTTGTAGAACCATCCAATATATTATCCATAATAATGATATACATTAAAAGATCTTGAAATTTAGAATCTATAAAAATTTAAAGATATTTAATGTACAACTAAAATTACAGTTGAATATCATCAAAAATAGAGTCTTAATAAACAATCATTTGATACCAAATATTGGTCAGATTAGAGTACTCAAGAGGGGGGTGAATTGAGTATCTATAGAAATTTCTATTGAAAAGGTATTCTTAAAAGGGTTCCCAATAAATTTATAATACATCCCAGTTAATCAAAGTTATGTGGTTATGAAAGTTCTACTATTTAAATAACTTCTTTGAAGATTGATTAATTCAATGTAATTTTAATATTAGTTTTTAACAATACTTTTTAAGCTATTATATTGTGTAAAATCAATTATAACATTTTTCCAATATTAACTATCAAAGTAAATTTTAGTGATTTCTGAATTAAATAGTATAATAGAGAAAACTAAAATAAATAGAACACAGGATTAAAACAAGTTGCTCAGTCTCAAGCCGAGACCTAATCAACTCCACTTGTTGATCACCTACCACCAATAATTTTATATAAATAATCATTATCCACACCCTAGATCGGGGTTAACAACAGTACATAAGACTGTCCAGGTCACACGAACTCTTCTACAGAATTTCGTGGGTATGAACTAACAGGTTACATAGGGATATCTTCCACACGTATTCGTTGGACTACGAAAGCTTAAAAACAAGTAAGAGAAAGGATATCATGTTCCCTTCAGTTTAATGCAAGAAAAAGTGTACGATTTATACAAACACAGACACAATTATTTAAAGATAAAAATAATACACAACAGATCTAAAATAATGAAATAAGGTATTATGTTCTCTGACTATTAGTCTATGCAGCTCCGGGCTTCTTAGATGAAGCAAATACAGAAATCATGTCATCTCGCGTAAAATATAGTATTGTAAGTCGGCTAGATCTGGATCATGTTCATCATGGAGTTGATAGTGCAGAAAAGTTATCGACTATAGTATTCGAGTTTTCATTTATTTTCTTCTGTAGTGTCAGGTTTCATGATTTCTTTTACTACATCATTATCGCGCACACACTTGTTTTAATGTTAACACAATTATCGCTATAGTTACCACAGTCACCCCCTTTTTCTTCTATCCACGTTGTTCTTTTTATTCATAGAATTTATGTGTCGAAGCCGACATGATGCATGTATTATTTACCTCATACCTCATACTTTCAGGTTACATGTATACAAAGAAACATTAATTATGTCAGTGCATTTAAAAACTTCGAATATGATATATAGAAATTAAATTGAAAAAATGACAAAACTGATTAAGAAAAGGTTTCACAGTATGTCTGTAAATAGTGACTACATGAAACGGTTTCTCCCTGAAATGGTGTATACTTTTTTTCTTCGTGGGGTGAGAAAACTATGATGTCATAGTTATATAGAGATCTAGAACTGCTAGCACATATGTGGTGTTTGGATCACAGTGTCTGGTTACATTGTCTGGATGGTCATGATGTCTGGATGGTCATGTTGTCTTGATGGTCACGGTGTCTAGATGGTCACAGTGTCTAGATGGTCACGGTTTATAGATGGTCATGGTGTATGTATGGTCACGGTGTCTGGATGGTCACAGTGTCTGGATGGTCATGGTGTTTGATTAGTGAAAATGTCTGCTTATGATGTCTGGTCACAGTGTCTCAGATATAGCCAAATATATATGTATAGACGTAAATGGTGATATTCATATAATGGATTATAATTAACAATTTATCAAACAAATCCATTATTACAAAAACTAATAATAGTTTACAATAATTAAATATAACACTGAAGATATTGGGTAGGTTTATTTAAATCATAAAGAAACAAATCATCTGTACACATGATTTTAGATTGATTAGACATGATTAAAAAGATTTATAAAATTTAAAGGATTTGAGATCATTATAACATTATTAACACATGAGGAGTCTAACATTTTTTAATATTATTTGGATTTTCATGTCCATTTTAGGATCTATCTTCTATGGGTTTTACAGTTAAAATTTTGACAAAGCAGTGATGATATTAGTCTAAAATTTCCTTCTGGGAGAGATAAGTTGTGTTATGAACATATATTATTCCAAGGGAAGTGTATACTACAGTTTTTACATATTATATTATGAATTTAATTGTGTTATTAAAATTAGATGTTTCTTTTTTGTTATTATATCATGTGGATTGTGATTCAATGTTTCGAAAGTTGTAAAAGTATAATGTTACAATATCATCGTTTATCAAGATTATTTACGATTATGGTTCCATTGATAAAATATTATGATTTTTTATTAATAAACTAATTAATTTTCTTTTAAAATGGTTATTTGTGTAATTTTCATGTAATATTACCATTTCCCACTATTTGGTACTTAAAATAAAAGGTAAAATGATTTTATTAAAATGGACTTTATTTATCTATTCATTTGAAAACCCATTATAATTAAAACCAAGGTTTTATTAAAAACAATAATAGTATTACAATTATTTATGAAAGAAATTTTCATCCATATATAAATGTTTATAGAAAATATGAAAATAATCTTCATGTCATTTTCCGAACAATGCTCTTTTTTCATTAACTGAAAATGTAAAAGGAATATTTTTTTAATGTGTTCCACGTGCACATAATCTTCCACCATCATAAAAATTATTTTATTTGAATAATAATATTTATGTTTCCAATGTTATTATTAATTGAAAAATATTTTCAAAATGTTTTATAAATTTCTTGTTAAAATAATCATTTTTCAACGAAAATTTATCATCCCCTAGAGTGGTTTTATGTAATTAATCATTCAAAATATTTTTCCATATATAAGGACATCATTTTATAAAAAACATGAATATTTTGGGATTTGAACCATCGATATAATTATTAATCTTTCCCAAAAGTTGTTAAGATGACAATATGTCTACAAAACTAGTTTCTCTTCCATTGGGTATACTAGGATAAAATTATTATGAAACCCTTTTCCTCTCACTAGTTTTTCTATGATGAAATACAAAAATTATTATTAAACCTGTGTCTTTTAAATAGGTTATGATATCATAAATTGTTTATGAAACAGCATTTCATGGTCTATTATATAAGGAATGTTTTATGATATTATAGCACACAAACGTATAATTTTTATTATGAGATGGGTGGGACCTTATCTCCCTCCAATGTATTGGGTAAATATTTAAATCATATGATATATAAAGAATTGGAATGAGGAGTGAACATAGTTTATCAAGTCACATTATCCTCTATGACGGTAATGGGAATTAACCATGGCTTCTATAATAGTTTGGGAAGTGAAACCATCCACTATGATATCCATTGGTGTGAGCCTGACTACTATGGAAATTACTTTCTATGCTTATGTATATGCCAAAGTTCTATGTCTTATATAAATGTTGGGATCTCATGGAAAATGTTCCTTGATTTCCTTTATTAATCATGTCTTATAAACGGCAATCATTATACAATTTCACAATATTATTATCATTGATATGCATTCCATTTCTTTCAAATGTTATGATCATTTTTTCATACCCTTATTCTCATTTCATGCTTATGTGATCCTTTATAACTCACTTTATTACCCTTACTAACTATCTGAGCTTACATTTTCTTGTTTTTCATTTCCCAAGGTTATGATGATTGGTTTTATATTGGTTATGTTTTATAATGTTAAATAAGGGGATGATCATTATGGAATATTTTCCATATCTTTCACTAAATTAGATGAATGTGTACCTTGTATTCAAAGACACTATAATATCATAGTACTCAGGAATGAGTTTTTGTAATGTATTGAATATTCAATTAAAAATATTTAATATCTATTTATGGAAATCACGGGTCGCTATTATTGGTTTTAGAGGAAATGAATAGTTAACCATTGGAATATAGGATGATAAAAAATTAGTGAGATCCATTGGAATATTTAATAGTATATTTTTAGGGATGTATCTAAGTATTAATTTAAGGATGATTCAATGTATAAGAAAATGACCTAGAATTTTGGAATAGGATATAGTGAGTGGTTTTTTAGAAATTATATCCTATAAAGATACTATAAGTTGATATTTCTATGTCACATAGGTAACTAGGGGTAATAACAATGAAAATGACTCATTGATTTAGACTCTATCAACATTTGGTAGATGATAATGGGCCTTGTTTCACACATGGTTTGATACTCAATTAGGATATATTTTGCATGTTAAAAATAGTAAATGTGAAACATCATTAAGAATTTGAAAAATTATCATGAATGGCCTATGTTAATCTTAAGGGAAGGAATCCTCATAAGGACCGGGATCTCCCTTGGCCCGAGGATAACTCGAGCGCCACACGTGGAAAGAGAGTACCCTGCTTTGGAGGTCAGGTAAGAGGTTTTGAAGGTTCCCCCATTATCCTCTATCCCAAATCTTCCTAGGGCCACAGATCCTCCTTCCTCCCCATTCAATCTTCTCCAAAAGATTCCTTCTATCAGGATCTCAATGAAGTCTTTAGAATCCTTAAATGGGTCTACTGTATTTTCCTTATCTTCTTTTGAATTTCATGAAGTGGCTACGGTGCATTCACGTACCTTGGTTGCAATGTTGGGTCTGGATCAGCCACTGGTGAGTAACATTGTAAGGAATGTGAATTTCACATGGGGGTTATAGAAATAGGATGCTATTAGGGATTTTAACCACTCCCAATTCAGTACTCATATCTAGAATTTCAAGGATTTTTCATGGCCTTGGTTGTGTGAGTCATGGAGGTGTGACAACAACCCAGTCATTTTTTTGGGGGCTGTTGATACACACAGGGGGCACATTTGTTAGTGCTCGGACTAGTGGATTCACCTTCTTGATCTGCCCCTTCCTTCCCAAAACCCTGGTGACTTATAGGGGAAAATGATCATCGTGGTTGTTTCATGCATGCTGATGATTATACTACTTGAGTGTTTCACCCCTATTGTGTGCGTGTTTTCATTTAAATGGATTAGTAATGGATTCCTCCTCATCGTATTTGTCTATCTGTTGGTGGTGAGGATGGATTCTATCCACATATCACATATAGGGAGGTTCTGGGTTATTGTTCATTCTACTTCTATCAAGGGCATTCGAGATCCAGATGTTATAGGTGTAGTGGTCATCGTCGAAGTTCCCCCCCAGTATATGCTGCTCAAGTGGATGTGCCGCATCTATGTATGATGATCTTGTTTATCCTCTACTATCTGTGTTGATGGTAGCTACCTCCTCAATTCATACCCCATTATTGGTGATCCTGGACTCCCTATTGTTTCTGCTAAAGGCATCTCAGCCTGAGGTTTTTCTGATAAAGGAACTAGAGGGTGTAAATTCCATTGAATTCTCATTATTCTACCAGGTATGAGAATATATCATGTGAGGGTATCAGGTGGGTGTTCCCCTAGCTAGTGGCTACTAGCGTGGGTCTAGCATTGAAAGATCCATGTAGGTCACCAGTGAATAGGGGTAAACAATTTGTGGTTTATGAGGATGGATTTAATCTCTACCAAAGAAGGACGTCAAAAAAATTGCAAGGATCATCTCTCCTCCCAGGCTGTAAAGGTTGGGTCTGATAGAGTGAACCATCCTTTTCCTCCTCAATTAAGGCGAGATATTTAAGTAATTGAAACCCCTAAATCTCCACTTGACATGGATGGCAGTTCTTCCACTCATTGATCAAGTTATCTAAATGTGGTGTTTCTACATTATGCATTCTTTACCAGAATATATCTATCTCTCCTCCATCTCCTCGAGGAGAATGGCCGGGAATATGGCACTAGTGGACTCTGTTAGCCTAACATGAAAGGGAAGTTGAACCAGACATTGATTCAAGTGAATGTTTTTATGCTACCATTGACTGAATTCCTGAAAGTTTGTTGGAATCTGGTTTTATTTCAATTTTTAATGTGAAATCCATTAATATTACTAATATTATCTACATCAAATTTGGTTTCAGATCAAGAAGAATTCACAAGAGCATATCCATAAATTTTTTGACAAATGACTGTGTATGACACTCGACATCAATACTGGGCCATGTAACCTAGCATGGGACAGCTAGCTGAGCAGCCATGTGATGGTGGAGGCTTGCCTTAATGTTGTAGGTTATAGGGAGGGGAATTTCCAAATAGTCTTGATCTGAGATTATATTACTTTTTAATGGTTCTATTTGGTTGACAATATTACGGTTCATAATTACCATTAAAATTATCATAAAAAATACCAAATAAATGGATAAGAGGTAAGACTAATGTGTCTTATATTTAAATTAAGGTGTAACGATTTAGATATCCCATAAGTGATTTTCATTATTATGTTGATTACCACTATGATTATTATTTTTTATACAATAGTTTTTGGTTAGTTTAAATGCATATAAAAAAGAATTAATCATGTAAAAAGTGAATCAAATTGAAAATTTGGTGACCATGTGAAATCGGATTAGAATATTACTTGTGAGATATATATTATTATTATTCCTAATAATATATCATAAAATATTCTTAACAATGGATAATTCAGTGGGATTCAAAAAGCTTCAAGTAAGAGGAAGATGAACATTTTTTAATGTTCTTGTGGTAATGAACATAGAAGGATGGTGATTCATCTTCTAACAAGTAAAGAAGGTGGAATTTCTAACCTTAAATAACATCTCAAATGGAGGAGAAGATGTTATCTATGTAGAAAAGAATTCAATGGAGTGAAATATTGTCAATGAGTTCAACATCATATATATGGGGATCCTGGAAGTTATCTAATTATCTACTCTAAACTAAGTATTATCCTACAGACCATGGAAAGATGTATTATATTACAACTGATGACGTGAAAGGATTGAAGTGTATATTTTTTGTATTCATGAATTATGCTGTGGAATTATTTCAATAAATTTTTTTCCATTATAAGAATCTAGAAATATTTAATGATCATGTTAAATTTTAAACTATTTATGTATTCATGTATTATTATCGAAAATATATGTACTCCATCAAGGGTTTATGATTTTATGAATGATCATAGGATCAAATTAAATTCCCCACCTTTTTATGCTTTTCATTATAAGATTTTATCATGATTTTGGATGTTTTAAGAGACATTTATAGAAATACAACACTTATGTTTTTTTAAACATTTTAGTAAAAATTGTATTTAAGGTAGATTTACATTACACTTTGTGGAAATATGTATAATGGTATTCATAATTTTTTTATCTCATCCTGGAAGTTGAGGTTGTTAGGGGTAGTAGTTGATCATCTTTTAAAGTCAACACCCTTTTTTGTAATCAAGGAATATTTTTCTCGTGATTCTCTTTCTAGTATATATATTATGGAAGTAGTATGGTTTTTATGTTAATAAATACAATTTTATCTAATTGGGATCCCATGTTTACCTCAAATATTTTCAAATGTATCAAGGATGCTTTGGATTGGTATATGAGTTTAAATATTGTGCATCGTCATCAAACAGATGGTCTATATCAAAGAACAATTCAAACCCAAGGGGGTATGTAATAATTTTGGTCTAAGGATTTCAAAAGTTGTAGAATTAATATCATTCCTAAATATAAGTTTTCTTATAATAATATATTTCAATCAATTAATTATATCGATCCTTATGAATCCCTTAATGGATAAAATTTAAGAACTACAACATAGTAGAATGAAGATGCAGAATGAAATCTATTGGGACCTAAGAAAATTTTGAGATGTAAGATATGGTTTGATATATTAAGAAACATATAAATATAGGAAAAAATAGATATAAATTTTATGTTAATAATAATCAATGATATCTAGAATTTGATGTTGGTGAGAAGGCTGTTATTTGAATTTTAACATGGAAGGATGAAGGGAAAACTAATCCCTAGGTTAATTGGTCACTATGAAATACATTATCATATCAGGAGAATAGAATATAATTTGGAACTTCCACAAAATATTCCTTAAGTTCATGATATATTCCCTATTCCTCTCCCAAATAATTACATTCATGATCCTTCACATGTGTTGAACTCATAGGTTGTACAACTATAGCCTAATTATTCTTATAAGGAAAAATCAGTTGTGATTTTGGATCATATAGAGAATGTGCTATGAAATATGACCAATCAACTATTCAATGTTTTATAGTGAAACCCCCAACATGTGTATACTATGTGGGATTATGAGGATTTAATGTGGTAGAATTATCGTTAGTTTTTTCTACAAAAGTGATTAATTTTGTGGGTGAAATTCGTTTTATGGGGGGTAGAATATAATACATCAACATTTTGTGATTTTTTTAATAAATTTAATAATTTCAATATTTTTCCCCATATAAGACACCTAGAATATGCTTAGATACACATCACACTAAGTTTATATTTCATTACACATAACAAAAATTTTATCTTGTTACACGCGCATTACTGAGTTTTTCTTGTGTTACATAAAATTCTTAGTTTAAATGAATCAGGTCTCACAATTAAGAAATTATAATTTTATATGGTAGTAATTAACTTGTTTTTGGAATTAAAATTATAAACATGATGATCTAAATTATGAAATTATATTATTCACAGATGAATATAAAATTATTTCAATGGTTAAAATTAGATTAAAAATTAAAATAATGGAATTATTTTTCTAGTAAATTATTTATGAAAACAAACCCATTTTACATAAATAAATTAAAATAACTAATTTATGTTAATTTAATTAATTATATTTATATGGAATATATTAAATCAACTCTTTAACATTCATCATATGTTTTTATGAACCATAAATAATAATAAATATAAATTTAAGAACAAAAATTGAATTTTTTCTAAAAGAGGGTGTTGTTACCATTTTTCAATGTTATCATTTAGAAAATAATTTTTTTTAATATTTTATAAAATTTATTGGATAAAAAAATACCATTTTATAAATATTTATAAAAAATTTCTATTTGGTTTAATTTTTGATAATTTGATGAAAAAAATATTTTTTGATGAATAGTAAAGGTACTGAATTTTAATTGAAATGTTCCTCTTTGTCTAAATTAATTATAAAGTTAAATTTTATTTAAAATTAGATGAAAATTTATATTTTTTCAATTATTAATCTTTTAATCAGATTATATTTCATTTTAATCCACTTAATATATAATGTTTATATAAAAAACACTATGAACATTTAGACGTTTTCTCTTTCAAAACCTTCTTCTCCTTGCAACTACGAGATTAATATTAAATAAAAATTTCGTCTTACTTTAATGGAATTTTTATAAATGGATTCCATATTTTTATGTAGTGTAATTTATATTATCAAAACATTTCAACTTATTTTATTACCCTAATGAATGTAAAATAGTAAAAATATTTATCGCAGTTATGGTAAAAATTGGTTTATATAGTGCTTAAACTAAAATGTTAAGGGTTCAAATGACATAAAAACATGTTTAACCTCAATTTTATATATATATTTAGACCTTATAATTTATAATTCTCAATAATAATCTATTTTGGAGCCCGGTGTCATGAGAACAACATTGTTAAACCTTTTTCCTTTCAAAAAATTACATGTGTCCCACACACATAACTTAATAAAGGACACCCTCCCATTTATTTTTCACACCTTCATTCCCTATTAATTCATCAAGTACCCACATAAATCCCATAATATAATACTTTAAGAATTATTTTGTGTGTAATTCTATCTAGGTAAGGTGCCTGGTGAGCACCTAAGGAGGATATCTGATGAAGAGTTAACATTCTTAAATGATAATTTTTTTCTTCCTCCTCGTCCTTAAATTTTTATTAATAAATTTTGATAAACTATCATCATAAAAATAAATATAATTAAATTTATTTATGTTATTTTAATCACCTACAATATTTCCACTTCCATCAAATGGGTCATGAAATCATCATTTGTGTGTATGGCGAACTACAACCTTGCAAACTGATATCATTTGTTTTTCCATTACCACCTCTCATTAATGAATATAATGTTGGATTAAATGTTTATATATGATATTTATGATAATATTATACTTATTTAATAATTACATTATACAAAACCTAATAATTTAAATTCTATGGGAATTTTATAATGCCACTCTTGTGTACAGTGATATATCACACCACAATGGGATGTGATTCATTAACACATTACATAGAAGTATATAAGGATGTGTTTATGAAAAAATGTGATATATATGATATAAAATTTTAATATAAAGGTAGTAGTATTTAAAATTATTTATTTTGATCCTTTAATAATATGGAAACAACGTTAATGTATATGTACGCCTACTGTCTCCATGATTGGTGTATTTCATTTTTTATCCCTGTGTTTTATTGATTAATATAAAAATTTATATAATGATAATATATTCTATTTATATCATGGATAAATTTATTTTGGTGATAGATACATGATTAAAGTAATAGTAATAAGAAAAAAATATTAAATCAGAACATATAGAAAAAATATTGCAGTTTTTTGTCCGAATTATTATATTTATAATAAACTTATAATTACTACATTGGCGTTTCAAACATTTATGATCGAATTTTAGACATAAGGTAAGGGATTTCTATCTCACTTTTATTTTTTGTGATACACAATCCAAATTAATAATATGTTTCTCTTATTTGGTATACATAATACCCATTAATTTATTTTATTATTCTTATAATTAATATTATAGGAATTTATATATCTATTTTTTTACCCCAATTCAATTTTTTTTACAGTTCAAAATTTACCAAAGCGGTAATGGATTTTTGTGTCAAATTTCTTTATTTAAGACCTACATTATGTTATACACATATCTTATTACTTGATATGTATATAATTCAACTTTTACATTTTATATCATGATTATACTCTTTTAATGATATTATATGTTTTATATAAATTTTCTATTTCATGGGTATTATGATCCAAAGTTGCCAATGTGGTAAGATTTATATATTACAATCTTATTATTTATCGGGAATGTTTATTATTATTCTTCCAATGATAAATTATTATAGAACATATCTAAAAAACATGAATTTTATACTATTATTTTTTTAATTATATATTTTTTGTGATTTTATATTTACGCCACATTTTTTAATTAAAAAATGGAGATATGGGTTTTTTAAAAATATTATTTATTTCTCTCTTCTTTCAAAAAACATTTATCATAAAAACCCATGATTTCAAAAATGTTTTCAATTTTTTTTAAATATTCATGTAATCTGTTAAATAATATTTTACACACGTTTTACTTTTTATAATTTGTTTTGAAAGGAATATTCATATCATTTCCAAACAATACATGTCTGGATTTTACCAAAAAATGTGATGAAATGTTTTATTTTGTCGTGTACAAAAGGAAATTATTTGTTCATAATCGTAGAAATTACATTATTTTAATATTTATTTATAATATTTCAAGGTTAATTTCCTGGAAAATTATATTCAATAACTTTTATGAATTTTTAGTTTAAAAAATTTTATTTTCAATTAAATATTATTATCCTCAATAAATGATTCAACTTATTTATATGTCAAAATAATTACCCATAAAAGATGATGTAATGTGAAGTAACTTATTATTTTATAACTATATGAAAACAAATACCATTAATATTCATTCTCTTTAATTTTTATAATGAAAAAATGTTGATGAAACCCATTTCTCCTTTACAAGTTATATAATTATAAAATTCATATAAAACCCACTTCTTGTCACAATTAATGTTAAGATGAAATGATTATAAAAAATTAATAATTTTAACTTGTTATTATATGTTGAAAAATGTCATCAATTTTTTTATTACATAATCATTTCATTTACATTTTATAAACTGAGGTTCTTTTATGGCTTAATTTCTTTGAAATCAATAACAATAATACATGAAACCATAAAAAAATACTTTTAACCACATGACAGTATTTTTCTTGGGTTGAACCTAAATACACTTTATGCATCTCATATCCCTGGAAATAATATATAAGGAAAGGGGTGATCATGAACCTCTATAATGGAATTCTTTTACATGAGATCAAGAGGAATATTAATAAGAACATTATGAATGTCATTACGGAATGAGACAATAAATATAAGGAATGTCAAATAAAAAGGATCATTAATTAAAACATGTAAATGTGGCTACAATATATAATTTAGTCATTCACAAGTACATCACCACGGTTAAAAACCAAGGGGTTCGAAAAGAAAATCACCTTGGTTATTCACCAAGGTATCATAAAACATCTTATCTCTGAATATTAAATCCCTTCCCCAATCAATGGAAGCTATATCGAGGTCAAACATTCATATGTATAAATTTCATGTGAGACACATATATCATAATAAATCATTTCACTAATAACTAGTGGTGAATAAATAATTGGTTTCTTATCAAAACATGGAATAAAAACATCTTAATGAAAAGTTTATTACTTAATTTTTAAAACACGAAATGGTAAATTTGGATACTTATGTGTTAATAAAATAAAATAATAAATAATTTTTACTTATAGATGAATACCATTGTTAATCAAAATGGTATGTGTGATCATAAAATAAAAAAATAACAGTTTTTTTGGATAATAGATAGATTTTGGAGATTAAATTTTGCAGCAAAATGGTTATAAAAGAATATTTTAGAAAAGGGTTAAATGTGACTGAAAAGGGGTCTGCTATTGATAAAACATAATTTTTATGTATGGGTTCAAAAAGGGGTAATAATATATTATTGATTATAAAATTAGATGACACGTACAAAAAGAGGTTCTATAATTGTTTAAAAATGAAGGATAATTCCCTTAGCATGAAGAGTTACACAAAGATATTAATTAATGGTACCTTGGGGGATTAAGGAAAACATTGGTGGGCAGAATTAGATAACAAAACCATAAAATATTTGATGATATATTTTTACTGAATTTTAATCGTTCAATGGGAGTGTATTTATAGAAAAAGTCGATGATTTTTTTAATAATTTCAAAATATGGTCATTAGAAATCTTGGTTGTGGAAAAAGAAATACTATTGGCTTCCCCATGGTTTTCCTGTGGTTTTAGAAATTTGGGGAATATTATATGTTTTTAAACCAAAATAACCATTAATGAAATTATATAACAAATTCTGTAATGGAAAATTAATGTTCCCATGAAATAATGTTTTTACAAGTCAATGTTTAAATTTTAAACTTTCGAAATTAAATTATAGGTTTGGAAATTATTTAAAATATATTTAAATAATTTAAATTAATAAAAAAATAAATGTTTTTTATTGTGACTATTTAATTATTATATCATTATGAAATAATTATGAATTCATTAAACAAACTATAAAACCAAAACTATGTTTTCAGTATTCCTAAAAATATTACTATTTTATACAATTATCATAAATTTACCATAAACTAATTTTTACATGATGATATAATAATGATATATATTTTATCATAATAATTTTCTAAATATAATAATGATAACATTTTAATATTAAAATCATTATTTATTAAAAGAATAGTTGGATAAAATGCAATTTAAAAGTTCTGACTTGTAATTTTTTTAAGGAAATAAGAAAAAAATAATTTATCATTTATATTTATATAATATTGATTTTAACATACTCATTAATAAAAAATTTAATTGTTTAATATACATTATTTTATTATAAATATATATATTTCTAAAAAGTGCAGTTTTTTTCTTCTGAAAATACAATTTGTCAAATTCCTCTGAATTAAAAAATATTTTATTATGCAAAAAAATTCTTAAAATGTACTATATGGATTAAAAAAATTAAAAATTTATTTACACATTAATTAATGAATTATAAGAAATTTTACCACTCATAACACCAAGGAATACCATAATGGTATGATGTCCAACATTGATATATTAATGGGGTGGCCCAACTAACATCGACTGAGTGGTAATTTACATTAACTTGAACATATCTCGTGGGTGATTTTGTTCAAGATTCACTTGTTGAAGCTCGACCAGGGATTGCCCAAGGGTTAACCTGAGTGACTTTTTATAATAACACTTCTCTTTATTACACATTAATCCATGATTTAAAATTTAAAAGTACTCATAATATACCCGAAAGGATCCGGAAGTATAGTGCATTTGGTAATTACATGGATAACATAATATCTTGAACATGGGGTACAACAACGTTATTGTAACATAATTAACATTATTTTAAATTTCGATTTATTTTCAAACTGAAGGGGATAATTAGGTGACAATCATAAGAAAGTGGTGAGCTATTAATTTATAAAATGGAAAAAAACCTAACATGAAAATATAATAAATGTTAGAAAAAAGTCAAATAAATAAGGAATACAAGGAACGTGAAAAACATGCCATGATATATATTGATAATCATAATATGTTATATATGAAAAAAATGTAAAGCACTACATCAATAATATGGGTCAATGATAAATTTCTTGACATCATGATGTACAATTTCTCATAATGTAATCTAGTTTAATACACTCCCTATCAAGATATCCCCTAAGACTAAATATTACAAACTACTTTGTAGCATTATATAATTTTAGGTACACCCATAAAATTCAATTCATTATATTTCTAAAGTGTTCCAAATATATCATATAACATGTAATCATTCATATTCATGAATTATTCCATGACAAAGACTATGTAATAAACACATGTAATTATTATGTCAAATAATTATATGTGTCTAATGTTGAATACCCTTGATAGAAACTGGGCGTATTATTCACTATGCAATTGTTTTTTCCATGGAAAATTATTGAGAATTTATACATCATAACATCGTCACATAAAAATTAATAAATTGGTTTAATGAGAGTGGAAATGTTCGATCATGATTTTTAATTCAAATGGGTAGTAATAGGGAAATGTAAAGATATATCCTGCAATTATAATTTTGAAATATATAGAATAATATAATACAAAAAAATTAATAAAGAGTCGAGTGAGAGGACCCCTTACATGAGTGTATGACATTAAGAGCATGGTAGGGTCTTCTTAAGAAAATGGGGGCTCTTGGGAGGCCACTATATAGTGGATGGGAAGATTATGTTCATGCTATAAAGAGTTTGAGTGAAATGAAATGGGATATTGGGTGGGTATATATAGGAAATGGGGGGGGGGGGTTTCTTTATTATTTTTCTTTTGGACTCCATATAATAAAATATCCAAATACCCAAACTATACCATGGTTTTGTCATATTTTTCTACAACATAAGAGTGGTTTTTATTATTTTTGAATATTACGGGATGAAATTATTATAATAATTCTGTTGATTATGTGTAGATGACTCACACTCATAGAGAAATGAATTTAATACATTAAAAAATATTATTTGTTTTGGAGGATTAATATTGTAATTAAAAAATAATAAAATAAACTAAAAATATAATTATTTTAAATGGAAAACATATTTTTGGTTACTTATCACATTAATAGTATTTATTACATCTCTTTTGGGTCATTATGATGTCATACTACACAAAGTATATATATACACTATTGAAATTTTACTATAAACTTTGACTGACTTCAGATATTCTGAAAAACTCACCATTAGATAATTTTGAAGTTTGATTCCAAAAACAATATCCATTTTATATTAATTTTTTTTAAATATGTTAATTTCAACTTTTAAAATAAAAGTTACATTTATAAAAAAAGTTTGGTAATACACAAAATTCTAAGAGTAAGATTCACGATGACAGGACATTCATGGGGTGGTTCGATGAACATGGTTTGGGATGAGATCTCGAGGAGCATGGGAATCTCTTGTAAATGAGTTCACTCATTCTTATGTTGATGGATCTCATATTGGGAATGGTGATGGGGAAATCCAAAAAATTATATATCCCTCAAATGATTCATTAAATTTTCTCTATATGGTATAATCCCTCTGGTTGAGGCCATCACATCCTTTTTTTATGTTAATTGGATTTGTTAAAACTCTATATTTATACTAATCTGTTAACCATTGTTAAATGGATATATTATCAATGGTAATGATATGTAATGTTATTTTAAATCCAATTGGATATGATAAAAATGATTTTATTTTCTATTACTATATAACATAAATATACATTTAATTGAATCAAATACATAATTTTATTTGAAATAGTATTGGTCATTACAATCTCCCCCTTAAGAAATTTCACCCTTGAAATTTTAGTTTCCCACAATATAATAGATTAGGATAACTATGATTCATCACCTCCTATGGTTCCCACATTTCTTATTCAATATTTATATTGTTCACAATTATTTGTCAAGATGCATTGTCTTTTTTTTAACATGACTTTTTCTATATGATCTAAGCTCTTCACCATATCATCCTCCTAGTAAATGTTATTATACAATTATACTAACTCATGGGGTATAGTATGTAATTACTCATGGTATATATTTGGAATAAATAATTTAAATTACATAGGTTTGATGGGAGTGATGGTCGATAGGCCGGTCCATTGATGTGATCAAGGATCTCAAAGGGGCTAATGTATCTTTGAATAGGATTTCCATTACTCCAAAATATCACCGCGTTCTTCTATAGAGACACGTAGAGGAATAAAATGTTTCCAAAATCAAACTATAGGTATCATCGATTATTTTCAACAAATATCTACAGTAAACTATGAGTACCATTAATGTGTTACTGAATGTTTTTATCCTTATCCACTATTTATTTGACTATTTAAGGGAAAATCAGATTTCATTCCCAAACTTCATTCCAAAAAGCAGGTGTTTGGAACTTCTTCCCATAAAGTAGTGTTGAATAAATATATTTATATCCCACATAAAAGAACAATATGTTTATAAAAGTGAGTAACCTTGATAGGAAATGGGTATGGTATTCACTACACAATTTATTTTCCATGGAAAATCATGGTGAAATTTTGACAGCATAACAACATCGCATAACCATTCATAAATGGTGATTATGAAAGATAAAGTGGTCTAGAATGATTTTAAATTAAAACTCGAAGCATTAGAAACATGAAAAGTAATATCCGAACATTATAAATTGGAAATATAAGGCATAAGATAATAAAGAAACTATAATAAAGAGGAGAGTGAGAGGATCCCTTCATTGAGTGTGTTTCTTAAAAATCTATTGGAGGGGACTCATGAGAGATTGGAGGCACTTTGGGAGGACTATATAAATTTTATGTAAGATTATGGTCATAATCCAAGGATTTTTAGAGAAGATAAATAGTTTATTGTGTGGGTTTATTTAGGAAATGAGGGGGATTTATTTATTGTTTATGTTTTCGAGTCTATATAATAAAATATCCAAAACCCGAAACCATACCATATCTTTCTCCAATGTTTTCTAAAAAATAGGTGTTATTTTTATTATTATATACTTCAATGGTCATAAATTTTTATAATAATTCCCTTTCATATGTGGAGGTGATCCACACACATAACGAAATGTTTTTAAAACCATAAAATATATCATAACTTTGTAAGATTAATAATGGGTTTAAAAAATAAATTAAATAAATATAAAGTCAAATTATATTAAATAAAAAACCACTTATTTGACCATGTATTGATTTTATAGTATTTATTACATAAGTTTTGGTTAATTATTATATCATAATACACAAAGTATATTTATACGATATTTATGTTTTACCCAAAAAATCGAATATCTTAGAAAATTAAGAAAAATTCACCATATAATAATTTCAATTTTATGATTCCAAAAATAATATCCATTTCTCCTAATAATTTTCAAAATTTCTCTATATTCACATAAATAAAAATAGATACTTATTAATAAATGTTGAGTTTTTTTGAAAATAATAATTTTTAAACCCATATAAAAATTAAATTTGACTTAATAAAACATTTTATGATCATATATATTTATAAAAAATATTTCATAATATTTTTAAAATATTATTTCTTTCAGAAATCCATTAACCCAAGAATTTTTTAATTTAATTATAATGTTAACTAAAAATACTATTTGATCTTTATCGTACCAAATTAAGAAAAATCATTTACAAAGTAACAATAAAAATAATAAAAATAATAAAAATATATTCATTATTCTATAAATGAATAATGTACATAATTATATTTTAGGTTCATGATACATATCCCTTTAACACACCATAAAACACCCTAGGAGTAAGGCACATGATTTTGGGATTTTCATGGTCTCGTTCGGTGATCATGGTTTGGATCATGATCTCGATGAGCTTGAACATATCCCCTAAATAGTTCTATTCATGCTTGAGTTATTGGATCTCAGTTTGGTCTTTGTCAAGGGAAAATACAAAAAATAATATCTCCCTCAGAAACTATGATAAATGTGATTTATAGGGTATGATTCTACTAGTTGGTCCAATCACTTCATTTTTCTTGTTCAATTTGATTTTTTAAAACGCTATATGTTTACTAATCATGTGATCACTATTAAATGAATATATTATCAATGTAAATGATACAAAAGGGTATTTTAAATCTTATTAGATATAATAAAACAAAATAAATTCATGTTTCTTCTATAACCATATTTCATAATATGATATTTAATTGAATCAAATGTGGAATTTTATTTACAATAATTCAGGTCATTACACACTTCATCCCTCCCATGTTTTGACAAATGTGTAATATATGGGATGAAACATTGGGTGGATTTTATCACCTCTCATTTCTGTAGTAAATATCCCTTTTTTAACTTATAAATATAAATTATAACATTAAAATTCTTACTAATAGTATAGTTTCTAATGGTCATATAATAGTTGAATCCCGATGGTCACGTTTCCCTTTATACTCACTTAATTATTAAATAGATATGGTCTTTATGTATAATATAACATCACACACATTTTTTTAGGAAACAATAAATTTTAAATTTTCTATGTTATTAGATTCTTCCGCCTTTAAAAATCACTTCCCTAAAATTTTTAACTCATTCTCTCAGTTGAGAAATTATGTGGGTATTTGTTTCTCATTGATTCATCAGCTTCCCACATTGACTTTTCATATTTATGATTCCTCCACAATTCCTTGATGATGTGGGTATTATTTTCACATAGATCCAAATCTTTATGGTCCAAGATCTCCCCATACTGCACTTCATAAGATAGGTCATGTTCAAGTTGTATCACCTTCTGATTCAGTTCATGTGAGAGATAAGGTAAGTATTTCCTCAAGAGAGATACATGGTAAAAATCATGAACAAGAGCCGTATTTGATGTAAGTTCTAGATGATTGGAAATTTATTCTATGTTCTAGTGTTTTTCACTGGGTATAGCATACTTGGGGATAATATTCCATTTCTTCTAAAATTTCATGACTCCCTTTCAGGGTGATATTAAAAGGAAAACTTTGTCACCAATATAAAACTCCATGTCCTTTCTACCATTGTACAAATATATCTTCTACCAAATCAATGAATCATTAAATTTTTTTTAGAAGTAATGATCCTTTTCTATCATCTATTGAACAATATTAGTAACATAAAAATTTCACTAACTAACATCATCCAAAAATGTCATAGTTATACGTTACCTCCTATATAGATATTTATGAGGTACCTTTTGAATACTCAATTATAAGATATTATTGTTTGAGAACTCAACTAATGGGTGGTGTTTATCTCTTCAACATTTGAATTATATCGAGTAGCTTCTCATCATGTTTTGGAGTATTAGAATAGTCCTTTCTGATTATTCATGAGTTTGAGTGTGATAGGTCATAATGAAATACAATTCAGTATTCATAACATGTTGAATACCTTTCCAAAATGTAGATGTGACCATTGGATCATGATCAGAAATGATAAAAAGTGTCACCCCATTTAGCCTCACCATTTATATAATGTATATCTTGGAAGGTTTTCAATGAAATAAATTTTATACAATTGCGATAAAATGAGTATTCATGGTGTGTAGGCACACTGTAGAAAATAACACACTATTTCCTTTCGTTTTTCATGAGAGAGTAGTGGAAATTTACATAGTTATATTTCACCACATTATTGATAACATTTGAACCTATAGTATAATAAATATCGTTTATATATATACATTAAAGAGATATAATAATATATATCATACAATATATGGTATAATTAGGACCTTTTCTTACCTATTTATAAATAATTCCTTGTTAAAATAAAATGTCGAGTAATAAATGCTTTATTTTTCAAGAACATTTTTGTTTATTTTTTTTTTGCCTTTAACATTTATCATGGTTAAATAATATCCAAAAATATAATGATGATATTTATTTAATATTTATTTATTATATATATTTTCATATTAATCTATAAATGTTATATATAGAAATGAATTACACTGTTTATGCAGACGGTAATCATTACATATGCATGAACGTTGTTTCCATTTTTTGGATTCATAGAAATAAATGAAGATAAATAATACATCAAATGTATAGTTTCATTATTATTTAATATATGTCAAAAAATTTCATTAAAATAGACTTCATTAACTTCCATGTAAATAGTTTGTGAAAAACGAATCACATCACATCTTGAGGTGATAGTCCTCCATACAGATGAGCGCTGTTATCATATTCTCGCAGAATATAAAGTCAAAAGATATATATGATATTATAATTTTATAACTATAATAATGTGATAAATATAATTTAAATAATTTAAATCAATCATTAGTTCCATTCATGTGTGTCGGTGATGGAAAAATTATTGTATTGGTTCATGAGGTGGTAGTCAGCTGTACACACAATCTACGGTTTTGTTTCACATTTGATTGAAGAGGGGATAGATGTAGGTTATTCAATTAACAGAATAAAATACAATTTTATTTTATATACTTATGTTATTATATCATCATATTTTCATATTAATTATGGATGTGGTAGAATAAATAAAATATAAATGTCTGGTTATGAATGAGGACATTTCTTCAGACAACCTCCTTATGTTAGCACCAAAGGATTTATTAGGATGGTTTAATATTATAGATAAGACCTATGAGATGTTTTTATAGAAATAAATATTTTATTGAGTTATTAAATTTTAGAAGAAAAAATTATGTGGGAAAAATATATGAGAGGGGTTCTATTTTATAAGTCGGGAAAGGAACCCCACATGGAATCTACATGGGATTTTACAAAAAGATTCTAGAATAATGTAGTAATTTTAAATGAAACTGGAAAACAATTGACCATATATTAAATCTTGGGATGATATAATGTCTATATATGTTCATATAGTAGGATTTATTAAATTATTATTAGCAATTTCACCCATATCTTTTTAGATTAACCCTTTTTTAAAAAAATTAACCTTAAGAATAATATTAAATTTTTATTATTTGTATTATTAATTACGGCCCATAATTAAGTTCATCATATTATAAAGTGTGAACTAAACCTATTTTTAATAATAAATTTAGTTTCATTAAATCCCTTTTAATAAGTTGAATATTTTAACTTAAAATTAAACATAAAGATGTAATGAAAAACTGTATTCAAAACAAAATGTTCCCAAAAGATTAAAACGTTTTTATATAATAATTCAAAATAAAAATTATTAAAATGAAATAAATTATAATTATAGTAATATTATTTGACTAATTAATATTTTAAAATAATACCAAAACAATTTATATTCTTTATAAAATAATAAAAGAAAAAATTGTTAATAAAAACCAGTTTGTTCATTATTTAGTTAAAAAGTAATATTTTCAAAAAATATTAAAAAAATCACTCAAAGATAATTTTTACATGATGATTTAAAAAATTAATTTAATTTTTGGAAATAAATATTCTACTATTTATAAAATTTTATTTCAAACATAAGTTATAAAAATACGATAAAACTACTTTTTAGAGTAATATGGTTCATAAGAATAAAACATTAGTCATTATTTTCTCATTACTATAAAACAAATGGGATATATGTTAACAATGTTTATTGAATATATAATATATAAATTAAATTTAAATCATTCTTAAAATGTTATTTATTTAATATATTGAGATAAAACTTGTTTGATTGAATAAAAATAGTTTTCAAAAAAAATCATTTTTAACGGTTTTTATTTTCATTTATAATTAATGGGAAAACAAATAAATAATTTTATAAAAATGATTTAATTATATATTTTATTAATTTGTTAATTATATTAAAAACTTCATTTCTAATGTCCTGGTTATCACTATCAAATTTTATAATAATATTTACAGTTAATGTTGGTTTTCATTAAAAATATCGTTCCATGTAACATGAGATATGAATAAACTGAAATATTTTTGAAAAAACATTTCTTAAAATATTTTATTACCAGATTTATTTTTTATGATATTAATATATTTAAATAGGTTCATTTTCTCACATGATAATATTAAGAACATTTAATTTAATTTTTTATTGATTCTATTAAAAATATAAAAAAACAACCATTTATTATGATACAAAGTGATCATGTTGATTGAATTGTAAACTAAAATTCTAAAACCATTTCTATTTGGGAAAACATTACTCATACTTTTTTAGAATAAGTGAAATCACATAAAATTAGTTTACTATAATGATGAAATGGAAATTTTCAAAAAAAAACAATCTTTTATATGTGAGTATTTTATTACTCAATGTTTTTGATCTAAGGTAGTGAGAAATAATTGATATACGATAAAACTTTTTTTACATTGTTTTCTTCAAAATAAGAATCATTATGAGTTAAATAAAAGAATGAATCCAAAAAATTCATATCATACAATGTTTTGGTTTAATTTATTCATCTAGAATACAACATGTCAACTTCCTAAATCTGATTCTAAGGCCAATAAAATTATTTTCCTATGTTACTCTAAAACTAGTATGTCATATAGTGTCATGAATAAGAAAAAGTTTGTTGGATAAATTATTTATATATCGTATAATAAAATAAATCCATATATTTTTATAAAAACTACTTAAATTTAATATTCTGGATGATATTTTTAAAAAAAATATTTTTTGTTATCTTTATTCAAAACCAACAGTCATAAACCCTCTAGAATCAAATTAAAAATAGTATCAATATCTATAAAATATTTAAATGGATGATATAAAAAATATATTTTAAGATAAATTTACCATATAACATAGAAATAATGAATCTTAACGAATCATCCCACAGATAATATTATTGGAGATGTAATACAAACAGTTTATGATATTGGGTCATTAAGAAGTCGGTGTGAGAATAATTAATTCTTAACTTAACTGGAAAAAAAATTAGAATATACCTTTAGGGATGGAAATTGAATTAGTGATTGGTAAGAAGGGATAAACCAATTTTAATGGAATTGGGTTTTTACATTAGTTGAGTGACCTAAATAACATCTAGTGATTGGAGGAGAATGAGATTTTAGAATAATATGTGGTGAAACATTAATAATATAAATGAATAAGACCATAATTGTTTCTAAAAGTCATAATCAAGAATAATACATAGATAATGATGAACAAATTTCTCTGATGACTAGTTATGATTATATATAATTATTTCTTGAATTTATATCACATATTAATTTAATTTTATCTCCAATGGATGTTAATTTTTCATTTCTAAATAGATTTCCATAAGGAGAATGATTATGTTAAAAACCCCCTTAGTTTTTAAATTTCTATAATTCTAGAAAATATATTTAAATAAAATAATAACTTTATTGACATATAGAAGCCCAATTACATGGTATGTTAGATTTATTTATTGTTTTGAAATATAATTTTATTTAAAGTAATTCCGATCAAACACTTTTTTAAAAAAAATTCAATGATTCAATCATTTTAAAAATTATGTTCTATATTTTTATTTTTTTAGATAAACTAAAAATATATATATTACCTATAGTTTTTTGTGATATATTAAAACTTAGTTACAAATGACTACGATGGGTTAACTTAATTTATTTACATTGTTTTCAAATATCTAAAAAAAAGAAATAAATATTTTTACACAATATAAATATATTAAAAGATTTCTCAAATGTTTTTCATTTGAAATGATTCTAGTATATGTTATCAGGTATCATCTTTTATCAAACATGATCTTGTTTTATTTGCGAAACTAGTAAATCAAAACCATTGTATAGCAATTATCATATATTTTTTATATTAAAAGTCTTGAAAACTTCACATAAATGTTTAAAAATTTTATGTGTCATATTTCTTGTAAATCCAAAGTAATATCATATAAAATAAGTAATAAAAATATTCTATTACCTTTAAGGTATGTTGAATTTTTTTAATCTTCTAAAAATCGATTACTACTTATAATTTACTCAAATAATGACTTTAGAGTTTTTAGTTTCGAGAGAAAGAGAACATTGAAAATATTTTAATTCCTAAGAGAAGCATTAGTTATTTGGTCTAATATAAATAATAAAATTACTATAATCTCCACTATGGAATCTAGATATATAATAGTTCTAAGTTTTAGTGAAGATGTTTGGTGGATGAAACAAACACTCATGGAATTTAGTTTATGTTTTACTAAAATATGAATTCCTTATCATAAGATTTCTTCAGTTTTATTATCAGAGAACCAATCTCTTCACTATGTTGAAAAGAAAAAACATGTAAGATAAAATTTACATAACTTCCACACATAAAAAAGACATAATATTCTCAACTTTATTGGATATGATAATAAGATTTTGGATATTTTTACAAGACCTATAAATTATTATAGATTAAAATACATAAAAAAATGGGAATGATCTATATATTGATATCCTCAATCCACTTATTAGTTTTCCATTGTCATTAAAATGAAACAAACACTCTATAAATGGGGACTAATTTTTTCAAATATAAATTATTTTATATTTTCTTGGAAATGGCCTCATGTTATACATTCCTAATAATTTTTTAAACATATCAATGAATCTTATTATTTTCATTAAAAATTCGTTTAAATTAATACTGAAAATAAAAAAATAATTAACATTACTATATATTATTAAAAAATAAAATTGATATAATAGAAGATAAGAAATTTAAAGATGATCATTATTATTGAAAACATCCTTTGAAGTGGTGTATAATATTTGATTAAAAAAACATAAATTATGATTATTTTATTAGTCTCCTCATTCGTCTAATTTTATTTAATATTTAAATTTCTCTACATTATTTATTTACCTAAGTAAGTGATTTATTCATTCAATGGGTAGTTACCTAATTCGTCATAATGGTTACTTATTTTATTTTTTTCTTCTTCCCCACTTCATTTAAAAAACATTTATAAAAATAATAATATTTATGATTTTTATTAAATCTGAAATCTGAATTACTTTTATTTTTTCACATAAAAGTTATAAAATTAAGATAAATGGAAATATAAAAAATAATTGTAAAATTTATAGTTATATTTTTTATAGTGGGGTAATTTTCATTAAATTTATCTTATTTGAAAGAGGTGAGATATTGGGGATTTTATAAAACATTGTGGAAATAAAAATTAATATACATTTCAAACCTATTTATATTGATTTTATCTAATAAGTTCTATTTCAAGGATTTATATTTGACTGGAAGTGATTTATTCCATCATAACATTGTTGAATTTTTCTAATTTAATATTCAGTGAAATAATCCCTTTTTACTATGTTTATATTTTTTTCATAGTGAGGGGTATTTTTTTAGTCAATAAATTTCTTGAATAATCTGTTTTTAAAATAATAATATGTTTTATATGAATATGATTTATCTTAAATTCTTATTCTAGTTGTATTTTTTGGGGAACTGAATTTCCCATTAATGATAATACTATGAACTAAATCTGAATATATAATTATTATTGGTTTCATGATATATTAATTTCCTTGGATTTATAAGCACTGTAGTGGTGCAAGAATTATTACATTAGAATATGTTGTGTTTTTTTAAATTCTATAGAAGATGTAGAAGATGTATCATATACAACTATAATTAATATAAAATAAATAATAATTCTAATATTGATGTTTATTACAATTAATTCAATAAATAAATATTTATCATTATATAGAATAAAACTTTTCTTGATACTTTCAAAATGTAGGATCGTTTTGAAGATGTGAAATTGCTTACTATTTTTATAGCACATCTGATTATTGTAAATTTTTTATTCCAAATGTATTTGGTTAGAGATACTATTTTGTAATGTTTTAATTTTAAAATATCATATTTCCCCAGTAATTAATATGTTTTTGGTCAATCGGATTGAGGGATTCTAGAATGGAATATAATTCTTTTTTATGTGAGATGCATGAAATCTATATATGAGTGGACTTATGGGGGAAGGAGGAAAAAGTTCCTTTTCATAAGATTAAATTATAGGCTCCTATAGATAGTAATATTGATCAAACACTAATGGGTTTGTATTGAGTTATTTTGGGGATATTAGGACATAACATCTCATAGGTAAATAATATGATGTTTTAGTAATTGTGATATTAATTTTTCATTCCTTTTTCATCTATACACTAATTTGTTTTTCTAAATTTGATGTTTGTATTTCTCAACCACTTAAAATCAAAGGTTATAGGAAAATATAAGATAATTTGTTATCTACTATTCACTCAAATTTAGTTTTTTCCTTATCATTTTTGGTATAAAAAATTATACATCATCATTATAGGGATGTTTATCGGGTTCTATACCTCAAACAGATACTACTTCTTAATTGAGATTTATAGGCTAGACCATAATATTTTCCCCACCATGATTTTTGAGGTGGAGAGAAGATATTTTGATATTATAAGGTTTGGATCCATGTCTTTTCCTGGGAAGGAATCCAATAACTCATTTATGTATAGGTATTTTCATAATTCATACAGAGATTTCACACCACAGTCACTAGAATAGACATCTATAGTTAGTAGTTGTATTCCCTCAAGATTTAAGCTTGTATATATAAAACCATCTCTCATGAATTGTCCCAGGTTTTTGAAACATAATGATTTTTGTATATTTTTTATTGAATCCCCTTTCTCACCTTATGATGTGAGTAAATAAGTTCCCTAAGATTATATTGGTCTAAATCATGGGGACATTTTCAAAAATCATTTCTATTTATTACATGAGGAGTATGTAGAATATTTTTTGCATCCATGGGAGGGCCTATGAGACCACTAGAAGTTAATACACCTTGGGGAGGACCTAATTTCTAGTTCTCCTTCTCATCATGGGGATGGCCTCCCTGATAACCTTTGGTTCCCCATTGTATAGAATTTTAAACAAAACAAACATAGGTGGTGGTTGGGTTCTTAGAAAAAGTTTGGTAGTGATATTCGCCAACACTAGGACCAAAGTAGTAGGTGATGAAATAAAATTAGTGAGAGATGCATATAATTGAGAATATGTGGAAGCATTATACATGTATAGGTTCCCTGAAATCTAGATCGATATAGTAGAAGAGTGAGCTTCCTCAACCTATTTGGATTTGGGCTTGGGTATCCTTGGGATGATGGTGATGGTGAATGGTTGGAGGACTCCTTAGGAACTCCCACATGGAATTTTGGGTTGAATTACATTATATGTCTCCTTAATCCTTGGGGTATAGTAAGGTTGCATTAGTGCACACCAGAGAAGGACTTATGAATTTGTTCTGGATGTAATAATGAGTGATTTTCCATTGTGGGTACATTGTTAATATGGGTACCAATATGGATTTATGGTTTCCAAATCATCATAATCAATCTATTATTTTTGAAATATTCCATATTGTTTTTTCATTTAATGAGGTAATTTAGGACCTCCTATTGTGTGATCATTATTCTAGAATGTTTGTGAGGTTTCTCAATATTTTTTGAATATTTGTTTGTCACGACAATTTTATACCTGAGTTTTATGGCCATGAGTGAATTCATGTGGTTCAAACTACATCAAAGGTTCTTGAATCACCAAAAATTTTGTTGGTAGAGGTTGAGAACCTCCCATGAAACATATAATGGATGTAATTTTATATATATTCAAACAAAAATATGAGTGTATGTATGATTCCCTCCTCTACAAATCTCGACAGTGGTGATAAATGTGGTGCGAAAATATACATTTAATCATTCTATAAATATTAAACGATTTGGATTCACATTGGGTTCACCAATTTATTGTCCAATTAATTCCACCATGGATTAATTTTTGGAATTTACCAGGATGTTTGTGATCTAGTTTCAACATTCTCCCTTACCAAAGGAAGGATTATTATCATTTTTGTAGTTTTAATTATTGAACCAAGAAAACAATGGGATAATAAATTTTTGAAATATAAATTCATGGAAATTCTTTTAGTATTTGAGACTCTCTAAAATATTGAAAATATGATCATAAATAACACTCCTAATGAAATAATCCTATGTCCATTGGTTAATTAATTCAATTACATCCCTAATATGTTGAAAATCTTCAATACTAGAGGATAAATCCTTCATGTATGTTGGGAATCTAGATGTCTATTTATCTATCATCTTGATGTTTGTCATTGAATGATTATTCTCATCACATTGGAGAAATTAATGGGACTGTGTTTGAGATCCATAAATTAGGTTTAATCTATCTTACACATGATGAAACATGAGATTTTCATATAAACATCACAAATTCATCACAAAATCAAAACACAATGTAACACCCTGAAATTTTATGAAAAATATTCTTTTTATTTCATTCATGTCTTGTGTTTTATGTTACACCAAAATATGTTTGTGCTATACACAAAATTGTATTAGCTTATATTATATGCAAACACTATTCTTAGATTGTGTTACAGGCAATCGCAACCTTATCGTGTATAGTACGCAAAACTGGGTTTCACTAAAAAACAATATATTGTTATAATATTATTATGAACTAATATTTATGAATAGTATTAACTAAATTTTTAATTTTATTACATTATTATTCATCTTACACATTTTCTAAAACATGGTATGTTAACAAAATAAATTTTTCGGGTAAAATAAGTATTTATCAAAAAATATAGTTTTGTCGCCTTTTGATGGCGCACCAACTTTAAGTCTAGTTTTTTACATGTTTATAATTTCAATTTGACAAAATAAAATTCTTCTTTGGATTCATGATATAAAAATTTACTTTGGATATGTTTTTCATTTTATTCTGATAACTTTCACATTTTAATGAAAAGTAAAAACACACTATATTTTAATTAAAAACAAATTTTTTCATCGCTATAATTTGTATGGTTAAATTATAATATTTAATTATTTTATAGTATAAATAGAATATATTTTTATCATTTAATATAATGTATGCCATTTTCATTAATTTTACATTGAATTCTTAGGTAAAAACATTTCAATCTTTGGCAATGTTCTAACTTTTAAAACCCATTTTCTTAACAACGGGGTTATTTTTAAATTAAATACTGAAAGTTATGTGTTTTGAATTTTGAAAAATTGATTCCATATTTGAATTCAGAGGGCCCAAATTATGTTAACATGTTACTTTTATTTTTTTGATATTATGAATAGTAACTACGGTAATTTGTATTTACTGTAGTTAAAGGTAAATCGGGTAATTAAAGGTAAAAATAAGATTATAAAATTACCCTAACACCTTCCAAAATTCTATTGGATGACTTAAAGTCGACCCATATCACATAAGGGTCGGATTGGATTCATTTTATGGACTTTTGACAATGAAAATAATTTAATTATTATTAAAACCAAAGAAAGTGACAACATGTAACTCTCTTAAATCTTATAAGTATAATAATATTAATTTAGTGATAAAAATCATGAAACTTCGATCATGAATAGTTTACAGAAATCTAAAAAATATTTCTACCTCATTTGAATTTATTTATAATTTTTTGGGATTAAATAATTTTCATTAAAGGTGTCACAATAGTGATGTTGAAATTATTTTATTGATTGAAATATCAAATAAATGGTTTTAAAAAATTAAGAATAAAAATTATATGAACTATTTAATGTGATCCACTAATTTTATAGATAAATATTACCTATTATGAATCTATTAAATATTTTGGTTCTAACATATCTTCTGTGTGGATTTTATTTTAATTCAAATAAATTAATTGTGTTAAAATTGACCCTATTGATATTTTATATTATTAAATTGTTTAAAAATCACAAAAATATATTAAAAATTACAAATTAAAATTTATATGATATAAAATTTCATAGAAATATAATTATGTATAAATAATAACACATAATTAAGTATTTATATCCACATATAATTTATAACATTATTACCACAAATAAAATTAAATAGATTAAATAAGGATAAATCAAAATGTTAAGGTTTAAAATAAAATCAAAACGTTTCTAAATTTTATTGGTTGATGATATTAAACCCCTATATTATCTAACATTTTAATTTTTGTCACTTTGGAAGTTTCTATTTGGGTTTTAGGTTAATTATAAATTAATATTTTAGAGGTTTCCAAAAGTTCCCCTCTCCTCCCTTATAAAAGGGCACCTCATCCCTCTTCTCTTTACACAACTTTGAGCCTTCAAGCTCTACCAACCCTTACCCATTACTCTTATCAACTTCCCTAGTAATATTCTTGAGGTTCTGTTCTTCTAAAAAGACCAACTCTAGTCTCTTAAGAGGAAGTCTAAAGGAGGCACGTCAAAGAAGAGGTAATCTCTTCTACCGATTCTTTCAAGATTCTTTCTTCTTCAAATTCTTCTTCTTTAGTTGTTTCATTATAAATTATTTACATCAGTGTCAATAATATACTTATATGTTATTATAAATATTAAAAAACCCCATTTCACCTCTTATCCATCCTACGGAAAATGAAATCACCGCGCGTGCGTACGTACGGAATACCGTCTCCACATCGAGCTGTAATCTGTTTTTCCACCACCACCTTACTTGGATGGGTATTATGGTGTAAAGAATAACTATGTATAATTATTATAACATAATAATGATTCTGAGATATTATATCATCCACTCCAATTCAATTCAATAATTATGGGAACGACATCATCACTCATGTGTACGTATGGATTACCGTCTCCACGACGCGATTAGATTAATTCTCCATGTTAACCACTCAAGAATGATTATAAAGTACATATAATGAATAATAATGAAATATATGACATGATGAAGCTACTGGATTTATGTATATATATATAAATTTCATCTACTTACTTCCATTCAATTCAATAAGGAAAGGAAAATAGCGTTCGTGCTTACGTACGACCTACTATCTCCATGAACGGTGTATTTTGTTTCATTTATCTATCTATTATATATATATATATATTGAATATATATGATATATAAATAATTATTCATATTATTGAAGCAATTTAATCATGATATAATTAAAAATATTATCAAGAACAACAAGTCCAAACACGTAAGATAAATAAAACAATTTTACCCAAAACGTTGCTTTAACATTGAATTTACAAAAGAACGGGTAATATAAAGTCATAAATTAACCGTATATGATATCATAACAATGAATATGATTATTTAATAATTCAATGACATTATTTAAATCATTATACAGTAGGTTCGGATATATACGATGCATATCAGACATAAGGTAATGGATAATTTTGCAAATCTCATTTTTATCCGAGATGGCTTATGCGTCAGTATTTACTGGGGTTACATTTTTCATCCATGTCAATAAAAATGTTTTCATAAAGTGTTTAATATTATTCCATGTATGTTTAAAGTTTTTTTTACCCCTCTTTGACTTTTACATTGTGTTATGGAAGGAATATTTCTTTTGTTTACCATACGAGGAACTTTTTGACTTTTCTAGCAAAAGTACGAGTGGAATGTTTTTTTTAACTTATACGGCATGAATGTATTTTTATGATTTCATAACGCCTTATTTTCATGAAGCTTACTCTACAATATTTCATGACTATTTTCAATAAAATCCTTTTCTTTGAAAATTTAATGGAATTTTGTGAAAAGAAAATGATTTTGAAGAAGAAATGATATTTTCCCCATGAATTCATTTTAAGTGTTTTGTCAAAACTAATTTCTATCCAAGATGAAATTATGATTATGTTTCAAGTACAATGTCTCTATTATTTATAGGGTTTGATTTTTCTTATGATTAAATGATATCCATTTGTTTTATATGGATTATGTTAAGATGAGATGATGTTTATGAAACCCATTTTATTCTTTGGGTTATGATGAATGATTTATGATTGTTTTGTGGCACATGAATGAATTATTTCAATATGAGATAGGTGGGACCTATATCTCCCTCAAATTAATTGGGTAAAGATTTATCTCTTATTAGATATAAATGGCTGGAATGGTAATTTAATCTATTTCAATGATACAGGACTGGAATGGGTAGTGAACTCGATTCAGAAAGAGACTTTGTCCACTAAGATTGTCTTGGCAGAAATTTATTGGATACTATGGAAATTATATCATGTGATTAATGGTTTTACACAATTACATGTTTTATTACCATGATATTTTATCATGATTAATGTTCCTTTAAGATCTATGCCTTATGTACTACCACGATTTATTTCTCAAGATTTTGATGTTCAAACTTTATGTTCATGTTTTTTTAAGTTCAAATGTATATGATTTGTTTTATTTTATCCATGTATACCCTTACTGAGAATTTGAGCTCAACCATTATATGTTTTCTTTTCTACAGGATATAAAACAGGTTTTAGGTAATAAAACAAAAGGGAAAGATCTTTAGGGGAGATATTGAAGACCATTCACCATGATTAGAAGATTATGTTACAAGTTTCCAAAGACACTAAACTAATACTGTCTTTGTGTGTTGGTTTTTGTAATATATTAAGTATTCTAAAAAAGTAATGTAATTTCCATGTATGTCAAGCTTCAGGTCTCTACATTTGGTATCCGAGTAAAGGTTTAGTTAACCTTTAGAAACTTGGATGTGAAAACATTAGTGAAATCCCAAGAGATATTTCTAAGGTATGTATAGGGATGTTCTTAAGGTTAAGTATACGTATAGGTTAGATACATAGAATTATGTTGACAATCATGAATAACCTAGGTTAAACCTAAGGTGTCATGGATTAAAGAATTTTTTATAAGTTAGACATCCCATAAGTTACTTTTTATGATTATGTGGTTCCTCGTTATTTTAACTGTGTATTACACTATGGTTTCTGATCTTTGTCGATGGAGGGAACGAGAAGGAATTCAGTTAACATTGATTCCAATGGAAAAATTGGTGACTATTATCAACGAAATTATGTAATGCCTGGAGATAAAGATATTTTGATTATGCCGAATCAGTCATCTCGATATATTATTAACAAGGTGAACTTTAGTTGTATTCCTAAGTCATCAAATAAGACGAAGATGGAATTTTATGCATGTTTGCATGGTGAGGAGCATATGAGAAAGGAATATTGAGATTTATAAAGAAGGGAAGAAGAACCTTGAGGAATACCTCAAATGGATGGGAAGATGTTATCTATGTGGAAAAAATGGTCATATAGTGACATAATGTTATGGAGTCCAATGTCTTATCTACGGATAACATGGGCATTAACCAACTCAATGCCCTGACCTAAGAAGTTACTTCAAAATCGAGGAAGGACCTATTCCATGAAAATCATTGAAGAGTATGTATTGAAGGGATTATGTATTGGAATTCAATAATAATGTTGTTGATGTACTTTTATAGTATATTGAAATATCTAGGTATTGGTCAATTGTGGTTTTCTATAAGAATATGGTACTGATAACCATGAAAAGTGATTCAAATATTTTGGAAATCAGATGATATGTGGATAATGAAGGGATAAAGAGAAAATAAATTGTTTGATAGTATTCATGAGCTCATGATTGATATAAGAACTAACTGATATCATGGTTTGAGTATATAGAATTTTTTGGATTTTGGTATGTGGAAAGAGTTAACTTTTGACAGCACTCATGTTTTCACTAAGGTTCTATGGTAATTCATGTTTCAAAAGAATACATGATTAAGTTATTCACATGTTTGGAATGTGACCAACAAGATATATCTTATGATATATGGGGGATAAATGTTGGCATTCACGTTCTTGTTATGTGACATTTCAAGTAATAGTTTTCTTTATACTATGATATTGGACATATGTATTTTGAATAAGCCTAAAGATTAAAAAGGATTATATTGGAAATAAGTTAGTATTGTTTAAGGCTAGAACTTTTTTTGATATTATTGATGGAATGTTATAATAATGTAGTTTAAGATAAAGGACAACCTACAGGACGGGCGAAAACCCATCGCGTCAGACTAGGCTGTGGGAATCGAACCCACAACCTAAGTGTGACAGGCTATTATCGCCTACCACTGGCCTATAGGAAGTCCCTGATTAGTAGAAACTAGTTTTATTATATTAAGCAGTATGATAGATGAAGTATAAGTCCATTTTTTGAATCATATATGATTAACCTCACCATATATGGACTTATGTATATTTGATAACTTTTGTTAACCTTTTGTTTGAGACAGATGGAATGACCCATCATTCTATCGCATGATCTGCTAACACTTCATGGAAGACAAATTCAACTTCATTTCTTTAAGCGATGATGTGGAAATTGTTGAAGGCACAAACAACAATGAGATTATAGCAAAATCAAGCAAGTATTTCTTTTAATTATTCTTAAACTTTAACGAAATGATCTTGAAAACAAAAAATGTTTTCCTAATGTCCTCATATATGATAAATCAGATGTAACCTTAGATAATAACAAAATTATGGCTTTTTGATTTTTGTCTTTTTCATAGCCATGTTCTCTACCACTCTCCATCAGAACTTGATGGTTAGATTTCTCTTCCATATCCATATTTTAACCTATGTTCTCCTATGTGGAAACCCAGTTATTAGTTAATTTGGGTAACCATTATGTTTCATAATTTAGTTTTAAAGTTCTGTTTTCATATTTCTTTTTATGATGTGGGTTTCTATTAAAAAAAATTCAAGTAGTAAACCATTTATAAGCCCGATGAATTTTGAGGGCGAAATTCATTTTAATGGGAGGTGGAATGTAACACCCAGAGATTTTATGGAAAATATTATTTTAATTTCATTGATGTATTGTATTGTACGTAACACTAAAATTATCTTGTTTTGTACACAACACCGTATTAGCTGATATTATGCGCAAAAACTATTCTTGGCTTGCGTTACACGCAATCGCAACCTTCCTTGATAGCGTGTGTAGTACACAATATTGGGTTTCACTAAAAAATGATATATTGTTATAATATTATTATGAACTAGCCATTATGAATAGTATTAACTACATTTTAAATTTTATAACATTATTATTCATCTTAAAAATTTTCTAAAACATGGTATGTGAACAAAATAATTTTTTCGGGTAAAATATGTATTTCTAAAAAAATGCAGGTTTGCCACCTTTTGATGGCGCACCCACTTTAAATCTATTTTATGAAATTTTTATAAGTTCAATTTGAAAAAATAAATTTCTTCTTTGGAATCAATATATAAAAATTTACTTTGGATAAAATTTTTATATTATTCTGATAACTTTCATATTTTAATGAATAGTAAAAACACCCTATATTTTAATTAAAAACAACTTATTTTCATCGCAATAATTTATATAGTTAAATTATAATATTGAATTATTTTAAAGTATAAATAGAATATATTTTTATAATTTAATATAATGTATGTCATTACCATTAATTTTACATTGAATTCTTAGCTAAAAACATTTCAATCTTTGCTAAGTTTTAACTTTTAAAACCCGTTTTCTTAACAACGTGATAAATTTTAAATTAATTAATAAAACTTCTGTGTATTGAATTTTGAAAAAAGGATTCCATATTTAAATTCAGAGGGTCAAAATTATGTTAATAGGTTACTTTTATTTTTTTTGATATTATGAATAGTAACTACGATAATTTTTAATTACTACAGTTAAAGGTAAATCGGGTAATTAAGGGTAAACATAAGATTATAAAATTAACCTAACACCTTCCAAAACTCTATTTGATGAATAAAAGTAGACCGATATCACCTAATGGTCGGACTAGATTCATTTTATGGACTTTTGACCATGAAAATAATTTAATTACAATTAAAACTAAAGAATGTGAAAACATGTCACTCTTTTAAATATTATAAGTATAATAATTTTATTTTAAAGATAAACATCATGTAAATTCTAACATGAATAGTCTCCAGAAATATAATAAAATTATCCACACAATGTGAATTTATTTAGAATTTTTAGGGATTAAATAATTATCATTAAGGGTGACATAATAATGGTGTTGAAATTATTTAATTGATTGAAATATCAAATAAATGGTTTTAAAAAATTAAAAATAAATATTATATGAACTATTTAATGTGCTCCACGAATTTTATAGATAAATATGACATGTTATAAATATATTAAATATTTTATTTTGAACATATATTCTATGTGGATTTTATTTAAATTCAAATAAATTAATTGTGTTAAAATTGACAAAATTGATATTTAATATTATTAAATTTTTTAAAAATCACAAATATATTTTAAAAATTAAAAATTAAATTTAATATGATCTAACATGTCATAAAAATGTAATTATGTATAATTGAGAACACATTAGTAAGTATTTATAACAATATAAAATTTATACCATTATTAACACAAATAAAATTAAATAGATTAAATAAGGGTAAATGAAAATGATAAGGTTATAAATAAAGTCAAACAAGTATAAATTTAATTAGTTGATGAGATTACAATATTATATTATCTAATATTTTAATTTTAGTCACTTTGGTCGTTTTTATGTGGTTTTTAGGTTTATTATAAATTAAAATTTTAGAGGTTTCCAAAAGTTCCCCTCTCCTCCCTTATAAAAGGGCACCTACTACCTCTTCTCTTTACACAAAATTGAGCCTTCAAGCTCGGCAAAACCCTACCCATTACTCTTATAAACATCCCTAGTAATATTATTGAGGTTCTGGTCTTCTCAAAATACCAACTCTATTCCCTTAAGAGGAAGTCTAAAGGATGCACGTTGAAGAAGAGGTAATCCCTTCTACCGATTCTTTCAAGTTTCTTTCTTCTTCAACTTCTTATTCTTTAGTTTTTTCATTATAAAGTAATGAAATAATTATAAATAATATACTAATATGTTATTACAAATATGAAAAAACCCCATTTCACCTTTTATCCATCCTACAGAAAATGAAATCACCGCGCGTGCATACGTACGGAATACTGTCTCCACGCCGTGGTGTAATCTGTTTTTCCACCACCACCATACTTGGATGGGTATAGTGGTTAAAATAATAACTATGTATAGTTATTATAACATAATAATGATTTTGAGATATTATATCATCTACTCCAATTCAATTAAATAATTATGGGAACAATATCATCGCTCGTGCGTACGTACGGATTACCGTCTCCAAAACGCGATGAGATTCATTCTCCAGGTTAACCACTAAAGAATTATTATAATGTATATATAAAAAATAATAATTAAATATATGACATGATAAAGATACTGGATATATATATATATATATGTGTGTCATCTACTTACTTCCATTCAAGTGAACAAGGAAAGGAAAACATCGTTCATGCCTACGTATGGCCTACCTTCTCCTTGAACGACGTATTTCATTTCATTTATCTATCTATTATATATATATATACTGAATATATATGATATATAAATCATGATTCATATTCTAGAAGTAATTATATCATGATATAAGTAAAAAATATATCGAGAACAACAGGTCCAAACACGTACGATAAATAAAACGATTTCACCCAAAATGCTGCTTTAACATAGAATTTACAAAAGAACGGGTAATATAAAGTCATAAGTGAACCATATATGATATCATAAATATGAATATGATTCTGTAATAATTCAATGACATTATTTAAATCATTATACAGGATGTTTGGATACATACGAAGCATATCAGACATAAGGTAAGGGATAATTTTGGAAATCTCATTTTTATCTGAGATTGATTATGCGTAAGTATTTATTGGGCTTATATTTTTCATCCATGTCCATAACAATGTTTTCTTAAAGTGTTAAATATTATTCCATGTATTTTTAAAGTCCTTTTTACCCCTCTTTTACATTTACATTATGTTATGAAAGGAATCTTTCTTTTGTTTACCATAGGAGGAACGTTTTGACTTTTCTGGCAAAAGTACGAGGAGAATGTTTTTTTAACTTATACGGCATGAATGGATTATTAAAATTTCATAAAGCCTTATTTTCATGAAGCATTATATACATGATTTCATTATTATTTTAAAAAAAAATCCTTTTCATTTAAAATTTCATGGAATTTTTTGAAAAGAAAATTATTTTGAAGAAGAAAGGATATTTTCTTCACGAATTCATTTCAAGTGTTTTGTCAAAACTATTTTCCATATAAGATGGAATTATGATTATTTTTCAAGAATAATGTCTCTTTTATTTACATGGTTTGATTTTTATTATGATTAAATGATATATATTTTTTTAAATGGATTATGTTATGATGGGACGATGTTAATGAAACCCATTTTATTGTTTGGGTTATAATGAATGATTTATGATTGTTTTGTGGCACACGAAAGAATGATTTCAATATGATATGGGTGGGAAATATATCTCCCTCCAATGAATTGGGTAAATATTTATATCTCATTAGATAGACATGGCTGGAAGGTTACATTAATCTAGTTAAGTGATACAGGACTGGAACGAGGAGTGAACTAGATTCGAAAAGGGACTTTGTCCACTAAGATGGTCTTGGCGGAAATGATTTGGCTACTATGGAAATAATATCATGTGATTAATGGTTTTACACAATTACATGTTTTATTCCCATTCTATTTTACCACGAATAATTTTCCTTTATGATCCTTTCCTTTTGTACTGCCATGATTTATTTCTCTAGATTTTGCTGTTTAAACATTATGTTCATGTTTTTTTAAGTTCAAATATATATGATTTTTTTTATTTTCTCCATGTGTAACCTTACTGAGAATTTGAGCTCACCCTTTATATGTTTTCTTTTCCCCATGATATAAAGAAAGGTTTTAGGAAAGAAAACAAAAGGGGAAGATATTTATGGGCGATGTTGAAGATCATTCACCATGATTAGAAGATTATGTTCTGAGTTTCCAAAGACACTAAACTATTATGGGTGTTTTTGTTTCTGTTATGTATTAAGTATTCCTAAAAATAATGTAATGTCCATGTGCGTCAAGCATTGGGTATCTATACACAAGGAACCATGCATTCATCAAGAAATGAATCTAAGTATTTTCACTAAAGGTTCCCTTAGCTCATCAGCCATGTCTCCCCATTCTACTCACATAAGCCGTCTAATTATTAGACAAAATTAAATACTAGGCTCATTTCTAAAGGTTACCTATTCTCAGCTCCTAGGTATCCACATCTTTTCACATGAGGAATGCATTTATCATCAAAAAAAAATCATGGGATCACAACCTATGGTTCCCCATTATAGTAAAATGAAAATTAATGGTTTTTTGTACATCAGTAAGATGTTTTCCTATGCTCTTCACATAGTTCTTGTTATTATCATGACTTAAATAATGATAGGTTATTCTAGTTTTCTTCACACCTATTTTATTATCATCCTATATGTTTAAAATAAGTTTAACCATAGTTTAACATCTAGTGACTTTGAATCCTGTTGAGATCATCATGTAATGGATTTCATGGATTAGAATCCATTTATGAGGTTGATACTTTTATACTTGTTATATAATGATTTGAATTTGGAGTTCTATGGATAATCTCCAAACATAATGTAGTAATAAATGAAATTCCTCTAATTCTCATCACAAAAGGGTTGGCATACTTTAATATTAAATGGGTGAATCCCTTAAAGTGTTAGTGTTTTTAATGTATGTATAGGGTTCACTATATTTATAAATTAATGTTGGATGGTAATGTTATTTAGTTGTAAACCCTAATCCTCCAATGGGAAACAAACATATCATTTTTCATTATTTATTAATACCTATGATGTTCTAATGTTATATTTTAATTTCATATGACACGACTAGATTATTTATTTTAACATCATTAAGTAAGGTTGAAAATTTCATGAATTGTATGAAATTATGATATTGAGTGGATATTATGAATTTTTAACCTGAACATTGATTAGTATATACATGAATTGATAATTCTAAACCAATGATTTGTGTGAAGTGATCGGGAGTGAAATCCCATGGTATCATTTTTCTATAAGGATTTAGCATAATATAATATATTTTTGGAATAAATGAGTCCCACATTCCCATATATTCATGATAGTGTATTTTATAAAAGTTTATAATCAATTGGATGTCCATTTAATGGGATTCAAATAGGATTATAGTTCTAGAAAAAATGACTTTTTTTAGTATTTATTATTTTGGGAGTGGTTTGTTTTTAATTTGGGGAGTTATGAAAGAGAATGTCAAGTATAATTCAATAATTCAAAAGAAACATGATTTAATTTACATAAAACACCCTGTTTATAGAATTCTTAGATTTTTATATTGGTTAAAAAATTCATGAATGATTGTTTAGGACTGAAAAAAGGTTCTAATTCTATAAAAAAGTTCATACTACGAAATCCTAACACATGAAATAAAAATACAAGGGGAATTTATAGAAATATTTCTCATAGAAGTGGATGGGTTATAAATATGTTATAATTTCATGAAACTGTAGACTTTCAAGGTGATTTTATTGCAATATAATGTGACTGAAGGTGAAAATAAATATATCCTTTATAATATAAATTCTTCTCACAACCTTTTTCAGTTACATTCATACTGTATTTATTTTTTTTGAATCAATGAATAACTAAGATATAAATTTAAAAATTCATTTATTAATATCCCATAATGAATGTTGATTAAATAGTGTTTCAATTAATTACCTTATTTAATGACATAGTGAGAATTATCATTGAGTTTTGTGAGAAGTTATATAATTATCCACTTATTGAGGAGATACTACACATCTTTCTAGATAGGTTTGATTTATTTATTTTTTGTGCATAAAAACTACGATCCCAATACAAATACATTTTAATAATTATGTAAAATCATACCAGATTATGAATAAAGAAAAATGAGTTCATTCAATAATAATAGAATCGCTAATATGGAAATATAATTTAGTGATTTTAAGAAACATAACATTAGATAAAATGTAGATGTTGATGTATAATATTCTGTTGAATAATAGGGTACTGAAAAGAAATTTACAACCCAATTTCATTCATTTAATAAAATTTAGTATCTGCTAGGGGAATATATTGGAGATATTTACCATTTAATTGTTTTAATTATTGAGGAATTTGATAATTTTATACATTTATCAAAGTATAAAAGAAGATGAAAAGTGTAAAGATGATGTTTATAAGATAAATAGTTCCTAAGGGAATAAATAATAAATTTCTAGAAGGTTTAGGATTGAGGAAATCCTACTCCAAAAAAGATTTATTAAAAAATTAATATACATATTCTGTTATAGTGAAGCTTTACAAAGGAGGGAATGTAAAACAAAACGATAAATTTCATTAGCAAGATTAGAGTAGTAGTATGGTGAAACAAAAGATCATATAGAAATGACAATGGTAATTTATCACTTATTTATTAAATCAGTATCTTGATTAACCTCCTTGTATACCTATGTCACTTTAAGATAAATCAAATCAACATGATGGATACCGTCAATCCAATGTGCTAACATATTCCGTTATACATTCTAGGAAAGATCTTTGAGAATTTTGACTACAATAATAGAATATGATTCCAACCAAAAATAAATAAAACCATAATACACATCATACCTTATCTCGTTTGTCATTCCACACAATTATGCTTCAATTGGACATTCATTTCCAATGAAATGGAAGAAACAACCCATAATGATTCCATGGTGATTGTGAAAAATTCCCCCACAACCAATGGGTCCGGGTGCACCTGAAGCTACAACATACACATTTACCTCTATCCATCCAAAAATAGGTTTTATCCAAATATTAAATTTATCCACTAATGGATTATTTTCCCTACCATTAAACCTAATTGATCTCAAAATCATAAAATTAGACACATCATTATTCATTTAACCAGTTTATAAATTGGATGAAATCATCATCATATAATGGAAATAAAAAATAAACTAGAATAAAATGAGGGATCATGATTATTAATAACAAAATAATCCCTTACCTTCCAGATAAATGATATAACACACACTAAAAAATCCATAAGGAGAGCATGTACATATTCACTTCTTGACGCCTGAAAAATGGAAAGTAGTGGTAGGTCAATGCATTGAGTATTCAAGATTCATTGAAACAATGCTTTCACATATTCCCATATCCTATGAGGTATACTACAACACACAAATAAATGGTCAGTGGAATCATATTCATGAATTCATAATTAATAAGCAGGTTCTAGATGCACCCTTGTGCGATGTACAAAGGACTGAATAGGTAGTCGACACTACAAAATTTTCCATATTAACAATATACTAACAGGGGGTATAAATTTGTTTTGAAGAAGAAATGTCAAGTTGGAATCATTTTTGAGTAACTACGTTGATTTATATATAATCCCCATGTGTTGAAACAACCATCCAAATTAGGAATCAAAACCAACATGTCAAAATTAGCATAGACCTACCTGGACACCAATATGGAAATATCAACAGGCGTCAAATTTAGTACCGCCAGACTACTCTGTAACATATAACTGGTGATATTATTCATAGAGATAAAGAAGTTTAAATCATTTATAATGGGATGAGGAAGCCTAGGGTGTTCCAACAGTTCAAATGCGTGTTCCTAGAAACCACCCATTTCGATCAATTCATGATCTCACCATAAGCCTTCTCAACTACTAGCCAAACCAATAAGGGAACATACATATTATAACCATTATTCAATTTATCAACATACTGGGATGAATGAAATTCCATATAGAAATTAGAGGTACAAAGAATCCTCCAAGTTAATTTTTTAATCATAGTGTCATTAAACATTTATAGGTATTTGACACTCATCCCACCCATGTTCATAGGGTTGATACATTCCTTCTAGGAAATTGTAACAATATTCCATTCATGAATAGTCCAAAAATAGATAAAAATGTGAATCATGTCATAGATATCTTTAATAATAATTCTAGGCCATCAAAATAGTTAGATGGAATAAACAAACATTGATATGATAATAGAATTGACCAAACAAATCCTACCAACCCGAGACATCATCTTCCTCTTCTAGGCTTCCAACAAATTAAAAAATTTCAGAGAGATAACCTCTATGTATCCCTTATTTACATACCCCAAAATAAGGGAAAACCTAGAAAAATAAATGGAAACAATCCCCCCTGCACTCCAAGATGAAGGACCACCCTATTATGCCTAGTAACCGGCTCTCCTTCTCCAAACATAATAGAATATTTATTCCAACTAATAAATTCACTATCAAAATCCACATAATATAAAAACAACCTTTTTATAAATTAAATGGTACTCCTTTAATTTATACCCAAAATACAGATGTAAACATCATATAACAAATTTTATGGGGAAAAAAATCTATCCCAACCCTCAGTTGTTGATAAAGACCAAGATTCAACAAATCAGTAATGACCTAACTCAAATAATCCACAGCAGCAGAAAATAAAATCCTAGATATAGGATCAACCTACCTAACCCCTATTGATCACTAATAAAAACCCCTTAGTGACCGATTAACACAAATGGACAGCCTAGAAATTTTCATGATAGAAAAAATCAAGAAAATAAATATTTCTAAAAACACATGCATCCTCAAAATAGAAATAAGAATTATCCAATTTATTTTCTCAAAAACATTTGAAATATCAATTTTAAAATCCATATTACCAAACTTTAACTTTATATTAATAAAATTCACACACTCAGAAGTAGTGTATATGAATATATGAATGTTCTTCCTAGGTTCATATCCAAATAGATTAGGAGAGATAAACCCCTTTGCAATATCACCGAATCTTCATGTCATAATCTTACTGATGCCCTTTGGTATAGAGTTCCCATTAGAAACAACCCTAAATTATATCATATCAATGAAATTATCTTTCTTTTGAAATAATTCAATGATGATAGTTTTCACACGATAAATAATCGATGAATAAATGAAAAATTCCCTTACTGCATTTATGACATCAAGATGAACTCTTTTCCAATAGAACAAAAAGAATTTATTAGTGAATCCATTTGGGCCAGAAACACATTCCATATTTATATAGAGGAGATAATAATTAATTTCTTTTACACTAGGGGCCTCAATGAGCCTCCAATTGTTGAGTATCAACAATGTTGGAATCAAATCGTTCAATAATTTTCCCAGTTTTATCCTCCCCACTATCCAAGTAAATATCTCAAAATAAAATATCACATCATTAAAAATTTATTTCTCAAAAATAAATAATGTAACATTAATTTTAAGATTAGTGAGTCTATTCCATGCCTTTTTCTCCCAATTCAAACTATGAAAAAATTGAGAATTACTATCACCCACTTTTAACCATTAGACGCTAAATTAGTTTCTGGAATGATTCTTGTTGAGAGTGAAAAAATTACCATTTTTATTTGAAGCTTGAAATTAGTCTTGAGAGGATACATTATGAGTATTAATTCTATTCTAAAATTATTTAGAAGAGCTTTATCCTCCTTAACATAAATTTCAGTACTAGAGACGGAGGCCTTACTCCATTCCACAATTCTGACTTTAACATGTTTGAATCTTTGTGTTAGAATTTTCCGAGGAGTTCCCATGTAATCAAAATTTAAGGAATAAAGTTATATTTATCCACACCCTATCAAAATAATCCAATAATTATTATAAATTTCTTTTAATGGGGCTGACTTTTATTTTTTTAGAGAAATTTCAATCCACATAGGATTATGATCAATGTGTAATTTTGAAAGATTGAGAACCTCGATATCCACTACATCATTACTTTCATCGAATTACACAAGGAATATATCAAATCTACTTACCTTACTCCCATTTATACTATACATATTCCACATGTAATCATATCCAACTATTGGGACCTCCACCAAGCCACATTAATCAATACAAGAGGTAATTTCCCCACTGAAATTCAATAGAAATTATTTCATGTTTTTTCATCTGGATAATAATAGTTTTAAAATCATCAAGAAGGATCCAAGTATTATACATAATTTATGAAATGGTTGATAAGTTTTTTAAAATATCTATTTTTAAAAGTATATAAATTAAAGGTATATACAAAGGCCATAGAGAGAATTTAATTGGTGATATTGTATAAGATGGTTATAGACTGGTTATCATTAAAGCATGAATTGATGATAAAACATTCATTCTTGAGGACCCATAAGGAATCCCTAGAATTATACATTTGATTATTATTGACAAAATAATTACCTACTAAACTCCATTTGAATGAAATAGAGTTCTAAAATTTTCATTCTAGGCTTAGAAATTCCAATAATATGGCGTATTTTGGTCATCATAACATTCCTAGGCGATCTGATAGTAGAGAATTCACAAACCCATGATAATTCTTTAAAAATGTCTTCATTTCATAGAATACATGATCCACATACTTACAACATCATAAATTTGTATCCTTTGTTTCTCAAGAATAGTTATTTCCATGAAACTATCACATTTTCTTGAATATGTATCATTAAATGAGGATTCATTTATGCATTTTTTAGATGAGGGTATTACACCTCCCCATTCATTCGAGGAATCACTATAAGAATAATTAAACCTGTTAGATTATTCATTAGTATTAATAAATCTCTCAGGAAACATCCTCCTTGCAACCTTTGAAGTGGACACCTGTAAGAAACTTAAAGGTTTATTTGAGGGAGTTATAAATTTAAAATTGTGAATAAAACCCAATTATGAGTGCACTACCTTCGAATATAGAATGATATCATAACTATAAACCAATTAACCATTGATAGAAATGATATAATCAGATTTAGTAGCAATGAAAAAATACAGTGATGTAACATTGACTTGATCATCTAGGTGATGCACAACAGTCTGCTCGAAACTCCCAATAGTAACATGATCAATAGATTTATTTCTGTGTGGTAGAGAAATATACAGATCATTCCCAATGTGCTACTTGATACATATAGAACTAACTTGACTAGTAAGTGTATTTTAATATGTTCATTTCATCTCATTCCTAACATTTCCAACAACATTTGAGGGTGAAACCAGGCCTGGTGATAAATCAGCAGCCTATGAATTGACACTCTCAGCACCAGGTTGTATAATATCTGGAGTAACAACAATTTCAGTAGAATTATCACCAGCTACAACAAAAGTTGTATCAACTGCATCAATTAAAGGGCTCCCCACATAAACAACCTCATAATAAAAAATAACATTTACATTATCAATAACTTCATCTTTATGTGGGACTTCATTTTAATTAATTGGACCCATTTTAGAATACATATCACTAGAGGATGAGGATATACCCTTATTATCTCTCCTCAACCAGGTGAAATCATTGTGATCCCAAAAATTAAAAAAGTTATAATGATTTTTCGTATTACATTCAGTAACAATATCCCCAAAGTAATGATTTTTTAAATATAATTTTGGCATTCATTGATAAAAATTTCATGATTGATTCTATTATCCCTAGCAGTTAGAACTACCTATTCAATAAGAGTTGTTGAAATTTAAACCTCAAAAATTATCCTCACATAATGACTGAATCTTTTATTATCCAATTTTTTATCTAACCGTATAAAATCACCAATAGAGAAAGAAACATCCCACATTTTTTGTGGGTGACAATAAAGCTAGTTCAGTTTTCATGCACAAATCCCAACCTATGCATGTGTATTTTTGGCATTACTGGAATAGAAATTATGATCCCATTCATGGATATGAGTAAATCCATGATTCAATGTTAATGAAACAAATCCACATGGATTCCTATTTCAGTCATCGAAATGGAAAACAATGTGATAAAATCAACGACCCATTCTTGTTATCTTCCATTCATCAAAGCCACAAATACAAGCAATACAATGATTAAGATCAAGGAATTTACAAGTCTTAGAGCATTTCAGAATCAAAACATGTGCAATAATTGAAAATTTTCATACATTGACATGTTCCTCTATAATAGTTCGGTTGGCCGACACATGAGAAATTTGAGCCTTCAAAATAATTCTTCCTGGATGGCGGAACATTACAATCCAAAAAAGAGATATTTCCCACAGATTTAACAATGATCGATGTGCGGGAGAAATAAAAATAGAGTTCTTGTTAAAACAGGAATACAAAAATTATCTATTAAATATAACTCAATTCAAAAAGTAGAAAAAAATTACATAAATATTTATTTCCAATAATATTTTTATAATGAAAAAATACATGATGAAAATTATCCAATGTGGAAAAATGATATTGAAAAAATTAAAAAGTTACATGTCGAATGAAGTAGATAAATACTAACATTGAAGTAGATATTAATGAAAAAAAATATTGATGTTTTTTGTTATAAACTAATGAAAATTGAGGGAGAATTGAATAAAATAAATTTCGAATTTAATAAATAAATATACGAGTTTGAAAAAATATTTACCAAAACATGGGTTGAATGGGTTTATGTGATATTTCAATTATAAGGTATCTACCGTATTTTGATGAAACCCATATCTAAAAAATTTGAACATTCTAGAAAAAAAATCAGAAGTAAATTTTCATATAAATTGAGAATAAAAAAATAGATATAATTAATTATATATTAAAAAATGGAAATTTTAGAGTTTTTAAATACATAATTTTGGAAATAATGACCATGAGAGACATATAGAAGGTGAAATAATATAGATAAAAAGTTTTATTTAATGAAAATTGTGATTTTTATGGTTACGAAAAGTATTTTTTATCCTGTAAAAAAACATAAAATGTAATTTTCTTTCCAATTATCAATATTTATATGAAAAATAGAGCAAGTATAAGAAAGGTGTTACCAACAATGATGAAGATTTAATGATATTAAATACCAAAAATTGAGTATTATTTTCAATAATCAATTTTAGTTGACGAAGAATGAAAAGGAAGTGAGAGGGAGTTAGATATAGAAGGCATACACATATTATCTTAAAAAGGAACATTCTTGTATGTTTGACAGTGGGGTTTTATCATACGATATGGGATTTGAAGAACATAAATTATGTATAAAAGATAAAATATGGTTTTATTACCCTTTAAAATAATCATTAATTAAAAATAAATGGTATGGTCCAGAAATAATTATATATGAAAATATACTATTGAATAAAACTCTATTGTTTAATGGGATGAATAATAATTTTATGAGTATATCTTCACTATGTGATGAATTAAATGAAGTGGTATTTCTAAAAAATGAATATTTTATAAATATATTAATGATGGATTTATTTTTATTAGAGGAAGACAAACCCCAGTCAATTTTTTTCAGGGTTGCAATGATGAAAATTCATTCAAATAGAGATTGATAAAATAAATTCATTTGTCGCATACAATTATTCATCACATTGAGAAATAAAATATGTGAAATCATACCCACATCAATTTATTTCATGATTCTAATATACAAAATTGATAGATAGAAATTGTATGTGATCCACATATGGAAATAATCTTTATTCACAACACATGAATGTAGAGATTCATTTGTGTCACCCATGGGAGCACATCCATTCATATGTTTGTGGACCTAGGAGGAAACAATTCATCAAATGAAGATACATATTTATACCGTTTATTTATTAAATGATTATTATTTAATGTATTATTTTTATGAAACATAAATAAGGGGCTTTAAATATGTTTATAATTTCATATATATTCACAAAAATAGAGTTCATAATCCTTGAGATTTTTGGGATAGATAATATTATTGAATTCAATATTAGACATTTTAAACCATACTATGGATGTTTTATTATTCTCCAAAAATTTAGGGAACTATATTCTAATATTAAAATTTAATTTAAGAACGAATGAACATATGTTTTATGGATATATATCACACTATATTGGTAGATAATGAATTATCTCTATTTATATTATAGAATGAATTTAGTACAATTATTCAGATTGAAAATTATAGTTTATTCTAGTCGAATTCATATATGAAAAAATATATTAATTTTTATAATAATTACTCATGATTAAAAACATTAGATTAAATTTACGACCATGTAATGTCGAGGTGAAATATGGAAATATGATGATATTTGAACAAATATTAGTGGAAGGTATCTTCTTTGGTTAAAATCTAACTGATAGAATATATTTTATTTATAATAAATAGATTTAAAATATTGTGAGTTTTGTTTACATGATTGTGTTGTAGGAATAAATTAATGATGTTAAATATAAAAAATAATGTTTTATAAGTGAATTTTAAGAATAAAAATTGGTTGATCTGTCAAAAATGTTTTTGAAAATATCTAATAATCTAAGAGAAATATTGGGGAAAGATGATGATTCAAAAACATTGGTAATGAAAAACAATTTTCATCAACCAATCTATGGTTATTAAAATAGGAGTTCCTTTTTATTGTTATTTTAGATCATGTATAATCAATTAAAACTAGAATAATGATGGGGGAAATAACTCATATCTCAGTGATTTATAAATTTTAGCTGAAGAATATAAAATAATATTTAACAAATTAACATTGGATCAATTCAATGAATGAAAAATTAGATTTGATCAAGAATAAAAAACTATGGAGTTGGTACCAAATTTAGGAAATGAAAATTTCATTAGAATAATATTTTTTTTATCTGAAAAGATAAATTAAAAATGAAAGGTGATAAGAAATTCAAAATAGTCATGTGTAATTTCTATTCATAGGTGTAAAGAATTTTATTTTATTATAATTTTTCATAGGTTTCTATGCATGGGAGTTGTAGATTTGTTTTATTTGTGTATTAAATAAACTCTAGATATTTATATTGAATTTCATGTTACTGTTCAACTAGGGTTAAAATAAAGAGGATTTGTAAATTTAGAAACCAAATGGATTCCATTTAGAGAATATAATTAATATATTTTCCTATATAAGAGGAAACTATATGGATTAATTGTAGCAGCCCAAACCCTAATGCCCCAGAGCTGTTGTATGCTGTCAGTTACATTTCCCTGTTTATAAGGAATCAATCCTTGAAAAACTGATTATTCTAGTAGTCTTAGAAAACTCGATACATAAATGATAATTTTATTAAAATCGATACACTAATTTCAATACTTTTTTATTCTAAAAAAATAAAAAAACTTCATGGATAACTCTATTTCATATAGTATATTATTTCATATATTTTATATTATTCTTTTTGAATTCTTATGGAAATAAACATAATAAGGGTGAGCTCAAATTCTTAGTAAGTAAAAAATATAGAAAAAGAAATAATGAATCAATAAGAGTAATAATTATGGCATGGAAAATAACTGGTGCATATACGAAGTAATCATCAAACTGAGAAAGAACTGAATAAACAATATGGAAATGTAATAACTAAAAATACATTCCGTTAATATAACTTGATAAGGGAAAATAAATATGCAAAGTATAAAACTAAAACATATAACATTTATTAATAAAATGAAATGAAATGTATCAATAGATATTTTGATGCAAAATCTAATGGATGAATAATAACTAAAACAATTCTGAGGTCAATTATTCCTTAATGGAGGTCATGTATAAGAAACATGAGTACCTATTACCATCAAGTCCTTTGACAAGATATTTTAAAACTAAGGGTAGAATCCCAGTTTCGCAAATATTAATCTCATGAGAATATGTTAATGCATCGATGAGCTATATAAATTTGGAATCCACCCATCATTTACAATCCATCTCATTCCTCATATTTAATAATCAAAATAACAGACATGTCTTATCAAATAAACCTAATAAATATGGAATAAGAATCTATCAAATAATTTTCAATGTAGGAACTGAATGTGCAACAATATATGATTTAGGAAATAGTAATATCCATGATAAATTTAATTTATTATTAGGATAAATTAAATGCTCAATGAGTATATAAAGATGGATATTTCAAGGGGACATCAATAATGAATCGAGGAAGTGAATGTGAATATTATCTTTTCCAAAAATAATAATAAACATCTAGAGGTCGAATGAGGATGGTGTCAATAAAACAAACCCAAGTTGAGTAAAATAAAGGGTTGTTGTCATTTATCAAATAACACATTAACAATTAATTATTTTTTTAAGTAAAATATCCCTTTCTACTAAAATACCTTTTGAAAATATTTTTCATTACAAATTATTTTTTGAAACTTGTAACGGTTTCTTCAAATAAATGATGATGAATGAATCTATACAACTCTTATGAGGGAAAAATAATATTCCTTTTATATGAATAAAGGTTAGAAAATGCATCATTAGGAAAGAGACAAGAAAATTAATATGAAACACTGCTAAAAGAAAAATTGGTTAATCATTTCTTTATGAAATATTTTTATATCATATTTGAAAACCTTATTATAAAACATGTTTTTTTATAATAAAATATATTCTCTGACTAAAGATAGATATATTGTCATGCTTTCTGAAAAAATGTTTCTAAAAAACATATTAGTATAAAAGATTGGAAAATGGTACTAACACATAAAATGGTCGTGAATAACGAGATACGAATAAAATTGTTTGTGGTAAAAAGGTCATATAATTTCCATGAATGGAAATTCCTTTAAAAGATTATTATGATTAGTCTGAAGGAAAATAATCTTCATACATTCTCAAGTGTCCCATACCACTTTGAAACATTTTTAAATAATAAACCTCTTGAAATAATAATATTAAATGAATTTAAAAAACATCATGAAGGAGAAAAGAATTCATGATATAATTTATCAAAATGTGTAGTAGATACACCACATAAAATAAGTAAGTGGTGAATATTACATTTTTCTCATGAATGTAAAAAGTGAGATGGAAATCCTTACTAATGTAGTAAAAAATTTTATAGAAAAAACAAAGGTAATAATCATTAATTAAAACATTTAAATACCATGAATCTAATATAATTCATGATATTTTATTTCAATGTGGTAGTAAGTACACTATATATAATAAATTATGTGTACAAATATTAATTATGCCTCACATAATGAAAATGAGACATGAATCCCTTACTAAGTGTTTCATTTCAGGTGAAATTATTTCAACATACAGTATGATAAATTTATAATAATTTTATACTTGATTCCTAATATTTATATTTTTTATAACTAATTTTATTTCACTTACTTACATGTTTTATAAAACTAATTAAACAATTATGTTTACATTGGCTTTCTTGACCTAATTCGGTCACTGTGTAAAAACAACTATTATTTGTCAACTATGGTCAAATGGGTCAATATATAACTTCTCTAGAATAATATAAATGTCAGAATTATCATATTTATACATAAATTATACTATTTAGTTTAGTCATTAAATATGGTAATTACAATGATCAAATGTTACAATCATAGAGACGGTAGGTTGTACGTATGCATGACTAACATTCTCATTTTTAAATGATTATTATGGAAAGAAGGTAAGTAAGATAAATCATTAAAGAATGGTCACTATATAATAAATACCCTTTTATTTAATCATGTATACCTATATATAGATTTATGTTTTGTAAAATAAATCACATCATGTCGAGGAGCCAGAAGTCTACATGTCCATGAGTGACGCTATCTCTTTTAAAGTGTGTTGAAGGGCAATAAAAGAGATGATATATATATATATATATTAAATTTCAAAAAATTTAATTATGTAATTAATATATTATTAGTTTTTTTCTGAAAACTTATGTTTAATTATATCTATTTATTTATACATTCCATATATTGTGTGAATGAATGAAATTTTATTATAGGGGCAGTTGTCCACACTTCCTCAAATGATGTCATCATATTAACATAAAATTTATAGTATTAAATTTATATATTATAATTTTTTTATAAAATTATAAATATATAGTAAATATCATATATAACATATATAAACTATGTTTACCTCCTACTTTCCACTATTATAGGGAGTAAGGGAAAATTGAACAGTCATTGTTTTTTGAGGCAGTAGTTTGTTGTACACAGAAACTCTATGATCGTTTCAATTAAATGGAGGTGTGTGTAAGTGTACGAATAGAACATATAATAAAAAGTAATTTTATCTTTATGATTCTATTTTTGTTTTATTTTAATCTAAAAAGGAGATTTTAGTTGGTGTAGAATGGTAATGAAGATAAAAATCCTGATTGAAGGTGTTACCACATAATTGGGTAACTTCTTTTGGTTTATAATAAGTGGATTTCTTAGGAGGATTTCAACCCTAAAGAAGGATTCATGGTCAAGGGGAGTATTTTTGGTAATCTAATTGGGAATTTCATGGATGAAATTGGGAGGTTTGACAGGTGTGAGGAATTGGTACAAGTGGTGGCCTTTTATAGGGAAGTAAAACGACTCACATAGTATTTTTTTTTAAAAGAAGTTAGTTGTGAACAAGTTATTACATAATAAAAATAATAAAAAAACAACCAAATACAGTAATTTAAGCTTCATGTTCGAGATATGGCTGTCAAATTGGTTTTGGATAAGTGGCTAGGTCGTTTGGGTAATTAAATTAAAGACTTAGTCCTTTATTAAGCCAGATTTTGGCCTAATAATTGTAATTAATACTAATCAAATTCACTAATAATTTTGGTAAAAAAAAATTTTATAAATTTTATAAATTATAAATTATGATGATTCCAAATATGGAACCCATTTTTCCTAATTCCAATCACAAATGTGGTATAAATTAATGCGTAGTTTTAAATTAACAAACGTAAGAAATTTGGGTATATTTTATAGTCAATTTCAATGTGATTTTTTTTTTGAAATGGGATAAATCAGGTTAATTGATACAAATATTATCTAATTACACATTAAAAACAAGTAAAATTACATTTTACCCTTATCAATAAAATATATTAAAAATCTGTTTTAACTGAAAATTCAGTATTTTTAAATTTTCATTAAAATCGAATTGTCTGAGATAAATATAAAAATTAAACCATAACCTAATTTTTATGTTAAAATTTTGAATATGATGTTTATATTGACATATTTAACCATTTAATGTGTTAAAATTCATATTTAAAATGGAATTTCCTTTAAAATGAGGTAAAATTGCCTCTATATAAATATAGGATTTTATGTTTGAAATATGGTTTGTTCTTATATTTTTTTGGTCAAAACTAATGGATTAATATCAAAATAAAACATTTAATAAGTAAAATATATATTTCATTAAAACAATTAACAAATTATAAATACTTTACTTTGTTATGGTAAAATAGATTCGTGAGCATAAAAATGGTTTTATACAAAAAAACCTTTTTTTATATTCAATTAGTTCCTATATTCATTTCTAATTAATTTTTAACCTATTAATTATTCATATATTATCATAAACCATATAGCTTCATACTTTATTTAATACCATTTATAACCACTAACATAGTGGCTATGTTATATTGTATTATATCAAATAATAATATTTTAATAATACATTGTTTTTTGAAGAACCTGGCCTTGAGTGTATCACAAAGTTTTGAGGAAGGTCACTCTTTCATGTAACACAATCTATCGAGAAGGTTCGCTCTTATGTGTAACACAAAATATAAATAATGTTCTCTCTTATGTGTAAAACACTCTAACTCGGTGTTTCAGGCATATAGTCTATTGTAAATAGTACACATACTATAAATTATACGGATATTATATTACCTTGTATTCTTTTTTTTTCGCGTGTCATACACACTATGGAATATGTGGTTCTTACTTATGATTTTCTAGGATTCACATTCCCCTAACATTATTTAAATTCAATCCTCGCAATTTAAACTCGATTATAGTGATAAATTGTTTAATACATCCTGTGTTTGAAATTCCACTCCTTGAGAAGGGTTCATATGTAATACTCAATAAAAGAGTGATTTTAATGTACACATATCACATGTAATACCTTGTAACTAGGTCTCTAAGCCGAAGAACATCAATTGAAATATGAGATATTTACTTGGAGGGAAAATGTAAAAATTTACTGGGATTGAATGTTGTCATCAATCTTAAACAACTGAATGATAATTGGAAGTTTGAGGGCTTCAAAGCAATAAATCATTGATGATTTAATTGGCCATCAGTTCAACATAAATTTATGTATTAAGAAAACATTTTATATCTATTTAATTTTACTATTGTTTGGTAAATATTTTACTGACAAAAAATATAATGAAATATTCTTACAAGATAGGTTACAATCTCATATGAACAATCCTAACTATTGGTTTTTCTTTTATCCAATTGTAATAAATCCCTTTACTCTTTTATAATTAATTTCCAAAAATGAATTTTTTATTCATAATGAACTAAAAGAAAAATTTAATGGATCATATGTCTTATAAAAGAGTGACATTTCATACTATTTTCATTTAACTATGTCTTAAAATAAACATGGTTAATGGATTAATTTATAATCCGCCAATGTGTTTATACTATTTCATCATTAATATTTATTTATTAAATTTTTTAACTAAAAAAATTGAAAATTAACATGGAAATTACATAGGTCAGATGTTGGTGTGAAACCATTATCATCCTTCAGCCATGGGTTCATGACCCATAGCCTTGTTGGAGGTTATTGTTTATCACTCATCTTATAGGTGGTCCTTTTATAAAACCATGACAACATATTTTTGAGAATATAAATTATGGATATCCTTGAAATTAGATTTATCTCTAAATAGTATTTTATCTAATGTTTTCAATACAACCACAATATATAATTACTTCATCCACTTATTTCCACATAGATCCTTCCATGGTGTAGATTTTATCCTCTGTGAAAGGGAATAGACATGGGTAATGTCTAGGTTCCCTATATTTACGAAGATAAAATTTAAAGGATCTGTTAAGAAAATCGTTATTTCCTTCTATAATATTGTTCCTTTTTCCTCAGAAATCATTTTCTCTATATCCTTCTTTCCCATACATAAAGAATTTACATTTTCCTTTGAGACACTTTACTAGGCATCTCCTTCCACACTTCTCACATGTCAAAGGTTGATCCATATTTTCTACACAATATCCACCACTCGAGCTCTTATCATCCTATATACAACTCTTCTTTAGTGCATAGGTATGTACTTTTAATAATATTTTGGGAAAATTGGTTTTTAATAAACATGATATCCTTCACTCATATCAAATAATTATTCAGTTTCCCATATTTAACACCTTATCCTTCATGTTCGGTGTTAACCTTAATCCTTCGGGTTTTAGCCATTGACTAAAACCAGAAAGAATATTGTAATCTATAATAGTCATAGTGAGAAAAGTGTAAAATTATATATAATATATCTAAATCATCACACCTTATTTTTAAATCGAAAACACCTTAGGTTTATACTTGATTATTCATTGTCAAAATACATTCAAATGTTTCATAATGATTTGTAAAGAAAATGAGGATTGTCTTAAGAATATCACATGAGAGTGTCAAACCAGGTGTACAGTAAGTATCATTTTCGTTTACTAGGCCACCCCATGTCAGGCCCATAACACATTTTTGGAGTTGTTACTCCTTATTAGATCTGTTCCAAAACCATGTTCACTTGTAGTATCCATACAAGGATGTAATTATATGAAGAACCACATAATCCAAACTTCCCCAAAATTTTTGTGTTTTCATTCACACTTATCCTAATATTTTATCTTATGTTTATTTTCTCTAACATATTTTTTTCAATCTATGTCCCAAAGATGATACTAAAACTCCCTTTGAGAATAACTATAGTGACCCAGGACCTTGAAGCTTAGATCCTGTATCTAATATCAATTAAAATAGAATTATTACAATTAATTATTCAATGAGGGACCAATATGTTTATTATTCTTGGAAAAATATTTAGATAAATGATAATTTTATTTTAAATGGATACACATATTTCGACCTATTTTTCTACTCTAAAAAGTAAACAATGTTGAGGATAACACTAATCCATTTAGTATATTCTTGTATATCATTTATTTTATGCTTCATGGATTACTAGGGAATGTAACAAAATAATGGTGAGATCAAATTTAAAATAAGGGAAAAATATAGAGGATGAAATAATTAATCAATGATAGTAATTATTATGACATGATAAAAACTGGATATATATTCCAACTTGTCATCCAACATAAGTGAAATTGAAAAAACAATATGGTTATTTAATAACTGGAAATACATTCCATTAAAATAACTATATAAGGAAAAATAAATATGGAAAGTTATTAAATTAAAATACTTGTAATTCATTGATGATTTAAAATAAAAATTTCCCATATATATGTCGATGCAAAATATCATGGATGAATAACAACTGAAACTACTATAAGCTCAATGATTTCATAATTGAAATCTTGTACAAGGAACATGAGGACCTATTAGTAATAATACCATTCACAATATGGTTTAAATATAATGTTATAATCCCATTTTCATCATTATTAGTCACATTAGAACCTTTTGATGCATCAAGGTGATAAAAAATGACTGATATCCACCTGTCATTTACAGTCCAAATAACTCCACATATTGAATAATAAAAATAACTAATATCCCTCATCAAATAACTTTTTTGAGAAAGGAATAAAAATCAAATAAATAACTCTCAAAGTAGGCACCATATGTGCAATGGTATATAGTTTTGGGAATTTTAATATATATGAAAAATGTTATTAATAATTAGGATAAATTAAATTCTCAATGATCATATGAAGATGAATATTTTAAGGGGACTTCAATAATGAATCATGGAAGTTAATGTGGATATTATCCATGTATAAATCAATAATAAAGCAACAATATGATGAATTAGTGTGGTAGAAATACAAAAAACCCATGTGGTTTAAAATATAAGGTTTTTGTCAATGATGAAATAATATATTAACTTTTAAAAACATTCTTGAGGAAATTATAATTTTCTTTTGAAAACCATTATAAAAATACTTTTCATTGAAAATAATCATTTTAAACATGAAAATTAGGCTTCATGTAAAAGATGGTGGATGAATCCTTTCATGTCATATGAGGTAACAAATGATATTCATTTTGTATACAAAAGGCTTTGAAAATACCTGATTAAGAAAGGGGAAAGTAGATTCTGTTGAAACATTGGTAAAACTAAGAAGGGTAAAAATTTCATTACCAAATAATTTTAAAAAAAAATTAATATTTTTTTAATAAAACATGGTTTTTTGAGTAAAATAGTTTCTCCAACTAAAAAGAGGTAAAAGATGAGTTTTCCAGAAATTTTCTTTTAAAAAAATCATATTACCAAATAGTGGGAAAATGGTACTAAGATTTAAAATATTAATGAATAAATAAATAATAATGAATGTGTTTTTGTAAAAGTATTATATAATTTCCTTGAATGTAAATTCCATGAAAATTTCATTTGTATTAGTCTTGATGAAAATAATCTTTAATCATTCCAATGTGTCTCATACAACATTGAAGCATTTTAAAATCATAAACCGCATTAAATAAAAATATTAAATGAATGTATTCAATACCCTGAAGGAAAATGAATTCATTATAAATATATTCAAATGATAATTTGGTAGACTATCTAAAAAAATTAAGTGGTGAATATGATATTTCTCTCACGAATGTAAAAAGTAATATGGAAATCCTTACTAATGTTGTAAAAAATTTATTAGAAAATCCAAAGGTAATAATGCATAAATAAGACATATAAATACAATAAAGATGGCACAATTTATGATATTATATATAAATTTGGTAGACATTACACCATATATAAGAAATTAGTTTTACAATAATTAAGAATGCCACACGTAATGATAATGGGAAAAGAATCTATTACATTGTGTTTCGTTTCAGCTTAATGTCCTTTAGCATCCTATAAAATAGAATTTTTTAATTTTATACTTTACTCATAACCTTTTAATTGTTTATAATTACTTTTATTTCACTTATTATCATGTTGTATACATATAATTAAATAATTAATTTTACATCGGTTGTTTTGAAAAAATTATATTTATGTGTCAAAACAACTATTGTGGGTAAAAAATGGTTAATTGGGTAATTATATAACATATCTAAAATAATAACCATGAAATAATTATTATTTTTATAAATCAATTATACTTTTCAAAAAGTCATTAAATATTATTATGAAAGTGATCCAGCATTTAAATCATAGAGATGGTAGGTCGTACGTATGCATGAGTAACATTCCCATTTTTAAATGATATTTGTGGAAAGTATGTTAGAAACACAAATATTTCATGAATTATAATTATATAATAAATACCATATTTTTTATTCATTTGTACTTATATATATAATTATTTTATTTAAAATGATTCCATCATGTTGAGGAGGTGGTAGTCCAAACGTATATGAACTACGTTATCTCTGTTAATGTGTGTGATGTATAATAAAGGAGATGATATATAAATATATATATATATATAGATATCTATATAATATTTCTAGAAAGATAATTACATCAGTAATATCTTTTTGATTTTGTGTATGTCACATATGTTTAATTATAGCCATTTATTTGTATATTCCAGGTATCATGTGAATGAATCACATTGCATTGAGGGGGTTGTAGTCAACATTTCCTCAAATGATGTTATCATATTAATGTAAAATTAAATGTATAAAATTTATTTACTAAAAAATAATAAATAATTTTAATGAAAAACTAAATATCTCATATAACATATATAAACAAATTTTTCATCGTAATTTCCATCATGGGACGTGGTAAGGGAAAATCGAACAATCACCCTTTTGTGAGGTAGTAGTTCACCATACACAGAAAATGTATGTTCTATTTTATTATATGGAGGAATTTGTAAGTTTATTTTGAACACTCATAATAAAAAAACTCTTATTATCATTATTATATAGTTTTTATATTAGTGGAAAAAATATATTTTAGTATGTGGAAAATGGATATGAAACTAAAAAGTATGAGAGAAGTCGTTACCTATTAATTGGCTAACATCATTTGGTTTATACCAAAAGGCATCCACCGTAGGGTTTATTACATAATAGAGGCTTCATGTTATATGGTATTATTTTTTGGAATCTATTTGAGAAGATATTGGATGAACGTAAGTGTTTTGAGATATGTTAGGAATGGGTAGAGGTGGTGTCCTTTTATAACGATGAAAAAGGAATCACTTGAAATTATTGAAAAAAAGTTTTGTGTGCACATGTTATTGCCTAATCAAAGTCATAAAAATCGAAAAAAACATAGTAATGAAATTCCCATGGTAGGTATATGTGTATTTAATTGGTTTTGAACAAGTACCTAGGTCATTTGGTCACTTAAATTAAAGGATTATACATTTATTGAATTAAATTTTGTCATAATAATTGTAATTAATTTTAATCACATTCACTAATATTGTTGGTCATAAAAATCATTACTTATGAAAAATTAAAAATTATGATGGAATCCTTTTCGCAAAATTCCATTCCTTGAAGTGGTAGATATAAAAATAAAATTAATCTCAGAGATGGAATGACACAATTGGTTTTTAAAGAGAAAACCTTTGAATGTTGTATATGTTTCTATAGTCAATTTCAATGAGAAATTAATTATAATGACCTAAATTGGATTAATGGATATAAATATTATCTAATTAAACATTAAGACCAATTAAAATTATAATTTACTATTTTAAATAAATTATTTTAAAATTTTGTTTTGAACTAAAATTCAGTATTTATAACAATTCATTAAAAAATGAAATGTCTCAGAATAATATCCAAATTTCTTCCTAACATAATTAGTATATTTCACATTTAAATATTAATATTATTTTACCATATGAAATCAACTAAAGTGCCACAATTCAGATTTAAACTAGAATTTCTATTCAAAGGAGGTAAAATTTCCTTTATAAAAATACATGGTTTTATATGTGAAATAGGGTTTGTTCTTATATTTTTCTCATAAAACCTAATAAATGAATATAAAAAATCAATTAAATAAATAAAATAAATATTCATTTAAAATAATTAAGTCATTTTAATTACTTTAATTAATTATGGTAAAACAACTTCGTAAGAATAAAAATGGTTTTATACAAAATCATTTCGTTTATATTCCATTAGTTCCTGTATTCATTTATAATTAATTTTTGACTTATGAATTAATCTTATATTATTATAAACCATATATTTTTATAAGTTAGTTAATAATATTCATATCTTCTAACATAATGGCTACATTATATCATATTATAGCAAATAATAATATTTTAATAATACATTATTATTTGGGGAAAACTCAGTCTTGCGTGTAACATAATCATTTGAGGAACGTCACTCTTACATGTAACACAAACTATTGAGAAGGGTCGCTCTTTCATGTAACACAAGCTAATTAAAAATGTCTCTCTTATGTGGAACACACGCTAACTTAGTGTTTCATGAATGAAATATATTGTAAATAGTAAACATACTATAAAGTATACAGATCTTATGTTACATTACTCGTTTTTTGTCACGTGTCATACATGTTATTGAATACAAGTCTTTTAGTTATGTATTTCTGGTAGTCTCATTAATGGATTCATCTATAGCCTGTTATTTAAATATTTATTCATACTTAAAGGTTCATAAGTCTATAAAATTAATAGTGGAAAACAAGAACAAAATTTCTTAATATAGACACGTATCTTTTACAATTATAACCTCAATAAATGATTTCACATTTTTATAAAATTAAGAGAGTGTTTTATAGAAGTTTTATATGGAGATGAAGTATTTATTTTAGCTGTCCAAGAGCGGATGGATGAAATATTTATTTGGTTTTCTATACATGGTAATATTTTATTATAATAATAGAAATATACCAGAGATATTTTTACAATATCTAGAATTGATGACTAATATTAGGTTACTGACCATTTCTTATGGGAAATATTCTATAACAATTAAATAATGAACTGATCTTTTTTAAAGAATGTTTGAAAAATTTATTGGTAGTTTATTCTACTTGATAGAATTATAAATAGATCACGTGTACTCTATTAAACTTTTTTCTAAATTATAGAGTGAACCAAAAGAATAAAATATCATCAATGAAAATATATTACATAGATAAATCATATTCTTGAAATATTTTTGTTAAAATATTAAAAAAATAGAAGAACTAATCTATTTTGAAATACTGATGTCGATTAAGATATAAATAATGATGATAGAATGATTTCATATTGTTGTGTATTATCTAAAGGAAAAATCTTTCTGAAACATGACATAAAAAGGATTTTTTGTGACCTTGAGTATTACTGAGAGAGTGTATTTATTGAAAATGTATTAAAGACACAATTAATGTGGTTGAATAATACACTAAAGGATCTCAAGGTGAATTTTATGTTTTTTCTTCTCATGGTATTTGATAATAAAATTTCTATTAATATATAAATGATTCATATTATTTATTATTCATTAAATCAAATTGATATCAAATATGAAGATATCATTAATCATGTGAAGTAAAAAATTTTAAAGATTTAATTTGTTCCAAAATTAGTAAAATATGATATTGGTTCACTAAACCACTACTGTAGTATTTATTTTAGAAAGTTTAGTTGTTATTAGGTTTTCAAACTCAACCACATCATGGATAAGGAATGGTTATTCAATCCCCACTCATTTTTATCTTTTAATTTTTATTATCAAAGGGTTAATATAAAAACATAAATTTATATAAATTTATATCATTAATATTAATTAAAAAGATGCGGTTTGTTTTTTAAATGGTTATACTAAGAGTTTAGCTTGTATGTGTGAGTTATAAACTCTTTGAACATTTTATTGAGAATTTATAAGGGAAGATTAAATACATAGGGTCAATGAAACAGATTTGTGATGTGCAAGAAATTATCTCACGAAATGGATTAGTGAAGAAGTGAATTTAAGTCACCTTATTTAAAAATATGCTATTATTATAAAATTATCTTATTTTCAACACCTAGTTCGCAGGAATATGATTATAATTATTAAATTTATATTAACTATGATTTTTAGTAATTTTAAATAATGATGTATGTTAAATTGTTTTTAAAAATTATAATGGAACACATTTTTGTGGACAAGAGTTTATTAAGTGACATGATAATATTGAGATTCAGTATAGGTTTGGGGAGTTTGTTATGTCCTATGGGAATTTGATGATATAATGAGATTTAGATAATTAATTCAATGATTAATGAAGTATATAATTTTCTCATGATTTCCAATACATAAATCTTATTCAAATTTATATTAAATAACTCATTATATGAGATGATTTTTTAATATTTCTAGAATTGGTGGAATAATATTTGAGATAATATTTTTTTTGTTTAGAAAATTTTATAGAGTATTAAAATAAATCACACATCATCATGTGTAATCATTCCATAATAATTTATATATATAAATAATTCATATGGAGAAAGAACTAAGCCTGGTAAAATAAACACAACATTTGGAGAGCCCATGTGTTTTTATAGCAAAAGTGTTCTATCAAAAATGGAATGGGATCTATGTATGAGTGATTTAATACTTTGATTATTTCATAAGATTTATGTTTTTTTTGATAAATTAGTGTTGTTGAAACTGAATTTTTAGTACCATGATTTAAGAAATTAAAATAATTTTTTAACTATTTTTAATGAAATAGAAACCAAGTCATGATTTAAAACATGGAATTTCCATGTTTTCACCATTTTGGTGGGTTATGGAAAGTAGCTCCAAAAAAATATTATTCCACACCCTAATATAGGATGATGTAGTTCTTTTTTATTGTTGTTTCAGCCTTATTATAATTAATTAGAGTTATGATCTATACTATTTAGAGTTAAAAATTGAAATTGTAATAAAACATGTGATATCACACAATAATTAATTAGATTTTGAGAAATGAAAATGAAATGTGTACCATAATGAAGCTGTTCAAACCAAATAGTTGGAATAAGCTGAAGGAAAACATATTGGTAACACTATTGTGTATGACGTCTTACTATGAATTATGTCGTAGTCCATATTTCATGATAATGATAATATAGATCCATTAGTGATCCATGGGATTCTTAAAATTGATCCATTATGACTATAAAATATATCCAAGGGAATATTTATGTCTGGTGAAGATCCAAAAAATAATGGATAATTCATAAAAGTAGAAATGAAGTTAAGGGATGTAGTGAATTGGAATTTCAATTTCAATTTATAATTCCAAGACTGTTATGTAATTTTTATTTGATAACACCTTATGAACATGATTATTTTATTTGATAATCTAATATATAGGTTAATATAGATTAAGAGTGATGTAGATGAGTGTTCTTAATACTATGAAACTAGAAGATATATATGAATAAGAGGATGTACAAGGGGGAGAAAAAAATTAATAACTTGATATATGATTTACTATGTTGAAGTATATATTTTTGAAAAATGTATATTAAATATTTTTTGAGGGGTTTTGATTTATAATTGTTTATATACAAATTTTGTATCTAGTGTTCTAGGATAATCCCTTAATCGATTCTAATCCACAAGGTGGTTCTAGTGGAATTTTTGATCATTGGACTTATGAGATCTTCCAAAATATAGAGATGGTCAATTTGAGTTTTGAGCCTTGTAAAATATTATATTCAATATTTTTTTGTGAAATAGTTATTTCTTAAGATATATGTAATTATCTATTCATTTATTTTATCATATTTTAAATGTTTTCTTCAAATATAAATGTGAAATGGATTGAATTCCTGGACATAACACATTCTCAATGACTTATCACTTTTTTTGGGACCCATTATGATATATCATATTCATATTAAGAGTTAATTTTAATAAAATGTCAATAGATAGGTACAAGATTGAATAAAAGTAAAATTTGCGTTTATTTTGAAATGTTTTAAATGATTAATTAATTAATAATTCATTGAAGCGATGTAAATCTAAATAAATTTTTAAAAATTAATACAGATAATGAGTTGAGGTTGTGTAAGATATATTATGTTTCCCATAATGAGTAATTTGATGTTTTGTAAGATTCTCTATGTGTTTTTAATAGTTTGATAGATGTCTGAGTAATTCATCAAGTTATTTGAGAATTTTGTTATATTAGTTTATGTAGAATGAGTTGTGTTGATAAAATTTTGATATAAAATAAGATAGTTGTGGAATGTTAGAGTCGATACAAAATAATAATCCATATCTTTATATATCATTATAAGATTGTTTTTACCTTTACACTACATATATAATATATTGGGAGGAAGAAAATTATGAAAGTACACATGTAAGATTAATTCATACTGATACGTAAGAAAAAATTTATATTTATAAAGGAGATGAAAAATCTAACAGAGAGTATCAAAGTTTAACAAGGAAAATATTTAAGTTAAATATAGTAATAATATTTAATAATTATAATATTTAATAACATAATTCAGATTATATTTTAGGTTAATTATACATAACCATAGTTTTTAGGAGATATTTATGATCAATCAATATATGTTATAAATTTCAATATATTTTTCTCAGGTCACTTATGATTGTAAATATGATGAATCTATATATTTATTAATTTTAAAAATATAATTACACTTTATTAAAAAGACATGATTCTTGATGTTAATTAATCATTTATATATTGTAAATATTACAACCTAATTTGGATCCTTTCGCCATAATTATTTTTTGAAAAGAACATATTCTCATTTACAAGAATCTCAAGAATTAGTAGAATAAAAATTTAATAAAAACAATATTTTATATGAAATAAAATGAATGATATAATGTGATGATATTTTAGTTTCATTGGGGGAGAATTATAATTAATTAAGGTTAATTTAATATCCATATAGAAATATTGATGTTTGAACTTTCTCATGATATTATTTTTTCTAATTTCAAAAGATGTTAACATTTATTTTAATTTTTATAGAGATTTTTAATTAAAATGGAAACCAATACATTTTTTCAAATATTAGATTATAAAAGAAAAATATTGATTAATTTAAATTTTTAAGAGAGAGAGAGAAGTAGTATAACACTAAATCAATTGAATATCATTAGAATTTAATAAGATGTTAAGTGAGAAATTTAGAGATATAGACCTTCTCCTTAACATATTAAATGTTGAAGAAGAGTAAGAAGATACTAGAGATGATGATTATAATTTTTATACAAAATATTATTTTCAAGGGAATTTAGATATGTAAAATATAATTATTATCATATGGCTCAAAAAATACTATGTTGTAGGAAATATATTTATAGGATATTTACAAAACAATTCATTTGTTTTATCGATGATGATAAATATAAACATGATACGATTTTTGTCAAACATAGACTGTTGAGAAAGTGTTGTTTTAAACAATATATATTGTTTTTATTTAAAGAGGGAGATTGTTGAGGACAATACTTTATCTCTTTATGATGATTTTGATGCTCACAAATACCCTTAATTAATTTATAATTAATTGATTTATTAATTATATTTCAGTAATTTTCTATTAATTTTTCATTTATGGAAGGAATATTTAAGTACTTGAACAACGAGATTTAATTGTTAAACTATTCGCATTAGCGTGTTCTGGAAACACTGTTTATGCTCTACATATTCAGGAATTTCTTAAGCGTGTTCTGGAATCAATGTTTGTACCCTACGTGTGGAAACATAGTATAAATAAAGGAACCTACTATTTACATTTCATGTTATTAGAAAAGTATGATTAATAAACCATATGTTATAGGAAAATTATGAAAAAGAACCCTATGTTAGGAAAGAATCCTACGTTTGGGATATTAGAATAGTATGGAAGGAGAACCGTACGTAAGTTTTAAACATTATGTTTGTTTCTAAAATGTATGGTTCATCAACCTTACTTTTGTAAACAACCGTACATTTCATAGAAAAGTATGAATCATGTACCTTTTGTTTAGAAGACTATAAAAGTATGGGTCATTTATCATACATTTGAATGTTGAAGAGAAATGTTGGGATGACCAACTCAACGTTTGTGATCAACCATACATTTTCAACTTTACATTTGAAGGCTGCATCATCAACTTTAAGTTTGTGATCTACATTACGTTTAGAGTATGCATACTGTACAACTCAACCATACGTTTGGAATTAGATAGTTTGAAGTTGATATTATTATTCAATGTCTGCAAGCAAATTATCAGGCTGATTTTAAGCCAGATTAAATGATGATTTTAAAGCGTGTATTTGAAAAATTTAGATTCATTTAAGGATCAAATTAAAAGGATATTTTCATGGATAATTACAAGGAGAGTTATGAATACTCTGTAAATTCAAATGTTTGAATTATCAGAGTAAAAAGGTGAAGATTGTGGATATGATTTTTGTAGAGTAAGTATTCGTTACATATGTGTTTTTAAGGTATGTGTAAGTATGTTTTTGAAAAAAAGTGATCAAGAACATAGGAGAATATATATCTATCAAAATAAAAGATCTATTTTATGATATTTTAGAAGAGAAGAAAAAACAGAGTCAATAACAATCTACATTTCTATTTATTATGAAGAGTGATAAAAGCACTATTTGTTAAAGAAGAAGATACATGGCAAAAATTCACTTATTTGACATTGAAGATCAATTTTGAAACTTATACTACTGAAGTTGCGATTTATATTTCTATATCTACTGCAACAGGATCGACTCAGAATGACTCTTTCTTGAAGATCATTCTTTCTGAAGATGATGATCCATTTACTGTTAATTGAATTCTTTTGCAATTGTGAATAACAATAGGAAGAGTATTTTTCAAAGAGAAAATACTTTTTATCTTGAGTGACCATCATCTCGTTCTAAGCTGTGTAGGTTCTTTGATTGAACTAGAAGGCTATGTTTTGCCTTAGATTGTAAAGGTGTCAACTACCTGCACTCAGTTGTTGAAAGGTATGTTGAGATGAGGATCAGATTGTGAAAATCACCAAGCTCGTGGAGTAGAGCATTGGTGGAGTGGACTAAGGGCATTCTGTTCCTTGAACCACTATATATCATGTGTCCCTGCATTTCATATTTCCATTGCATTAATCTATCTTATTAATGATAAAGGATGGAACATGATATCAAAAAGATTTTTGAAAAGAAAAAATTCACCCCCCCCCCTCTTGTGTGTATTTGATATAGTCTTGATCCAACAATTGGTATCATAGGTTGGGTTTTTGATAAAGCTCTAACAAGCTAAAAGAGATTAAGGATTATATGCAAAGAAATATGACTGATACAAGAGAGAGAATGTCTATGGTCATAACACCATACTTCAACGGAGAAAACTATGGATACGGGAAGTCGCGAATTATTATCTATCTGAAAACCCATGGATAAATAGTATATTCTAAGATACTGACTCTATATGAAATACCTAAAAACATGTAACATGGATTGTAGCTACGGAAGTAGAACTTGACATGAACTCGAAGGCAATGAATGAAATTATATGTGGGATAGGACCTGTTGAATTTAACAGAGTGTCTCAATGCCCCAACATCATATGTGATGTGTCAAACTATTGTTGTTTCTTATGAAGGAACTAACAATATCAGGGAAATGAGATATGCTACTTCCAAGCATAAATTTGATACATTCATAATGGTTGACGGTGAAATAATTACTCAAATGAATGGAAGGTTGACATAGATTTTCAATAATATAAAATCTTTGGGAGACCCAATCAAACAAGCTGATCAAGATTTAAATTTACTGAGAGTACTACCTACTAAATGGAATGGAATCTCTGCTTCAATCAGACAATCAACACCTATCATAGACTTAACCCTGAGATAACTGATTGGAACACTAATGATGTATGAAGATGAAATGAAATATGAAGTAAATGAGCATAAAGTGCTTATCAAGAGAGATGACACTGCCTTGAAAGTGTCATTACAAAGCAAAAAGATTAAGAAAAGGATAAAAGTGAAATCAGAAAGTTCTGATTTATCAAATCCTGATGTGGAACAGGCTCAGCTAGCCATAAAATTCACTAAATTCTATATAAAGAATAAGGTCTTTAGAAAATGCTTCAAAAAGGATTACAAGAATGTCAGATGTTATAGGAGCAAGAAAATGGGGCACATCACACCTCACTATCCATAGTTAATTGAAGACAAGAAGAATAAGTTCTTCAAAAGGAATGATTATGAGCATAAGGAAAGTAAAGAAATGAAAGATACATGGAGTGTATCTGAAGACTCCAATAGAACTTCTGAATCAGACTTAGAAAAGGAAGAAGTAAATTTTAAATCCAACATGTGTTTTATGGCAGAAACAAATGAGGTACAATCTTACTACTCTTTCGACCCTAGTTATGAATCTATTTACTCTAATGAAAAACTTTTATCCTACTGCAATATACTTGAAAAAATAGGATTCTCTATTTAAGAAGAATAAGTCTTTAATGAACATTCTCAAATGTGTTTCAGACGAAAGAGATACAATTCTAAATCAATTTAATAAGTTAACTGATAAGTATAATTCAATAAACATTGACTATATAGATCATGAAGCTAAAATCAAAACACTAGAAAAAGAAGTAAAAATATACAAAAGTTCACCCCTTATTTTTACCAAAAGAGAAAACTGCTTGAATGAAATTCTTGGAAAAACTATTATTAAGACAGAATGATTGGAATTGGCAGTAAAGGTGAAAACCCTAATTTGTACCAGAATTATTTTGTTCCAATCTCAAGAAGATTAAATTGTAATTTATGTGGAATAAGGGGACATATTTCTAAAAACTGTTTCTTAAGATAACCCCAATTTAGTGGTATTAAGAAAGGTTTTATTTCAAATAATTTATTTGATTCTATTGATTTTAGAAAAACAAAGCAAGTCTAGATTCCCAGATCATTGTTGGCTAACACAACTGGACCCAATAAAATATGGGTACCATAGAAACTTGTTTAAATGCCTTTTCAGGAAGCATGTCACAGAAGAAGAAAGTACATATGGTATATGGATAGTATATATTTAAGGCATATGAGTGGAAACTCATCGAATTTCTCTACAATCACTCAAAAAGATGGTGGACTTTTCACTTTTGGTGACAATTCCAATGGGAACATCATTGGTATTGGAACAGATGGAGATCCAGAAGTTGTCTCAATCAACAAAGTACTTTATGTACAATGATTAAAACATAATCCGATATGTATCTCTCAACTCTGTGTTGATGGTTATACTATTGATTTTTCTAATAATTATTGTACTATTTTTAAAAATAAACTACTTAAATTTAGAGCACCAAGAACTGATAATGTATACACCATGGATTTAAATTCCTTGTGTAAACAATATATAAATTTATTAACTGCTAAAGTGAATGAATCTTAGATCTTTCATAGGATACTTGTACATTGTAATGTTTATTCTTTACAAAAATTATCTAAGAAATAATTAATTTATAAGTTTCTTAGTCTCATATTTGAAAGGGACAGATTTTTTGATGCATGTCAACTTGGAAAGTAACACAAATTATCCTTCAAATATTTTAACAAAGTTTCTAAAACTAAACCTCTAGAACATATCCATGTGGATTTGTTTGGAACATCAAGGGTAGTAATATTGGTGGGTAAATTATATGTATATGCTTTAGTTGATGATTATTCTAGATTTACATGGATTTTATTTTTGAAATATAAAAATGAAGCTTTTACTTTCTTTAAAAGTTTTTGTAAATCTACTCAAAATGAAAAAGTTTTTAATATAATTTAATTAAGAAGTGGTCATTGTGGAGAATTTGAGAATCATGAATTCAATTATTTTTTCTCAAACATTGGTATTAAACATTCTTCTCTGCACCAAGAACACCTCAACATAATGAAATTTTTGAAAGAAGAAATAGGAATATTCTGGAAATGGCTAGGACTATGCTAAATGAATACAGTCTTCATACCTATTTTGGGGAAGAATCTATAAGCACAACCTGTTATATAATGAATAGATTTTTAATTAGGATAACTTTGAAAAAGACACCCTATGATCATTGGAATACCAGAAAACCTAAATTAAATTACTTTGCAGTTTTTAGATGCAAGGTTTACACCTTGAACACCAAGGAAATTCTTGGTAAGTTTGATCTAAAATCTGATGAAGGCATTTTCATATGATATTCATCTACCACAAAATCTTATAGAGTTTATAATAAGAAGTCAATGATTGTTGAAGAATCAGTTCTTGTGAAATTTAATAAATCTGAACACTTTGAGAAAATGATATATCAAATGGATGGATCCGACTCTAATGATAACATGAGGCATGAGAACTTGAAAAATTATTTTGAAAACAATATAAATGAAATTCAGTCTAGTTCAGAAGAACGTGATACTGAACAACCTATAAGTGTATTATCTAGACAGACTAGAACCCTAAAGAATCTCTCTTTAGAAATTATAATAGGTGACTTAGACACAGGAATAAAAACCACAAGAAATATAGGAGATCTTATAGAATTCGCCACCTTTCTATCCCAACTAGAACATAAGACTATAGAAGAAGCATTAGATGATGAAAGAAGGATTATAGAAATTCAAGAAGAAATAAACTAGTTCAAGAGAAATGAAGTCCTAGAATTATTTGAAAGACCTCAAAATTATCTAGTGATAGGAACAAAATGGGTGTTTAGGAATAAAAAAGATAAACAAGGAATAATAACTAGAAATAAAAAAAAAATTGTATCAAAAGGATATAATCAGGAAGAAGGTATAGACTATGATGAGACCTTTGCACTTGTATCTAGGTTAGAATCTATTAGAATACTTTTACCCTATGCATCACATATGAATTTCAAATTATTTCATATGGATGTTAAGCATTCCTTTTTAAATGGTTATTTAATAGAGGATGTTTATGATGAGTATCCTCGTGGTTTTGAAAATTCAAAAAAACTAGATTCTGTGTTTAAATGTAGTAAAGCACTTTATGACCATAAACAAGAACCTAGATCTTGGTATGAGAGATCTTTCTCTTTTCTTATGAAAAATGATTTTACTGTTAGAATGGCAGATCCAACACAATTAAAAAATACTGTAAATTTTAATATTTTATTAGTATAAATTTATGTTGACGATGTAATTTTTGGATCAACTAATAAATCCCTTTGTCATGAGTTTTCAAATATAAAGAAAAAATAATTTGAAATGAGTATGTTCGGAGAATTAAATTTCTTTTTAGGACATCATATTTATCCAAAATATTTTGGAAATGTTTTGAATCAAAGAAAATACATTAAGGATTTACCTAAGAAATTTGGACTTGAAAACAGCAAGACATATACAAATCCCATGTTTACTAATATAAAACCTGATTTTGATGAAACTGGAAAGTCATTTGACAATAAGTTATATAGTGGTATGATTGGTAGTTTACTATATCATACTACTAGTAGGCCATATATAATGTATTCAGTATGTCTTTGTGCCTGATTTTAATCAAATCCAAAAAAAATCCATTTAACTATTGTTAAATGAATTTTTAGATATTTAAAAGGTTCTATTTTTCAATCTCTACATTATCCCAAAACATTCGATTTTAATTTAATTTCATATTCAGATGAAGACTTTGGGAGTTATATATTAGATAGAAAAATCAATTTCGGTATTTTTCACTGTTCAGGTAAATCCTTAGTGTCATGGTCAAGTAAAAAATAACATTCAGTTGCCCTGTCAACAGCTGATGGAGAATATATTTCTACTGGCAGTTTCTCAGCACAAGTGTTATAGATGAAAAACTCTCTTATGTATTTTGGACTAAATTTTAATAATACATCTATTTTATGTGATAATAATAGTGCTATAAATATTTCCAAAAATCCTATTAATCATTGTAGGACTAAGCATTTTGATATGAGACATAATTTTCTAAATGATCATGTTCTAAAAAGGGATATATATTTAAAAAATTTACGTACTGAAATTCAATTAGCATATATTTTTACTAAACCACTTCCCACTGCAAGGTTAGATTTTATTAAGGGGGAGCTAGGTTTATTTAATTTTAAATAAAATTTTACTTTTACTCATTTTAATTATTATTTTTAATTTAAACTTGTTATTTATTTTTATATAAGTCATGGACAATTTTTACTTGTATTTAAAATATATTTAATGATTATTGAAAACACAGGAATCCAGGCTGTCAGAACTGTTCGAATTCTGAACCGTTTCATTTCCATCAAAACCCTTTCGAACTCGTGAAATAGCATACTACTTGTCAACCTTAATTTTCGAACCTCTGAAACAATAACGTTCAATCCTCCAGAGATATTCGCATAAATGGAAAAGACTAAGAGATCTGATGAGGCCAATACCAACAATTCCATTAAACAATTCCCATAAAGAAATAAAATCCTATTGGAAAATGTGATTGATTTAGAATGGTTATTTCAGATGGACTTGTAGTTAAAAAAAGCCCTATTATTTCAGAATCTCGAATAGACCTTCAATAGTGAGAATACATAATTCTTGTATGAAGTAGAACGTAAATATTTCTTTAAATATATTCAATTTAGTTTGACATATGATTATGACACCATGATGGGTAAGATAGATGATAGAGATTTTTTAATCCCTTTATTTCAAATTAGCCAAATACTGAACTTCCCTCATGAGGGAGTGTTTCATTTTGATTTGAAATGTATAGGAGATTCTATGCATAAATCTGATGACATTATTTCCTTTTTGTTTGGCTCTACTAACATAAGAAAAATTTTGTTTAAGGATTTGGAACCAGATCAGAAGATCCTTGTGAAATTTGTATAAACCAGGATAGCACCCAGAATGTTAGAGATAGAGAAGTTATTGTATCCCGACATGTATATAATGTATCTTCTGCACAGTGATTTAAAATTAAATTTTCCTTGGTACATGGTGAGGAACCTGAGTTATTGATGTCAAAGTGAGGCTAGAATGAATTTATACCCTTTTGGTAGATTCATCTCAAAACTCTTGTTCAAGAAAGATATGGTGAGACTGGTTGATGCTAGAATTCATTGTCACCATATTAATGTTTTTAATTCTAGTACTTTAAGAAAAATTGGTTATTTCTGGAGTACAGTAAATGGAAAAATACTTCCAATAGGAGATGATGATGAAGTAGGAGAAGAGAGAGCTCAGGATCCTCCTGAAATGTCAAAGGAAAATAAATCTACACCCATAGTTATATCTATTTCTAGAAGAATGAGTTTTGTTGTTGAGACTATTCCAGAGGAAGTAAGTCAATATGGAAATCATGTAAAAAATAAAAATATATTCTACTTCTCATGAAGAGCTAGTTTCAAATGTTTTAACTTAACAAGATTTATTGAGTTACAAATTTGTAAGACAAACTACTGTTGAACAATAAATAGAAGTTTTCATTGTTATTGGAGATGGAATAAATAGAACATGAGTATTTCAGAGTCAAATTAATTGAATACATTCATATTACTCAAGAGAATATGGATCTTATTGTAATTCTTGGTGATGGAATGATGAAGACACTAAGGGAACATCTATCAGAAATCAAGGAAGTAGTTCAAATAAGATACACCCTTATCTAAACCCTGACCAACCCTTGATTACAGTATTTATCAATTTTTAACATTTAAATATTTTCAATGAAAATATGTTTCATTAAATATTTTTGTGTTGGTTTTTTTACAATCTTTGATTAGATATTCCAGTAATCCAGATTCACTATTTGATAAAAAGTTACATATATCATTTACTTAAGTTTAGTACTACATTAATATGTGTTATATTCCATATTTGGCCATTCTTTTTGATATCATAGAAAGGGGGAGATATTTGGGTAAACATGACATTTTATTTTAGGGAGAAATTTTCCAAAAGGTTTTCTTTAAAAACAAAACTCTTTTTATTTAATGAGAAAAGAAAATTTTTTAGTTTAAAATATTTTAAGAGGGACAAGTTTGGATAAATATTTTTTTTAGAAAAAATTTTCTATTTATATTTCTTTATTTTTATTTTTATTTTACTTTTGAAAAAGAGGGATAAATTTATTTTTTTTATTATAGATAACCCAATGTTTATTTATTTTAGATATAATGTTGTTAAAATTAAATATTTCTTTATCTAATCATAATTTTAAACTATATGTAATAAATTTTTAAAATTATTTTCATTTATTATTTTATGGGTTTTGAGATCATCAAAATGGGGGAGATTATTGAGCAAATGTTTTTTTCATCAATACATAATGTGTTTATTTAAAGAGAGAGCTTGTTAAGGACAACACTATATCTCTTTATGATGATTTTGATGCTCACAAATACCCTTAATTTTTTTCTAATGATATTATTTTTTAATAATATTTCAGGAATTTATTATTTATTTTTTCTTTCTAGATGGTATATTTAAGTTCTTGAACAACGAGGTTTAATTGTTAAAGTATTTGCATTAGCATGTTCTGGAAACCCTGTTCATGATCTACATTTTCAGAAATTTCTTAAGCATGTTCTGGAATCATTGTTCATACCCTATGTGTGGAATCGTAGCGTAAGGAAATGAACCTAATTTTTAGCTTACAAGTTATCAAAAAAGTATGGTTAATTAGCCATATGTTATTGGAAAAGTATGAAAAGGAACCCTACGTTAGAAACGAACACTACGTTATGGACATTAGAAAAGTATGGAAGGAGAACCATACATAAGTGTTAAACATTGCGTTTATTTCTCAAATGTATGGTTCATCAACCTTACCTTTGTAAACAACCTTAAGTTTCTTAGAAAATTATAGATCATGTACCTTTTGTTTGGAAGCTTATACAAGTATGGATCATTTATCATATATTTGAAAGCCGAAGAGAAAATTTCGGATGGAGAACCCTATATTTGTGATCAACCATACTTTTTCAGCCTTATGTTTGAAGGCTACGTCATCAACCTTAGGTTTATAATCTATGTTATGTTTAGGGGATTCATACTATACAACTCAACCTTATGTTTGGTGTCAGATAGTTTAATGTTGATGTTATTATTCAACGATCTGCAAGCGAATTATCCGGCTAATTTCTTGCCAGATTAAATGCTAAATTTTAAAGCGCATCTTTAACGAGTTCAGAGGTATGTAAGGATCAAATTAAAAGGTTATTTTCATTGAGAATTACAAGGATAGTTAATACTACTCTGTAAATTCAAATGCTTGAATTACTTGAGTAAAAAGGAAAATATTGTGGATCTGACTTTTGTAGAGGAAGTATTCATTTCATCTATGTTTTTAAGGTATGTGTAAGTACATTTTTGAAATAAAGTGATCAAGAACACAAGAGAAGATACATCTATCAAAATAAAAGACCTGATGTACGATATTTTAGAAGTGAAGAAAAAAAGATCCAATCAAGATCTAAATTTCTGTTGATTACTTAGAGTGAAGAATGCTCTGTTTGTTAAAGAAGAAGATAAATGACAAAAGATTCACTTATTCGACATTGAAGATCAATTGTGAATCTACTGCTGCTGAAGTTGTGATTTATATTTCTACATCTACTATAATGGGATCAACTCAGAACAAATATTTCTTTAAGATCATTCTTTCTAAATATGATGATCCATTTACAGTCAATTGTATTCTGTTGCAATTGTGAAGAAAAATCGAAATATTATTTTCAAAGAACAAATAATTTTTATCTTTAGTGACCGGCTTCTTGTTCTAAGCTATGTAGGTTCTGTGGTTGCACCAGAAGTCTGTGTTGTGCCTTAGATTGTAAAGATGTCAACTTCCTACACCCAGTTGTTGAAAGGTCTATTGAGATGAGGACCAGATAGTGAAAATCACCAAGCTCATGGAGTAGAGCATTGGTGGAGTGGATTAGGGTCCTTTTGTTCCCCAAACCATTATATATCACGTGTCCCTACATTTCATATTTCTGCTTAATTAGTCTATCTGATCAATGATAAAGGACAAAGACGGTCTCACGAAGATTGTTGAAAAGACACAATTCATCCCCCTTTTGTGTATATTTGATATAATCTCGATCCAACATAAACTAGATAACCCTGTCAATATATGGGGATGAAGATATAATCATTAATGATGAGACATTAGGGGGGGTAGAATAAGATATTTTTCAAGAAAATAAATGGAGAATCATTATCTCATACTTTTGGTATCATGTATAAAAAACCAATATATAAATAACTAACTATTTAGAAATATTTTTCAATTTTAAAAATTATACCATATTCATTCAATTGAATTTTGATTACTTTGGATATTTGTGTCTCAAAATTGACCTGAAAAAAGGATGTATATAATCACCCTCATCACATGAAATGTTTTATATTTGTTATCAAAAATAATATACATTGGTCCAAGTAAAATATTATGTTTTAATAAATAAAAGTGATTATAATTCATTAAAAATTATCAATAATGACATACCTCCATTTAATTTTGAAATAGGTTTCACTGAGTAACTCAATTTATATCATATCCATGTTTTTACCTCTAATTTTATAAAATGATTAAAAAATGTTTTGGAATTTTCATATAATAGGTGTGGATTTGAAAACTATTTTAATGTCCATATTAAACAGAATATATTAATTATATATACCAAAACCATGAAGAACATGAATAAAGTATAATTTAACAATTTGAGAAAGATCTTATCTATGAGAAGAGAAGAATATAATTCACCACATGTTATTGGAAATCAATTTAGACAAAATACTAAAACATCAATTCATTGAAATAATTTAAAATATCATGTTTAGGTTGTGATGAGGATGTTCATGTTGAATCAATTTTTTATTTCTACATTGAAATAAATTTTACATTTTAAATATCTATATTAATATTTAAAAATTCATATTTCGGATTAGAAAAGGTATAATGGTTGATAAAGATAGTTTTAGATGAAGATTATAGCTTTAGAGTGGGAATTGGTTGTAATGTTTTTATAGGTAAACAATCCCATTAAAGATTTATATTACATGGGACAATTATTTTGGTAATATAATGAAACATTCTACATGGAAAAAATAATAATTGAGAAAAATATGAGAAAACTGAGACATGGTATATTATTTATGTGAGGATCCATTCCATAATAGAAACATAATGCAAAAAATCCTATCAAGAATAATGAATTTGAAACCAAGGCAAAATGACTTTAAGATGAGATTAACTCTTCTTAGAAATGTAGTTTGATATTTTACGAAAAAATTGGTATTATGATAAATTACTTTTATTAGAGAATAAATTAAATTAAAGATTAATATAAAACATATAATTTTATGATTCATGATAAGGAAGTGATGATAACTAATTTTAATGTGTACAAAGAAAAATAATCACCCGAATATATGAAAATTGGGATTTCATCGAGCCTCTCGATGAATATTTTAATCATTTGAGAAAATATTAATTTAAAAAGAATAGCTTCCAATCATATAGAGATATATTATTTGTAGGATTAATTAAAATAGTGGTAATATTATTTCAAGAAGATGTTTATTTCAAATAATATTTTTACATGAATGGAGTATGTTATAATAAAATTAAGAACAGTTATGGGTTCATAAATTTGAGAACATAGTAACCTATACATTAATTTATATGAGTTATAACAAAATAATTTTTTAACCAAAAAAATCATAAAATTTTATGATTAATCAATTCATATAATGTTCTTATATGTAGAAAAATTTCCATTAAAGGTAAAAAATTAATTTTTATTTGAAATTTTTAATAATGCTAATTGTTTTGGAACTAGTTTATTAATGGTTGGTATAACATTTAACTCATTAAAATACAAAAAATTGGGAAATTAAATTGATGAAAAACTAAATTAATTATTATTATATTACATCATGGAAATGTTCAATTGGGTAGTTGAATATATAACTCAATGATAGTTTTCAATGTTTTAAGAAATTTTATAGAAACTGTAACAATGTTTATGAAGATGGTGTTTAATTTTAATTCATCACTACATCAAATGAATTATATACAATTAATGTGGGAAGAAAAGAAAAGATAAGGTTAAAACTAAATAGAAGTGGGAAATATGAACTATGATTATATTATATATAAAAGGAAAGTGATCGATATAACATAATCATTAAGGATGAGAAGGAAATTTCAGCAATATGGTACTTCTATTTTGAAATAACATGATACATTATGGATCACTTATGACTAGCCATGAATGTTATTTTTTATTAAATAATGATATATAAAATAGTGAAAATCAATCCATGAAAGAAATAAGAGGATTAGATTAGTGTAATAAATTTATGAGATGGTATAAGAATGTAAATATGTCAAAAAAACTATAAAAAGGTGTAACACCATAATTCATGAAAATATATGTGGATGATGAAAGATATATATACATAATCCAAGATAATGATTTAAAATATTACTAATATAAGAGAGGATGGGGATAAATGTCAGAATCACCAAGTAATTCATGTTTTATTATGTCCATGTTAAGGAATAGAACTCTATCATAAAGATAATATTTAATGATGTAAGAAGAATATTCTATACATGGAAAATATTGTCAGTCATGTAGACATAAATCTTGATAATTTACGAGACACGTGTGTTGTATCATCCAACATTTTAATTTTCAAAAAACGGGAGAGATTAAAATTAGATAATATTAACCAAATATTAAAATAGTATTTTAAATTGTAATTAAAAAAAGATTCAAAGTGTATGATTTAAGTGCACGTTGGATTTTGATTAATAGTGTAATATTATTTTAATAATTTGTTGATGATAATATATACTGGTTAAGACTGAAGAACCTAATTAATAGGTATAATTAATTGGGTATCATTGTATATAAATTTATATATATATCTAGGAAATAATTTTTTTCTTATTTTTGTGTTCTATTATAATGAATGTTTTTATCCATTTTTAAGATTTTTAAAGAAAAAAATAAATTCAAAGTTTTTTGTAGCACGATGTTCCGTGTATAATTTCTATATCGATGAATAATGAAGATGATGTGATGATTAGTTTTTATGATATAATATTAGGTAGACACGTTAAAATTAGATTAATATAAATTATTAATATTCTATGATGTTAATATTTTAATGGAGAAATTATAATTAATCATATTGTTTATAAAGAATAGGAATCGAAGCTATCGAGTTTCAGAAGGGATTCATATAAAATTATTTATTATTAATATTTGAAGAAAAAATTGAGAGATGTAATAAATTTGAGAATAATAAAGATTTATAAAATTACATAAAAAATTCTTCCTCATGTAAGGAATATTATAGATTACTACGTTGACTGTAGTTACATTCTTCGAAGATGGATGTAGATATTAGAGTCTCTTTTTTGATGTTATAGGTGCTAAATTATTTGATGAATGATTTCATTACTCTAAATTGTAATAATTTTAGAATTCATTATTGTAGAATGAGTTGAGGTGGATGAATATAAATTTATGTACTCAAAACAAGTCATTTGATATTGTAATATTTTAATGATTTTTGGTCAAGATTTCAATGAAAGTATAAATTTATTTTGAAGTGGTTTAACTTTTTTTAAACAGAGTTAGAGTAGATAAAGTTGTGTTAAATAATTGTATAATTTTTTGTATATATATAGAGGAATTTGGATTTAATATGATTGAGTAATAATGGACTATTTCTTTTTAAATAATTGTAAATAATCTTTTCTAATACATAACTAATATAATGGATATTTTAAAATTAATAAATTACTCATGTAAGATTAAATACATATAATACCTAAAAATAATTCTATATTTCCATTACATTATTAATACCTAATATAGAATAAATGGGAGTTTCTTGGAGAATATGTACATGAAATCTACACCTAACATTAGATTTTATGTTTCACAACTTACATATGATTAAATTCAAGGATATTTAGGAGTAACCAAATGTTTAATAGAACTTCTTTGACCATTCAAGAGGTTATGTAATATTTAATAAGTGTTTTCTAAATCATAGTGATATTTAAATGAGATAAATATATATTATTCATGATTTAATGTATACATATAATTATTGTGTGAAAATAATGACTCAAGCTGCTAATAGTAATGAAACTAGAAGTTAAATATTTAACCATAAGTTAGAGGTTTTACTATATTTTTTTTTCATGTGAGAATAGAGGCATGGAAATGAATTTATATAATTCATATAAGATCAAATTATCAATGAATCTGAGTTTTATGTATAATAAAATGAATAATATCATATGATTATTATTTTCATTGGTATTATATGATCATTTAAGAGTTAATGTATGATTTAACATGTTTTTCTCATGCGTAATGAGATTTAATGAGTCAATGTATCAGTATTCATTATTCAATAAATATATAATTTTTATATGAAAAACATTATTCATGATGTTAATGGTTATGCAATTTGAATTTTATGATATCCTTCTGATCAAACAATTTCACTGTATTTGTTTTTCCACATTATAATAATGGTGCGGAAAAGAAGATACATAATTCATTATAGCTTGAATAAAATACGAATCTAAGTTTTAAGTATAATTCAATGAATTATATAATATGATTATTTTTTATAATCCTTAACTGATAAATATAGATATTCAACAAGGAATATTTTTATTTTCATTTTTCAATATCAAAAATATCAATCTATCATGATATTATTTTGACAAGTTTCAAAATAATATTATATATCATTTGTTTTCATAGAGTTTTAAATTTAAAATGGATGTAAATAAATATGGTCATTAATTAGTGTATAAAATAATTGGGTGAGTAAATTACATGTATGAAGATATTTTAAGAATAGCTAGTGATGTTGCTATTACGAAATTTAATTAATGAAGAATATTTAAATGGAGAAATGTTGAGATATAGAAAGACTTGTCATGATAATATTAAGTGTTAAACAAGATGATTATGTTAATAGATAAGATGAAATAAATTTTATTGAATAATAGTATTGTTGTTTTTATGTTGAACCATCATTAGTAAATGTTATCATAATAATAATTGGTGCAAAAATGAGGTGGAAAAAATATATATGATCTTGATATATATTATTATTTATTAATATTAATACGTGAAATAAATAATAGGTTAATTTTTTTATAAACATCAACAAGATATAATTATTCTTGAAATATGAATAATATGAATCATTTAATGTATGTTTTAGTTAGGAATAAGATATTTTTCTTGAAAGTTAGAAAATATCTAATGAAATAAGAATAATATGTATCATTTAATGTACTGGGAAATTATTTTTAATGTTAAGGATAATAACTTCCTCATGATACTAACTTTTATTGTGTTGTTTATTTTTAATGTAATTGACCTAAAAACAACAATATAGCCACCCAACTTAGGGGAAACCCTTTGTGAATATATTGTGTAGTGGTCCTATTTACATTCTTTCATTGCATAATGTGTGTTATTTTGGGTATAAAAAATAAAATAAATTAATACTAATTTGTTTAGATGTTAGATCAAGTATAATATAAAAGGATTATGTATATACAATCCACCCCAGTTTACCCACTCTTAGATAGGATGCTCGATTCATTGTACATCTGATGTAGCTTTAATATGATATTACAATTTACTATTGGTTACCATGATCATAATAATTTATTCCTACTTATTTATAATAAAATTCCATGAATTGGGATAAATATTGAAAATTTTAAAGGTTTATAATTTATTTAACATGTATGGTTCAATAGTTTTTAATTGGTGACCTAATTTTGTTGTTGTACATAGTCTATTTTTGGGGACTAATCAACATACTTTATTGAATTTTTGTGGTTCCATTTTGGTGGTAATAAAATTAATTTGTACTAATGATTATATGAATTATTATATAAGGTTTGTTCTTATGAATTATTTTTCTAGTTACGTTCCCCTTTAATATAAAAGGATTTATTTTGAAAACTTTTGGTACGAACATTTTGGAAAAAAGAAAGAGTTATATATTTTCATGTGTGGTTTAATTGATGTTATAAATTTTTTATGGGTTTGAGTATTTATAGAAACACATAGTGGTAAAAATGGTTCTCTATATTTTTAAAAATGTGGTATTTATACAAAGTGTTTAATTATAGTGGTTTACAAACATTTCAGTGGTCTTTTGAATTTTTCATTATAAAATCTTGTTCTAAATAATTTGACTCATTTAAAATAATTATGAGAAGGATTATTTTACATTGGGGTTATTAAAATATAGTTTATAATTTTATTTTAAAATAATAATTTTTAGTATAAAATAAAGTATTTTTTTCATATTTTTTACAATGAAATAGGAAATCTAAATATTAAAATTTGAATCAAGGTAGTTAAAAAAATTACGTGTGATTATAATTTTTAGAAATTCGTATGTGATGGTGAATAGATATTGGGGAACCCCATTAATTGAGCTTGTTTTCAATAAAAATAATTTTTTTTTATTTTTGTTAATGAGATTTTTTTATTTTATGTAAATTTAAAAATGTTAATGATAGTGGTTTGGGTTTAACACTGACATGAATAGTTACAAATATAATTTTTTTTATAATGTTGTGATTTTTAAAAAACAAATTATAAATTTTTTGGAATGGGAATTGTGATTCGTAAAGGCATATGTTTAGGAAATTTTAATCCCTTCTTAAATCATGTTAAAATAGTTGTCGAGAAATTCTTTTTGGATAAAATGTTTTTTGTAAAAGATTGTTTTTTATGAAAATGGTTGATATATTTGATTAAAATTAAGGTTTTATTGATATTTTTTTTACAGGAAATACCATTTACATGATGTGAATTCTTGGTAACTACATGTATATACCTAGATGGAGAGGGTTATTCCTAGGTTCATTACTGAATTCAGGTGAGTAAGCCCATGGTAGATAGATTTATTTTGTTCAATTGCATATATGATTTGTATTATAGTCAATCCACATGTGGATAATGTCTTAATGATAGTGTTCCTACTCCACGTGACATGGAGGGATATTTTCAATGTGGTGGTAGGTGAGGACCATGGATTAGTTTATAGATATTTTGGAATAATCTCTGGACCTTTTTCTATTGGTTGGGTTATTTATGTTTACATTACATTATGGTATTTTTTCACATTTATTTTTTATTGGAACACTATGATTTAGAATTAGATTTTTTAACAATATATTTATAATATAGCGTGAATTTCGTTGTTAAAAATATTAATACCCATGGATTAAGAGATTCTTATCGAATTTTTATCAACTCATCATTTTACTACAAAAATATGACATAAAAATAGAGTTTGGTTGTTCATATATATTGATTCTGGGTGATTGGATTTATTTCAAAAAAGGGAGAATATTCCGGAAAGTATGTGTAATTGTAATGTTTTGTATAGTTTTACATATTATATTTCCAAAATATGAGATAAATTTTCTCAAGATAAATGTTTCTATATTTTCAAAGGAAAAAATTCATCACATGTTGGTCTACACTTGGTGAATATGGTGAAGCAAGTTTGGATATCACAATATATATTATGATTAATACATTAATGTGATATTTATAAAGGTAAAACTATATGTGGGGATATCATTCCATGCATAAAAGAACCATAAAAATTTAGTGACCTGCATAGTGGTCCTCAATGCATGAAATATTTTTTATACTAGTATTTACAATAGATGTTAAATAAAGGTATCACATCCTATATATGGTTTAGGTGACGACCCAATGATTACTTCTTTACAAACACAATGTAGAGAATATCCATTTTGAGTTAGCATGAAGCTGCATATAAGACATATGATTCATGAGTAAGGATACCTTAGCAATGTAAATTATGATCATAAATTGCATGATAATTCAAAAATAGAATGAAAATTTATTATATTAAATAAAAAATAAATTCTTGAATTGAAATTATTCTTTGTGATATATGGAGGCCAAAAAGAGGATAAATATTTCCATAGATGATCTGTTCAATAATAGACTTCGAAGGATTTTCTTTAGCCTTACAAACCATAGTGATAAAGATAAAAACATTTTACTAATCTTATTGAACATTGGGTTTCTATGAAGAAATCATAATAACCAGTGGTCATGGAGTTGGGTATGTCAAATTGTTTTCTAGAGAATTATTATACCACACTATTGTGTCAAATATATTCGATTATTATTATAGAAATATTGATTGAAAACATAAATATATGAGTATTTGTCAGATTTTGAATCCCTACAAAAAATTTTATTTTATGGATCGACAATTAAGGACTGACATAAAGATGTACGAAAAACATTTTCTATAAGTAATTGAAATTCGTGGATGTGAAATCAAATCAGTTGTAACTAACATTGATATTAGAATTTAAAATTTGAAATTGAAATGGAATATGTGATATAAATAAGACCAGATATATGAGGAAGAGAGTAGTGATAGAATAAAATTTATATTTATTTCCCAAGAATGAGAGGAATTATAAATGAGGGTTTGTAATAAATTAGAAGTATGATAAAACTCATTGGATATTTTTCCAAAATATATTAATATTGGGGAATCACTATTTATAATTAAAAAATAGGATTCTATCATCATGTTATAAAAAATATTTTATTGAAATATTTTCTAAGATAAGAAGATACTTTTTGATGGAGTTTCCTCAAAATAAATACATTGAGATTTGTTTAGAGTATTATTTAGAATATATACATATATAAGGATGTGTTCTACCCCAATATTATAGAAACATAGGGGATAGGTAGTTCTAGAGAATGTGTAAATGATTCAAACATAGAGTATTTCATGGATTATGGGGATGTGTAGTTTATATTATGGGAGGGGTCACCTTATCCCTAATATGTCTACTGAGGTAGTGAGGTTATGAGTTGACTGAACACAACAATTTTATCCACTAAAAATAGTGATCTTTATGATTAATTAGTGGATTGACACACTTTCGCATTCATTCTCCATAGAGTATCCCATATTGGTGAACAATGTAAGAATCATTTTGTCCATGTATGCTTTATTTTCCTACATTTTTACTTAGTTTAGTATGACATATAGTTATTGTGAGTACAATACATCATTTGAACATCGTTCTTACCCGCATGGTAATAAGATTCATCAAGAGAATTTTGAAAAATATATTAAATTGGACACACCCTGATTCACCCCCTTCATAGTGTAACTAATAGATCTATCAATTGGAATCATGACATATTGTTCTAACTGATTTATTAACTAAATGGGCTTTTTTTATGTTCTTGTATAAACAAAGAAAATTTTAAGATACAATTTTTAAAATTTGAGAAATTCTTGAATTGGGAAAATGAGTTCATGGAATATATTGGAGACATTCTAGGAGTTCCTAGATAGTTGTTATAATAATGGATCATTATTTTGATCTCATAAAAATATGTTTTTGAAATGGAAGAAAGAATCTCATATATTAATGCTTCTTTCAATAAATAATTACTGGATTATTTGACATAAAATCCATATTAGAAGTTCTTTATTTGAAATTTCTCATAAGATATATAAATGATTCTAGAATAAATTTATGAAAATGAATCCATTGGGAAGGATGTATGAAAATATATTCAAGAAGAACCATAAAATAAATATTATAAATAACTCAAATCTAAAATAAATAAGAATAATGTAATCCAACATATGACTCTCAATAAGGAAGCATCTCAAATTTTTTATTAAATTCAAAATCTAATTGTTAATCTAATTAAATCTCTAATCTGGAAAAGGAATGTGTAATAAAAAACTCAAACTCTATCAAGTAGATTATAAGAATATTTCATTCAAGTAATGATGTGGAACCAACATTGGATTTCTAATACTAGGATAATTCATCAAATGACTAAGAAAAATCCCATATTTTCTATAAAATATTGAACAAATGAATGTTTCTCTTGTTTTTTATTATGATGTTCTGAAATTGTTAGATAAAGAATAAAAAAACCAAAATGGGAGAGAGTGGAATAAAAAATTTATATGAATAATTTGTGAATAAGAATGAATGTGTAAATTTATATTGTAATAGAAACATCTTATAAAAATATACATTATATACCTCTGAATAAGTAATTTAATTGAATAACCATCCAACTCATAAAAACCCTATTAATGAAGATAATTTGTGATGGATCCTTTGTAATGTTTGAAATTAAATTTTTCCAATCTAAAGGATTATGTAATGTAAATAAATTGACACGAGGAGTGAGAGAAAAATCAAATGACAAGATGAATGTCCCCTAAAAGGATGTCAAAAAATAAATAGATATAAGGAATCTATATATGAAACCAATATATAGATATATAAACATAAAATAGAAATTTTTGAGAAAATGGATCTTATATGAGAAATCATTAATATATGATCAATAGATAAAATTATCCAAAAAAATATTATTATTCTGAAAGACTTTGGAAAATAATGTTTTTTCGTTTTTGAGGTATATTGATCCCATGTGGAAAAAATTATTTTATAAAAAAATTAAAATCAAGGGAAGACTATGTGATATATGCTTACTATGCTATATGGATCATTTATTTTAACCTCTATCATGTATAGAGGTATTTCAATTATAATTATCCATGGAATGAAGGGGATGTTATTAGGTGGTACTCTCCTCCTATGACTTACAAGGAGTTAGTTTATGTTATAAAAAATCCTATTAATATGCAAAATATGTTTATAATTTTCATGAAGAATGTCAAACTCATTAAAGGGTGTATCATGTGACAAAAATCTTATTACTCACAAAAGCCTTCTTAGAAAGAAGGAAAATAAGAATGAAAGAATATGAATAAAACACTCTCTATTTATGAGTATTGTAAAAGTGAAGTGAATAAAACCCCAAAAAATTGACCATTCCAAAATTTAACTCATGACCATCATGGAAGATATGTGCATACGAGGTATAGAAAACCCCATTTTAATAAAATATATGTTGTCTTATTCATGCGTCCAAAAATGGATAATGAATCCAAATGAGTGATTTAATGAAATATAAATTTAAATGGATACTTTGAAAAAGTAAATATATTCCAATATTATGGAAATCACATGACAATGGTGGATGGTATTTTCTAATCCATGATGGATTTGGAGTATGTGGTTTAAATCAAAGAATATATTTTAGAAAATTATTAATTATGTAAACCACAAATTATGATCAATATGAAGAGGAGTGTTTATATTTTTTGAAATTCTTTTCCCCAAATATAAAAAATAGGAAAAGGAAATTTAGAAGGTGGAGGATATGTTAAATTTAACTAAATCTATTCACAATCTTGATGAAATCTGACACACTTCCCCCTTATATGCTATAAAATTGTCTATCATAATTGGAGGAGTTATAATTCATGGGGATAATCTTCTAAAAATCCCACATGAATTTTAACATAAGGAAGAACTAGTAAAAATATAGTGAAATGGAATTCAAAAATATTTGTTTAATGTATTTTAGGTTATGATGGGTATCAAGACCTATAGTTCATATTGTGGAAAAGATACTACGAGGAAAAATTCATGAAAAGATTCTAAAATGATGATGAAAATGTTTTAAATATTTGATAAAACAGTTATTGATTTCATGAATATTATGTTATTTTACAGTTGGGATTAGATAGTAATAGAATTTGTCTTTGGATAGTTAATCATCAATACCTAGTAATGGATTTAATGTAATATTTCCACTAAATAAAATTTAAAAAAATGATTGAAGAAAAGGAACATGAAGGGATTATCAGGTTTATGTACCTAAATTTTATATAATTTATTATCATTTTTTTGGATTTATAGGATATTGAAGTAATATTTCAAGAATGCTTATTCTAAAAAGGGTATCCCAAAAACTGAGGATGTATTATTTGTTTCTAGAGATGAAGAATCAGCGGTGTTTTTTGAATATTTTTCCAAGGATATAAATACTTATCCATGAATAAAGAATCCGATGATGTTTTGGATTGAATTGGTATTATTTTGTACAAAATGTTGAATATCTCCAAAAAATGGATTTTAATGTTTACAAACTTCTTGTTTGTATGAATATGATTGATACCATATGGTTTTTTGATTAAATATTAACAAATTTCTATTGTGGAGTTGCTAGTATTATTGAGTAACATTGAATAATTTATAGGGGTTAAAATAGAAACCTGATTTGTACACCAAGCCCATGATCAGAAGGATTTTAGGATTTTTTACCACTAAAGGGATAAGGGGAGAATCAACATAATGTATATATTTGAGTTTATATTTTTCTAAGGGATATTGGATTTGAGAAGTATTTTGGAAATAAATATTCTTACTGTACGTTTTTTTATCTATTTTATTTGTTGAAAAAGGAAAATTTAGTTCATGAACAAAAGGTTGAAGAAAAACATTATGTGTTTTGATATAGGGTTAGAAGTAAAAAATATACTCTCAAATGGGTAGTGAATATTCAATAATATTTTTAATGGGGGACTAAAAACACTAGGTATAGGGTATTATATCCAATTTCAGATTCCATGGTAATATAAAAATATTCGTGTATTCTGAATATAAATGGGGGACTTTTCACCAGATTCAAGAGGGGTATTTCTATTCTAGGATCAAAAACAAATTAGAGGGATTAAAATTAATTATTATATCACCCATTATAGTTAATTGAAAAATGTTGAGTGAGTGTAGTTCTTGAATTCATATCCACGTTTATTTTAATTTGATGATGAAGAGTTTATATTATCCAAAAATATAGGGGGATTTTCAGAATAAAATGAGTTGGAATTGGATTTAATTACAATAAATGTAAAACAGAGACAAAATTTATTAATATATTATAGGTAAATATATGGCCATAATTATTTAAAGAATATCATTTTGGGATTATATTTTGTCTCAATAAAATGGTGACACAAATGTAGATCTTATTTTTGGTAACAACCTAAAATTTTATCAATGGAAGTTCTATTCATATATTTACTTCAGGTATATTAAATCACATGAAATCACATAGAAAACATAGTATAAAATTACAAATGAATACTAAATTAAATAATAGGTATATTTATAAATTTAGGAACCTATAACAATGGAATAGTAACATGACTGTTAGAATAGTAATGTGACCACTAAGAATAGAAATCTGGAAAATTGAATAATAACCTCAGCTAAGAAAGAATAAATAAAATTTATGTATCTTATATGTGAAAATAATATATATTTATATCATGGTATATATATATAAATGATTTTAAAATGGTAAATTAATTTTTTGTATTTTTATAAAAATTTATAGATAGTTTAAAATTTTATAACTAATATAAAAATTTAAAAGAATATTTACTTTCATAAATAGAATCATAAATTAATATTTTTTTGTCATATGATTATATGATAACTTTATGAAACCTAAATTAATTTTTCAAAATGATATAAAATCAGTTAAAATATTAAAATTTGTATTTTTAAAATAATTTATTATTTTAATTAAAAATTAAATTTCTCTTATATATAATTTTATTTTCTTAAAATAGATTCAATTTTTGAAATTTATACAATTTAAAATGGTTGTTCATAATTTTTTATATTTTTCTAAAATAGTTGAATTTATCTAAATATTGAAATAATGTAATTTATGGTATTTAAAAATTGCAGGAATTATTCAGTCCAAGATGACATATGGAGGAGGTAATCACCCATAATTTTGAAATAGAATGACCTATTTACTGTACATATTAAAAAGAATCAAAAAATTTGATATTATTGCGGCAAATTAATAAAAATCAAATAAAATAATATAAAATACCCCCTATCATCTCATTATAAACACCACCCTTGACAAAAACTTCTTCTAACACATTATAAACCCTATAAATTTCAAATATTCTAACCAATTCGTCTCCCAAGCCGCTTCCCCATTTTATTTTCTTTCTGGTCTCTCCAAAATACTATTTCAATGCACCTTTAAGAAGTTCTCAAGAAGACTTTATTTGAGAGGTAAAATAATCCTCCTATTCCTTTTCAATTCTTTCATTATTATACATATTCCCATAATCCAATATCAAATTTGGTAAGATAACTCTTGTATCACTTATATAATATAATTTAATTATGGTAATGTTATTTGTATGAAAAAATATCTTCTCTTTTCTTTTTATCTAATAAAATATAAACATCGTCTATGATGTCTCGATTCACTACCTTCATAGAAAGTGATTTTTTTTCTTTTACCATATTTAAGGCTAATGATAAAACCAATATAATGGTTAGACAAGATTTTAAATTATTAATTAATATTTATTTTATTTTATGGAACTATTTTATATAAAATATTTCAAATAATAAAACAAAACTTCTTTATGAAGATCGAAAATTATCCAAAATAAAATAATTTTCATCATTAAAATTGTCTCTAATGAATCATTCACATATATAAAAAAATGATATATGGGGATGTTTAAAATTCTTAAGGTGTATACATATCATAAAATTCCACTTATATAGTTTTTATTTCATTGGACAATAACTCCCATTATTTTAATTTGTGGAACTAGTCATAAAATTCAGAAACAAACTCAACCAGAACAATGAAATTAACAATTATAACTCATAAAAATGACAATAAATAAACATAATGAATTTATAATAAATAAAATAAATGTATTATATTTTATGAATGAATTAATTTATTGATCTAATTTTATTATACATGACATTATGTTCATTTCTGAAACACTTTCAGACATAAGGTAAGAGATTCTCTCTGAAACATCATTTTCCCTTTGGGTTATGATTTATCACTCTTAAAACCAATGTAATTCTAAATAAATATAATATAATACTTCTACATTCTGTGTGTATCTTGAAAAAATATTACCTCATTGTATTGTACTTTCATTGTTGGGGAAACACATGTTTTATAAGGTTCCTTTTTCAATTCATCCTGATAAGCAATCCCAATTAATGAAAATTCCTAATTTCATACCCATTTTCAAGTACACACCATAATATATTCTAAGGCACTAATATTTATATAAAATATATATTTTTACCATGATAATATATCTTAGGTCATTTCAGGTTTTATACAAACAATTATGACTTTCTCCACTTTAAATCCTCTTTTATATTTCCCCATAAACCACTCAAATGTGGTTCATTTCTGAAGATTTTTAAACACTTCTATATGTTTACACATTATTTGGACATATTTTATCATTATATATGCCTATTTTTCTTTATTAATTTCCATGTATGGTCTAGATATATTATATCCTAAATATTTTTATGTTACAACCATTGGATATGCCTTTTGAAATGATTATGATACCCATTTATTCCCTTGGGTAAACCTTTTATTTATGTTTAATTATTCATGTGTAACACATATTCATTGAAATTTTATAATGGTTTCACCAACATAAAACTCCAATGATTTGGGTGATGTAAATTATCAAGAGACATATTGTTGGGATAAGGAGTAAACCTGATTCTTTTATGGGACATTTTCCACCATGTTATATATTATTGATATTTAGGCTTCACTCATGTTTAGTTTATGTTTTGTATTTCTTCCACATTCTAATGATTCTATTGTTACATGGGCCAATGTTCTATGTATTATGATTCCATATTTTTATTGATGCTCTATTCCTTTTTGTGTCATCTTTTTATTCCTTCTAACCCATGTACTATTCTTTATTCATATGTTTATTCTTATGTCGGGATTTTTAGCTCATACATTTTTTTATGTATTCACCATGTTATCCTATATATATATAAGATCTCAAAGGAAGTCATTATATCATTATAGAGCGTAAATAAAATATTTTTTTATTTGGGTTTCAAATTTTTTAGTAATATACCTATTCTTTTAAAGACGCTAGACCTTATGATCCCTAGTTTATATTTGATGGTTAATTATTCTTACAATTATATATTAATATGTGTAATGGGGTAGGGTACTAAATTTGGTATCAAAGGATTTCAAGTTATTTTAGGGGATTGGGAACAAATGATTGTTAGAACCCTATGTATAATTCTATCACCATGGATAACCTAGATTGAAAAATTGGGAATCACATCTGAGGATATAAATTTCATTTGGTAGTATATCCTTCTATGTTCAATGTTTAAGTTTTTATATTATTATTATCTTTTTATTCAATACCCCTTAATGGTACATTCTTTTTCTTAGTTAATAGTAGAAAATTGGATAACCCGTTCCAGTAATCATTGTGATAGGAAATGGGATTATTTCCTTAATGAAATACCAAATATAATGGGACTATATCTTCAAAACAACATGATAGTGTTAGAAGAAATGGATCAAGTTATGAATAACATCTTCAATCATATAGAAATACCCCCTTCACTAAACATGTAGAATGTTTTGGTTGAATCCTTTATGCCAAAAAACTCATTATATCTTTAATGGATCAGTTGATCCATTATAATAGAAAAATGAATTAACTTAATTGAGAAGGAATTGCCTATCCTCTAGTGCTCAGAAGAAGAGAAATTTTTTATGTTGTTATATCATATTGATGGGGAAACTAATCAGTGGTGGTAACTACTCAAGAACATAATGTCTACGGAGGAAATGGTTTCCATGGAATGGTATGCATTCAAGAAAATATTTTTCAATATACATTTTCCATTATCTCTACGTCTTATATTAGAGAGGGAGTCCCTAAGACCAAATAAAAAGGATGATTATTCTATTGAGGTATATGAATAAAACTTCAAAATACATTCACGATATGCCTCATGTCTTTTTCATGAACACTAAAAGTATAGTGGATCACTTATTTATTAGACTAAAGTTGAGACGATATAAATCATTAGCGATTCAAGACTCTGAAAGCTATGAGGATATTTTTCATTGTTCCCATTAGGTTAAAATGAATATCATAGGCTCTAAGTGGTCTCCTAGTTCCATAGATAAAAAATAATAAAATGTTGTTTAATATGGATGTATCAACAGATAAATCCCATAATGGAATGAAAACCCAAAAACTCACGTGTAAAATGTGTGAGAGGAAGCACCCTAGAAACTGACTAAGGGGAACCAAGAGATGCTTCAAATGTGTAAGAGATGGTTATGTATATAAGAATTTCTAATGGGATATAATAAATCCCATAAATATAGAGAAATAAAATAAGGTTAAAATCAACACCCAATCAATAGTGTATTGTGTCAACATTAAATATATTGGTCATTATGTGAGCTAATTCCCTAAGACAGGGGTTATAGGAGGCAATAAAAATCAAAAACCTCTATGGAATTTAATAAGCTTATATGTTGTTACTACTACTGAGGTGGATCCTAAAAATTATATAGTTACATGTATTCTAGTTATTCATTCAATAATATAGAATGTACTATTTGATTCTAGTTCTACAGATTCATTCCTATCTTCCAAGTTTATTATAACTATTCAAAAACCACCTAAAAATTTAGGGGATGAGTTATCTATGAGAGAAGAAAATTTTTCCGTTATTGAATAAAAAATATATTACTCAACCCCAGTCAATGCTTATATACAAAACCTCATAATAAATCTTTTCTAACAACCTTCTTGGATTCTGATTCTATATTGGGAATGGATTGGCTATCTTTATAGAAATCTATCATCAATAGTTAGGAAATGGAGATCACTCTTCATATCCCTAGGAATCCTCTAATTCAGTATATGTTTAAGGAGGATGATTAATATAATTTAGAATCATCCTCTTAGTTGTGGATATTATTTCTTTATGATCATGAATATCTAGCTCATATGATTATGATAATGGATAGGATCATTCTTGAGGGCAGTCCAATTTTTACGGACTACACTGATGTGTTCCTTAAAAAAATTGATTTGTAATCCTCATAAATGAGATGTTTTTTTCTAAATTTAACATCTTCTTGGATATATTCCTATAGAAAATATAACTTATATAATGGACACCATTGATATTGATGAAGTGAAGAAGTGGTTATAAGAGAACATAGACGAGGGTTTCATATAATCGACTGCATCACAATAGGGTATGTCGGTTCTCTTTGTTAAAAAGGATTATGGATAAATTCACCTCTCCATTAATTATTGTGATCACAAAATCATCATGAAAATGAACAAGTATATCATACCAAGGATGGATGAATTTTTTGATCATCAATGTGGGGAAATGTATTTTTGAAAGGTGGGTATTCAGTCTGGATATCACCAATTAAAGTTGGAGATGGAATATATTCCCATGAAATCATTTAGAATGAGGTTTGGACACTACAAGTTCATAGTGATTCCCTTCTCTAGTAATTCAAATGGACATAATGAATAAAGACATTAGATACTAATTCAAAAAAAATTGATGGTATTTATTGATGACATTATGAAGTACTCCAAAAGAATGAAGGGGCATGATGAGTAATTGAATACTAGGAAAAAAATATTTACGAATGGAGAAACAACATTAAAACTATGGTAAATGTGTGTTCTTAGGGGAGGGAGAACCGTTCTTGTTTCATTTTCTCACCAAAAAAATAATATCTAAGGACCATTCTAGGAAGAAGGAAATTGTAGAGTGGGATAGTCCAACATCTGTTATAGATATCCATAGTTTCCTGGGTATATCTAGGTATTACAGGATATTTTTTATGAAAGTATAATGATTTAAACCCCCTCTAACCCAATTGACATATAAGGGATTAATTTTTTTCTTGACCATAGAATGTGAAGAAAAAATCAAAGAAATTAAAAAACAGATTATCACAACACTGGTACTCACACTACCAATATATGGGGAAACATTTATGACATAACATTAATCCTAAAATAATTTATTAGGTTATGTAATGATATAAAATGATAAATTAATATTATATTACTCGTTTTAGTCTAAAATTCAATATAAAAACTATCATGTGTATGATCTGAAGTTGGTGAATGTGATATTTGCATTGAGTATTTTGCAGTATTATCTTGAGGGGCAGGTATAAGATATATACTGATCAATAAAAGCCTCATATATATATTAACATAGAAGGATTACACTATGGACCATCATATATGGGTATATCTCATCATGTTTTATGGCTTCTCAGTCCACTACCATCCTGATTATGAAAATAATGTAGTGGATTATCTAATTATAAAGTATCCTAAAACATTTTCAATGATGATAATTGAGAAGGATACAATATTATTTTACTATCAATGTATAGACATGAGAATAATTATGGAAGGAAAATCATAAATACTTTTTCAAATGATTTCTCAACCATACATTCTGAACTAAATAAGTGATTATCAAAGAAATTTTCTGGAAATTCATAAAAGGGGTCGAAGCTATAGGAAAGGATAAATATTTAGAGATCAAATCTTAGGGGTAAAGAGTTGTATGATTTGGGTAATTACAATTTTTTCCATACAATTTGGATATGAATAATGATCTTATGAATGATACACATTGCTCACTCTTCTTTATCCAACCAGGGTGAAAAATATATATATAGATATTTGAGAGCACTATTAGTGGGAAAATAATTAAAAGGATATCACTGAATACACACCTATGATCCTGGTATGTCAAAACATGAATCCTAAAAGGAAAAAAGTCTATGTTAATGATGCAACCATTACCCATACCAACATGTAAATGGGAAGACATCACCATTTAACTTTTCACTGGGCTTCCAAAAAAATACAGAGGTAATAATTATATATGGTTCCTTATCATTAATCTTACAAATACCGCTCACTTTTTTTTCAATTGAGTAGGAATTATCACTCGATCAAATTGAAAAGATATAAATCATATAAGTGGTGAGGATGAATGGAGTGAAACTATTTATTGTATCCAATAAAAACATGAGATATACCACAAATCTCTTGAAAATTCCCCATCATACACTAAACATGAATCTAAGCATCATTATATCGTATCATCCTCAAATAGATGTCTAAGATGAACATACTATTTAGACACTACAAGACATGTTAATGGAATGTTTTATGGTATTTAAAGGAGGATAATACTAACAACCTAATATGGTCAAGTGCTAATACAATAATAGTTTTAACTTATGAATTCAAATGGTTCAATGTGAATGATTTTATGGAAAAAATATATAAAACATCTTTATTTTATGATGAAGTCGGTGAATTTAAACTTTTAGGAATTGAAATTATTAATAAAATGATAGAAAAAGATAAAACCGTTAAGAACAAAATTAAGGTATCCACAAGTGAACAAAAGGGTTATGGAAAAAAAATTATGGGGACATGATTTTTAGGTTGTAGACATGGTATTCCTCCACATGTCTCCATGCAAGAGTACAATGAGATTTCAAATGAAATAAATGATTACTCTCAGGTACACCCTTTGAGATTCTTGGACGTTTCAAGGATGTGTCCTATACACTAGAACTTACACCTACCATGACTTAAGTACATGATATATTTCAAATATATTTCTTGAGGAAGTACATACCATATCCATCACATGTAATGAATTTTGAGATGGCACTATTAGAAAAATAATCTCTCTTATAGGGAGAATTCACACCCCAACCATGGTTATCATTTCTTTTTATTTATTCATAATATTAGATATTTTGGTTTAGGTTCATCTTGAGTGTCCAGCAAATGTCTTTGTGTTTTCATTTTTTTGTTTTCTTTTAATTCCATTTCATGGTCATTGTGAGTGTTATAAGTAGAAAATAGAATGGTGGAGAGTTTTTGACACACACTATGTAACAATATTGTGTATATATCATTGAAGGATCATTAGGTTAGTCTTTCTTAGGGTTTGGGGTGTCATTTAATGTTTTTTTGGCCATTTTTGGGGTCACATAGTTTGATCATTGTTTTCCCAAACTTTTCTACTTAAAAAAACAAAATTTCTGATTTTTCTAGTAACCTTCACATGGTTTGCACACTATTTACAAAACCATGCAGAAAAACCCTAGATCCCATTACGGGCTTAATAATTTTTAACCTAAAAATATAATTTGATTGATTCCACCCCTCATTTTTATCGATATGTGTGGGTTATATACCATAGTGATCCCCCTTATTTATCTTTAATTTTGGGATACTTTTGGGGTGATATCCCAAGAAACATTTTTCATTCTTCATGCTTTCTTCATCAACGATTCCCCATTCCTCTTCTCATCTTCCCCTATCTCATTTCATAGATCTATTTTGGATAGTAACCATTTTGGCTGAACCCTAGGGTTAGTTTTGTCTAATTTTGGTCAATTTCATTACATTTAGGGTGTGTGGTTCTTCCTTATGGTTTATTTATTCCTTCACTTGAAATTTCATCACATCCGCACACCATTGAGGTAGGTGTTTCAAATATTTTCCATTCCTACACATTACAGTAATTCTAGTATACTTTCAAATAATAATAAAATATTTTTTGTATACTAATGGTTTATTTTAATTACTTGGTTTATTATTTTTATATTGGAAAACATTAGTGGAAGTGGTTTTTTGAATGGGCTTCTTTAATTTCAATACATAGTATAGACACTGATTGTCTGGTAAAATGTATATTATCTCATTAAAAAGAAAATTTTCATTTTCATTTTTTTATGAATTGATTATATTATTCTAGAAGTGATGGATTGTGTATTTGGTGTTGTATTTGTAAAATTGGTGATTTTTATTTTATGGCCCATGTGTGGGGTTTGTTTTGTCGGTTTTATAACATGTGGGGTTCATATAAAAATAATTTTTAGGTAATATCATAGAGTCTTATGGTGAACCATTTTATGTGGGTATATCCATAGGTTCTTGGAATGCACACATTGATCAAAACACAAATTATAATGGTCTTGAATAAAATTCACTCAATTCAATGACCCGAATTTCAAATCAATAATCCCTTTCCCCATCTCTTCTCTTCAAACTTTCAATGTTTAACAAATTTCCTCGTGGTTTTCTAATAATATGATCATGGTATTAAATTATGTTTGAAAGTATGATCCATTGGTTTTTTTATAACATAGTATGTTTTTATATGGTTTAAATTCCGACTTGGTATTGTACACATGTACTTGATTTTAGAAATAATTTGGAAGTAGTTTGGTAAAAGTATTTTAGAGAGTAAACATAAAGGCAGGTTTGACATGTTTTTAGGGTTGTATGTTTTTTCTAAAATGTGGATGGGATTGTTTAGAAAATTCTTATGGAGTTGTTGTTCCTCATGGGTTTTGGAAGTGATTTGTAAAGGTTTCGGTGTGAGTTAGTTTTCAAGAATAGGTTTTTGATGTACAAGTGGTGGTTTTTGATATGTGATGCTTAGTATAGATGATAAATTATGTATGTTGTGTTAAGTGATGTGTGAAACTTGATTGATCAAAAAAGGGAAACCATAACATCTAGGGGTTTGGACTAGGACTAGTATGATAGCGAATTGGTTGTGGCCTCTCCCTATTTCACATAGAAATATTGAAGAATAAAACACTATGTAAACTATGATAATGTTTGAGGACCACAAGTTCATTGGGGTTTCCCCTCCCTGTTGCTCGTGCAGAAGAAGGTTATTGGTTATGGTTACTTTTACACCTAGATATAATGTACCTAGGGCCCCATAGCTAGCTAGTGGCTAGGGGTGATCTTGTGACTAGTTCCCATAAGTTATATTTCCCTTACAATCAGCATATAGTATGTTTGGTTGCTACTTTAAAAAGAAAGTTCATTTGTTTTAAATTTTATTTTCTTTAGAATTTTTTCCATATTAAAATTTTTTCCCTTGAAATTTTTCACAAGTATTATTTGGTTTGCGTTTTTTATAAAATGTTTGTTTTCTTGAAAATGGATTGTAGCGTGTGTTGGATTTTAACCCATGAATGTTGTGTTTTTTAAAAAAAATTAGAAAAGTATATTATTTTATTTTTATTTAAAACTAGTTTTAATGGACTATTTTGGGAAAGGAAACACTTGGATTATGTGGTAATTGCCTATTGTTTTGTTATCTCACACTGTAACTATAACACTTAGTGTTGGTAGACCCAAGCTATTTTACAGGTTCAATATTTTTTTAGGTATCCTCCCTCAGGTTCTCGTGGATGGATTAGGTTTGGTCATGTGGTTGGATGTGACCAATAGGTCGCATGGAGATAATGGTAGCTTGGTCAAGTTTTAGTTTGATCACACTTTCCTTTTTCTTGTTTTACTTTAAAATATTTTAAGTTGTATATGGTATCTAGATTATTTGTTTTTTCATTTTTTTCTATTTGTGGGTTATGGTTTCATTAGTAGTTTGATTAGTTTATTTATTAAATCCTCTTTATTGGGATAATGTAATTTCCACTTGATTTATATCTAATTCCTGAAATTATTTTCCAACCCATGGGGATTGGGAACACCCTTCGAGCAATGTTGTGGACCAGCTCGGGTGACTAGTACAAGGTTGAACTGACTTGGTTCATGAAACAATTGTATCAAATTAGGCCCGTCATATTTGGGGTGTCTATTAAAAGGATATTAGGACAATCGGGACTTGAGAGGAAGGTACAAGAAGAGAATCACGTACTCTTGCTCACACTGATCCCTGATTCACCCAGGGCAGTCCAATACTTTAGTCTTTTGTTTTGGGTTTTTTTGGATTGAGGGATGACAATGGAGGTGAATCGGTGTCATTTTGTGACCTCACATGGATTTGTGACACATGTTAAGGCCATGTGCCTGATACAAGGTCTTCTTAAGGCTATTCAATACTTGGGGGATGGCCCAATACCGTGTTGTCGGGATAGGTATTGGAAGTAGTTCCTCATCCCGGTAGTTTATTGTTGGTTGTGTTTAATTTGTGTTTTGGTTTTTTTAATCATAATTTTTTTAATGAAATTGGTTTAGAAATGGAAACGTTTTTCATTTCAATGATTTTGATATTGTTAAAATTGTTTTTGAAAAAGAAATTGGTTTGGTTTGGAACATTTGGTATATGTTTGGATTTGATAAGGACGAGATATTAGTAACCCTTGGTACTCTTTATGGAAGGTCACATGTGTGGGGGTGTGTGCGGAAAGTGAATAGGGCACCTTTTCTTGGATTATGTAAGTGGAATTGGATGGATGCATAAGATATGGTTCATGATATTGCATTGGTGGTTTCTTGAAATCAAAGGATTAGACTTGTATTTCTAAAGTGACATTTAAAATGAAAAATGGTTGCAGAAACTAGTTTTTATTTTAGAATGTGGGATTTGTTTGTGAAGAGTTTCTTTGTATTTAGAAACATGTCATAAAATAAGGCGTTTGGAAAATTAAAATGGAAATGGGATTTTGAAAGGAGGATTTGGGTTGTGTTTTTATGATTTTGGTTTCAGATCTTTCTATTTTAGCACAACATGTTACATTCATTTGTTTGTTCATTTGATGTTGAATTTTGGACCTCTAGTTTTATGTTGATTAGACTATGCTGCCCACAAAATCCCCAATATTCTTAGTGAATCACTCCCAGTTTCTTGTTTTTATCGAGTGTTGCCTATTTTTTGTGATGATCGAGGTACATTATAGGTAATGGTGTGGCTTGATGTCATAGATTGTGTCTTCATATCATTGGGAAATCCCACAGTCATTAGAGTTCTCACTATTTTGGGGTAGATTGAGGGTCCATCTTTAGATGGATGGGATTTTCTTTCCCCTCCCTTGATGCAAGTTGGAATGAAGGGGAAATTTTTTGAGTCCATCAATAACTTATTTTCCACACCTGAGGATATGAAGATGAGAATAATGGAAGAATTCATGAGTAGTCAAAAAGGCATGTAGGTGGTTAAGGTTTATGTTCAAAATTTCATGGAACTTGTTTTATTTTCTCCAGTGGTAGTTGGTTTCCAAAAACCGGCAGTGGGAAATTTGGCGTCTCTTATTATTCATGACGTTTCCCCATTTGGTGAGGAGTGCAAGTGGGAGGACCTGTCTCTAATGATACATCATATATGATCTTGGCTTCTATTTTTTATGATCAATTTGTTTTGTTCCATTAGTGTGTTGGGTCTAGGCATTTGAATCTGTCTTGTCACATCCCTCCTAATACCTACCACAATTGTCATCGTTTGGGTAATCTGTAGATTTTATGCATGAAGTATTGCTTGAAGAAGACATTACAATAGGGGGATTCTAGTGACTGACTATGATTCAGAAGATTCTTTAACCATCACAGGACTAACCACAATTTTCAGGGTGATGCTCGCGCACAGTCAGGAGTTTTCGGTGTCGTGTGGATCCACAGTCTAGTTCCTATTTTCCTGATATTGTAAGTTTATTGTTTCTCTATAAAGATTGATGAACTTATTTTATTTCAACCAAAGAGTTTGTGTATATCTGAATGTAGAATTTTCTTATTTTTTGTTCTCCTTTGTGTGATTCTTTCATTTGTGTAGGTCAGTCTCAGTTTTAACTTCTAGAAATTTTCATTTGGAGATGCTTGGGTTTTGTCGAATTATTGTGTTGTGGGATCGGTTCATGTAGGAGGTCAAATGTTTTAGTGGAAGTAGTGTCTAGATTATACAAGGAATTTAAGGTTGATTACCTGTTAAAATTTTCAAATTTTGGGAGTTTTGGGTGAATTTTTATCATGTGAAAAATTAGAACATTTTTGGAGGAAATCATGCACCATCCTAAGGAAACCATGTGACTTGGTGTCTTTTTGTGGACAGAGACGTTTGGCACGGTTGGTTTACAGTTTTGAAACTGTGCCGCCAAGAAATGTGGGGTGCCCCTTATTTCCTATATCCCTTATAAGGTTGGTAAATGGTTTGGTAAACCATATGTCCAAACCATCCGAGCTATCCAGAAATTTTAAATATTAAAATCCTTAGTTCCTAGTTGTGGTGAGGGTTTTGTATGGGTTTAAATTTTGTGTGTATTAGTTGAGTTCTTATGGTGAGGATAACCCTATATACTTTTCCCCTCATTCTCATTCTTATGTCGTGGTTTCATCTTGATCATTCGGTTGTGACTTGGGGAGGGAATAGTCACCACACCCTTAATAGTTTCTCTTATCTTTTATTGGGCATGTATTCAAGTTTTGGTTCACTTTTAGCAAGGTGACTTTCTAGGGGAGGAATTTGTTTCTGGTAAGGAATATTATCACACCTCGACCATAGTTTTCATTTGTTTTTAATTATCTCTAGATTTTGGACACATTAGTTGATGTTCGGATTGAGTGTATAGAAAATCCATTTTGTTTTCTTGGTTTCGGTTTTCTTCAAATCATGTTCATGGTTATCGTGAGTGTTCAAGAGAGAAATTGGAATTGTAGAGAGATTGTGATAGCCACTGTGTCAATATATTGTATTTAAATTAGTGATGGATAATTGGGTCGGTCTTCCCTATTGATTGGGGTGTCCATTGAGGGGTTTTAACCAATATTTATAGCCTCATGGTTTGAGCATGGTTTTCCCAAGCTGTGCAACTTAAACCTGCATGACTTCATATTTTTTTGTATCCTATGCATAGTTTTCACATAGTTTACAAAACCATACATCCCATTATGGGTTTAATAAATTTTTACCTAAAAATATAATTTGAGTTATTCCACCTCCCATTTGAATCCATATGTATTGGTGATTGACCAAATCTGTAATGACCCAAAGTCTTTCAATGGAAATTCCCTTTTTATAAATATTTCATAAAATCACTTGAAAACACAACATAATGAACTACTAAGTTCTAAGTAAACTTTAAACATAATTTTGTCAATTCTGTGTTTGGAATTTTGAAAATCTGACATACACAACTATGTTCAAGATGATTTTTGGAGTCAAATGAAACAAAAATAATTTTCGGTGAATAGTAACCTACCCTTATGAATAGTAACATACCCTTATGAATAGTAACATGACCCTTATGAATAGTAAATCATCCAACAAAAGATTAACCTTACCCAAAAATAATTAAATAAAATTTAGACATCTTAGAAAGTAACAATTTGACCTTAGTAAATGTTTTGGTATTTTGTAAGTCATAAATAATTAATTAAAATTAATTAATTAATTTAAAAGAAAATTTATTATCCTAAAATGTGTCAAAAAATTAACTAATCAATGTCTTATAGGTTTTAGATACTTTTATAATACCCTACGTAATTTATGAAAGAACTATAAAATCAGTTTTAATTTTAAAAACTATTTTTTAAGTAAATTATGATTTTAATTAAATAATAAATTAATAATATTTAGAAAATTATTTTTGAAAAATGGATTTATTTTTGGATTCTACATATCAGAAAATGGTTGGGGTAAATTTTATGGATTTTTCTGAAATAATTGAATTTTTTTCAATAGTAAAATACATTAATTTACCTTATAAATACATTATAATAAAAACACACTATTCCTGACATCACAAGTGAAGTAAGCACCAAAATATAGAACTAACATTCCTTATTTAATATTCTTTTTAATTTATTACTCACTATTCCTTGTCTTAGGGGAAATTAATAGACAAAGGAATTTTATATTAAGGAAACCCCTTTTCCCTCCACAATAAATACCGCTCTTCACTCCATCATTTCCTCACACCTCTCAAGCTCCAAGACTTCTCTAAACTCTGCCCAAACATCCTCCCTAGCCCCTCTCAAACGTTCAAGAGCTTCTGGTCTCATAAAAATACCAATCCTAGCTTCTCTAAGGAGGATCTCAAGAGGAATATTTTAGAGGACATTAAAGAGAAGGAAGAATTCAGATACAAGGTAAGTGGAAACTCTCGAACCCAAATTTTATCTTTCAGGTTCTACCTATTTAACTCCATTTTTGATACGGTTACTCCTTAAAGATCATTTTTTCATCATTTTCTTTCCTTTTCTGGGATATACATGTTTACCACTACTTTTTATTTCAAACAAAATGTTTTCCAAAAGAACTCTTTTTTAAGAACTCACCTTTTACTTCTCATTCAAGGTTGATGGTTCTTGAATCAAGTATGTTATTCCCTCTTTGTTTTGGGAACCCAAAGTTTAGGAATGTGTTCTTATGAGATTTAACACCTTCTTTTCCATGGGTTATTTATTTGCACTTTTGATATATGTTCTATGTGTAAAGCATGATGATGGTAATGTTATGATGTGATGGGTGTGCTCGGAATTATATAGCGCAATATGAATTATTGAATGTGACGGGTGTGCCTGAAATTATACAGCACTCCAATGCATTGGGTAAAGTGATGAATCTCATTAGTAAATGTTAAATGATGTGTGAACAACATGCTATCTTGGTTTACAAGTATGTGTGGTAGTTAACCACTAATACACGATGTTTCATTTTTATGCATTTCCACATTTCAAGTCATATATTTATGCTTCCTCTCATGTTCATGATCTTTTTTCAATGTTATGATTATGCTCACCCCATGATATATACTTCTTATCTATCCTCTTACTGGGCTTCTCGCTCACCCCTTTTGATGTATATCCTTAGGTGGTTACATGTACTAAGGATAGGACAAGTTCCAATAAGAAGCTAGAGAAGAAGAAAATAAATAAATATTTATGCTTGATGTTGTATTTGTTATGTATGGTTCTAGTTTTCCCAAGACACTAATCATTTGGATCCTCCATATGTAATACTATTATGTTGTTTATCTTTAAAATGATGTAATATTAATTTATGAAAAGTTTGGGTCGCTATAGTTGGTATCAGAGGAAAGGTTTAGTTAATTTGGGAATTAGGATTACTGAACCCTGGAGAAAACCTCTTCCATGAGACTAAGTAAAAATATGCACACAAGAATATTTACATAGGGGTCCCATGTGTTATGTTTTTGGTATAAATTGTTCCAATTAATAAGTTTTTTATTCTTGAATTGTTTACTTATGTTTTTTTCTCACATGTTCTATTATAGAAAATTGTGGGAACTTGGATAAACCATGTGAAAAACTCGTGTGAGGGACAATGCAACGTTTACCCAAATGACATCCCCAATGATTTAGGAGGTGGAGTTCAAAACATCATGGTGATGCTTACCTAATTATCTGAGGTTATTAACAATAACCATAAAAATGGGGAAGATCCACCTTCATGAAAGAGGGGGAAACTGGCTATCGAATGTTTTATGAGGCAATGACCACTGACGTTTTGTGGATCTTCTAATCCACTAGTTGCGGAACAGTGGGTCAACTCCATGGAGAAGATCTTTTTTGTTCTTCACTGTTCTGAGATGGAGAAGGTGACCTTATCCATTTATCGTCTAGATGTAGAAGCCGATTAATGGTGGGCTTTGATTAATAACACCAAGAAAAGGGAGAAAATTGAAGAGATGGAATCAGAAGACTTTAAGATAATGTTTCATAACAATTATTTTTCAAGAACTCTTCGCACAAAGATGGAGAGAGAATTCATAGAGCTCAAGAAAAAAGAAGGATAATCTGTCACAACCTATGAATTGAATTTCCCAAGGCTTTCAAGGTATGCTTCAGGTTTTGTTATAAAAAATGATAGCAAAATTGATAGATTCTTTAGTGGACTAAAACCACATCATCAAAAGGCTCTTGCAATTAGAGACTTTAGGAGTTATGAAGAAGTTTTTCGGTGTTCTCTCAAAGTGGAGATAGAGTTTGGAGAATGGTCCCACGGCTATGCTGATAAGAAATGACAGATGGAGTTTCAAGCCTGTGGATCTAATGATAATTGTGGCATGAAAACACAACGACCCACATGCCAAAAATTTAGAATGTTTCACTATGGGAACTGCCTCAAAGGGATAGAAAAATGCTCCAAGTGTGGTAAAGAAGGACATAATTCTCAAGAGTGTCGAAAAGACCCAAAAAAAGAAATAGAATATAGCCGATGAAAGGAGAGAATCACTCATGGTTCAATCATATAATTGCAGGGAGCTAGGGAACTATGCAAACCAGTGCACTAAACCTCAAGTTCTCGAGGGTAATTAGCATCAGTAGCCACAAAAGCCAAAGGAACAAGTGAAGGTTTATTCCATCACTACTACAGAGGTATAGCATGATAATGAAGTTGTACAAGGTACACATACTCTTCACTCAATAATGTAAAAAGACTTATTTGATTTTGGTTCATTGCATTCTTTTATATCATGAATGTTTTCTAGAACTATAGAATCAAAGCCCTGAAACCTTGAAGTAGAGATATCTGTCAAAACACAAAGTGGGGCAAGAATTGAAACCCAATTTGTTTGACTCTTCTCTTGTTCGCGTATGTGGGAATATTCTTCCAGTGAATCTTGTAATACTTCCTTTGGTGGAATTTGACGCGATAATGGGAATGGATTGTCTCTCATTATATAGAGCACATATCAACTTTCGGGAAAAGGAAATATCTTTTCATATTCTGAACCATCCCATGCTCCCCTACAAATTCAAGTAAGATCATGAATCTCCTTTGAAAATTCCTTCAATGGTGTGGGTGTTGATTCCCTATGAAGAAGCATACCTCGCCTAAATGGTTGAGATGAAGGAAAGTGCCAACCTTGAGGAAATTCCCAATGTAAGGGAATACATCGACGTATTTCTTGAAGAGTTACCCAGAATTACCCCATATAATCAGGTGGATTTCTCAATTTAACTCATACCCAGAGCTACTCCTATCTCAAAGTGTCCCTATAGGATGGATCCTATCAAACTAGAGGACATAAAGAAGCAGCTGCAGGAGAATCTGGACAAAGGGTTCCTACACTCTAGTGCATCACCTTGGGGTGCGCCAGTGCTCGTTGTGAAGAAGAAGGATTAAACAATTCAGATTTTTATGGATTATCGGGAACTCAAAATGATCACCATAAAGAACAAGTATTTTCTCCCTAGGATTGATGACTTGTTCAATTAGTTAAGAGGAGCTCAATAATTCTCAATAGTGGATCTCTATTCTGGATATCATCAGGTAAAGGAGAAGAATAAAGATATTCAGAAGACTGCCTTATGTGCAAGGTATGGGCACTATGAGTTTTTGGTGATTCCCTTCAGACTTACCAATGCCCCTGCAATCTCCATGGATTTTATGAATAGAGTCTTTAGACATTACCTCGAAATATTTGTGCTAGTGTTTATCGATGATATTATCATCTACTCTAAGAGGAAGAAGTAACATGAAGAACATCTAAGACTTGTGTTGGTGACATTAAGAAAGGAGAAGTTTTATGCCAAGTTCAGAATGTGTGACTTTGGGATGATGAAATTCACGTTCTTGGGACATGTGATTATAGGTGACAGAATTTCTTTGGATCCTTAAAAAAGGTCGATTGAGGAATGGCGCAGGCCCTCTAGTGTCACAGAAATCTGTAGTTTTCTTTGATTAGATGGGTACTACTGATGTTTTGTGAGAAACATCTCATGATTTCCAAGCCTGCTAACTAAGTTAACAAGGAAAAGTGTAAAGTATATCTAGACGAAGGAATGTGAGGGAATCTTTAAGGAGCTAAAGCGAAGGCTGATCATTGCACATGTACTCACACTGCCAAAAAGTGGAGAAAGATTTGTGATATAAAGTGAAGCTTCAAAGAAATTCTTGGGTTGTGCACTCATGAAAAATGATAATGTGATATCCTATGCCTCATGATAGTTTAAGATCAATGAGAAGAACCACCTGATGCATGATCTAGAGCTGGTAGTTGTGATTTTTGCATCGAAAATCTGGCGGCACTACCTTTATGGAAAGAAGTGTGACATATACACCGACCACAAGAGCCTAAAGTATATATTCACATAAAAAGAGATTAACATGCATCAAAGGAGATGGTTAGAGAAAATCAAGTATTACGATTGCTCTATTCACTATCATCCTAGAAAAGCGAACAAGGTAGCTAATGCTCTAAGCAAAAAAGAACCTGCTACTCTATCCATGTTTCGGATTGAGAAAGACCCTATCTTCTTGGATATGAAAAGAATGGATTTGGAAATCATAAGGGAAGGGGCTAAATCCTACCGTTCCCAAATGATTGTGAAACCATCCATCCAGGAGTGGATTAAGGAAGCACAAAGGGATGATGGGGAGATACAAAAGAGGGTGAATGCAGTAAAGGAAGGGGAACTGCAAGAGTTACATATCGATGATGATGGTGTGATTTGGTTTGGAATGTGGATTTGTGTTCCTTCATCACCCGGGATAAATAATGAGATATTGGACAATGCACAAATCTCAAAATTCACTATCCATCCTAGGAGGACCAATATGTACCATGATATTCAAGAACACTTCTGGTGGGATAACATGATGAAGGATATTGTGGAATATATATCAATGTTCTTGGTATGTCAGCAAGTTAATTCTGAGCAAAAAAAATCCAAAGATATGATGCAGCCATTTCCTATACCCATGTGGAAATGGGAAAATGTTAATATGGACTTTGTCATGGATCTCCCGAGGACGTCGAAGGGAAATAATGCGATATGGGTTGTCATTGACGGACTCACCAAGAAATCCCATTTTATCGATATTCAGAAGGATCTCCCGCTTGAACAACTTGCAAAGATATATGTGAAGGAAGTGGTGAGACTGCACGGTGTTCCACTCTCAATTGTCTCTAACCGTGATCCAAGGTTCACATCTAAATTATGGTGGAGCCTTCAACATTCTTTGAGTACTAAATTAAATTTCAGCACGGCCTATCACCCCCAAACTGATGGTCAGTCTGAAAGAACTATTCAGACACTGAAAGATATTCTAAGAGTCTGCTCTATTGAATTTAAAGGTGGATGGTGTCATCATCTATCATTGGATAAGTTTTCATAAAAAATATCTTCCACTCGAGTATTCAGATGGATCCATATGAAGCTCTATGTGGAAAGCGATGTAGAACTCCAATCTGTTGAGATGAAGTTAAAGAAAGAAAGCTACTTAGACCTGATCTAGTTCATTTGAGGATAGATAAGGTTCAATTCATCCAAAAACACATCAAAGCTTCTCAATGTCATAAAAAGAGTTATGTTGAAAACCGTCGAAGGGACTTGGAGTTTAACGTTGGAGATAAAGTCCTCCTTCGAATATCTCCATAGAAGAGAGTCGTGCTATTTGGGAACAAAGGGAAGTTAAGCCCAAGGTACATTGGCCCCTTTGAAATCCTTGACCGCATAGGATCTGTTGCCGATCATCTTGCAATTACACTGAATATGGCTCAAGTTTATGATGTGTTTCATGTATCGCTACTAAGGAAGTATGTACCAGAAACCTCACATGTACTAAACTCAGAGGTGGTGCAGTTTTAAGATGATCTCTCCTATGAGGAGAATCTAGTAAAGATTATGGATCAAAAATATAAGGTTAAACACAACAAGACAACCCATATTTTCAAAGTATTTTGGAGAAACCATATGTTTGAGGAAGAAACATGGGAACTAGAAGAGGAAATGAAAGAGAAACACCCTCACTTATTTGTGTAAAGTGAAATTTCAGGGGTGAAATTTCGTAAGGGGGGAAGAATGTAACAACCCAAAGTTTTTCAATGTAAATTAACTTCTTATAAATATGTCATAAAATCACATGAAAACACATCATAATTAACTTCTAAGTGCTAAGTGACCTTTAAACATAATTTTGTCAATTCTGTGTTTGGAATTTTAAAAATCTAACATACACGGTTCTGTTCAAGATGATGTTTGGAGTCTAATGAAACATAAATAATTTTTTCTGAATAGTAACCTACCCTTATGAATAGTACCATACCCTTATGAATTTTAATATGACCCTTATTAATAGTAAATCATCCAACATAAGAGTAACCTTACCCAGGAATAATTAAATAAAATTTATACATCTCTGAAAGTGACATTTTGAACTTAGTAAACGTTTTGGCATTTTGTAAGTCATAAATAAATAATTATAATTAAATAATTAATTTAAAAGAAAATTTATTTTCCTAAAATATGTTCATAAATTATATAATCAATATATTATAGTTTTTAGATAATTCTATAAGACACTGCGTAATTTCTAAAAGCATTATAAAATCAGTTTTAATTTCGAAAACAGTTTTTTATGTAATTTATGATTTTAATTAAATATTAAATTGATAATATTTGGAAAATTATTATTAAAAAATGGAATTCTTATTTTGATTCTACAAGTTGAAAAATGGTTGGCATAATATTTTGGATTTTTTCTGAAATAATTGAGTTTTTGGTGAATAGTAAAATACATTAATTTACTATATAAATACATTATAATTAAAAGACACTATTCCTGGCATCACAAGTGATGTAAGCACCAAAATTTCTATCTAACATGACTTGTTTATTATTCTTGGTCATGGATGACTAACTATTCCTTGTATTAGAGGAAATTAATAAACAAAAGATTTTTATATTAAGGAAACCCCTCTCCCCTCCACTATAAATACCACTCTTCACACCCTCATTTCCTCACACATCTCAAGCTCCAATCCTTATCTAAAATCTGCCCAAACATCCTCTATAGCCCCACTCCCATGTTCAAGAGCTGCTGGTCTCATCAAAAAACCAATCCTAGCTTCCCTAAAGAGGATCTCTAGAGGAAGATTTAATAGGACATTAAAAAGAAGGAAGCATTCAGATACAAGGTAAGAGGAAATTCTTGAACCCAACTTTCATCCTTCATGTTCTCGCTCTTTCAGTCCATTTTTGATATGGTTACTCCTTAAAGATCATTTTTTCATAATTTTATTTTCTTTTTTGGGATATACATGTTTACCACTACGGTTTATGTCAAACAAAATGTTTTCTAAAATAACTATTCTTTTAGTAACTCACCTTTTACTTCTCATTCAAGGTTGACTGTTCTTGTATCAAGTATGTTATTCCCTCTTTGTTTTGGGAACCCAATGTTTATGAATGTGTTATTATGAGATGTAACCCATTCCTTTCCATGGGTTAGTTATGTTCACTTTTGATATGTGTTCCATGTGGAAAGCATGATGATGATAATGTTATGATGTGAAGGGTGTGCCCAGAATTATATAGTGCAATATGAATGATTGAATGTGACGGGTGCACCCGGAATTAGACAGTTCTCCAATGCATTGGGTAAAGTGATTATTCTCACGAGTAAATGTGAAATCATGTGTGAACAATATTCTAGCTTGGTTCACAAGTATGTGTGGTAGTTAACCACTAAGACATGATGTTTCATTTTTATGCATTTCCACATTTCTAGTCTTATGTTTATGATTCCTCTCATGTTCATGATCTTTTTTCTATTTTATGATTATACTCACCCCAGGCTATATATTTCTTATCTAACCTCTTACTGGTCTTCTAGCTCAAACCTTTTGAAGTATATCCTCAAGTGGCTATATGTACTAAGGAGATGGAAAGTGCCAATAAGAAGTCAGAGAAGAAGAAATTAAATAAATGTTTTTTCTTGATATTGTATTTGTTATGTATGGTCATAGTTTTCCCAAGAAACTAAACCTTTAGATCCTATATGTGTAATACTGTTATGTTTTTTATCTTTAAAATGATGTAATAGTAAAGTAGGAAATGTTTGGGTCCCTATAAAATCCCCCCCCCCTTGTTCTACGCCATTTTTGGCCACTTTTTGGTGATTTCTCATGAAAAATTAGTGATTCTTCATTTTGGATTCATCAAATCTTCCCCCATTTCACTTATCCTCTTCCCCCTCTCTCATTTCATAGTTCACTTTTTCCTGGGGACCCTTTTGAATGAAACATAAGATTATGGTTGGATAATTTTGGAAACATTCATTGACGTTAGGGTGTGTGGTTTTTCCATGGGGCTTAGTTCTTCCTTCACTTGAAGTTTCATCACATCCCCACACATTTGAGGTTGGTGCTTCCATTATTTTTTCTTATAAATCATTATATTTATTCCTGTATATTTTTTAATAATATGAAAATGTGTTTTATATTCTTTTGTTATGTTTTCCTTGTTTTGTATGATGTTTTCATGTTGTAAAAAATTATTAGAAGTGTTTTTAAAATGGGTAATCTAATTTTAATACATAGTACGCACACTAGGTGGTTGGTAAAACGCCTATTGTATCCTTAAAATGAAATTTCTCATTTTCCTTGGAGTAAAACATTTATTGTATTATGATATCTTTGTTTGATTTTTTATTTGGCATTTTATGTGTGGAATTTGTGATTTTATGGTTTGTCCCATGTCTAGGGTTTATTGTGTGAGTATGATAACATTTTTTGTTTCTTTAAAAATAATTTTTAGGTATATTCATGGAGTCCTGTGGTGAACCATTGGATGTGGGAACATCCAAGGGTTGTTGGAATGCACACTTGTATGGGAACACAAATTAAAATGGTCATCACTAAAATTTAATCAATTCAAAGCCCAGATTTTAGAAAACTTACCCCCTCGTCATCCCTCCTCTTCAAACTCTAAATGTTTGAAAATGGACTTATAGATTTCTAAATATATGAATGTGGTTTTAAATTATGTTTAATGGTATGAACCATTTGGTATTTTGAAACATATTTGGTTTCTAAATCGGTTAAAGGCCCATTTGGAATTGTACAATTGGATATGGTTATTGAAATGTTTTGGACATGTTTGGGTAAATGTATTTGGGTTAATAAATATAAATTCTTGTTTGTAATGTTTCTATAGATTCCTGATTTTCTTAAAATGTGGAAGGTATCGTTTAGAAAATTCCTGGGGAAGTAGTGTTCGTCATGGTTTTTGAAGTTATTTTTAATGGTTTCGGTGTGGATATGTTTTCAATAATGGGATTGTGATGTACATGTAGTGGTTTATGATATTTGATTCTTGATTTGGTTGATAAATTGTATAAGTGGTGTTAGGTGATGTGTAAAACATGATTGATCACAAAAGCAACACCCAGGTATCTAGGTGGTTATACAAGGACTATTATTCCATTGATCTGATAGTGGCCTCTTCCATGTTTCACTTAGAATGATTGATGACGTTAACACAAACTAAACTATAATGATTTTTGGGGACCACTAGGCAATTGGGGTTTCCCCTCCTAGTGGCTCGTGCATGATAAAGATATTGGTTATGGTTACTTTTACACCAAGATATAATGTATCTAGGTCCCCGCAACTATATATTTATTTGGGGTGTTCTCGTGACTAGTTATAATTGGTCATATTGAACTTGTTGTTAGCATACATTATGTTTGTTTGGTAATTTGAAAAGAAATTCCATTTTATTTAATGTTTTTTTATATTTTTTTCCATTAAAAGTTTTTTCCATTGAAAATTGATAATAATATTATTTGGTTTGGGGTTTCTTATAAAAAAGTAGTTTTCTTGAAAATGGATTGTGGCATGTGTTGGCCTTTAACACGGGAAAGTATTATTTGTTTAATAAATTGTAAAAATTATATTTTCGTAATTGTATTTCAAACTATTTTTAATAGAATGTTTTGGTGAAGGAAACACTTGGACTCTATAGTTATTACTTACTATGATGTTATCTCACACCCTACCTATACCACACGGTGTTCGTAGACCTGATCTGTTTTGTAGGATCAACATTTTTTAGTTTCCCTAGCTCTAGTTCTCATGGTTGGGGAGGGTTTGGTCTTGTGGTTGGAGGTTACCAAGAGGTCCCATAGAGATTGCAGTATATTGGTCTACTATTATATTATTCTCAGTTTCATTTTTATTTTTTTAGGTTTCATTATTTTTAGTTGTATATGGTATCTAGATCAGTTGTTTAATTATTTATATTCATTTGTGGGTTATTAATCTGTGCTTTGTTTTATTATTTTAATTATTAGTTCCTGGTTAATAATATGGAATCATTCCAACTCGATGTATATATTTGATTCCACACACTAGTTGTCAGCCCATGGGGATCAGGAACGCCCATTGGTCCATGTCACTAACCGGATTGGTTGACCAGTATAGGGTCAATTTGGGTTGGTTTGTGATAGAGAAACCAGTGAAGATCAAGGGCCATAGAGATAACGTTACACAAAAAGAGACATATAATCTTGTCAAATTATTATGGTTGAACTATATGTTTGAAGATGTGGCATGTGAACCATAGGATTAAATGAAGGGGAATTACCCTCACCTATTTTCACCGTAGTATGTAAAACAAAATTTGAAGGGAGAGATTTTATAAGGGGGAATGAATGTAATGACCCCTAAATTTATCAATATAAATTTCTTTATTATTATTATTTCATAGAGTTTAAATCACATATAATCACATATAAACCATAGTACAAACATTGTAAATGAAGAATGAATGATATAAGAGGTATTTATAAAAATTAAGCAACCTGTACTAATGAAATAGTAACATCACCATTGGAATTATAATGTGACCATTAAGAATAGTAATCTTGTGAATAGAATAGTTACCTCGCCTATGAATGTCTAATTTAAATTTATGTATCTTATAAATTATAATATGTCATATTTTTTACATGGAATAAGAAAATAAATGTTTTAAAATTGATAAATTAAGTGTTAGTATTTTATATAAAATGTAAAAGTTGATTTAATATTTTATAATTAATATAATGATTTAGATGAAAATTTATTTTCATAAATATATTAAAAATTTAATTTTTTTCTAAATATTATACTATAGTTTTATGATACCTTAATTAATTTTTTATACTTTCTTAAAAATCTTTTATACTATTACTATTTAAATTTTTTAATAAATGATAATTTTAAATATAAAATAAATTAATCTTATTATATAATTATTTCCATATAAATAATTCTATTTTATAAATCAAAAGGTTCAAAAATTGTGGGGGTGAATTTTTTGGATTTTTCTAAAGTAGTCGGATTTTTACTAAATAATAAAATATTGTAATTTTCAGTATTCAGAAAATACATGAATTATTGATTCATGGTGAAAATATGGATGAGGTAAGACCCCATTGGTTTGAACTATCTGAAAATATTTTTTATAATTAGTCATAAGAATTAACTGTATTTATATTCTTGAATAAAAAATAAACAGATGGATAAAATAATCAAAACACCCCTCTCGTCCAACTATAAATTCCACCTCTTCTCCTAAAAAATTCATAGATTTGGATCTTGATAATATTCTGTGAAATTCCTATACCAAGACTCATTCCCATGTTTTTTACATTTTTTCTATGCAAAATACCATTTTAATGTTCCTTAAGGAGGTTCTCAAGGAGATGTTATTCAATAGGTAAAATCCTCGACCTTTCCCTTCTAAATTCATTATTTCTTATTCCTCATCCTTTACTCCCCTATCAAAAGTGACATGTTTACTCTAATATCATATATACATAAAAATTATATTTTCTTAATGGTATATCCATAATAAAATATCTTCTCTTCTCTTCTCTTTTTATCTTAAAAACCCAAAACATCATATGTGATGTGTCGATTCGACGCCATCTTGGAGGAAGATTTTTCATTTTATATTATAACTTTTAAGATGGGTAATAAAACCATTATAATTATTAAATTTAAATTTAAATTTTATATTAAGACATGTTTTCTTTTTTTTAACAATTTTAAATACATAATATTAAATAATAAAACAAAACTAGTTCATGATGATCGAAAACTCACAAAAAATAAACTAACATTCATCATTAACATTTTTTATAATGAATCATTCTCATATCTGAAAACCAAATGATATATGAGCTCATTTAAATGTATTTAATTTCATATATATCATATAATTTCACTTATGGATTTTTTTCTTCCATTTGAATATAACTACCATAATTAAACTCAATGGAACCGATCATAAATTCATGAAACAAACACAACAGGAACAATTAAATTAATCATTATAACTAATCCAAATGACAATAAATGTACAAAATAAAATTATAATAAATCAAATACAATTATAAGAGGATCTTAATTAATTAATTAATGGATATAATATTTTATCCATAATATTAAGTGCTTTTTTAGAACACTTTTGGATATATGGTAAAATATTCTCTCTGAACCATAATTTTTCCCTTCCGGTTATGGTTTCTCTCACTTTAACTGAATTTAATTATTTACAATTATTATGAAATCCTCTAAAAATATATGTTTATATTTCAAAACTATGTACATATCTCAATTATTCTTTTATTTATGGGTAAATAAATATTTTATAATGTTTCTTTTCACTTCCTCCCAATATGAACGCCCAGTTAAATATAACTTCCCAATTTCTCACCCATTATCTAGTACACTCAATAATATATCATAATAGAAAAATATTTTTCCAAAATATTTATTTTTATCTTGAGAAACTATATTATTTCATTTCTAGTTTTATGAAATTGAATTTTGCTTTTCCCTATTTAAAGACTCTTTTACATTTTTCCATAAAAAAACACTGAAGAGGATAATTTATAAAGACTATTAAACAAAATTTTTACATGTTTACTCATAACTTGGACATAATTTATCCTTGTCTATGCCTATTTTCCCTTATTAATTTCCATTTATGTTTTAATTATATTATTTAATTCATTCTTTTATGTTACCCCCATTGGTTATTCCTTATGAAATGATTATTGTACCCATTCATTTCAATGGGTTACCCTTATGTTTATATTTGATTCTACATGTGGAACACATATGTAAGAAAATGTTATGATCAGTTCACCTCTATAGAACTCAACTTCCTTGGGTAATTTTCAGTATCATGAGATGTCGTGTTATGATAAGGATTAAAAGATATTCCTTTATAGGACATTGTCCACCGTGAGATATAGTATTGGAAGTTGGCCTTGACTCATGTTTATTTTCATGTTTTATGTTGCCAAAAAATTCCTCTGATGTTATGATTACATGATCCCATTTTTTAAATATATGGTATCCATATGTTTCTTCATGTTTCATGACTTTTTATGTCAAGATTTAGTGCCTTAAAACCCATGTGATATGCTTTATTCTTATGTACATTCCCTTACATTGATTTCTAGATCATCCATATTTTCATGTATACCCCAGGTTATCCTATTAATATATATGATCTTAATGTAATTTATTATATCATTATTCATTTTAACTAAAATATATCTTTATTTTGGTTTCATGGTTTCTAATTATGTACCTATTCTTGTAAGGACACTTGGATTTACGCTCCTTGGTTTGTATTTTATGGTTTATGATAGTTAAAATTGTGTAATAATATATGTAAATGTCTAGGGTTTATATATTGTTAGCTCAATGTTATTTGGGGTTGTTGTATTTTTTTCACTAAAGGACATGAAATATGAAAGTATTTATAATGACAAGATTTCTAGAGTTTCTATATTTTTATCGATATACACCATATAAAATATCTAGAGCTAAATGGAAGTATATTTTTGATAGAAACATTCTCTACAGATTTTTCTACACCATCATGAATATTTTAAAATAGTTATGGTTTTAGAAATGGAAATAATGAGCCTATGTTACCAATTAACTTTCTAAATGGGAGCATATGTGATGGTAAAATATTTCATGCATAAAGGTGCACCATAAATTCAGTGACCATCATAATTTTCAACACTGTAGAAAATATTCATTCTGAAGGGATCCACAAAATATATTCCAGAAATGTTTCATAACATGTGTATGATTTAGGTTAAGACTAAATGAAATGTTTTTTTGGACCACACTGTATAGAATTTCATTTTCATGTTGGAGTGAAGCTATGTAACTATCCTTTAATTCATTTATAATAGTGGATAATAAATACTATTTATATTAAATTTTTGATGTAAAATTACATCAGGGTTCGAAAATAGAGATTAGAATGATTCTATTCTATAAAAATCAATGTTCCAACAGGAAATTGTACCTACTATAAATGGGTATCTAAAAAAACTAATAATTATTGATAAATAATTTTTCAAGGAATTTCAAAAAATGATCTACTATATCATATCATGTCATGTCATTGAGGTTCAAATAATGTTAGTTGATAAGATAAGCATCATGTTTTTTGGTGGAAATCAAAATTACCAATGGTTATGGTGATGGGAATATCAAAATATGTTTTTCAGAGGTTTATTATACAATGTTGTTGTTTCATGAAGTCAGTCAGGATGATGGATATGATGTTTGAAAACTAGATTTTATGAGTAACATTTATTATTTGGTTACCCTATATCATGTTATTATTCAAGGGCTGGTCATTAATGTCCCAAATAGAGATTTATTGTGATTATTTAATTTCAAAAAATTAGAATGTATAAATAAGATGACAAATCAATTTGAATTTTAAAAGATATTTTAATTTCTAATAAGAAATTTGAATGGAACTAATGATATAATAAAAAACTTTTGTATATGGAATATGTTAGAGATAATATAAGGAGGTTACCGCTCCTTTAATATCTTTCCAAAATATTTGAGAATAAGGTAATTATTATTGTTTAATGATGAAGAGGATTCCATTATTCATAATACATTAATAAAGATATTGATATATTCTGATGGATACAATGTTTTTGTAAGATTTGTTTTCATAATAATTTTTGAATTAAAGATGTATAAAGATTAAAAAATAATCTTTACATATATGGTGATTTATTCATCCAATATTTTATTTAAAATAATGGACCTACATGCCTATAAATAGTGGAAGTGAACCTACCCTAGAGTAATGTGTGATTAATTTAAAAGTGTATTTTTCTTTGTTAAAGGAGTGGCATTTTATCTAAATAATTGAGTTAGGTAGTGACCCTAGGTTTGAAGTGAACAAAAAAATGAAATCAATTTAATAAATATGAGTTTAATGGTCAATTGGTTCATGAAAACAATTTTAATTACATGCTCCATGGGGTATCCTATTGTGGTGAACTATGTAAATTTAATTAAGTCCCAATATTCATTACTTAATTATATATTTGAATATTATTAAATGAGGTGGATTATAAGATATGAATTGATATTGATTAAAACAATTCCTTCCCGCATAGGAACAATATTCATATGAGAATAAAAACAATATAAGTTATTAAACCAAATTTCACCCCTCAAAGGGTTTCATGGGGACCTTTTAGTTGTGATGTGTGACTAGATTGCAGATGATACTAAATATTATCATCAGGTTTGTTTATAGTGTCTTTTTCATATCTTATATAGTTTTGATACATTGGTTAATTATTCTATGTTATCAGGTTAACTCATAATGGAATATTTTATATATCATAAGTTCTTTTGGTGTTTTTTATATTTTAATTTTACATGGATATAGTCTTATGGTATAAGGGTATATTAAATTTTCATAGCTACATGGTGGTGGAAGTGATCTAGTTTTGAGGTATTATTAAAATGGTTTGATTCACATAATGTATAACATTGGTAGGAATTATCATGATTCATAATTAGTATGAGGATACATGGTAAGATTTAATCATTAATGTTTGATATAGTTTCACGTGACTAATAAAGGGAGAAATGAATATAAATTTTCCTCACAGTGGGTGATTATATATATTACAATAACCTGTAATAGTTCAAAAAGCTATGGAACATTTTGGTAGTCATTAGATATTATAAAATTATATAGGAATGTTAATGGTTTTAGATAGCACTATATAGAGGCTGATGGTTTGTAGTTTAGGTTTCTGTATTCAAATTATATAGTGGTTTAAATAATTGGTTCAGGAATTAATGAATCATATCTATATTTCAAGCTTAGGATGTTTAAATGACTTGTATGTTTAATAAAAATTGGAAAATTTATATATTTAGTATTTAGATGGATCGTAAGAATTCATTTTGGTTTTCGTTACTAGCACTATTGGATGATGTTTTTAGATAATTGGAATGATGGTTTCTATGTTGTATGAGTAGTAATTTTTGATACCTAATCATCTTTGGAGGAAACTTTTTATGGTATGATTACAATGGTTGACTTTTATTTTTTCTGAAGTCTATAATTTCACATTATCACATATGTTGTAGTGATAAATATTTCCTAAAACATTTTAACATGTTTACTATTTGGATGTTCATTTAATTGAATGGGATAGGTAGCTATTTTGATAAAAAAACATTCAATTCTTTGTGCATGAGTTGGGTAAATCTATTCAGATTATTGTGGTTTACTGAATTAGGATTTTTCCTTCCCATTGGTTTTGGTATTGAAAAAATATATAAATGAGGCAATGGCTGTTTTTTTTCCTAGAAAAATTATGTACTGATAATAAAATTTTATGAAATTCTTGAGTAAATTGTCCCATTAGAAGAATTATTTTGGGTTAAGATTTTAATGTTGATTAAATATCACATTTGGGTGGGATTTTTTATTATTTATTTTAATTAATAGTAATGAGTGTCTCATTTATCTTTCAATGATAAATATAGTGGTATACTTCTATAGAAAAGAAATTCTTCAGGACGTGTTTTGGTATCTATGATAGATGATGAGTAGTAGGTTCAAAGTAAGTGATTCTCTATGACACTAGAATGGAATATTTAATGGAAGGGAGCTCTAAGAAGGTTATTCTACATATTATAACTATTTTTTAATTCTATTTATATATATATATATTTAGGGGGAAATATGTATTGTTAGAAAATAGTTTTAATTAAATAATTAATATTTCATTACTTTATCACTTTATACCCTGTTTTTTGGGAGAAACTTTTTTATGATGGTTGAATTATTAGGGAGGGGGTTTTTATGAAAAGTAAAAAATTTGGATTTACACTCTATAGAAAAATTAAATATTTTATATGAAGTGTGTTTTGGTTTTGGGGAGATGATTAGTGGTGTTTGATAGTAGATGATGGATTTAAAGTGGTTGGATTATATTTATGATGTAATATGGGGAATATGAGTGTCCATGGTGAGGAGAATTATCATTACATGGATTTTTGGATTAAATAGTTGGGCTATATATCCAATGTGAGTATACTTATTGGAGTACATATTTATTTTATGATATAAGGGACAATGAAATTCGGTTTTCAATCTCGAGTACTTGGACGTGGAGTTTCATAATCAATGTAGTGTCATGGAGATTGTGTAACCCTGTTGTGCATCCATTTAATCTGTCAAAAATATTTATTTTAAAATAAAATTCCATAATTTTTATACCATTTCCTCCATAAAGTATTTTAGAATATTATTTACATGATTTTTGTGCATTTTTTGTGGATCTATCTCAACATATCTCTTTTTCCATGAATCATTAGAATTGTGATATTCTGAAGATTATGGTACAAATCATTGTCCTCAAAATTTTCTATTTCAGTATATATTTATGTATTAACTCAAATTTTTTAAAATTACATGTAATAACCCATTAAATTTATTTGGTATTCCTTTCATGTTTCCTAAGTTGGCTATTAAGTGAGAAGATATCATGTATGGTAATGTGGTTTAGATTCTCTATTAGACAAAGGTGAAGGGATTCTCAATGAAGTAGTTATATTCCAACTCATATAATCATGAATGAGTTGTTTTAATTAGATTTTTTTTCTATTATAATATAATTTTGTTTTTCATGTGATCTTGAAGAAATATATTTCCAGTTAGTTTTTTTAAGTAAAAATTGATGTGAGTGTATTTTTTGCAATGTATGATATTTTTAGGAACTGTGGGAATTTATAAAGTAAGTTAAAACAATGATTTATAAATATTTTTGTGATTGATTAATTTTTTAAATGGTTTGTTTTAATGTATTTTTTTATTATTAGTTTGGATTATTGAAATAATTTTTACTCGAGATATTTGGAATATTTATTTTATTGTAATAATGAAGAAAATCGGGTGGTTCATTGACTTTAATTATTAATGTTGTATTGTTAGGGAATTTAGTAGGACAGTTTATATAAATGTCAAATCATATTGTTGATTTTTGAGTCAATGGAAATTTTATTAATTATAATTTATATATGTTATTGACTTATATTGGGTTATGTGTTTTGACATGATGTTGGAATACACTCACATGGGTTTGTGGGATGTATGAGTAATGATAAAGGGATGTTATGGAAAACTAGCACATGGGTGTGGGGAACTTATAAGTAATGATATAGTTATTTTTAAGCGTAGTTGTTCCACATATGATTAGGATATACCCATTTTATCTTGTTTTATTTTTTCTATTTTTTACTCTTATTTTGGATAAAGAAAAAGGTTGTATCATGTGTTGTGTTAATTTTAGAAATATTATATTTATAATGTTTGTTTAGTTTATTGGGAAAAAAATTATTATTAAAGTGATTTATTATAGTTATACAATATTTAATTGTATTGGGAATTTTATTATGAAATTCATTATTTGTATGATGGGTTTTCAAACTCATGATATTCATATAAACACCTTGATATATCATAACTAGTATCATAATCCCCCTCTCTATGGGTATCCAGTATCTCATAAAGATGATTTTGACATGAATTTCATATTATGTGAATGTTTTTTCATTGAATTTTATAGAGAAGTTATAATTTATTAGTTGGTATTTCTAGAATATTTTTCAATATTGGTGGTTAATAATTTTTTATGGGGTGGTATCTATAGCATGTAATAATATAATTGTTTTTCTAGTTGTCTATTTATTTTAATATACACAATACAGTAATTGTATTTATTCTATTTATTATGTTTTAAATGTATTTGGTGGTGTTGTTAGGTTATACACTATTTACCTCTTTTATATTAGATTTTATGTCCCTCTATCCATCCTTTTGTGTTTTTGTAATGGAACCAAGGATTGAGTGTCATATTGGTTGAGATTAAAATTAGGTTTGATTATTTAGGACAGTTGAGATGTTACAAAGTTTCATAAAACACAAATAGGAGAGAGATTATAATATTAATAAGATATATTTCTTTAGGGGTAAAATAAATAAATAAACATTGTAATTAATGATTCCAAACTCTATGCAACTGATATTAGGTGAGATTGTTTCCAAGACAAATGGGATTAAAAATATTAAATTTGAAGATCATTGATCATAGACTTAATGTGAAAAAACAAAATTAGTTTATTTAGATCATGGATAATAATTAAAAAGATAAGTTCATATTAATCCAAGATATTAAAGGAGAAGAAATTTGGATAAGGTGAATCCTTAAGGATCATGAATGATCCATGACACACTTGATGATATAGAGATGTTAAACTGTATGGGATATTGAAAATGTGGAGGAGAAAATATAGGGTAAAAAATTATGTTGGGGGATTAAATAAAACATATAAGATGTTTTGAAAAAAAAATTTAAGGCTTCATCATAATCAATTTTCTAAAAATATTTGGATTGGTGTAGAAGAAAATAAAACTCAATAGAAGATTAATTTGGGAGACACCAAAAATACTATGGTATTAACTATAATAACACATAGAAATACATAAAAAAATATTTTTATTTTTATGGAATGATAAGGTATCAAAAAATATATATTCATTAGTTAATATTTATTTCATGATATAATATAAATATATACATATGAGATAAATTTAATTACTTTTTGTGTTGTGGTTGTGAAGGATACTGAAATACTCCCATATATTTTTCATGAAGGATGAAAAAGAATGTTCCATAATAGGCATTATGTGGTATGGGGTAGTAGCTCAATGATTTATCATACATGACAAAAATAAAAAATGTATTAATTTATTTTCATGATTATATGGACCCATTATAATTGAATCCAAATAAACATGATTGGATCAAGAAGTAATGGCATGAAAATGTTGTAATTATAGAGATATCATTGAAATTAGTCAATAATTCTAGTTCCTAGATTCATATAAGCATATGTACATCCCATATGATTGGAAATAAACATCATTTTACCTATAAAATGTAAGATATATTTGTTTTAAATTGGTTTATTAATGATAAAGGCTTGAAAAATGTCACGAACCATCCTCGGGGCCCGTGCCGTGACTACCCCAAGCCCGCCTTCCATAGGCCAGGGGCTAGCGACTAGCACCAAGGCGTAAATCCCGGAAAAAGGGAAGGCATTGCCTTTGTAAAGTAAACAACAAACACCACAGAGTAAGCATGCATAAGTAAAAACTAAGTAAAAACGGGTACAACGGTAAGTGCGGAAAGTAAGTGGGCCAGAATACAAACCCAAACTGAAAGTAAAGTACAACTGGAAAGGGAAAACAACAACTGAAAAGTAAAGCCGCGACGTCGAGCTATCTACTAGGAATCCCACCTGAAGGGTGGGTACAGATAGCCTCCACTACTCTTCGAGTCCAGCCGACCGCTCCGAGTACATCCCGCCCAGTGGTCCACCTCCAGGTACCGTCCTTCTTCGCAAGCCTCAACCACGATCAGCGTTGTCCGTCAACTGCAACCAACACAACGTAGTGCGGGCATAGCCCGTGCAGGGGTGAGTATAAGCTACTCAGTAGGGACCTTGAGACCCCCGAAGGTCTCCCAATATCCACAAAGGATAAACCACAAAGTAAAGATACAATCACGAAGTAACATCCGACACTTCTTAGGTATATGCCCTTACATATACCTAAGTCATCAAATCTCGTTCGACTCCAACATCCGAACCCAAGTACAATCCAGTCCACACAGGAAAACAAAACGTAAATCCACACAGGATATCAAAACACAATCCACATAGGAATGTGATAGAACAAATATTTTCAATTATTTTATTCTGAATTTCAATGTTTTTAATCCCACCAATGTGTTATTTAAGGGTCAATTGTCACAATTTATGTTTTAGGAGTATTTTTGAGCTTAATTGGAAAAATGGCTTATTTTGTATTTAAACAGTTTTCATTTATTATAATGTTTCGGCCATAACTTTTTCTAAACTGATCCAAATTAAAAAATTCTTCTTTTACAGGTTTTTGTGTTCTATGAGATTCATTTTATCCTTCTGGACCCAAAGGTCAATCAATCATTTGGAATCTCAAATCCAGCTCACAAACCATGCCTCGAAAACTGTGTACAGAACTGCATAAATTTATTGTGGGGACCATATCTCATAAATGGCCGAACCAATGGAGCTGAAAGTTTACATGGAGCTGAAAGACATCTGGATGCAGAACTTTAATTCAGAATTCCGCGCATTATTCTTTCATTTTCAAGGCCATTAATGCGTTGTAACTCGGTGTATTGAAATACGAAGAGTCACATGTACAGAATTAAATATCCGGAGTAATGTGGCCATATCTCCTTCATACGCGGACCAATCAGGCTCAAATTTGTAGGTCGACAGAGGAGACGTATGGGAACAACTTTCAGGAAGGACCAAGTTCCAAATTAGGTCATTAAGGAATCCATCCACGCACCTACATTCGGGAATGATTTTTGGATCCAAATTTTCACCCCCTCTCCCTATAAAAGAGTGTGTCTTTTTCATTCCAAAGGGTTGGAAACTTAGGAATAGCCTTTGTTGGCCATTATATGTAGTTTAGCTTTTTATTTTCTTTTACTTTCATTATGTAATAGAATTTCATATTTTTATTCAAGTGTTATCCTTTCACTCTTATTCTTTCTCTCTTTTGTTTTTCTCCCCCAGTTTTCTTTTCACTGTGAACTCTTATGCTCGTGATCATGAGTAGCTAACCCGAGGAAGTTCCCGGGGGAGTAATCCAGTGATGAACCCAAGTCTTTGAACATTAATGTCTTAATTTTTCTTATTTTCTTAGAGTTATATCGAGGGGGATCTTAGTGGGTAAGGCGCCTTTGTGTCTCCACTTGCCACCCGAGGTTTAGCTTTCACTTCTGCAATATTTTCCCTCGATCGAGGAGGTGGATGTGTGGTCTCTCGGCGATCGTTGATAGTACCATATGTTCACAACCATAGGCAGAAGGGGATGTTCATGCATACTATGGAGCATGTTCATTAAGTAAATTTGAAACTAATAATAAGACGATGAAGGTTCACTCTGGGTGATGCTCTCGGGAATGTCTCCTTTCTGTCTTAACATCATTCTGTTTGCATTCATTCTGTCTGCATTGCATCTGCATATTTACTTTTAGTTTTGTATTTTTAATTCTCAAATATCATTTCTGGTCATTTTAGTTTATATATAGATAGTGAATTAGAAGTAGTGAGTGATTTACTGCAAAAGGATCCTCAAGAGATCGACCTAGGTCAGCCAATGTGATGCACTTAGTATAAATATTTTTGAGAGCGTGCATGACAACGCTACATCAGAATGCAAAACAGGATTCAGCTCACACAAGAATACTTCTTGAATGACGATAGAGATGATCAGATGTAGACACTGATTCATCTAAGCCGTCAGACCCACAAAGGATCGGTAGGTACTACCCCCTGCAATGATCCACACAGGATCGATCACAAAGTTGAAACCATAGCTATTGGGAAACTCCTTCTCCATCAAGTATAGTGGTTATGCCGCTGCAAACAAGAACTTCCCTCTAACCTTGGACTCATGTAGTACTCCACCTATCGAGTACTGTGGGCCTGCTGCTACAGCCAAGCATTTCCTACCATGGGTCTGCTGCTACAACCAAGCGCTCCCCCTCATAGCCTCTAGAGGTACTCCTTCTGTTGAGTACCACGGGTCAGCCATTACAACCAAGCGCTCCTCCGTCATGGGTCTGCCGCTACAACCAAGCGCTCCCCCGTGCTGCTACAACCAAGCGCTCCCCCGTCGTGGGTCTGCCGCTACAACCAAGCGCTCCCTCTCATAGCCTCCAGAGGTACTCCTTCTATTGAGTACCGCGGGTCTACCGCTACAACCAAGTGCTCCTCCGTCGTGGGTCTGCTTCTACGACCAAGCGCTTCCCACCGGGCTATCCGTAACACACCGAGTCGTTCGATCTGCAGTCGTCAAGTCTCAACCGGCTCTAGGGTTTTCCCACACAGCATGCTCGTTCCGAGAGAGTCCACTCCATGAGCTAAGAGGTCGATGCATCAACTGACAGGTAGTCTGGAGTTGATGTATCCCAAGATGTACCGTAGTGGTCACTGCTAAAAACACGGAGGATTCCCGTACTGTTTTCATCATCGTCGCAGTCGAATCCACTGAGGATCTCTGTACAATCGTCGTCGTCACAGTAGCAGTCGCAGCCAGCTCTAGAGTTCCCGCACACAGCAAGATCGTTCGGGAGGGTCCGCTCCACGAGCTGAGAGGCTGATACATAAACTGACACATAGTCCAGAGTTGATGTATCCAAAAGTTCCGTACCGTCAACAGGAACTCAATGACGTAGACGGCGCGTCAATCGGACGCCCGGTCTGAGAGTTATTGGCTTTTCGTCCCAGGGGCCTGGTTGGTTTTTAAGTCAAAACCAACCCAACCGTACTCCACCTGCATCCAAACCTCGGGCGGAGTAAGCCAAAAGAACTGTCTCACTTATAGGAAACCAACAAAGTCGACGGCACGTCAATTGGACGTCCGAAGCTCAAGATATGAGCGTTTCCGCTCCGAGGGCCCGGTTGGTTTCGTGTACGAACCAACCCGGCCAAACCCAAAGTATTCCGAAATATTGAGTGCGATATACCGAAACGGCCTTCTCGATCCAAGGATCACATCACTGCTGAAGGCACGTCGTTCGGAAGCTCGTAGCTCAAGTTATGATCAAAAGACCGAAAACGTACGGATACGGTGGGCTCTGGGCCCAGACCGACCCCCCCTGGGTCGGCCCAAACCGGGTCGACCCGACCTGGGTCCGGGTCCAACCCGGTTGGGTGCGACCCGGCCTGGCCAGGGCGTCCCGTCCCGGCCTGGGCGCGACCCGGCCCGGCCCGGCCTGGGCGTGACACAGCTGGCGGGTCGGCTCGGCCGAGCGGCCGAGCAAGGGAGGCTGCGGGGCGTGCTGTCCCCGTGGGAAGAGGAGCTGCGACCCCACGTGGGGCCGCGCTTGGTCAGCGGATGGGGAAGAGCCGTGTCCCGTGTCTCGCCGGACCCACGCGGTCGCGGGTTTGGCCGGCCACCGCCGTCGCGGCTTCAGTCGCGACGGCTCTATCTGGCGGTGCGCCGGGGCGCTGTCAGTGGAGCCTGCGGGCCACAAGAGTTTCTCTGGTGGTCTGATTCCACTTCTGTCTGCGTCGTGGCTCATCCCGGGTCCTGTTATTCACTTCGGAATCAACAAATTGTCTCTGAGGCCCGTTTTGTCATCGTCCGCTGTTCCCCACACCAAGAACAAAAGGGCGGTGGGTTCGGACTTGTTCGTTGGTCCGCACCCACCATTTTAGCGGTTTGAAACAAGACCATAAATCCCATCAATTGATAAACCACGTCCCACAATAATAATCTGCGGACCAACTTGTTAATTGGGTGGTTCGCGTTCTTGCCTTGGAGGAAAACAAACATGGGTAATAACATTTTCAAAACGACCCCTACCTCGTCGTAGTTGTTGGACGTGTTCTTCGCGGAATTGACCATCGCGGTAGAAGATGATCGTCACGCCGTCGCGGAAGGGCGTCGTGTCATTGCGGAAGGGCGTCGCGTCGACGATCTCCGGGGTTTAACGAAAACACACGGATTTAATTTCATGAATTAAATTCATGTTAAAGATAAAATCCACAAAGGAATTTAAAGGATTTGAAAACTCCTACCTCAAGCAGTTGATGGATGTTTTGTCGCGGGGAAAGAACGCCGCGGAAGAAGCATCGGCGTCGCGGTACTCGGCGTCGTGTCATCGATCTCCGGGGGTCTGGCGTTCTTCGTTGCCCTTCGTCGGAGGCTGGAGTTCTTCGTGTTCTTCGCGTTCTTCGCGTTCTTCACGAAGGAGGACGAAGATCTTTAGAGATTCTTCAAACGTTTAACACAACATCCAAGAAAAATGTGTGTTTGTCTTATTTTATTAACATGCCAACAAACGAAAAAAAATTATGTAACGAACGTATTAATTCATAGAATTAATTGCAACGAAACTAGCCGCCCAATTAATAGGGGTGTTAATAATTTAGAAAACGCGTCAGTTGACTTTCATTTAATAGGGGTTTTCGTGGGTGCTTTACTTAGCGGAAAAGAAACGGTGGGGCTCGTGCGGGCCCCACCTCAAAAATATCCTACCAAGAGGGTAAGATATTTTGAATTGCACCCTATCCGCTTCAACTTAGCTTAATAAGCTTTAAGTGGCTTTTAAGTGGCTTTAAGTGAAATAAAAATAACGTTGTCGCACACTTTATTTAATTTCTTAACTTAACCCCAAAATTTAAAAACCACACCCGAGCAAACGCAACTCCTGAAGAGGAATTTCTAAGCAAATACCGGCACTGTGATTCCATCGGTTCCCTTGGAATTTGATTCCAAGCACCGGTTCGAAAGTTAGAAAAACCCTCTCATTCGTTCACTGAACGTACCCGAGCCAAACATCGGAAAATGATTCCGAGCACACCGGGCCTCAGAATCAGATGCCGTAAGAAACTGTGTTCTTGTAAAATTCAAAAGAAAATTAAGAAAAAAAAATCCTTGAAATTTACGGGTCTTTACATCACTCCCACCTCAAGGATTTACGTCCCCGTAAAGATACATCATAAACTAGGGAAACAAATGTGGGTACTGAGCATGGATCTGAGCCTCCCGCTCCCAAGTGCTCTCCTGGAGGTTCCCGTGCTGCCATCTGATGCGCACAAGAGGAATTTATCATCCACATAGGACCTGCTCCTTTCGATCCTTGATCTCCATTGGGACCTCCACAAAAGTCTCCCAATCATCCATGTCTAGCTCCACATGGTCAATGATGTGTGTCGGGTCGTGCACGTATCTCCTCTGTTGGGATACGTGGAAGACGTCGTGCACCCGGTGCAACTGAGGTGGTAGAGCCAGGCGATAAGCCACCTCGCCAACCTGCTGAGGACCTGGAATGGTCCGATGAAGCATGAAGACAACATTCCGCCTCATCCAAATCTCTGTAACTCACGTCGAGGTGTGACCCATAAGGAAAAGTGGTCACCATCCTCGAACTCTAGTGGTCTCCGCCTCCTGTCAGCAGAAGACTATTGCCTGCTTTGAGTTGTCCTCATCCGCTCTTGGAAGACTTGGACCTTTCTGGTCATGCTCGAGCTGCTGAGATTCCTTCTTTGCCGAGAAGAGAAATCTGGTCTCATCCCCTAGATGAACCACGTTCTTCGCCTAATACAGTCAATCCCATCATGGATGATACAAACCCATAGCAAGGATGACGTCGTAAGGACTCGACGCTACTACCAAGAGATCCAACTGTTACTCTCACCTCTAAGGGTTGATTCACACTGTCGGCATCAGTGTGTGGTCACTGGGTCTCCTCCAGTAAGTATCTCAAAGTGAGGGTCAAGTAAACAATTATTAAACCGAAACCTCTTAGTAACAACTAAAAGAGAGGACAAGAAGGTAAACTCCACAAGAAAAGTGTCTTTTATTACTGCAGCTCAAAGTACAAAGACACAAAACATCTACAAACAAACATCAACAATGCTAGAAGCAGCATAAACAAAATTATCCAGGTCTGGAGCTAGTCCCGCTCCTGTCCATCTGCTCTCGTAGCTCCATGATTGTAGGCCTCAGCTGCATGAAGCTGAGCTCTCCCATGTCCACTAGCTCCCTGCGGTCGGGGTGGACCTCCGGGTGGTGGTGGTGGAAACACCTTGAAGCATCGTCCACCTCCAACTGCATTGACAGCTCCCCTGCCACGGTCTCCTACTCCATGCGTTCCGCCTCGATCGAACCTCTGCCACTGCCTGGGACGTCCTTCGTTCATCTGTTGGTCATCCGTATGGCGGGTCGGATAGTCACGAGCCATGTGACCAACCCCGCCGTAGGAGTAACACTGTCCGCTCATGGTAAGTCATTGTCCACCCCGGGTGCCTAACACAAATGATCCTGTGTCACCCGGTCGACCACCGATAGGTCTAGTCCTCTTGGACCCCTGCGTCATCTGTCTACTGCCCGTTGCCGAAGACTCTGCCGCATGCCGGCTAGTGGTGGGTCCTGCTGCTGGAGACTACTCAGCAAGGAAACTCTCCACTAAGAGGGCTCTCTCCAACACCCCTGTCTGTGTCGGAATGCTGTGAGAAACAGCTGAAGCTCTGATCTCTCACCTGATCCCCTGCTTGAAGGTTCGGGCCCTGAAGAATGGGTCTCGTACCATGTCCGTGGAATATCGCGAGAGATCGGTAAACCTCGCCGCGTGCTGGGCTACTGTCATGCTGCCCTACCGTAGCTGTAGTAGCTCCTGGATGCGTACCGTTCGGAGGGTGACTGGGACGAACTCTGAGTGAAAAAGGATCTCAATTTCCGTCCAATGGAGTGATGCCTCATCGTGCACCTGGAGCATCAAGCTCTACCATCTGCCTGCTACCGCATGGAGGAGTCTCGCTGCAAGGACCACCATAAGGTCTGTTGGTGTCCTCACTAACCGGAAAACTCAGACCACTGCCTCCAGCCAGTCCTCGGCTGCCTGGGGGTCCGTCTCCCCGCGGAACCTGGGCGGTCTCTAGCGCTGGAACTCCTGCAGTGCACTGAGGTGACGTGCATTGTCAGCGGCTGGTGCTGGAAGCATCAGTGCCTCGGTGGGTAAAGGTACCGCCGATGCCTCAGCTGTCAAAGGGCCATGTACCGAGGCCTCGTCGTTCGGTGGGCTGTCGTCACGTACAACTCTCGGAACCCTAGCTGGCTGCCGTCGTGGGGCCATCCTGAAAAGGAAACAGGTGCGCCACGGTTAGAACAGTATGCCTAGTGAGCTGATACAAGTAATCACAAAGAAAACTTGAAACACACATGCAATCAATATTGTCGTGCATTAAGTCGGAAATCAGAAGCCAGGGTCCTAGTGTAAGGATACGTCGGCCACCCCACCAACACTGGACTCCCTGGACTGATAACCACACCCAATAAGCTAAACACTATTGCTTCACATAGAAAAGATCAGAGTCCGCGGTAGAACCGAACTCCTTTGATACTAGTTTGTCACGACCCGTCTTCGGGGCCCGTGCCATGACTACCCCAAGCCCGCCTTCCATAGGCTAGGGACTGGCGACTAGCACCAAGGCGTAAATCCCAGAAAAAGGGAAGGCATTGCCTTTGTAAAGTAAACAACAAACACCAAAGAGTAAGCAGGCAGAAGTAAACACTAAGTAAAACCCGGTACAACAGTAAGTGCGGAAAGTAAGTTGGCCAGAATACAAACCCAAACTGAAAGTAAGTACAACTGGAAAGGGAAAACAGGAACTGAAAAGTGAATCCACGATGTCGAGCTGTCCACTGGGAATCCCACCTGAAGGGTGGGTACAAATATCTTTCACTGCTCCTCGGGTCCAGCCGACCGCTCCATGTACGTCCCACCCAATGGTCCACCTCCAGGTACTGTCCTGCTACGCAAGCCTCAACCACGATCAGCGTTGTCTGTCATCTGTAACCAACACAATGTAGTGTGGGCATAGCCCATGCAGGGGTGAGTATAAGCTACTCAGTAGGGACCCCGAGACCACCGAAGGTCTCCCAAAATCCACAAAGGATAAACCATAAAGGAAAGATACTATCACGAAGTAACATCTGACACTGCTTAGGTATATGCCCATACATATACCTAAGTCATCAATTCTCATTCAGCTGCAACATCCGAACCCAAGTACAATCCAGTCCACACAGGAAAGAAAAACGTAAATCCACACAGGATAGCACAACAAAATCCACATAGGAAAGAAAAACAGGATTCAGCTCACACATGAATACTTCTTGAACGACGATAGAGATGATCAGATGTTGCCACTGATTCATCTAAGCCATCAGACCCACAAAGGATCGATAGGTACTACCCCCTACAATGACCCACACCGGATTATTCATGAAGTTGAAACCATAGCTATTGGGAAACTCCTTCTCCATCAAGTATAGTGGTTATGCCGCTGCAACCAAGCGCTTCCCTCTAACCATGGACTGCTGTAGTACTCCACCTATCGAGTACTGTGGGCCTGCTACTACAGCCAAGCGCTTCCCACCATGGGTCTGCCGCTATAACCAAGCGCTCCCTCTCATAGCCTATAGAAGTACTCCTTCTGTTGAGTACCACGGTTCAGCCGCTACAACCAAGCACTCCTCCGTCATGGGTCTGCCACTACAACCAAGCGCTCCCCTGTGCTGCTACAGCCAAGCGCCCCCCCGTCGTGGGTCTGCCACTACAACTATGCGCTCCCCCTCATAGCCTCCATAGGTACTCCTTCTATTGAGTACCGTGGGTCTGCCCCTACAACCAAGCACTCCTCCATCGTGGGTCTGCTGCTACAACCAATCTCTTCTCACTGGGCTATCCGTAACACATCGAGTCGTTCAATCAGCAGTCGTTAAGTCTCAACCGGCTCTAGGGTTTCCACACACAGCATGCTCGTTCTGTGAGGGTCCACTCCACGAGCTAAGAGGTCGATGCATCAACTGATAGGTAGTCCGGAGTTGAAGTATCCCAAGATGTACCATAGTGTTCACTTCTGAAAACACGGAGGATTCTTGTACTGTTTTCATCATCGTCGCAGTCGAATCCACTAAGGATCTCTGTACAGTCTTCATCGTCACAGTAGCAGTCGCAGCCAGCTCTAGGGTTCCCGCACACAGCAAGCTCGTTCGGGAGGGTCCGCTCCACGAGCCGAGAGGCTGATACATCAACTGACACATAGTCCAGAGTTAATGTATGCAAAAGTTCTGTATCGTCAATAGGAACTCAACGACGCAGACAGTGCGTCAATCAGATGTACGGTCTTAGAGTTATTGGCTTTTTCGTCCCAGGGGCCTGGTTGGTTTTTAAGTCAAAACCAACCCGACCATACTCCACCTGCGTCCAAACCTCGGGAAGAGTAAGCCAAAATATCCATCTCACTTAGATGAAACCAACAAAGTCGACGACACATCAATTGGACGTCCGAAGCTCAAGATATGAGCGTTTCCGCTCCAATGGCCCGGTAGGTTTCCTGTACGAACCAACCCGGCCGAACCCAAAGTATTCCGAAACATTGAGTGCGATATACCGAAACGACCGTCTCAATCCAAGGATCGCATCTCCGCTGACAGTGCGTCGTTCGGAGGCCCATAGCTGATGTTATGAGCAAAACACCGAAAACGTCCGGATACGGGGGGTCTGGGCCCGGTCCGACCAGGCCCGACCCCCCCTGGGCCGACCCGAACCGGGTCGACCCGACCCGGGTCTGGGTCCAACCCAGTTGGGCACGACCCGACCGGTGGGTTGGCTCGGCTCGGCTCGGCCGAGCGGCTGAGCAAGGGAGGCCGCGTGGCGTGCTGTCTCCGCGGGAAGAGGAGCCGCGGCCCCGCGTGGGGCCACGCTTGGTCAGTGGACGCGGCAGAGACGCGTCCCGTGTCTCTCCGGACCCGCGCGGTCACGGGTCTGGTCGGCCGCCGCCGCCGTGGCATCAGCCTCGGTGGCTCTATCTAGTGGCGCGCAGGGGTGCTGCCGGTGGAGTCTGCGGGCCACCGGAGTTGCTCCGGTGGTCCGATTCCATTTCCGTCTGTGTCGTGGATCATCACGGGTCCCGTTCTTCACTGTGGAATCAAAAAATCATCTATGCGGCCCGTTTTGTCATCGTCCGCCGTTCCGCACACCAAGAACAAAAGGGCGGTGGGTTCGGACTTTTTCGTTGGTCTACACCCACCGCGTTAGCGGTTTGAAACAAGACCATGAATCCCAGCAATTGATAAACCACGTCCCACAATAATAATCCGCGGACCGACATCTTAATTGGTTGGTCCACGTTCTATCCTTGGAGGAAAACAGACATGGGTAATAACATTTTCAAAACGACCCCTGCCTCGTCGTAGTCGTCGGACGAGTTCTTCGCGGAATTGACCGTCGTGGTAGAAGATGATCGTTGCATCACGGGAGGGCGTCGCGTCATCGCGGAAGGGCGTCGCGTCATCACGGAAGGGCGTCGCGTAGAAGATTTCTGAGGTTTAAAGAAAACACACAGATTTAATTTCATGAATTAAATACATGTTAAAGATAAAATCCACAAGGTAATTTAAAGGATTTGAAAACTCTTACCTCAATCAGTTGATCGAAGTTTTGTCGCGGGGAAAGAACGTCGTGGAAGAAGCGTCGGCGTCGCATCGTAGATCTCTGGGGGTCTGGAGTTCTTCGTCGCCCTTCATCGGAGGCTGGCGTTCTTCGCGTTCTTCACGTTCTTCGCGTTCTTCGCGAAGGAGGATGAAGATCTTTAGAGATTCTCCAAATGTTTAACACAACATCCAAGAAAAAGGTGTGTTGGTCTTATTTTATTAACATGCCAACGAACGAAAAAAAATAAGTAACTAATGAATTAATTCCTAGAATTAATTTCAACAAAACTAACTGCCCAATTAACAGGGGTGTTAAGAATTTAGAAAACGTGATAGTTGAATTTCATTTAATAGGGGTTTTCACGGGTGCGTTACTTAGCGGAAAAGAAACGGTGGGGATCGTGCGAGCCCCACCTCACAATTATCCTACCAAGAGGGTAGGATATTTTGAATTGCAACCTATCCGCTTCAACTCAGCTTAAGTAGATTTAAGTGGCTTTTAAGTTGCTTTAAGTGAAATAAAAATAAAGTTGTCGCACACTTTATTTTATTTCTTAACTTAGCCCAAAAAATTTAAAAACCACACCCAAGAAAACGCAACTCCATAAGAGGCGTTTCTAAGAAAATACCATCGCTGCGATTACATCAGTGCCCTCGGAATTTGATTCCGAGCACCGGTTCAAATGTTAGAAAAACCCTCTCGTTCGTTCACTGAACGTACCCGAGCCAAACTTTGGAAAATGATTCCGGGCACACCGGGCCTCGGAATGACATGTCGTCAGAAACTGCATTCTTGTAAAATTCCAAAGAAAATTAAGAAAAAAAAATTTCCTTCAAATTTACGGGTCTTTACAAAAAACATTTTCTTCTTCAAGGGAAATTTGATTTAAAGTACATGAAGATGAAATATATCATGATTATTGAAGGGCTTAATCAAATAATACATAATGTTGGAGAATTATATGAGTTAGTGGATAAACCTAAAACCACCATGAAGATGTGTATCATCGAGGGGAAGGATAATAGAATAGGGATGAGTAGAAATATAAAAAAAGTTAATTTTTACCTAATTATTGGAGAATCATATAAGTGATTCCAATTTAGGGAAGATGAGAACTACTTATTGCGTAAAAAACTTATCCATTTTAGCTAAATATAATTGAAAGAGTTTATAAATCATGCTTAAATGTGAGGAATTCCTAACCTTACATGTTATCACAGTCGTACATGTTATATTATTGAATCAAAAATATTATTATTATAATATAAAATATGCTAAAAGTGAAAATTAATATATAGTTACATCTAAGGAAAGGGTCCAATAAAATGGTTCAATGAGCCTACATGCCACATCGAATCATGTGTGCCTCCCTATACGGTAGAGTTTTACAACAAGAAGAGAAGGTATAAGGTGGTCTTGATGGGTGACTATACACTTATTTAAAATCAACACATTAGATAAAAAGAGAGGTAATATAAAGGGTAACCATAAAATATAACTAATAGTACAGTGGAAAAAAGGAAAAAATCATCTGAATAAGTATTAAAACCCTAAAAATCATAATAATAATAATCAATCCATATGGTGAGTCATATAAAAAATGATGTCATGGAATGTTGATCTATAAAATGAGGAATACAAGAATGTAGAGCACGTGTGTATACATCATGCTACCCAAAAAGGGAAAATAACAAAAATAAAGCACCACTAGGATCACTAAAATACTATTGATCATATTCTCAAATTCTATATTCAATAATAAATATAGATCAATCATCCTTGACTTATAAATTTCTTTTATCAATACCTATAACCATGATGTCTTCCCTGATTCCATTGTCAACCTTGATAAGGTTTGAGAGAAATTATATAGGCCACCACCAATGATTCCTAGAATAATTCAGTCGGTGTATATATAATAGTACTGTCCAGGTATAATAGATAATATAATATTCTTAAAATAAATACTATTTAGCTCATATTCTTGTAAGACACCAGGAAGACACCACCTACCTTGGCATATGCTATTATAAGTATTCTATCAATTAACCATGTTCATACTTTTATAATAATCAATACACAATATTTATATATGTACATAAAATATACATGTGAGGATATATATAGGAATATAAAATGATACTTGGTTTTATCTAGAATCATGGGGTAACTCAAGTGTCCATGCATTATCTAATGTGATCTAAAATGAAAAGGGGTACTATCCTAGAATCTCATCATAATGTGATACTTCATTTTCATTAATCTAGATATTGGGGTGAGTCTTCATTCCCAACACCTAAGATAGTTGGGTGAGTCATCATACCCCACACCTGATGTCAGGGAATGTGTAACAGCATGCCTATCTTCCATGTAAATAGTGTGATATTCCATGCTCAACACCCATTATAAGTGAGTGTTAGACTCTATGCTCCAAATTGCTCTTTAAAGTTTTCTATAGTCCAATATTGATGGTTGAATCATATTATTGAGGTTTCATTTCAATTTCAATAATTTAAATTCATTAATTCACATAAACCACAATATCATAGGTTTTAAAATTTCATTGTCAAAATTAAATATTTGATAAGGACATGACACTCACTTATATTTAATTAATTAAAAATATTTACATTAAAAATACAAGAAAATTCCATTTTAAGGTCAAGAATATTCACTTAAAAGGTAATTAGTTTGTCATTATTTAATTTAATGTCGCATTTAATTCAACCCACCTAATGGGGTGACAAACAATGAGGTAGAAATCCTCTGAATAATTTAACAAGTATATAAGATCGTATTATAAAATAGTTTAATTAACCTAAATGGAAAATATATTTTAATGAAATTTGCAGGAAGGACCGATGTTCCTTAATAAGTACTACAATATAATAAAATATAAAAATTTTGGGAAAATTACTAGAATGACTACATTATCTTTGTGGATGAATAATCATCCAGTATCAAACATTTAATGGAAGAATAATTTAATATATTAGAAAAGGAAAAAACTATCAAATATGGGCATATGAGCTCATAGAAAAACTTACACAAAAACCAGCAAGATAAATTATAAAAAGAGGAAACATATCAAATCACATACGTAGGGTCATCCAATGAGATAGAAAATGGTTAGATAAGGTGCCAAATGAAGGAGAACAAGAGGAACGTAGATCCTAGAATGAAGGACCTCTGTGTGCAGCTTCTGATGTTCATGGGAGGAAAAATGATGCCTCTTTGAAAAATAAAATTCCCTGCTTCCATTGTAAATAAATGTCTAGGGGTATTTACATGGAATATAAAATTTACACATGTATAAATCTCTAGTTTTTTCACTAATTGTAAAAATATGTTCATGATGTGAAAGGGTGGTTTCCTACTTATTTCACATAATTAAATATAAATAAATGGAATGTATTACTAATTCATGTCATGTATTTATAATACATATCATGTCTTTGGCCTGTAGACAATCTCTAGACCCCGAATACATCCTTCCAACAATAAAACATACTTTCCTAAGGTCTTGTTCACTAAGTTTCATTTCAATATAGAGAACTCAATGGGGGTTTTAGTGGATTTAAAGTAATCTTTGCCTCTTCGAACAATAGAGTCAATAAAACCTATGCTATATAAATTAACTCAACCAAATGTTTCATATCTTAGGATGGTAAAACATTATCTAAGGAAAGATCATCACACTAAGAATGAACACAAGTCTCTCTCTAAGGTCTCATCCTTTACTTGGTTTTTCATCAACAATACCCATTATTGAGGAATTAATAGACCTTAGAGATCCTTCATGCTCTAATCAAAGATGCAGCCTCAGTAGTACATGAAAGAAGAATCCACATCATACTCGACCTCATCAGTCTGTAAAACAAGAAACATGACTAGATAATATCGAAAAACTGAATACATGTGAAATATGTCATGCAAAGACCGATATCTCTAATGATATCCAACCCTGTAATCCACTTGTCTGATTCTCTCAAAAATATCAAAATCTCTAATGAATTGAGGTAGAATAATACAATATCTCTGAAACTAACACTATCATATCCTAGGAAATATATGAAATAATAGCTAATCCCCAACCTCAAACTCAAGTGTTTTTAGATGGTGGTGGTCATATGACCACTACCTAGACATAGATGTCAACATTCGTGTATTGATTATTTGAACCTTCTTTGAAGTCTCTTGAATGAGATGTGGTCAAATAAGTGATCTTTCCTCTACCTCTAACCATCACATATGTGAATGTAAGGCCTTGACATATAAGGAATTATAGGGATCCATCTTGATGGTAGATTAAAAGCTGTTATTGTAAGTGAACTCAATAGTGTGTATATATTTCTCCCAAGAACCCCTAAAGATAATGAAACATGCATGAATAATTTCATCTAACACCTGAATTGTAGGATATGTATGGCCATTAATCTATGTGTGATAGGATTTACTCAAAATCAATTATATACCAATGTCCTGATACAACCCTTTCCCGAGATTCAATGTTAAAAAAGAACCACCATTAGATATGATATTATTTTGGAGCTCCATGATGGTGTATCATATCCCTAAAATATTTCCTCCAAAGAATTTAAACTGTGAAGGTCTCCCAAATAGGTAATACGTGGTAAAAATTCATCAATAATTCAATGATGACCCACAATGTATCATTTCATCAAGGATATATAGAAAAACCTATCATGAAATCCACAGTGACATCATCCCATTTTCACTCAGGAATGGAAAATTGAAGTAGGAGTCCTATCGATCACTAGTGTTCTAACTTCCCCAACAGACATGTGTAACACATAGTAACAAAGACGACTATCACCTCTATCATTAAATCCCACAATTAATATAGAAATATAACTTGTTACATATTGGTTACAATATGATGTACTACCTATCTTGAGGAATAAAATTCCCACATCGGTTCTTCTCAGATGTCTACTAGAACCCAGACATGACCATGTATGCGTAAGGCTACATCCTCATCCACGGACCATCCTAAAAATGAATCCTCATTTAGAACATGTACCCTCAGTGATAGGCCCTCAATATCATATAAATACTTCATAATTACCCATTCTAGAAGTTTTTATGTCACTACTAATGTTATGAGGTCTGTCTTCCAGTGATTCTCTTGAAACGAAATATGAATCTATAATAAAAATTCCATAACCTAAAACACATCTCTTTCCTCCCAAACTGAGGGAATCCAAGTTTTTTTATTCTGGTAATTGACAACTACATTTTATTTACTAGGTGTATAATAAAGCTCAAAATCAAATTATATTAGGTATTTAACCCAGATGTGAAGCATGAGATTCAAATCACAAAATATAAAGGTTTTCTTTATTTTTTTGTGATCTTTGAATACCATAAAATTATGACCATGTAAATGATTACTAAAATATCATAAATCATGCCCAATTACAACCAACTTGTGTTCATGCATCACATTGTTCCACTCGTGATACCTCAAATGTCGAGACTTTTTCACCCTGACTCACTCGTTAATCAGAAATAATTCTCCTAGTTTGATTTATTATGCATAAAAAATATTGGTGTTTCTTCTTCCCACCTATGAAATAATAAAAATTGGTTCTACAGTCAACATACTTTTCAATTACTAAAATTATATTTCATAAGATTTCTACAAAATGAATTTCACATTGTTCTTAGTCAAGCATCGAAGAGAAATTTTTATGCATGAGAAATCTAGGGTTAAGATTCTTTAAAACTTGTTTATCCCACAAGACCCTCCAAATATAAAATATGTTCTTAGGATACTCTAATGAAGATACAACTATCACCTTCTCTAGGTCTAGTGACACTCCCAAGTCTAATATTATGTGACCCAAGAAGATGAATTTGTCAATCCAAAATTTGAATATTGGCGAGATTTTTATAATGATGGTTCTCTCTTGATGCCTTCGGTATGTTATCATGATTTCTGAAATTATCATGTCAGGTGATAGAACACACCACGATTTCTTCCACAAAGACATTCAAGAATGAATCATGATGTGGGTAGAAACCTTGATTCATCAGATCCAAGAAAACAGCTAGGGAATTTTTTATACTGAATGGCATTACTAGGTACTCATAATGACCATTCCTACTCCTGAATGTTTTCTAAGGTATATTTGAATTCCTGATGTGAACCTAATGGTATCCCAACAACAAATCAATCATTGAAAACACCCTATCTCTGTAGATGGGTTCCAAGAGGTTATATATTCAATTTAATATATTACGATCAATATAATATCAATTGGGATCAAACTAATCCATCGCAATAATTACATAAAATTGGGCCTGTTGAGGATTATAATATTCCACAAAAATATATAGCCACCTATCAAAAGGTGGAATTACTTAAACCAATTAACAATCTCTGATCGGATACCCAATGGGGTATCAAGTTTCATCATGCCGCAAAAATACTCTATCTAATGGAATATCTTCTCTAGAATTTGAGTAGATATAAAAGAATGTGACACACCTGTGTAAAATAAATCAGACACTAATATAGATGGTTCTAGGCTAATTCCTTAAGTACTAGAATTAATGAAAGTATTATCCAATAGAATATGTTACATTTCATGTAACTAGATCATACCATACCCATAGGATACAGACTAACCACCCTGAGTAGGACTTCTCTACTGATGCTATGAATCTTTTGTCCAGTTCCATCTACCATGACTAACACATCGACCAATGTAGTGGGGGTATTACAGATACCTTTTAGGAGAGGTACTACTATCCCTACACCAAAACATGGAGTTTATGTTGGTCATATCCCACAATGTACTGATGGGAATTTCTGAAACAGTCTTTTAATATTCCCCTTCCAAGAACTAACTCTTTATTCAATAATTCCCGTGACAAATAACAAAACTATTAGTATGAGTTATCTGACTACCACTTCCCCCATGAGATACCCAAATTCAATTCATCCTTCTACTTGATGATCTAATTCCTATTCATGGTGTTGAACTAATATATATCACACCATTAACATCTTTTAAATTCCTCTTAGTATTGAGGGCTTGGATGATAATATCAGAAATACTAGAGATCTGGAATACCTTAAACAATTATCACTTTTCTTATACCAACTCATCCTAAAAACACCTCGAAGTCCTAAAATCATCACATAATTTATTTGGTTGGGATTTCTAAATCATAGTAAAATAGGTGTAATAATCCATTACTTGTTATAGGGTTCCTCCTCAGCGGTGGCTCAGATTATGGGAGGCCATTTTACAGCCCTATGGAATCATCTCCCCCTCTCCCTCAATTTTTGGTTCTATTTCTCGTTGTTTAGATGTCACTGATGGTCTATAACCCTTGATCGGGTGATGATTTTCAGATTTTATCATCTTCATCTTCAATGGATTCTACTATCAAAGCCCTGGAACCCTCATCCTCTGTTCTGACCTCTTGTTCCTTGGTATCTCTCCAAGTTGGAGCTGAAGCAGTGAAAGCCTTGAGGTTTTGGGATCTACAGTTTGGTGGTCGAAGAATTCTAGGCGCTCCTAGAGTTTGGTATTCTCTTGGTCTTCTACATTTTTAAAGTTCTGGTGCTTAGAACCCTCGGACGCACTTTCCCTACTCTGGTCTCAAGTTCTTCTTCACCCCACCAAGGTGGATCAAGAGAGGTAGAAATGATGAGATATTGGGTTGTGATTCTCATGGTTATCATTGTGCCTGGTACTGATCTTCAACAAATGTGTTTCTATGATGCCTCGTCAACTTCTTTCATCCCCCAGACATTAGTGTTTTTAGGGGCTTTTATATGATTTATTTGGGTGATAGGCCAATTTTTTCTTCAGTGATTGTGGTTTTATGGAAGGAGGAGTTATTCTGGTGGTGGATGTTGGATGTTTGATCATCGTGGTTCCGGTTGTGTGCTTTTGTTTCATGTTCACTATTTTATCGGTCTTTCTTCTTCATAATGGTGATTCAGGAGATGATGGATCAACGTTGAAAGAGATAACCCTAAGATGGGGAAGATGACAAATTGGATTATGTATGACGGCAAGGGTGATGGGTTTTTCTGTATCGATGTTTGAAGACGCGACACTGATGGATGTTGGGTACTCGCCTGCAATGTGTGACGAATGTGATGACAAGGTGGATCAATATCAGGGGCACATCTCGAGGAGGCTCTCTACTTTAGTATCCATGTCCTGAGGCATCCCAATATAGCTTTTTGAATTTTGAATCAAATCTGAGTTTCGTCTAAGTGGTTCATTGAATTTGGGATTTCTGTAATATCGTGTATGGCCTGGTTCCCACTCCACAAAAAAGGGGATTTCTAAAATCAAATAAAAATTGAATTTTTATCTAGTCAGAATAATCCGCTACAAATATAGATCTCTACAGTAACTTCATGAAATATCTAGCTCGATCAGCTCTCAGTGCTTGTAGAAATATGTAATCATTGAGGGAAATCTATAATTCCTTCTAGATCACATCTCGATATCGGTATGACTCTTTAGAGACATCACACTATACATTGGAAAAACCACCTGACATATATTTATAGAGATTTAAAATCCTCTAAGGATTCATCTACTGATGCTCAAATATAGAAATATTTTACTCCAGCTATGTTATAGTAGTCTGCTAGCCATCATCCCTTAAAAACATAGGTGGGCTCTACTGCTGGGATTTTTGAGTTAACTAAGCAACAGTCAGGGCCAGTTGAGAACCACATCGCATAAAATATGTCATATTAAGGAAATACTATTGAAATAGGGCATCATTCCCCATGTCAATAGTATCTTATGCTTCCATATGTGTACCTAAATGAGAAATATAGAGTGGTTTAAGGCCTACCACCTCCAGATTATGGTTATCACCTCCCTTATGGAATTTGATTAGATTTCATCTTTAATACGTGATTATATAATTCTATACTCACACCTCATAATGGAATTTAGTAGCTCAAGGATCACAAATACATAATAGGATATGTATATATACTTCCAATATAAATAGTTGTACCACTATGGATCCCCTAAAGGCTAGGTCAAGGTAATAAAGGAATTCAATATCAGGTGATAAGAATCATAATAGACACTCGCAAAAACACACTACAATGTTTGGGCTTTCCTTTTAGGTTTGTATTCACATGTCCAATGTTCCATTACATAGAGTTTCAATTAAAAGTTATAATAAGAAACACTCTTTAATTTGCAATCGGGATCCCAATTAAACGTGTCACCAATCTAAATTTACAATATCCAAGCCGTTTTAATTTTCAATTGTCAGGTCATGTAACAGTGACTTGGACTCTAAATCTGATATCAGGATGTAACAAGTCATATAAAATTATTGGATTCAATTAATTACCATTCCAAATTTATAGATAAACGTTCTTCAAAAATTACCATTTACATTCAAGTAATCAAATCAACTAATATTTCTACCCATTGAATAAGGTGTTTATTTCTCAAACGTTGCATAATTGGATATTTAAGGTCTCCTCAATAATTTATAGAGGAAAATTTTATTTATATTGATTCAAACACATTAATTAATCTTTTTATGTTATTCCAACAAGAAAATTTGTTATATTTCAATATATATGAATCAAGGCACTAAATTATATTTAGTAGGAAATGCACGCAGAACGAAAAAATATCCAGGGAAAATGCATGGAATATACGTAATAATGTTCCTACAATGATTCATGAAAAACTACCTCTTTATCAAACCAACCAATGAGTAAATAAATATGTATCTATAATATCAATAATTATAACATCTCAAAATATGTGTGTCACCTAATTGTTAAATAAGTTCAACTTCAAATAAAAAAAACAAAATAGTAATTTCCCATCCTATGTAATTTGGGATTACCCTATATACGTGTTATACAATCATAAGAATGTGATCGTTACAAATAATGAAATGTTCCTAGTCTTATATCTAATGAAAAAATAGAAAAACAAATGAAAAGAAACCTTCACTGATACACGTTTGTAATATCCTGACCAAAGATCCATTAAAATTGTTCACCTAGTTGGTGGGTCACATGGCCTAAATCATGCCTCCCATTACGCCGTAGGCATCCAACTAGAAATGAGGGTCTCAGGTGGATATCAGAGTAGAACAATATAAATAAATATAGGTAATAAAAGGAGTATTCATTAAAGATAACTAAAAGTATATGGGAAACAAAGACAACAAACAGGAGAGGAAGAATAAATTTCATTGAAACTGTAAAAATATTCAATCAATAGGCTAAGTCATATAAATTTTTTTCATGCATTACTAGTGTAAAAAATGAGAAATATTAGAATGTAGATAATAGAAAATTAAAATATTCTATACAAAATGGAAAAAGAATAAATGGAATCTATACTAGAATCACAAGAAAATGCTTGGTCAGATGTTCCCATTCTACATGATATATGATAAATAGATCTCAAAACTATAATCGGGAACATTCCCTTGTAAATAATTACATACATAACATCTACCTAAGTTCTAATAGTGTCCCTGATATGATGTGAAATAAAATCGGTAGGCCACCACCAATAGTTTCTAGAATAATTCATTCATTGTATATAGAATATATGTATTAAGGTATAAAAGATAATAACAACAACTTAAAACAAATATTAGTCATCTCGTGTTTAGATAAGATACCAATCTGACTCTACATACATTGGTATAGGCTAGAATAATTTTGGTCTCAATTTATCATGTACATACCTTTATAAGATTCCATACATAATATGAATATATTTATATAGAATATATATGTGAGGACATATATAGTCATATACATAGATACATTAGGATAGTTGGACCTAGTACGTAACTCCAGAATCCATGAATACTCCATCGAGCAATAATCATCCACAAGTTTACCAGTCCTGATTCTCATATTTATGTGACACATAATTCAATTCACATGAAATAGTAGGATGAGTCATTATATCTAACACCCAAGATAATAGGGTGAGTTGTCAAACCCAACACCTAATGCAAGGGAATGTGAACCTTTATACCCATTATCCATGTAAATTATGTCATATTCCATGATAAAAACCCAATGTAAGAGAGTGTGAAAATCAATTCTAAAAAATTCCCTTAACTATTACCTAGTAAAAAATATTTATGTTATAATCATAATAATCCAGTGGGATTTTAATTTAAATCATTTAAATTCTTTTATTCCTATAAATCCATAGTACCACAAGTTATATAGTTTCATTATTAAATTTTATCATGTTATGTTTCCTTTACTTTATCATTAATTTAGTTAATTAAAATAATTTAATTTATAAAGATAATGCAATCTAGGTAAAGTTCAATGCAAACAAATTATGTGGTGGTTGGTTAATGAACATTTATTTTAATGTGTTATATAATTAAAGACACCAAAAGGGGTAGAAACCAATGAGGTTGACATCCTATAAATAATTTAACAATGTTCTAAGGGTGTATTGTAACATGTATCAATTAATATAAAAAGTAAAAACATTTTAAGTCATTGTGAGGGATTTTATACTCTATGGAAAATCAACTTATGCTATAAAAACATTTAAATTTTTAGATAAAATTACTAGAACACCTACCTTATGTCCGTAGACAACCACTCAACCAGTATTAGACTTTGAATCAAATAATAACATATTAGATTTTTAAAACGGACAAAACCCCAAAAATAATTCATATGATAATGCACAAAAATAGCCCCATATCTTGAAAGATAAAGTAATAAAATGAGGAAAATTGATCGAATCTCTTACCAATGGTGATTCAATGTGACATAATGTGTCTCGATTGGTAGGTGGATAGAGGATAATAATATGAAAATAGCACTTGGTATTGAGGAGCTATATATGCGGCTCCCGATTTTCATGGGAGGAGAAATTGATCCACTATCCTAGGTAAGAGGCCCCATATCACATTAAAAATGATCCTAGTAATTTACATGATGTGTAAAACTTACATATTGTGTAGTACTCAGGTTTTCCCCACATTAGAGAAAAACAAACTCATGACATGAACAAGGCCTGACCAACCCATTTATCATTATGTATTATAAATAAACCCCATGTATTTATAATATATGTTGTGTATTTGTGATGTAGTTAGCCTCCAACCCACCTACTACCTTCTCCCCAGAAGAAAACATATCATCCTAAGGGCCCAATCACAAATGTCCAAATCAATAAAAATTAATCAATGAAGGTTTAACGAAATTAAATAAATTCATACCTCAATGAATAGTTGGGTCCTTAATGTCATAATTACTAGAATTATTGAATGTTGATTCTTATGGGATGATATTATAAATGTCTGTGGATATGAAGAGGTAAAAAAACATTTCATTTAATATTACAGTTAGATGGGATTATTTTGAGTGATCACTCACAATCCTGAGGGGTATAATTATGTAAAATGTTATTAGGGATTGAAAATGAAGATTTTTTCTTAGAAATTCAAAAATGATAGGATTATAAAGTAATTATGTTCATGGATTTATAATGGATATATTATCATAAAAAAACATGGATAAGAGATGAAATTTTTATATAAATAATATTTAATAACACAGTTTTGATTTAGGAGGAACTATATAATCAACAACATGGATGAAATAATACCTATTAATAAAACAAAAAAGGAATTTTTTGTATGTAATTAGTACTGATATTGAAATATATAACAAATAAATCAAGGATCAATTGGATTTAATAAAAAAATCGATATGGTATGTGGAATAAGAAGAACCTATAGTGAAGAAATTTCAAATTATTAGAAGTCAATGATTTATTCTCAATAAAGAAAAATGAATATGAATTTTTTATTTCATGGAGATGAAATAATTATTCCTTTCAACTAATCTATGTAAACTTTATCCATACTTTGGTGAAAGTAACATAAAATATTTTTTAAAATCCATGATGATATTTTGTGGGAAAATAAAAATATTTATGAAAAAAATTAGCAAATTATATAGGAAACTACTAATAAGTTTAGAATACGAGTAATATGAGAATTAAAATGTTTTAATTCAAAAGAATATTTGTGTAATGAGGATCATGAAATATGTTCATAAGTGTAAATAAGATTAATAATAAAATATAAAATTTATGATTAAAAAAATTTTCGGTGTATAATATCTTTATTGGAAATAGGAAAGTGGAATTTTAAATAATAAAATTCAATATTATAATAAATATTCATTAAGAATTTTACAGTGGATGTAAATTATATGGATTATATAAATTCCATGAATGAGGATATTTATCTAATAGATAAAAAATATGATACTTTTTTTCAAGTTCTAGGAAAATAATTTTATCTGAACCAAATTAGTTTTCATTAAAATTCTCATTGACAGAAAGATTTTAATTCAAAACAAATAACATATTATAATTGGATACACCCAATCTGAATAAAATAAAATATATGAGAATTGTTATACCATTTATTGGTTTGAAATTGTATTATTTTTTATGGCTATGTGGTAAACATTAAATTTAATCCTTAACAAATATATTTGAAATCTTCATTCCTTAATGGATTTTTCATTAAGTGGTATATATTGGAAAATTGGATAGATTTATTATTAATTAATATGAGATTAAACATTAACTTTATATGATTTTGTATTATGGTCTAATAAAAATAACAATATATTGGTATTATAGGATCGATCAATACATTATAATGCTTGGTATCCAATGTGGGGGAGTTGATCACAAAATATTTTTCCGGATAGTGAATTGTAAAATTGTTATAGTGGGTATATATGATAATTACATAATATTTAGTGCATTTAATAAGGATAAATATGAATTTATTGTGATATATAAGTGGTGAAAATTTTAAATTTCAATGATTCAGGATTTTACATGTTTTTTTTTGGATTAAAAGTGTACAATGAAGGCATGAAACAAAAATTTGGAAATTTGAACATTTTAGGGGTGTGTTAAATATTTTTGGATCATAGTATTACAAGGATATGAGAATATCAATTTCTACCTAAATAAAATTTAAAATTTTTTAAAATGAGAAATACGATGATGTGATATAATATACACAAATCATCAGAAGTTTATTATAATTAACACTGATAAAACAAAAAATCATTCCTTTTACCTATCATATTGAAATTTATAAACTTTTTCCACAATAAACCTACATGAAAGAATTGACAAGAATACTTTGTCATATTATATACATATTCTAATTTATTGTATTCCATATTGAGATATCATAATAAGTGTTATTGTGATATAATATTAAATATTGGACTAGTTTGGAAAATTATTGGAATAAAAAATCATATTGTGTATTTTATCATTGAGTCTAGTATACTTCGTGGATATGTAAAAAAATGTTATATCACATTGATTAATACAAAAAGAGAATATATTTTGGCTATATAAACTTTTGTATAACACTTATAGATGATTGAAATTTTTTCTTATTTTAGTCACATTGAATTCACCTATTATAATAACCCTTGATAACTCTATATATATTATGTTTAAGAAATATATTATACATCACTCAATTTAGATGTGTATTGAGATAAAGTAACACATTTTTTAGTATAATCATCTGGACTCTTTGGTGATAGTGGAGTATGTTTCAACTCAAAGTCAAATTATTGATATTTTGGTAATGTCACTCTATAATGATTTATTTGATAAGAATCAATTGGATTATTATGTATAACCATTTCAATTCACCTAAATGATTTTTTATGGTCCAAATACTCCCCGAGTGGGATTATTATTTTGTACGTGGATAGAAGATGATATTCAATATTTTTTAGGGAATGAAGGGATATCCATCATGTTTTTATTTTATAAATTATAATTTTATGCTTGTAATTATCAATCAAGTATTATTTATGTTCTCTAACAATATGATAGATACACATCTTCAAACATCCATCCACATGGGTCGTTTTTTGTGTAATATACTCAATGTCGGATGTTGAAATTCATGATTTATATTTCAAAATGAGGAGTTTCAAAAAAAACATTAAGTATGATAATATAATTAACATGGATTAAAAGAGTGTCAACCCTAATTGAAAATGTTATAGCGTGATTATTCAAAATTTAATTATAGTCACATGTTGAAATTAGAGTCAAGAAGGTTTTTTATTATGATTAACAAAATTATTATTTAGTGAAAACATTAAAGATCCAAGCAGTGTTCCATTTATAAATTTGTAACCAAATTGTTTTTTTTTAATTTCTAAATTAACTCATATTATAATATAGTTAATGAATATTAATTAATTGTTTACACTGTCATAGTTTCCTAGTGGTGGTTGATATATGGTGCTTGAAGTGTTGATGTATCTTTATTAAACCAATAAATGAATATTTTGAGAAAAATTAATCCTCTGAGTTTTTCAATTGGGTTTTATGAAAACAACATTAATGAAAAATTCAAACTAATTATGTGACCATAGTGAATGTATTTCATTCATTTTAAAAAAGTTTTGGATAATATAGTAATTTTATAACCTATATGATTTAAATCACTCAAAAATTTATATATTTTCATTAAATGATTAATTTATCAATATGAATTTGATTCTAGTCATATTTTATCAACCTGAAGAAAGGTGATTACATAATAATTTCTCATATAAAGACAATTTTAAAGATGTATGTATTTTGGGTAGAATATTAGGCCCTGTTTTTGGGGACATTATCGTGAGGTAAAGAGATTATCTATAATAGTAGTACCCAATATACTTTAGTAATTCATTGGAAGGAGACAATGATACCATTAATTAATGATTTTTTAATGATTTATTAAATTGAGACATATTTTAGAAGAATCATCATGGAAAAAAATTTGAATCCAAAAATAGGTGATGTCATTAGTTTTAGAGTAGCGATACATCTCACATTTATGGTCTCAAGCATTCCATGATTATGCTGAGAAAATATTTTTTACCATATTCAAATTTTATATATTTCCTAAAATATTTTTTGAACCAAATGGGGATTGAGTATATTATATTTTGATATTATACATAGATGGTTTTTTGTAATAAATATCCAGAAATATTTGTGCATTAGTAATGAAAGTTTTAGTTATTTTTTGATGGAGTTAGATTGATATTTTTTCATATAAAATAGAAGATTATATGTAATTCATATAGGATGAATAAATGACCTTAAATAATTTATATTTAATGAAATATATAATAATAAATGTGATACATTGAGATTATTCTTGTAGAATTGTGAGTTTATCATGTTGCTAAATACGTAAAAAAGTTTTGGACATTTTTTAGTATTAATTATTTCAATTTTTTCATAATGATAATGGAGTTTCCATAAATATTTTAATGTTTTTATGGTATAACAGTACTAATTTATTACAATATTATAATGTTTTTTAACCTAGGGGACAATGAGTTTGATCATAAATTTTATGAACATGTAGAAGACTAATAGTTGATTTGGGTACACCAAAATTATATCAACTGTATAATACATAGACGTATTCTAGTGTGGGTAAATGAGTGAAAAAATAATTTATCTCCCTTTAATGATATATAACATATATATTAACCTTGAGGGTTATAATAAATTTTTAACTAAATATAAAACAAGATCACTGGTAAGGGTTGTCTAATGTTTTCATTCCCAAATTCACCATATCATTTCACATATCTTTCTTATGACAGATCAATAATATAGAAATTTTGTGATTATCATTATTATAATAATAATAATTTTTGAAGTGAGAAAATAGTAGAAAATTAAGGGTTTTTTTGAGAAAGTAGAATATTATAACTATAACTATATTGGAATGAGAAGACAAGTTGACACAGTAATAATTAGAAGATCAGGAAATGAGTACATTAAGTGTGATATATTTATTTATTCATAAAGGATTTTTATTGAGGTAAATATTTTCTGTTATGTATTTTTAATAAATTATAATATGTATGATCTTGCGTTATTTTATTTTATAGTTTTATAAAATATATTCCATGAATGAAAATCAAACCATGTTGTAATAAGGACATGACTACGTCGTAATCACATTAAATGAGGTGTTGGTCATGGTTAATTCCACAGTGGTTATCATAGATCAATTATAAATTTTGGTGATTCCATGTATAATATAAAGATGTTGAAAATGCATGTTGTAATGGTCATGGTGTAAAGGAAAATTGGTGAGGATATCATTATGGATAAGAAATATGGTGAATTTTTTTTAATTGATTTGAAGTAGGATTTTCTTGATAACCAATCAATAATGATGGTCATGATGTAGGAAATTAAAATTAGGAATATAAATTGGTCAGTTGAACATATCAATTATTTTAGGATTTATCATAGTTTTGAAGGATAAACTATGAAAAATATATTTTATATTATTATACTCTAGTTCATTACATGGTTTGATGAATTTTTTTAGGCTGTAGGAGGTGTGGAAATCGGTGTAAAATAATCTATAGATTCCCTCACATAAGATTTATTAAAATAGGAGATTATAGATTAGTTATATCAAGCTGGATTTCATAGGGAGAATTGGGTTTCCAGGAATTAACTATAAATGGAAAATATAAAATGAAGGAGGTTTTGGATCTCGAAGTTTTGTGGAAACATGGGTTATTGTATTTTTATGTTCATTTAAGAAATCCCATTTCATGAAAGAAATAATTTTTTAATTAAAAAAAATCATATTAATTGAGACAAAGAGATGAGGAGATTATAGTTCATGGAATCTAAGGGTGGGTTAGAAATTACCATCCCATTGTGATGGGATGTACATGTTGTAGTGTATAAATCTATTTAAAAAATATATTAAATTGTAAATCGGAATCCTTTGGATATAAATAGGATCTAAGAGGTTTTAATAAATATTATTGGAGAAAACTTACTAAATTATATTATCATATAAAAAGGAATGTTTCTAGGGCCTGGAGTGAGAATGAATCACTCTAAAATATATATCCATATACATATAGATTTTATAGTTTAATAAAATGGGTAATTATAGACCAAAAAAAGAAGGAACAAAACTAATAAAATATTTTTTTTAGTGTAGATAAAAACAAATAATTGAACAATGTTTCAACACCAATATATGAGGATATATAATTTTATATTGATATATAATTGATATAACTTGTGTTCATGTGAGTAATGGTTCATAAATGTAGAGTTTTAATGATTCATCTTGATATTCATGAAGAATATGAAGTACAATATATATTATTCTATTCATGGAAATATTCATAATTTAGGGGAATTTTTCTTGAAATCATTGATTATTTAATAAAGATACTAAAATTATATTATTATTTAGAAGGTTGATCATATACAGTCATATAGTCTATGTGATCAAATAAAACTTAAACATGGATTCAGTGATTCAATTACTATTTGTCACATATATCGATCATTAATTGTCCCAAAAGACGGAAAATATATCCTCATCACTAAGATTTATGTGGAGATTAATAAAATAAGTGTATCCCACAACTGAGTAGTTACTAATCCATAAATTATTATAATGTTAGTGTTCCTAGTTTTTTAGTGAATAAAACATATACATTTGTATTCAGAAAATAGTTTATGATAATTGATTTTTATATACTAGAACATTATTTTGTGTATACTCTTTATGCATAGACTATTAAGGGAGAAACAAGTAATATTAGGGTCCTTTTAAGTTATTTTTATCTAATATTGTTTTTTATATTTATTGTAAGAGAATATGAGTAAGTGATATCATGATCATGTTCCTTTTAACATGTGAATGTTATTTGATTATTGGAAAGGGTTATAAAATATTATTGATTTATTCACTCTACTGTAAAATTTACTCCCCCACACATCTCAATGTTCTTTAATAATTGTATCATAAAATTTTAGTCATGATAATTGGTATCATATCATTTAGTTTCTAATTTACTGTTCAATATTTATAATCTAGTTATATATTTTTATTACTCATATAGAATAATTCATGATTTAACATCACATAATATTAAAATATATTTTGATTTAATAAAAAAATATTTTTTATATCTTGGTAATCATAAAAACCTAAAATTATATGATAATTACGATAAAATATAAAATGAACCACATTATATGGAATTTTAATTAAATCTAAATATCAAAAATATTTTTTATTTCGCTTAGAAAATATGATGATCTACAAGAATAGTATTGAATTATTTTAATTATGATAATTTTTTAACTATAAATTTAATTATAAAAAATTCATTCAACGAATTTATGTTGTGAAAATTTACCTATGACACATTTTGAAAACTAATTGTTTTTTTATAAATGAAAATAAAACCATTTTATGGTAAAACTAAATGTTTTTCTATGAAATTAATTTGACACATAAAATGTGTTTTTATCTTAATAAATTAAATTAATTAGTATTTATTAATGATTTAACAGAAATATTTAGATAAAATATTGATTAAATTTTTTATTCCTTTAATGGTTCATACAAGTCAAGGAATCTAAATTAATACATTTTTTGGATTTAAAATGAGTTTTTCTAAAAATGGATTTCATTGCATTTCAAATGTATATTTTAAAAATAGATCCTTCCTCTTGATGTGATGGAATTTGGAAGTATAGTTTCCATATTTTAAATAATCATGTTAAAATATTGAAAATATATTAATTTAAATTTTTTTAATTATTAATAGTAATCATGGTAAAACATTGTCACCGTGTTAAAGGATACAAGGATTAAAAAATGACAAAAATTACATATATGAATTTAAATTTCTCTAAATAAAGGAATAAATTTATTGGTTAAGGGGAAATCAACCCACCATTATCATTTAAACAAATACATTTTCATGGGGATACATGCATTTATTAATCCAATTTATTATATTTTAATGATTTATATTTTTACAAGAGTGACAAAATTTATTTTCTAAAATGGTACCCCTACCACAAAAACATCATAGACAATTATTCTTTTATATTTTCTAAACCCTACAAATATATCTTTCTAACATATATCCCTATATCTTATAACTTTTAGTATTTCTAAAAGACCACCATTTCCCAGCTTAATGTGAAAGGAAAAGTGGATTTGAAATGAAGAGTTGGTTATGTTTATCTATCTATTTATACATTCATTATTCATTAACCTCATTCAAATATTATATAACCACATTCAACTTATTAAATATTTATCATTACTATACTGAAATGTAGACTAGTTAATGGTATATAAATTTTCAATAACAAGTCATGACATTTAGAAAACATATTTAGGACTATAATAGGAAGGATTTATATTTTTTACATTCACATGATTTATTAGGATTAGAGATTTATAGAATTAAAAAATAATATTACATAAATAACTGGAAAAATATTCAAAGTGTATATTTATTCCATAAATACTTTTCATTATGTATTCACACCTATTTCATACAAGATAATTTATCTTCATTTCAGATTTTTCCTAATAGTTTAAATCTTGAACTTGATAAAAATTATACCTATACTTATATTCTATGAAATACATATGAAAACATGGGATAAACAAAAATCTTTTTAAGGGATTCAAAAAAAGAAATCTCATTATTCTTTTGAAAACATGAAAATCATGAAGACATTTACCTATTTAATAATAAAACATATATCATGTAAATAAAACATTTCAACCCATGAAGACTAATTTTTTCTCAATGATAACAATTTGAACCCATAATAAACCATATAAAATTCCATTGGGAAATCAGTAGTAATATGCTAACCCATGAAAACATTCCATTTAAAAACAAAACATTGACCAATAATCGTTCCATACCAAAAGAGATCAATCAATTTCTTGAAAAACACTTTTATTGAATACAAAATATTTGTATCATGAAGAATCATATTAATAACATATGTTATATCATTTAAATCTTTTTTATGAATAACTAAATCCCATATATTTCTATAATATTAACCTTCCCAAATATCTCCCTTTTTCCTTTGAATATAATTCACTACCCAATTAATTGGAGAGATATATCAGGAGAACCCATAGTCATGAGATATATAGATCTCACAAATCATCCTATGTAATTATCAAATACAATTTCATGGAAAACATATTTGTATAAATTTAAATATTCTTCATAAAACCCTTAATAAATTCATATGATCTTGTAAGAAAATGTCTTTTATTTATCAAATATAGATTATAGAAGGTTTCTATTTCCATAGAGAATATTTTTAAAACATGAAAATTTATAAAATATTGATAAAAATATTTCTTTTAAAAATAACCTTTGAATATTGTAAGATAGTGTTGATAAAAATAATTGTTCTGATGGTGGTAAAAGGAGGCTAATACATATATGTCAAAGAACATTTTTTCACTTTTTTTAAAGTTTTAAATATTACATATGAAAAACATTTTAGGTATTCCTTTTCAAACCTTTTTAAATAAGGTAATATATAGTATAAAATGAAATTTATAAACCATTGATTATAAATAATAAAATTATTGGAACATTTAAATGAAAATTAATATTAATGATAAAGAGGTTAAAACATTTAAAATAATAATTTAATGAAAAATAATTTACCGTAAGTCCAATGTATCATTGTACATTCTATAACACTTGAATAATAAAAAAATAGTTTTCTAGATGATTACGAAACATTTCTATATTCATTGAATTATAATTTTTCTCATTATTTCATTTATTATATAGTTTTATTTCATTACTAAAAAGGTTAAATTCACATTGGATGTTTATGGATCGCTCGGTTTGTAACCTCCAAACAACATCTGTGTGTTGTCTATTGTTAAAAGGTTTTTAGTTCCAATATAATTGAAATATAAAAATTTGTATATTAGTCATATGTATTTAGTTTACATTCTTCTAAAACAAAAAATGTAAAAATATTATGGTAAATGGACCACATAATTTCATGGATATGGTTGTCCGTACATACACATGATTGAAATTTTAATTTTTCTACTACAAGGAAAACAAATAATGAGGATAATTTTTTATTTTTTTGTAATTATAAATATATTATAAAATATATAATTATTCATTATATTCATACAAAATACCTTCAATGTGTGGTGGTAATTAAAAAGGAATCAGATTAGTTCATGGGTGTGGTATTCCACACGTACACACAAGTGATATTATCAATTTATAATGAAATTAAATGGTAAGAAGGTATGTTATGTGTTAAATATATAGATTTATAATTTTTTATTGATATAACATATAATTTTTTGAACTAATATTTTTACCATCCATATTATATTGTGATAAAAAACAAAACACATCACTTTGTGGAAGTGGTAGTCCACATATACAAATGGATAATTTTTTAATTACCCATAGGATGGAAAATAAGATTTAAAAGGATTCAAATAAAGAATAATTATAGTTAATTATATTATAGATACTGATTTTATTATATGATCATGGTTATAGATGATATGAAAAAGGTAGAAGAAGAAAAAATGTAACTACTCAATTAACAGCTATACCTCTTATTCAAAAAATTACCCCCGTATTACCTATTCATCCTTATTGGTAACGATTTTGATGAGAAAAGTTCTTATAGGTGGTGGGGGTGTGTCTATTGTATTTAGATAGGGACTTGTTGATCCATGTGGTTCTTGATATGTGAATAAGAGATAACAAGTGACTCTCTATTATAAGTGTGGGGAGTGTCCCTATTTTAAGTATTCAATGTTTCAAATTATTGAAGCATCTCATTCACAGTCATATGAAACCTTGTAAGCATAAAATATTATATAACATGACATATGGTCTAAAACATAACCAGATGCCTTTATACAAGTGTGTGTGGCATTTAAAACTTATCTCCTCATTAAACCACTTTAAACCCTATATATCTTTAACAAGGATAACATAACTCTTTAACATTTTAATTTATTTATGTAACCAAAATTAAAAGGGGAATTATGAAAAATATGCACATAATTTCTTCAAATATAAAATTAATTTTATCAAATTTTGATTCTAAATTAGAAAAAATAATTTTAATATAATAACACAAAATGTATACAAACATCTTTTAGTAAGACACCCAATTTAACAATGAATATCATTATTAATTCAAATAATGTAAGAATGTATATTTACCTGAATTTTTTTATAAAATCAATAAATTTAGGTTTTTCGACATTTATTACACAATAAAACCAAATGTTTCCTTCCAACCATACCATTTAATGGAAAGACACAAAAATAGTTTTAAATTTCAAAGCAATATATCTTATATTCACAAAAAGTAAAGATTGGGTTTCAAAATTCAAATTAATGCTTCATAATAAATTATATATATAATTGAAAACATATTTTTCAATCAAATTAATTTTAAATTTATTATGTAATAATCAAGTAATAATAATGTCCGAAAGGAGATAGTATTTTGAAAAAAAACTTTTTTCTTCCCCCAAAAAACAAGCATTTCAAAAAAATCTCAAAAAAGTAATTATTATTTTTAATATATAAAATTTTGTCCTTAATATTTGAAATAAAATCATGTTATTGATAGAAGTTCAATTTAGTTTAATATAACCTTTCACTTTTTGATGGATATTTTTTACGAAATTCTTCAATATTTTATGACCATTATTAAACCATAAAATGAATAAAATAAATTAATATGATTTATCTATTTCTTTAATTGCCTTGGATGTCACATTTTTTGAATCATTTCTATCATATGATAAATTATAATTTCATTTCAAAATTTGCAGGGACAACCACATCCATGAAACTATCCGGTTTGTTTGTCATGTTTATCATAGATGGATGGTCATATGTATGAATTTAATGTATAAAAATTAAATTTTTAATATTAGTAGGATTATAGAAAGTTATATTATTATTTAATATTATTTATATCCATTTTTTGGAAAATAAATACATTACATGTGCATACATATGGACTATAATATCTACGAATTGATTTAATTCATATGTCAACAGAAAAAAATAAAAATGGTTATAAACCTATTTGTATTTAATAAATATGATACATATAACATTAATAAGAGTTTTAATATGATGAAATAAGGAAAAATGTTTGAGGACAAAAACTTCTGAATTGAAATATAGATGAGAAATAGAATTTTCAATACCATGAATGTGGATTTTAAAATTTAATTTTTTATAAATTGGGAATGTAAAATTTCTAGAGAATGTCATATTGTAATATATTTCCAATTATTTTAATAGATATATTGTAAATTTAAATTGATTAAAAAATATCTTAAGAGAATGTAAGTGGAAATTCTGGACTTGAGGTAATTCATTATTACATTATCCAATTTATTTTCTGAATTTTCAATATTACATTTATAATAATAAAAAATTGTAGTTTATTATATATTAAACCCTACTTTATTTTAATCACATATATTTATTTTAGGTGTTTTTATGTTTTCCTTATATTACCATTTCAATTGGTTAAAAAATGACCAAGAAAAATGTTTAATGATAAACTAATCATATTTCCTCTTTGGTAGGTGAAATTTTTCTACCATGCCTAGGTTCTTTAAAATGTTTCCAATAAGGTCATTTTCTACGACACAATTTTTATATAAATTCATTGTTTATGATATTTTAATTTATATTCAAAGGTATTTAATAAAAGTTTAACAATGTTTTCTAAAACAGTTAATTATGAATTTTTAGAAAAAATGAAAAAGGAATAATTTTTTAATGTTCACAAGTGGAACTAATTTTTCGTATGTTAGGAATATTATTTTATTTGAATATATTACATTTTCCAAAGGTTATATTCAGTGAAATTAATTTTCTCAATATTATAGGGTATGAAATATTAGTTGATGTTTTAAAATTTGATCTAAAATAATAAATATATAACCCTGTTTTCCTTGAGTCTCCTCACATAAAGATGCCTAATTTAAAAACTACAAAATTTTATATTTTAAAATAGGACGTTAATTTTTGTTTCTAAAATTTCAGTTATCATTTTACAGAATATAGACATCATAATTTGGATTTAAATAATCACAGTAATTGTTTTTGTCAAAAGAAATCATAAAGTATCCTAGTTGGTGATAAAAAAATAAAGTATTCAAAGAAATATCATTGGTATACTATTGTTGAATTATAGGAATGATTATGGGTTATGAAATTGCAATAACTGAATAACAACTAGGTAGGGGGTCGAATCAGTTGTTCACTTTTTATAATCTTCAAAACATTATTAATCTTTACCCCTGTAACATGTTAATATTTATTTACTAATCAACCATTAGAAAATATTTATGCCGGAATGAATATCGAAAACATTAAAGAATACATGATTTACAAGGTTTGACCTCAATGTGAGAACCTACATCTTTACTAATGATGCTCCTATGGGTCTTTGGATATTCACTATAATGAAGAAGAGAATAAAACTTATGCTAAATACCATTATACACATTCTATCTCTTGATAGAAAAGATTATACAGAATCCCATCAATTTATAATGTTTAATTATAGAAAAATTAAATGTGATCCACAAATGGTTAGAATGAATCTTTAGTCTGATTTAACTAAGTCTGGTCTTCTCAATATGGTAAAATTGATTCTGATTTTCCCCTGCTCAAAAATTCAATGAAAACTTCATCAATATGTTAGGAAAATTTCACATTGAATTCTTCATAGCTACCCATTTTCTGTATGTGAAAAGTTACAAGTCAAAAATATTTTGAGTAAATATTTATAAGAAACTCTAAAAATAGAGGTAGAAAACGTGAAAAACATTCCTCATTCCTCAATTATAAAAAAAACTCCATAAATCACATGCATTAAAACATCGACTTTGACATCATAAAACGTCCTTAAATTTATATGAGAATTATGAATGATTTAGTGTCATGTTTGACTTCATAAAATATTCAAATACTTATCAGTATGAAAATATAGAATCTTGGTTCAGGTTTTTTCAGAAACATGCTCAGAAATTTTTTTATATTTTCTCAGAAACATGCTCAAAAATGTGGTTCTTATTTCCTCTAGAATAAGATTTGGGAAGTGGTTCTGATTTCATTAGAAAATATGTTCTAATTTTCTCAAAAAACAGGATCTGATTTTCTCAGAAATCATGTTCCAAAATGATCATCAATCAAGTTCTAAATGATTTAGAAATGATGTTCCGGATTGTTCTGAAATCTGGTTCTGAATTATTCAGAAATCTGGTTCTAAATTTCTTAGAAATCTAGTTCAAAATTGTTTAAAAGTCAGGTTCCAAAATTCTCTTACATCAGGTTCCCAATTTTTTAGAAACCAGTATCCAAATTTCTCATAAATAAGGTTTCAATTTTTTTAGAAATATGTTTATTTTTTTCATATAATTGTTTTCCTTTTTTCAGAACAATGATGTTAGATCCGATTTTCAGCTCCCTTTATGTGATTTTGATTATTCCAAACTTCTCCACCATTTTATTGAATGATTTTATCAAAAATATTTTCATGATTTCTGAGTTCTACTTGATCACAAAGGCATCATCGGATTTTTTTTGACATTTTGATAAATATTCTATATTTTCACTTTTCACGTCCTCTTTCAAAACACTTCAGCAATAAAATGTCTTCCTCATTCATCAATATCTGTTAAACTCAGAAACATCTTTCAAACTCAGAAACATCTTCCAAACACAAAATCTTATTTCAAAATATTAAACTTATTTCAAATATAAATTTTTTTCCCAAAATTAGAAACATCATTCAATGTCAAAAACTTATTTCAAACTCATCAACTTCCTTCAAAATCAACTACTTTATTAAATCTCAGGAACTTATTTCTAAATTGATAACTTCATTCAAACTCCAAAATGTCTTTCATACTAGGACTATGAAAAAGAAAATATTTATGAAACCAACAACTTTATCTTCCTTTATGTCAAAACCATTATTTTACAAAAAAGTTATTTGTCAGAAAATTCCAAAACTTTTGACAATAAAACACCACAAAGGTTCTTCAATCTCCCTCTTTGAATTTTTTGAAAACCCTAGTAAACAGGTTTCCAAACTCTCATAATTGCTTTTCACAGCTCATATTTTGTAAAAAACTCATGTTTTTGACTTTTATCAAAACATAGAATTTATTAAAAGATCGTTTCATAACTCCACACTACAAGATAAGGTAATACTTTTGAAGTATTTCTATCCCTCGATAGAAATACAATGTTGCGTCCATGTAATGATAAACTCCACCTTACTAAACCACCGACTTTTATATTTCTATTTCTCAATTTCCTTTTTATATCCCCCATTATATGATAACCATTGCTTTATATTCATAAAATAAATATAAGAAAAATCTTCTTATAAAGTAAAAAACAATTAATCTTGTTATCCCCCTATATAAAAATAATACAAAGCATGGTGGCAGTCATTAATTATGATGTTTAGAAAGATGTGGTAGGAGATTGAACGTGATGTTGCAGCTTCAATTCAAAAAATCATTCCTTCAACATTGCTTTTGTAATGATATCAACAATCTGATACTTCGTTGAAATATATTCCAGCTAAACATCTCTAGTAGAAACATTATTTTTTATAATGAGAAACATTATATCATTAAGTTTTGATATCTAATGTTGGATAGGATTCTTAGAAAGATCAATTGTACTTAGATTCACACAAAGTATCTTCAATGTTTTAGAAACTAGTACTTTCAAATTATGGAACTAAAATTTTATCCACAACATTTGAGTACAATGCATAGTGGATTCAATATATTTGGATTTAGTTGTGCTCATTGTTTCTGAACCTCTTTTCTTATTATGCAACTCTCACAATATTCAGCCGAAAAAATGTTCCTCTAGAGGTTGAATTTCTATCAATACAATCTCCTACCCAATAATCATTAGTATAACAAAGAAACATCATTTCACTGTTTCTTTTGTATAACAACCCATGTGATGTTTTTCCTTTGATAAATCTCAAAATCCTTTTAGCATCCAACATATTTGATTCTTTCATATTACTTTGATATCGACTATATAATGTCATAGAACAAACAATATCAGGAATTGAATCTATAAGGTAATGAATAATTTCTATCAACTTCTGAAATTCTTTCTGATTCACACGTATTCCATATTCATCTTTACTCGTCTTTGTGCTCACTAAAATAAGAGTCTAAACTTCTTTGGATTCAAACAACTGAAACATCATTAATAATAAATTGGTATACCTTTCCTGAGATTAAACGTTATATTTTTCCTTTTCTAAAACATGTTATCCAAAGAAGAATGTTAATTCTCTCATTATTGGAATTTCAAAATTCTTATTCATTTCTTTAGAAAATTATTCACAAGAATTTTATTCTCTCTCAGAAAAGATTATATAATCCATGTAAACAATTTCAATTAATGTTCCAGAGTCATCATCTTTCACATATATTTTTATATTAACTTTTCCTCTATAAAGGATCATCATTCTCCAAAAAAAAGAATGCATTGAATACAAAAAAGGTGGGGCTTGTTTTGGCCCAAACAAAACATTTTTTAATTTACAAACATTATTTTGATCCTCATCAACTTGGAACCCACGAGGTTTCTAAATGTAAAAAACTTCCTCAATCTCTCTATTTAAGAAAGCTGACTTTACATCCATGTGGTAAAATTGGTAATTCTGATGAGCATCCACTACAAGAAATATTATTAATGTTTCTAGCCTTACAAAGAGGGAAAATGTTTCATAAAGAATAGAAACTCCCACTGTTGAATATCCTTTAAAATCAAGTCTTTTTTTTTCAGGAAACTTCTCCATGATCATTCAATTTTTTTGGTAAAAATCCCTGAAGGAATCATTGAAGCATTTTTTAGGTGATTCTGTTTGTTGAAAAAGTGGGCATCTGTGTTGTGATTATTGACAAAGAAAACCATGATGTACAAATTTTCTGACAAAGGGGATTTGATGGTGGTATGTCGAGTTCAAGGGTTGTGGTTAACGATCCATTTTTTATTCAAGAACATCGATAAAGGAATGGATTATCTGGAGGCAGTACAAAAAGAGAAGAAACATGGTGGCACCATTTTCCAGTGTTTGCCTAATTTTTGGGTCTTAAAATCAGAAAATGAAGAAAATTTTTTTTTGGAAAAGGGAAATGCTTGTCGTGTTCTAGAAGGAGTGGAAACATTCACACCTTATGTTTTTCAAGATTAGAACATCAAAATATGGAAAAGGAAGAAGGGTCACACAAGTTTTATGTTTGGTCGTGCAAGTGACTTATGCAGCAGAGACTTGCACGCCGAAAATTGTGCACCGAGGGGAGCCTTGTGTGTCATCGCGCAAGGTGTCCAAATGCCAAAAAATACAGGTTGACCCTCCTCATTCGGTGTAGAGTTCAATACTTAGAAAAATCAGATCTCCTGTCTTGCAGGTGTGGTGGTCGCGCATGTGGTGTGTGGCTGCGCAATTATAAGCTACGCACTGGGAGATAGTTGTGTTCCTAAGGTAGTTTGGGTGAGAAATGAAGTGAGTCACCCAAGTTTGGAGTTCTAGAATCTTGTGTCGCGTAAGTGGTTGAGGAGGACTTGCATGTAAGTTTTGACTTGCATGCCGAGACTTACACGTCTGCTTAAAGAAGGGCGTCGATTAAGGTTTTATCAAAGCAGTGATTCAGGGCTGCGTGGAAGCTGGGAGATTTCCTGATACCTTCGGTGAAAATTGAGACTCATCTACAGGTGAATGTTAAACTTCAACAGAGAATCCACATACAACAGAGGATGTATTCATTACTGATAATGAAGAGACCGACATGCCTATAAACTGTGAGTGGATCCCTTCCATAGTAGTGAGCAAATGAAGAGAAAGAAGGTGATCCTCTCCATTGATAGTGATCCAGAGAGAGGGAAATAGGGAGTGACCCTTTGGAAAGTAGTGATATGACCCTAAACTTTGTAAAGGCAGTTATCTTGGGAATAGAAGTGATATATCCCGAATCATGTAAATAGCAGTGTGCTTTAGTGATTTTGGTACATCAGAAAATCTCCGGTGTATTCTCCTTGAACGTAGCCTAGTGAGGGTGAACCAAGTAAAAACTATTGTGTCCTTCACATGCTTTAATTTCCTTTTATATTTTTCAATGGGAATGAGAGAGAAGAGTGTTTTTTTAATATCAAAAAAAGATCAGAACGGGTTTTAATTTTAAATTAGTCATACCATGAATCACCCCCCCCCCCTTAGGGTATTCAGCCTTGTGGACCTAACAAATATTTTTCCTTAAAACAACTTTGTTTCTATATCATGTTTATTTTCTAGCCTTCTAATAGGTTCTCATGTTTTGTTATTCTCAATCTAATCCAACTGTTCATCCATAGCATCCACCTATTCTTATATTGAATATCCTCTAAAACTGATTCTAGATCAACTTTTGAGAAATGTGAAGTCTTATATTCTAACCTCAATTCCGTTTTATTCTGAACTAGACCCTTCTAATTCTGAATACTATTTTCATATTGAACATGCTTTTTTAAGGTTGAAAATTTTAATGCTTCATTCATAGTTGGAATTTCCTCATCACCTAATTATTTTGAATCCAGACAATAATGTTTTGAATTAAATTCATTATTTTTGGAAATCTCCAATTTATCTTCCTGAGAACTCCCAAAAATATCTGTTGGGGAATATTTATTTGAAATTATCATCACATAATATGAGTCTACAAACTATTGTAAACATTTCTTCAAAAATTTATAACTTTTTCCATTTGGTTAATATCCCATGAAAGGTCATTCCTCATATTTCTCATCAAAAATTCCCAAATATGAATTTTTCACCTAGAGAAAACAAGGATTTACAAAAGCATTTATGTATTTTAATGAAGTATTTTTGTTATACCACATGACATAAGGTTTCATGTAGGTTTTTAGTCCCAACAAGCATCTATTTTAAACAAGTACAATAATACTAAAATCATCTCTCCAAAATAATTTTTTATTTTTGTATTATTCTAACATACATATTCCTATTTTTAAAAATATGTAATTCCTTATTTCTACTACTCCATCTTGTTGTGGTGTATAGGGGTCACTATTCTAATTTTTGATACCATGTTTCCTTAGATAACCTTTAAAATCCTTATTTGTGAATTCGGTACTATTATATGTTATCAACTTCTTGATGGAATCCCCCAATTATTTCTCAACATCTTTTCTGAAGAATTTGAAAATTTCAACATCTTTTGACTTATTCATCATGAAAATGATGTTTTTCATTCTAGAGAAACCAATAATAAAAGTGATGAAGTATAACAATACTTTTGTTATTGATTTATCATAATTCTACATAAACCAGAATAGTATGCTTAATTGGTTTGGTAGGTTGAATCTCAACTCTTTTATGACTCGTGTAAATTATTTTTCCATTCTAACAAGGAATAAAAAAATATTTATATATTCTATTTAATTTTAGAAAATTCCAAACAGAATCAAAATTTGAATGTTTATTCATTTTTTTCTTCCAAATTGGGCCATGTACTCAGTTCAACAACTTGTTTTCTTCTTCATCACTAAAGTAACTTGAGCTATTGAACTCTCATATTTGAAATACATTTCTATTTTATATTTCCCCTTTTGTAATGAATTTTTCATCTTTCATACTTTTTATGATACATTAATACAATATGAAAATTACTTATTTTTCATAATCACGAAGTTAATTTACACTAAGCATGTTATGTTTTAGCCCATCAATAAGTAAAACTTCTTTATATTTCAATTTCTATACTTCAATATCTTTTGTTCTGATTACACTGATTTTTAATGAACTATCATTGAAAAAAGTAACTACTTCTACATCAAAACATTTAATATATTTCAAAATTTATATATCACTGATCATATGTGAAGAAAAATCACTATCAAGTATCCCTGGTTTGTTCCTATTTATTTCCTTCAAAGATGTCTCAACAACAAAAGCTAATTCCTTGACCGTCTCCTTTTCAACATTATTTTCTTATCTATCATAAGAAACATGTTCTGGAATGAGTGTCATTAAAATTTCAGCATGATGACATGATTGATCAATTCATCTAAAAACATCTGTTGGACATTAAAATTGATTCTTTTGTAGATTGTTTCTAACGTCTTGATAGTTCACCATTTAAAATTATTATAATTTAGGAATGTTACTCATTCTTCTTTCACTAATTATTCCATTTTCCTCAAACGATCTTATTGGTAAAGATATGTTATGAAAAAAATTATAAGCTCTGTGACCATAGATTTCGCAACACTAGCAATAACCATCAAATATGGATTTTCTATTTAGGAAATATCTTTATTTATAGAAACATTGTTGAGGTTTGTGAATTATTCTTTATCTAAGATGATCAGTATGTGGGTTGTCTTTTCTTTTGACTGAGTTTTATACTTTTATATACTTTTTAGGTTTGTCACTTCCTTTCTCTACCCATACATTCCCAATACTTTTTTTTCAAAAGAAATTTTTTTAAAGGAATCAGATGAAACATTATTTCTGGTAAGAGAATATTTCACTTGATTTTTATATTGATCCTTCTGATCAACTTTTGAAGTCTCAGGATTTACATATGATGATTTTTTAAAGATTCCATTTATCTTCTTCAAGGTACTTTTGGACTTAAGAAGTTTTTATTACAACTTTTTATACTCTTCTTCCTTATATTGAATCTTATTCAAAGATCTTCAATCATATTTCCCTATTCATTAATTCTACATTTGTATCCTAAAATCTCCTGAATGTATTCATACTCATGCTTGATGACATCATTTATTCTATTAGTAACTTCTTCATTATCTTTCTTCGTTATTCTGGTTTCTTTCTTGAGAGTTTTTATTTTCTCAATACATGCATTGAGTTTAGTTGTGAGTTGAAACTCTTTATAAGATTCTTCACCACCTTCTTTGCTATCAGAGCAACCTTTTTTTCTCAAATTGTTTTATAACAGTTCTTAATTTTTTTGAACAAAAATCTTCAGATGAATAATATTTAATTGATTTTGTTTCAAAATTATTACTCAACTAACTTATTTTGTTTCTAGTAAACTTTTTCATTAGTCTTTTAGAAGACTTTACTTCTCTATCATTTTTGGTCCAATTATTCTATTGAGGTTTTTAATCAGAATCCTCTCAATATTATCCAACATTCTAATTAGAGAAATTCATATAAATGTGTATTATTCAACCACACTCAAAATCATTTATATGAATTGTACCTCAATACTTTCCTCATCTTCATAAATACTTCTTGTATATAAGGGACATGAGTTTTTAATTCATCTCATCATCCTATTTATATTTACACTCACAAGGATCTTCTTATTAAAAACCATCAATTTTAATCTTTCTCATAGCTTAAAAAACATTTTATCTTTCATCTAATTTTTGAACATTATGTATTTCCTCAATTCAAAAGCAACATTAAAGTTATAAAATTCATCTAGAGAATAATAAACTTTATCTTATAAAGAAGTTGTTTTTCAATCAAACATGTATGGAAAGTTTCTCATATGTTTCTTTATAATTATATAATCTTCTAGGATAACTATAAATCATCTGATATTGCAAACAATTTTATTTACTCTAGTGAAGTATTCATCAATTGTTTCTTTATGCATCATTCTGATTTCTTCGTATATACTATGCCAGATTTAATGGTTTTTTTCTTTGACATTAGTATTCCCTTGGAAAACACTTTCTAACTTATCCAACTTACTTTTGAAGTTTTTAGACCCATCACATTCAGATAAAAAAATTCTAATAAGGACATAAGGATTGCATTTATAGTCTTTCCCTCAATTTCTTCATATCACTTATTTGAAAATTTCATAGGATTATCTTTCTCAATAGGTGGAAAACCAATAGTTTCAGCATCTATAACTTCTAGGAAAAGAGATATGGTATAAGGATTCATCCATTTTTGTCATTAATAACAAATATTTCCATCAAATGTAGGAATTACTAAACTGTTGACGGAATTGATATTATACATTATATGTATTCAACAAGAGAACCTCCATCAAATACCAATTGAAGTTATAAGGATCGAATAAAAACTAAGAAGGGTGGTTTGATTAATTTTCACTTTTTATAAGTTTCAAAACATTAATAAACATTACACATACAACCTATTAATATTTATTTCATAATCAACATTTATCAATTAAAGTTTCACACAAGAAGGGTAAAACAAGTAAGGCACAAACAATTTACAAGGTTGGTCCTGCATGTAAGAACCTATGTTATTTCCATAACCACTCTCTTGGGTCTATAGAAATAAACTATAATGAAGAGGTAAATAAAAATTATTACAACACCCATTAGACACATTCTATCTCCTGATAAGAAATATTATATAGACTCCTATAAGTTTACGATGACTTTTTATAGAACAATTTATCCAAACAACAGAAAAAAATAAGCGAATCTTCTCCAAAAATGATTTTTCTGATTCGGCTAAGTCTGATATTCTCATTAGATTAATTATTATGTTTATTTTCCACTACTCAAACACTTAATGAAACATTATTCAATTTTTTTTGTAAATTTTCACTTTGAAATCATCATAGTTCAACCTTTTGTTCATGAAAAAAGTATAAATGAAAAATTATATAAGAAAATATTTAGAAGAAACATGGAAAATAATGGTAGGAAACTTGATAAAATTTTCCTATTCCTCAAATTTCAAAAAATACATAAATCTCTCACATTAAAAATTCAACATTGACTTTCTCAAACCACTCAAAATTTCACCAATATTAAAACAAAATTTATCACCATGTTTTACATCTTAAAATTATAAAATATTTCTCAGTACAAAAATTATGAATCTTGGTTCTGGTTTTTTCAAAAAAAATCTCAGATATGTTGTTCATATATTCTCTAAAACATGCTTATAATTGTGGTTCTGATTTTATCAGAAACATGCTCAAAACATTTGTTCTTATATTTTAAAAAAGCAGGATACAATTTTCTTATAAAATAAGTTATTATTTACTCAGAAAATAGGTTTTTAAATGCTCATAAACTAGGTCCTCAATTTTTCAAAAATCAGGTTCATAATTATTTACAAATTAGGTTCTGAAAAGATCAGATATCGGGTTCCAAATTGTTTAGAAATCAGGTTCTGAATTATTCCAAAATCAGGTTTATTATTTCTCATAAAATAGGTTCCAAATTGTTCAAAAATTAGGTTTCCAATTTCATAGAAATATGGTTTCTATATTCATAGAATTTTGGTTTGGATTTTCAAAACAATTATGTTGGATCTATTTTTTATCTTCCTTTATTTGATTCTGGTTCATTCAATCTTCTCTACCATTTCATAAAATGTTTTTATCATTAATGTTTTCATGATTTGTGCATACTTCAAAGTCACCAAATCATCTTCTATTTTTGTTTAGAAAGATATAGAAATATTCTATATTTTGAATTTGCACTATTTAACTACATCCTCTTTCAAAAACTCAGCATTAAATGGGATTATTTATTCAAAAACATATTTTAAACTCATCATCTTCTTTAAAACATATAATCTTCTTTTAAACTAATCAACTTCTTTCATTCTTAGAAACTTCTTTCAAATTTTTCAACTTCTTTCAAACTCAAAAACTTCTTTCAAACATAGTAACTTCTTCCAAAATAAGAAACTTCTTTCAAACTCAATAACTTCTCTCAAATTAAGAAACTACTTTCTAACTCAGCAACTTATTTCAAACATAGTAACATCTTCCAAACTCAGTAACATCTTTCGTACGCAAAAAGTTCTTTCAAAATAAAAAAAAATTCTTTCAGACTCAACTACTTCTTTCTTTCTCTGATTATGACAAATAAAAACTTCCCGAAACCAATAACTTCATCTTATTATATATCAAAATCATTCTTCAATAAAAATATTAGTTTTGAGAAAATAAAAAAATTGTTAAAACAAAACACCATAATGGTTCATTAGGTTATTTATGGAATATTACAGAAAAAATTTGATGAAGAGATTAAATTACGAATAGAATATTTAAAATACCTTACTGAGGATTTTTTATGGATAAGGGTAGATTAAATGGAATATTTTTTAAAGGAAATTGGAATGGGATAGAGAATAAGACAACCCATGGGAATAATTATTTCACTTTTGTGGTCCATGAGGTTCTTCATTTTGATAGTTTTTTTCAATTTGTTTTTTTTCATTTCACATTGAAAATTTGGATTCCCTTATGGATTCATAACAATGTAATGATTTTGGTAATGTTGTTTCAAAAATATCAACCCTTTCATATAAAGAAAATTATTTTTGTAATAATGAAGAGGTCAAATCATTATATGAATGTGTGGATCGAATAGAGATAATTCTTGGAACATATTAGCGGTTCATTAATGGAATTTATTATGATAAGAGTGTTATTTATTTTTATATGTTGTTCTTTATTGATAATAAAAAATTAATGAGTAAAACTATAAATAATTTTAGTGATTTATTTGAGAAATATCATCTAGATTTGATGTTGAAATAGTGAATATAGTGACCCTAACTATAGAATCCCAGAGCCAATGTCTGATTTATTACATTGGCATAAGGTTCACGGAATCTCATCCTAATGGGACGAATAGTTTAGTAGTCTTCAAATACTAGATACATACGTGATTTAAAAATTATATTTGAAAACACATCTTGCAACATAATTATTTTGGACAATTATATTATTGCCTCTATAATATATGTGAACATAAATCACAGTGCTCTTCTGTGAATCCTAGGGGAAGGAATAAAATAATGGTGATATAAAATGATTAGTAAGGGTAAAGTACATATAAATCTCACATGAATCAATAAATAATAATTAATATGGAAAGTTAAATAACTAAATTGACACTACATTTAATAAATAACTCAGATATCATTATTAGGTAATTAAAAATCAATATAAAAAGGTAAATAATTGAAAAAAATTCCATTTAATCAATAAAAATAGAAAAAAAAAATAATTTAGAGATAATACCATTGTGAAAATATCCTGAATAATAAGAAAAGTAATAATCAAAATGGAATATAAAAACTATAAAAAAATTCCATTTAGTTAATAACATATAATCAAATGAATCCAGAGATAATATAATTATGAAAATATAATAGATAATAATAATAAATGACATCTAAATTAAGGAAGTTCTTAATTATTATTTAAAATGATCTCATGCATCATGTAACCTAAACCATAAATACCACTCCTCAAAACAGTTTCAAACTTATGGGTAGGTAACATTAAAATCTCATTTAACCATGGTTATCCAACTGATTTTCTTCACGGGAATAACAATGCATCAAGGGGATATATATAACCAAGTCCCACCAATATCATTATATCCTATTAATTCATCACATTTAAAATTATAGAATTCATTTATAAACAATTATTTATTCTATTAAATATATGTATTAATGAAATAATATGGATCATAAATATTTCCTTAGACAATCAAATAAAATTCAAAGTAAGAAATATTATGTCTAACTTTGATACTGTTAAAGAAATAAATATATCCATGAAAAATAAAATGGATATTTATGTGAAATATAATATCCAATGATCGCAGTACAATGAATAATTTTTGGGAATGTTAATGACTAAAAAAATGAATCAAGAAAGGAAATGTTAATATTATACCGAGAAAAAATAATCAAAAACATATAAATAGGGAATTTGGATGGTATCAATACAACATTTACCTATTGGATCATGTGTAAAATAAAGGGTTTGTGTCATTGATGATAAAAAATATTATAAAAAGATCATCAAAACCATTCTAGAGTAAAATACCACTTCTATTTTAAAAAAACAATTTTTAAATTGAATGTTCTGAAAACATTTTGAAAATTCAACTCATTTAATTTAATTTTTTAAATATATAATAGTGTATTTCAATAATTATTTGTACATAATTGTAGGTAGTTTTTTAGATACTTAGTACATTAAAAAACATTCCTTATACATTTATTTTAAAAGACAAATGTTCCTAGTTTGTAAAATGACATGAATATTTTTTCAAAAAAACATAAAAATCCAAAATGGGTAAGAAATTTTTTAATAAATCATGTATTAAAGAGTTAAAAACTTTTTTGATTTTTTTTATAAAGCAATTTTTTTTGAAGAAAAAGGATTCCTCACTAAAGAGAGAAATAATTTGTAATTTTATTAAAACATTGTCTTAATAATTTTAACTGCAAAATGGTGAAAAAATTGTAATATTACAAGAATAAGTTCATGAATAACTATAGGATAATAAAATGGAAGATTTTATTTAATAATGATTAAATAATATCCTTAAATCTAAATTCCTGTATAAACAATCCCGATTAAGCTGATATTGTGAAATAAATTCTTTTGAAGTTCATAATGTTAAAGTGATATTTAATCAATGAATAGATTATGTGTATCAAATTATAAATCCGAATAAATAATGTGTAAATAATTTAAAATATTATAAAATTTATTTAAAAAATAATCCTAGGATTTCAAGTACAATGAAGAAGTAACATAACCCAATAAAAATAAATTGACTTATGAAATTTTTTACCACTTTGATACTTTTAAGTAAAATGAATTTAAAAAAAATTAAAATGAAACATAAATTTCATTGAATAAAGAATTATTACTAATATTTATTATGAAATTGGAATTTTATACACAATATAAAATAAATTTCTACATAAGATACAAATGTGCCCCTGTGAAAGAAAATTGAGACAGATTCCCATACAAAGATTATATTATTATAGAGGGAGTTAATCAATAAATTGATTATGTGTATCAAATTTAAACCAAAATAAATAAATTATAAATATAACATAAAATAATCATTGGTAATTATGGACAACATATTAGTATTAAATAATATATAAAGTACAATATAATCCCCTGGAGTGGAAAATGACATAAGAAATTTCATACCTCAGGCTTCCTTTAGGTAAAACCTGATTTAACCTCATGTATATTTATTTTAAGTATTTTTTTAACTTATAAAAGAACCATATTAATATTTATAATAATATAAATCATTATTTTAATACATTTTATCAACCCTTCATTAATATTGTTTCATTATTTTCAATTTTTGGGTGTTAATTGCCTTGTTTTCTCCGAATTGTTTTCATGAAATACGAGGTTCATGATCATATTATATAGTTAAAAAATTTCAAGAATTATAATAATGAATTAATTATAATATTTTTATATATATTATTCTTTTAATATTAATCATGAAATATGTTTTTGAGAAATTAATTATGATCTGATTATGGAGATGTTAGGTTGTACGTACGCATGTGAAATGTTTCCTTTTTCAACCGTCATTATGGAAATGAGGTAAATAATATTATATATTTTACTATTTTAATAATATAACTTTTTGTGATGATAAGATAGTCAAATCGCTTCATGAAAGAGGTAGTCTGCATGTATATAAATGATGTTATAATCTTTAAGTGAGTAAAATTAAGAAATAAAATGACATATTATCTTTTTAGGCTGATAAATATTTCATTAATATCATAATTAAATCATTTAAATGAAATATATTTATTAAATATAACCTTATTGGCTTCTATGTAAAACATTACTCAAAAACGAATCTCATCACTTCGTGAGGCGGTAGTTGTCATGTACATGACTGACATTATTGTATCCCCTATGGATAGGAAATTAAAAAATGTATATGATATAATGATTAAATAGGTATAATAATATTATAAAAATCATAGTTAAACTTTATATATATCATAATACCCAATCTTGATAGGTGGTAATGGAAAAAATGAATGACATCAGTTCATGAGGTGACAGTCCTACATACACATGAATGATATTTTCATAAACCATTTGATAGAAATTTAGATTGTTGAAGTTAATACCATTAAAAATATTATATTTAATATAATAATGTTTTCATATCATATTTTTTTAACAATAGTTTATTGAGTAACTGGATGAAATAAAATAAATATGCCCACTAAAGAACGTTAACAAATCTTCTGATAACCTCTTTAGATTTTCACCAAAAACCATCCATGTTAGAATTAATCAAAAAAATTATTGGATGAGGGTATGGAATTTAATATGTTAATTTGGAAGTTATTTTCATAAAATAAAAATTGGTTTTAATTTCTGAAGAAAAAAAAATATTGGTTGTCTTTTTATAAGTAATTTGAGTGGAACAGTTGTATTTTTTTGAAATGAAAAAGGTGTACCCATGTTTTTAACATTCCAAAGGGGTAAAAAATAATGTTTTCTATGGACATATAAATGATAATGTTGAAATATATCCTTACAATATATTTTATAACAGTTTATTGGTTATTTAAACGATTATCTTTTCTTATTTTAACCCTGGATAAACCCATTTTTTCATAATCACTATAAATAATTATTTATGTTTTTTATATTCATTATGGTAAAAATAAAGTTGAACATATTTTATAAAAAAATATTATGATTAAAAAATATGTATTATATTTTTTTTAAATTAAATTCACAGATATGGAAATTTTAATTTAAAATAAATTTAACACACGCGATGAGAATGTCGAGATTAAAAGAGAAATTGTTCAAAATGTTGAAATTTTTTATATCAAAATTGAATATAAAAATGATTCATATAACCTAAATTTTATTAATATATATATATATATATTGACGCTCCTTTCATCACAGAATCTAAAAGATCGGAAAAGGGGAATATCTGAGCTCAATGTGATTCATCCTTTGAAGAATCATCAAAAATCGACAAAGGGATGAACAAGGAGAACATTGCCCATAGGTCGTGCAAGTTCCCTCATGGTCGCGCAAGTACACTTGCGCGCCACCTAGTGGTCGTGCAAGTACTTGCGCGTCGCCTTATGGTCGTGCAAGTGACTTGCGCGACCTAAGTGGTAACCGCCCGGTAACCGCCCAGGGCCTTCTTTTGCCTATAAATAGACCCTGTGGGCCCCCCATTGGGGAGGATCTTTTTCCAGAAACTCGGATTGAAGCTCCCGACGCCCAAGTCTCTTCTCAAAGCTTCCGGAACACTTATAAGGTAATTTCTTACCTATAACGGAAGATCTAAAGAGAAGAAGGAAGGCCTAAGTGTTGAAACTGATCAAACACTTGCGCGCCAACTTATTTCCTTCAATATAACTTGCGCGAACCTTTTCTGGAAGAACCTCGAGAACATTCTAATGGGTTTAAAAAAGAGTCGCTCAAGTATTTCATTGCTGGTTGAAAATCGCGCAAGTACACTATGTGTCGCGCAGGTATACGTGCGCGACCAACACTTGCGCGCCCACGGAAGACTTGCGCGCCTTGCGATACTTGCGCGCCCCTATCTTTTTGGGTGCCCATCTTGCCCATTTTTACCCCTATTAAGCCATTTCACCTTTCCTTTTCAAGATTCAGTCTTCAAGACACTCTTCAAAGCCATTTATGGCATGATTTCTTGATTTGACTTTCTTGTCTAAAATGAATTCTGTGGAATCTCTCTCAAAGTCTAGTGATTTAAATATCCTTATGTCACTAAAATACGGAGAGTTCATTCATTCAACCTCATCCTTTAAGATGAGAGAATCTTAACCTGGGTCTCCTTTTCAGGAATAATCCCCAGTTATAAAACCTTTAATCTGGGCATCTTCCTCAGGAGTAAGCCCCAAATTCTTAAAGTTCCCAATCTTGGGCATCCTCCTCAGGAGTAAGCCCCAATCAAGTCCTTTAATCTTGGGAATCTTTCTTAAGAATAAGCCCCAACCCCAAATATGGGCATCCTCCTCAAGAGTAAGCCCCAAACCTTAATCCCTAACCTGGGTCTCCTTTTTCAGGAATAAGACTCAGTCATAATCTTGGGCTTCCTTTTAAAGAATAAGCCCTAAGTTCCCTAAAATTTCTCTTAACCAGTCATAATTTACCTTTGATTTGGGTTTCCTTTTTAGGAGTAAAACCCAATCATAAGTCCCCTCCTAACTTGGGCATCCTCCTTAGGAGTAATCCCCAAGATTAGAGTATTCAAATCTCCATGAAGCACATATAACTTTGTGGACCCTGTTCATGGATTTTCTCCCTAAAAGTAAATCCTAAACCATCATCTATCTGGGCAGTCATCCATACATAATCCCCAAACAAATTCTTATGATTGCATCTTTCATGGCACAATTGTCTAAATTTTACCAATACCTCTTGTTTCTCACACCGAGCATGACTCGCGTGAGCTTAGAGTGTAAAAGTAATTATGACATTCATCTTTGAGCCATCAATCATAAACATCATACTCCATTTCTCGAACTACGTGGGTTCTGATTCCTTTTCCAAAACAAAGGATACGTAGGTAGCCCATTTATGGGTTTGATCCCAACTTTGAAATAATCTATGTCCTTCTGAATGAAGATAAACTTCAAGTGCCCCACTGAGTGTCTTTAAAACCAGCCTGGTCATCATAATGACCAAGAGACTTTTATATAAATGTTTTGAAGGATACCATTGACCAAGAATCTCTAAACAGATATAGATGATTCTCTATTGATGAAGAACCTCGAATACATATAAAAGATTCTCTAAATTTCTTGCATATTTAATCATTGCTTGTTAAAACTAAAGGAAAGCACATTTTATACTTGGTAATTTAATAAGGATTCACGAACATAACTTAAATCTATAAAGAGAGTCCCGGAGTAGACAATAATTACCCTCAAAAAGGTGTGATGAGTCCGACCTCCCATCCTCTCGACCAATGAAAATTCCTAAGCCCCATTAGTCCACAAGCTAATGAGCGTCTGCCTTTGGAAAGTAGGTCCAAACGGATGTGGAATCATTGGATGTTTCCGGTTCTACGAACAAACCCGTTAGAAACCGGTCGGAACGTTTGAATCTCCCGTCGAGGAGGTCGTCCCCGGATTCTGTGCGAAACAAAAATGGTGAACCCGACGTGAATCCTTAACCAAGTTAAAGTGATGTTCTTCTTATTTGTTAGGCCCCTTGGGCCAACAAAGAAATCATTGACATGTGCTCATCCAAAAGATGCAGTGGCCGGATTTATCATGATTATGTCTGTTACATGGAACAGGCACTCTTTTCTCAAGATCTTATGCAAAATGGATTTCCTTAAATTCACCACTGTGAATACTGCTGCTGTGAACACCTCTACTGTGAGGTCTGCTGCTGTGAAAACCAATGCTGCTACTCCTGCTGGAACGTCATCCGCTCTGAGGATGACATCACCAACTCAGCGTCTTCAACGCTGGGTTTCTAAGGCACTGGTTAAGGAGTACCGTCGCAATGGTACTATCCCAACTCTGGAGGCCGCTCGTCAATCCCTCCAAGTTAACAACTCTACCTGGTCGTCCGGACAACGGCGGCCAGCAATCAAGAAGCAGGCGGTGCTGACTACCGTCTCCAACCATTTCGGGTCGTTATCCCCGGAATGCAATTTCCATTCACTCCCTTACTATGAGGAAGTGAATGAGCAGGTCCCGCAGGACCTTAATTCAAAAAGACAGGAGTCCTTCTCGAGGGCTCCCATCAACAATCGCCGCCAGACTCGTGCGGTAGTGCGCCCTCAACATGATGAGGGTACCGACTCCAGGCATTCAGCTCAGGTTCCTCGAACCCGAGCAGGCAAGATGAACCGCCAGAGACGGAATCCGGTTAATAATAAGCAGGTTTTCATCCCTGCCATCTCCGGAGAAGTCCACCAACCTAACTTGGTGGCAAACAACGAGCAGGCATACACACCTGTTCGTTTTAATTCCGTTGTCCAGCAGACTCGTCTGACACCATCAAGCCTATCCCGCCAGGCAATTCCAGCGGAGTACCATAGGCAGGAACATACACCTACTTATACATCACCAGTTAGTCAGCAGGCTCGTCTGACTACATATCATGGATCTCGTCAACCGCGTTTGGCGAAGTGTAATCAGCAGGCACATACACCTGCTAATACTAATCAGGCCTACCAACAGTCTCACTTGGTAGCACCCGGAGAAGTCAGTCGGAAAGTCCCGATGACAAACAAGAGGCAGACTCAACTCTCTGCCTCCACACTTGAGTACTGTCAGGATTCACTGACAGGAAAAGGAGGACAGGAGCAGGCACATACACCTACTCCAAGCCCGGAATGGACGTATATCCCCGTTCCGGCGGCTGAAGTCACCAAACATATTTTGTCAATGGTGAAAGAGCAGAATCAAATTCCTGCTCATATTCTGGATGCTTGCCAGGATATCATAACAGCTTCAGCATCATCTCAGGGACAGACACATAAATCTATCCCTAGAAATGGAGTGACACATCAACGATTCACTCCGGAGCAGACACACACATCTGTTCCAGTCCAAGAGGGTTATGGGGAATACTCCCCCATATCATGCGGACAACCAAGTCAGTCACATACACCTGATTTGAGTGGAGATCATCAGCCTAAACTGACTATATTTCCTGATCAGGCACACACACCTGCTCAGAGCAATCACTTTCGTCATCAAGTGGTTTCTAAAGCGAGTAATAAGTCATCTAAGAAAAAGATCTGCCCAACACAGTCAGGAGATCAAAGGCCAATCTGCAACAAAGCCTTGCTCGATGCTGGAGTTCTTGAAGCCCTCAGACATTTATCTGTTGGAATTCAAGATTCTACTCCCTCAGTTCCCAATAACGGGAACATTAATTATGAAGGTCTTCAACAGACACTTCCTCATGAAGACTTGATTCATGAAAATTCGGTCAATCTTGAAGTTTCTTCTTCAGATGAGAGCCACAGGAACCCTCTGTGTGGTCAGAAGACCAAGGATCAAGAGATTTCATCTTTTGCTATAACCCATCATGACGGTCCTCCTCATGGTGATGAACTTCGCTGCGAAAGTCCTCTCCGTAGTAGTGATTCACGTTGTCACGAAAATTCTTCAGAAGGCAATGTAGCGACGAGAAAGCCCTCCTATCTCGAGGCACTTGCAAACGTAAAACCAGTCATGTCTGATGCTTTACTATCGGTAGGTGAAACTCTTTCTCCATCAAAGACAGCCTGGGGTTCAGGTTATTCTCCGAACCATCACTGGGTCATTCATCTTCCAGCATGAATAGTGATTTCTCTACCAATCTTGTTAAATCCGATGAAGAAACAAGGAAACACCAACTCTGGTCCAAACAGGTAGATGAATCTTCATTTAATGATAAAGAGGAAATGATGAACATGAGGAAAAAACTGGCAAAAGGTGAAGTACCAGTCATGTTTTGGCCTTTGGCTGACTCCTAGTACGACATTCCAAAGATGATGACGGATAATGGAATCCATGATATTCTTCTCAACATATGGAAAAATATTTGTCAATTAAAGAAGAAGGTATTATCTTACGATGAATATGAAAATCATCTTAAGATAATAGAAGGGTTACAACGCCAGATTGATTTGGCATCTCTATCAGTCTCTCGGTATCTGAAGGCTGAAAAGAAACAGAGAACCCTTCAACGTTCATTCCTTGGCGCACTAAGAAAATTGCGTCAGTTAATTACCAATGCTCCATCTGACATTCATATCAGAGGATGGGGTGTTCACGGAGCACTACATTTCACAGTGCTTTCCAGTCAGTAAAGCCCGCCGAAAATGGTCTCATGCAATGTTATTGCCCATGGCCGGCCACAGTCAATGGGCTTTGTTCATAATCAAAAACTTGCTCAAAAACAAGCTTCAACTAGTTCCTCTCAAAATCAAGTATATAGAGAACAGGTTGTTGAATTGATCCTACATCAAGCAGGCGAGAATATTGCACAAGCCTCTCGTCTGGAGCAAACACGTCATCAAATGACAGAAGTTTCGGAAATAGTCCAACGGTCTGTTGAACCAGGTGATAAAAGTGGATACAGGTTAATGCATCCAGCTAATTTCTGAACTAAGATTCGCAAGATCAAGAAAGATTTTAAGAAGATCTCAGACATAGCATGTCAAGAGACACCCCAGCTTTCCAGACTGGGGACTTCTCTAACCCAACCCTCAGAGTCAACGAATGGGATTCGAGGAGTTGAGCGGAAGCAGCAGGAACATCCCCAGTCCACCGGACTGAGGACTTTTTCAAATCCTCAATCCCTCCCTCAGAGAAAGTCAGTATTCTCTCGATTAGGGAATAAGCCTCAAGAGGAACGAAGAGCCAAGCTGTCAGGAGATTCTCTCCAAGTGACGGTTCTCCAAGAAATTCCTGAGGGATCAAGTCAACGGAATGCCATGTCTCATCATGGACATGGAAGGAGACAATATCACAGAAATGCTGATAGAAAGGATTCCATGCAATATGAATCCATTAATGTCATCAATGTCGTTTCTGCTGATTCACCAGATGAGGCTCAATTAGAGGGATCAGACGAAGAGGTTCCTGCTCAAGAAGTTGCGCACACAGACCTAAATGAAGAAGGTGTGCGCACACGTAATCAAAGGCTTACCCAAAATCTGGGTATTCTTTCAAGTAACCCACTTCCCCCTCTCCGAAAAGGATCCAATAAGGGGAAAGGAAAGAATCAGGTTACTTCTCACCCTTCCTATGAAGGAGGTCAATCGCACTCATTAGAGCAAAGGTTTGCACAACAGGAGGAAGAAAGGAAAGAATTAAGAAGGTTGAATGCAGAACTACTTCAGAGTAGTCTTCTTCTTAAGAATGCTAAAGTCCGACAGCCGAAGGAATTTGTTGTCACTATTGAGATGGATCAAGAATATCCTCCTTTATCAGTACACCCATAGAGGTCTAATCCTATGGGTCAAACACAACAACGGTTGGCAGCACTACCATCAGTTGCAGCACCAACCACCATGTCTGTCCAAGCTCCATTCATTGCACCTACCCAAAACCAAGTTCAACCTGACGTTTCTCAAAAGTTAATAACTACTATTGAGTCATTAACAGCTCGGTTAGAAACTATGGAAGGGAAACGGGTGCAAGTTCAACCTGAAAAGAAAGTTTACCCTGAATGGGTAGATTCAATTTCTTCTCCATCCAGTTTTGGAAACCCTATTTTCCCTAATTTCAATGGATCAGGCGACCCTGAACAACATTTGACGCATTACGTGTCTTGTAGTGATCCTATGATGGGAACTCCAGAGCAGCAAGAAGCAGTGAAACTCAGATGCTTCGTGCGAACCTTGCAAGGACCAGCTTTTGTCTGGTATACAAGCTTGCAATCCCGGTCAGTCATCGGATGGGAGGATCTTCGTCAAAAATTCCTTCTTCAGTTTAGATCAACTTTGCCAAAAACGACAGTTTTCGATCTTACAAACTGCAAGCAAAGGGAGAATGAAAGAGTCTCTGATTTCATTGCTCGTTGGAAGGGATTAACGTATTCCTTGAGTTTAGCACTCCCTCAGGAGGAATTGTTGCCAATCTGTGTGGAAAATTTGCGTGACGAATTACGCACGCCATTGATCCCTGTGAAATACACAGGAGGGTTTTGAGACCTTACTTCAATCGCTCAACAGATTGAAGATTCCCTTATACAGGCTAAGGTTAAATCTCGTGTAATTCCATCAGCTCCAGGAAGAAGAATGGGTAAAGCAGAAACTGCTACAGTTATGCTTAAACAGGCACCTGTACCTATTTCTACTTCAAAACCTTCATCTTCTCGAAGGGCTCCACCTCTTGAACACCAACAACAAAGGCTGTTTCGTCCAAATGATCAAAAAGATCAATGACAAAAACAATTTGAGGATATGAAGATTAAAACATACTCTTTCTGAAGTGAACAAGTTCCTGGTTACTTCATTTCAGCTCTGGAAAATAATTTTGTTCAATTACCAGTGCCGAAGAGGCCAAACAAGGAAGGAGATGAAGACCGTCCCAATTATTGTCCCTTTCATCAAATGTTGGGGCATCCCATCCAGGAGTGTTTTGTCTTTAAAGAATTCCTGCAAAAGATGGTCGACTTGGGACAAGTCAAATTGAAGGGTTCTTCAGCTCATGTAGCGTGTATTACCGCTACAGATCCAGAGGAAGGAGGCGAGTGGCAGGAAGTCAAAAGCAAAACTGCGAAAAAATATGATGATTGGATGGTCAGAAAGACAATCAATCGGACCCATTCCATTTTGCGAACACAATTGAAGAAGCCAATTGTGTCTCCTACAAAAGCTGCAGTAAAGCCTCCATCAAAAGACAAATCCTCAAAAGGGCAGCGCAATTTAAAGAAGAAAGAGGAATCAGGAGAAGATGAGTATGTATCAAAGCCTAAATTGTCTTTGACTCTGGCAGATTTCATGCCATCTACTTCAAATCCACGGGCACCGTCCCACCAAACGGCACAACCTAAACAGGCTAATCAGGCAGAGTCTTTATCAGACGAAGAGTTAGTCTTTGGTTCTGTTTAATCTCAATGGATGGAGAACTCATCACAACTCCAACCAATGCCAGATTTCTGAAGAAGTATTTTGTATAAACACAAAATATTGTTCCCAGATCCAAAACAGTCACATTGGTTCATATATTGTCCTATATGACACTAAACTGTATTATGTCCTACATGACACTAAATTGTATAATGTCCGAGATGACAATAAACTATATTTTGTCCTAGCAACATGACATTAAACTGTGTGGCACTTTCATCGTCCAGCATGACGTTAAACTGTGTTAGTTCCCTTATCGTCCAACATGATGTTAAACTGTCACATTGGTTACTATTATGTCCGAGATGACATTAAACTATATTTTGTCTGAGATGACATTAAACTATATTGTGTCCTATCAACATGACATTAAACTGTGTGGCACTTTCATCGTCCAGCATGACGATAAACTGTAAAAAGTCCCCAGAACTGATATTCTCATATTGGTTCACCCTAGTCCTTGCTACATGACTTAAAACTGTACAGCAATGGTCCAGTATGACTTTAAACTGCAACTTCGTCCCACATGAAATTAAACTGTGAAAAAGTTCTATAAACCGTCCAGCATGGCCTTAAACTGCATCATCCCTAGTCCATGTATATGACCATAAACTATTTGCAAATCCCTTATGTCCAGAAAGACGTTAAACTATGACGTCCTAAACTACATGACGCTAAGCTGTATAAAAGTCCCTCACGTCCGGAAAGATGTTAAACTATATAATCATCAAAGGTCCAGCATGACATTAAACTGCACCATCCACGGTCCATGAATATGACTTTAAACTATTCTCACTTTCGTCCAACATGACATAAATGGTGTGTTATTTTGTCCTTACGGCATGACATTAAACTGCACAGTCCCCCTTTCGTCCAATATGACGTTAAACTATTTTATCCCCATCGTCCTAACTACATGACGCTAAACTGTATAGAAAATCCTTGATAGGTCCTACATGACATTAAACTGTATTTTGTCCCTGCTACATGACACTAAACTGTGCAGCACCAATAGTCCTAACTGCAAGACTTTAAACTGCATAGTCCCTTATTTATGTCCTACATGACATTAAACTGTACATCGTTAAGGTTGTTATTACCTCTTGTTTCTCACACCGAGTATGACTCACGTGAGCGTAGAGAAAATATCAACCATAATACTCCCTTTGGGCCACTAACCATGTGTAAGTCCCAACAACATTTTTTATTAGATCATTGTCCCCAAGAACAACTTGATCATTAATTCATTATTTAATTGAACTACACGGACTTTGATCCTTGCCCTCCAGGCTGGGTATGTAGGCAACCTCCCAGGGTTCAAGCCCAAAAACAATCTCTTCACATCGGTTCACCACAACCTCATATGATGTTGATTTGTGAAACCGCCCCTGGAATCAATATCTTTACATTGATTCACTTTCGTCCTTGTTATATGACGTTAAACTATACAACACTTTTGTCTGGTACGACAATACACTACAATATTCTTTGATTCCCTCATTTGAGAAGGAACCATTATTGACATTGATTTTTTAAATCATGTTTCATTTTCAAAAGACTACGTGCATACATGGTAATGCCTAAACTTTTTATCTCAGGTTAAACCATCATTGCACTAAAGTCCCCTTTCACCCTTCACATGTACGAACCAAATTTGTACAAAGGGTAGATCTAGAACTACGTGGACTTGATTCCCATCCTTATGGGATACGTAGGAACATTCGAGTGTCCCTCGAATCCAGTCCCAAGTCTTTTGGGCCTAACCCCAAATTTCACTTTCAGTCCCTTGGCAGAAATGTCCTCATGAAAACACACACTGTGTATTCATTATTATGGTCCGAATTCTATGACCCTAAACTAAGATCACTCATACTTTCGTCCTGCACGACGTTAAACTGCATTTCAAGAACTACGTATGGCTTGATTCTCACTCTTATGAGATATGTAGTGAAGTCCAAGTTTCAATTCAGGACCCAGCCTCAACATGATTATGGTTTTCATTGACCCATGTATCTCTATATACATTGGACAATACCCATCTTTATGTGTTATAATCCTAACCTTAAATATTTTCAGATCTTCATAACCCTTTTCATGACTTCTAGTCACAAAAATGTCAAACTTCTGAGAATTCTTTTGCCTGACTGTGCAGCACGTGCCCATAGGTGGCCTTGCTTAAACAGTCCACATAACAGACTTGTCAGCCAAAAGATGTTATTCATTTAACCATGCAGCCAATGCCCATAGGTGGCCCTGCATATTTCAACCCCCTAACGGGTTTTGTTAAATAATTGTAACTTCATTCTTGGGAAGAATGCCTCTTTTGTCCTTATTTGTCTTAAACGACAATATGAAGGGATCCGCAAAAAATAGCCATCCTTAACATATTTGTCCCATATCCTTTTTCATGATCTGAAAGTATTCAAGTCTATGGTTTATTCTTCTTCCCTACGTTTGGGTCAGACCTTCGTAGGAGTGATGTCCATCCAGTTCTTCGATATTCTTGTTCGGAAATATATTTTCCATATTCAAGTACCTCATTCCATACAACAAACTCTATACTTTAGAAAATTTGAATCTCCATAAACTTTCACTGGCTTCTAGCACTAGGAATGAAAATATCTGGGAGTTCTTTTGCCTGACTATGCAGCACGTGCCCATAGGTGGCCATGCATAAACAGTCCACATAACAGACTTGTTAGCCGAAAGATGCTATTTATTTAACCATGCAGCCAATGCCCTTAGGTGGCCCTGCATATTTCAACCCCCTAACAGGTTTTGTTAAATAATAGTAACTTCATTCTTGGAAACTACTTCTTCTAATGCCTTTCTAGCTCTTTTTCATATCATTCCTCAGATTCAAATATTCTTAAGCCATGGTTTACATTTTTTCTCTCATACTTGAGTATGGTAATATGTTTTCAGATAAATTGTCAAAGAATTGAATCAATTTTAATCCATTTCGGTCAAAGCTATTTCGACCTTAAACATTAGCCCCTTTATGTCCGGCATGCATGACTTTAAACTGCCCACAAAAGACAAAGGAACTCTGAATAAAATTCAAGTTCCATCACACTTGTGCGCTGCCCTCTGTGCCCTGAAGACTTCCGCGCCCCCTTTTCCTTTGAATGTATTGAATTTCCTCAGAGTCAAATCCTCATTTCTTTCCGGATCCAACTCTGAGGGGGGACTTTTGTTGACGCTCCTTTCGTCACAGAATCTAAAAGATCGGAAAAGGGGAATATCTGAGCTCAATGTGATTCATCCTTTGAAGAAACATCAAAAATCGACAAAGGGATGAACAAGGAGAACATTGCCCATAGGCCGTGCAAGTTCCCTCATGGTCGCGCAAGTACACTTGCGCGCCGCCTAGTGGTCGTGCAAGTACTTGCGCGACGCCTTATAGTTGTGCAAGTGACTTGCGCGACCTAAGTGGTAACCGCCCGGTAACCACCCAGGGCCTTCTTTTGCCTATAAATAGACCCTGTGGGCCCCCCATTGGGGAGGATCTTTTTCCAGAAACTCGGATTGAAGCTCCCGACGCCGAAGTCTCTTCTCAAAGCTTCCGGAACACTTCTAAGGTAATTTCTTACCTAGAACGGAAGATCTAAAGAGAAGAAGGAAGGCCTAAGTGTTGAAACTGATCAAACACTTGCGCGCCGACTTATTTCCTTCAATATAACTTGCGCGTCCCTTTTCTGGAAGAACCTCGAGAACATTCTAAAGGGTTTAAAAAAGAGTCGCTCAAGTATTTCATTACTGGTTGAAAATCGCGCAAGTACACTATGTGTCGCGCAGGTATACCTGCGCGACCAACACTTGCGCGCCCACGGAAGACTTGCGCGCCTTGCGAGACTTGCGCGCCCCTATCTTTTTGGGTTCCCATCTTGCCCATTTTTACCCCTCTTAAGCCATTTCACCTTTCCTTTTCAAGATTCAGTCTTCAAGACACTCTTCAAAGCCATTTATGGCATGATTTCTTGATTTGACTTTCTTATCTAAAAGGAATTCTGTGGAATCTCTCTCAAAGTCTAGTGATTTAAATATCCTTATGTCACTAAAATACGGAGAGTTCATTCATTCAACCTCATCCTTTAAGATGAGAGAATCTTAACCTGGGTCTCCTTTTAAGGAATAATCCCCAATTATAAAACCTTTAATCTGGGCATCTTCCTCAGGAGTAAGCCCCAAATTCTTAAAGTTCCCAATCTTGGGCATCCTCCTCCAGCGTAAGCCCCAATCAAGTCCTTTAATCTTGGGCATCTTTCTTAAGAATAAGCCCCAACCCCAAATATGGGCATCCTCCTCAGGAGTAAGCCCCAAACCTTAATCCCTAACTTGGGTCTCCTTTTTCAGGAATAAGACTCAGTCATAATCTTGGGCTTCCTTTTAAAGAATAAGCCCTAAGTTCCCTTAAATTTCTCTTAACCAGTCATAATTTACCTTTGATTTGGGTTTCCTTTTCAGGAGTAAAACCCAATCATAAGTCCCCTCCTAACTTGGGCATCCTCCTTAGGAGTAAGCCCCAAGATTAGAGTATTCAAATCTCCATGAAGCACATATAACTTTATGGACCCTGTTCATGGATTTTCTCCCTAAAAGTAAATCCTAAACCTTCATCTATCTAGGCAGTCATCCATACATAAGCCCCAAAAAAATTCTTATGATTGCATCTTTCATGGAACAATTGTCTAAATTTTACCAATACCTCTTGTTTCTCACACCGAGCATGACTCACGTGAGCTTAGAGTGTAAAAGTAATTATGACATTCATCTTTGAGCCATCAATCATAAACATCATACTCCATTTCTCGAACTACGTGGGTTCTGATTCCTTTTCCAAAACAAAGGATACGTAGGTATCCCATTTATGGGTTCGATCGCAACTTTGAAATAATCTCTGTCCTTCTGAATGACGATAAACTTCAAGTGCCCCACTGAGTGGCTTTAAAACCAGCCTGGTCATCATAATGACCAATAGACTTTTATATAAATGTTTTGAAGGATACCATTGACCAAGAATCTCTAAACAGATATAGATGATTCTCTATTGATGAAGAACCTCAAATACATATAAAAGATTCTCTAAATTTCTTGCATATTTAATCATTGATTGTTAAAACTAAAGGAAAGCACATTTTATACTTGGTAATGTAATAAGGATTCACGAACATAACTTAAATCTATAAAGAGAGTCCCGGAGTAGACAATAATTCCCCTCAAAAAGGTGTGATGAGTCCGACCTCCCATCCTCTCGACCAATGAAAATTCCTAAGCCCCATTAGTCCACAAGCTAATGAGCGCCTGCCTTTGGAAAGTAGGTCTAAACGGATGTGGAATCACTGGATGTTTCCGGTTCTACGAACAAACCCATTAGAAACCGATCGGAACGTTTGAATCTCCCGTCGAGGAGGACATCCCCGGATTCCGTGCGAAACAATATATATACTAATTTTACTTTTAAAAAAATTAAAATTTTAATTTATCCATATAAATAATTTAAATGAAATTGAATATTTTGATTAAAATTCAATATTTTTCACTATTCATTGAAAAATGATACATTTCAAAAAAACAAAAAATTAACCCTAAGTAAATTTTTTTATTTTTATTTCAAAAAATAATTTTATTTCATTAATTATTTTCATCTAAAATATTTAAAATTAATTTTAATTTCAATTCATATAAAGTGACTAAACCATATTTTTGGAAAAAATTATTTTTTGAAGATAATTATTTTAATATATCAAATAATTGTTACTTTATTTATGATAAAAATTTAAAAATAATTTTAATAATTTAATTTTTACTATTCATAAAAAATGAAATGATTATGTTGTAACGATATAATATTTTACGGTTCATTCTGACTTCAATAACATGTTCCGCATGTTATTGAAAAGATTGAATTTAAAGAAAAATATTTCATGAGTTATTTATAATCCATGTTTTTTGTCACATATTTTATCAAAAACAGTTTTATTATTTTAAAATCATGGGGTTTTACATTATATCCTCCTTAAATAAAATTCTTCCCCAAAATTTAACCATGATCTTGGTAATCAAGGGTTTGATATTTGAAAATTCCATTGTTGAAAACCCCCATCATAAAATATTTATTAAAAAATCCTATTAATAAGATAGAAAGGGAAGTCAAAAGGTCATATAGAATAACACATAACAAGCCTCCTATGTTGTATAGCAATAGTGTAATTTGAATATATGTACATGTAAGAAATTCATAAATAATTATTGAGACTGATATAGATCATCTATCACACGAAATTAAATGATCAAAGGAAGGTTATGGAACTCAAAACCCTAAATATGTAATGATTTAAAATACAATAATTTCAATATAAATGAATTTATTATGATATAATATCATTTCAATATCCATTTCCTAGAGTTTAAGAATTCCCTTAGCATCTGGACTATGTATATATGAAAATATACTTACATGATATAATATTATATTATAAGAAATATTACATCCTTTGGATGTGCTTCAATGAACATCCAATTTATCTCGTACTCTAAGAAACGAATATAAAATATTGAATTTTTGGGCCTTAAGTTCTAAAATTTACTTTTAATGAATCATAATATCACCAAAATAGTGAAAATTCTTTTCATCTAACTATTTCTAAAAATAAATATTGTTTACCGATGTTATAAAATCAAACACATTAATCTATAAAACTCAAACGTTTCACCACTTGTTCGACATTAATATTTATCTATCAAATAATTTCAATTAAACAGTAACATATTGAAAGGGAAATCACTTCTTCTAGTCATTTTTTTTAATCCCTTATCACCATTTAGTTATGGTTTCAAGCCTTGTGACCATACTGGATGTGATGGGTTTTCATTTTTCTAAAACTCTATTAATATAATTCCAATAACATTCTGAAATTGTGATGACCCATAATTACTTAAACATCTAGATAAGATAAAACATAATCGTAACCATTACATTTAAAATTATTCCCATAATATGTTTGTAAAATATTTTTTATATAACATTTTCATCAAACATTTACTAAAATAATGGGTTTTATTGTCATAAATGTCTCCCAAAGTATCATTAATATTAAAACACTCCTGTCACATAAAACCCAAAAAAGGGATGTTTAAGAAATTTAACTTATGGTAAATTTTAAATTCATTAACCCATGATGGTATCAATAACTCGTATGTTATTAAAGTCATATCTTCTTTTAAATTTTAACACAATAATTATATGTTTCTTTATTCTTATAACCAAAATACCAATGGAAAAAATACTTCAACAATTTAATTCTTTAACCCCAAAACAAAAATACTTTATCTTTTTTATTTAAACAGTATCCTATTCTTAGTCTATAGGTTATCATTTCAAATAATTCATTGACTCTCTTAATTTCTTGGTTCTACACATTTAAAACAACAAACTATAAATAGATCCCTATGATGATATTTATTTCCTTCTATTTTACTATTCATTTTTCCTCAACATTTCATTTCATTATTCCCTTATATTAAAAACCTAAATCCTTTTCCTATTACATTGAGACACTATCCTAGGTGTCTCTTTAAACATTTATGACATGATGGATATCAACCCATCTTTCTTTCATAGTATCCATCACTTGAGGTCTTAGAATATTCCATCTTTCTCCTCTCTTGCGAGTTCAATAGTTGGTTAAAATATAGGAATTTAATATTAATTTGGGAAATATGATTATAAATAATCACATGGACATTTGGTCTAGTAATCACACTATTTTGTTTCTCATAGTCACCAAATTTTCCTTCATATTCATTGTTAACATGATTTCTTTAGTTTCTAAGCATTGACTAAAAGAAAATTTCATAGTGTGAGAAACAATAATTATGGTTGGAAATCGATGAAATCAGTTATAGGATGTTTAAATAATGAAAATATATTTTAAATATAAGACACCTTAGGTTTATCCATGTTTATTAATTTTCATTATCTATTCAAATCATTCATAATGTTTTTTAAATAAAATATTAATTATCCTAAGCAAATCTTATGAGAGTGTAAAACCTTGTGTGTGGTAAGGATCGTTGTCTTAATCTAGGTGACCGTAATTTCAAGCCCAATGTACCCTTTTTAGAGGTAATACCCACAAGTACATTTTTCAGAAGAATTTCGAAATATAATATCTAGAAAGATATGTATTCCAAAGAAAAAAACATAATATCTACCATATTAAAACATTAGGAGGTTCTTCTAAACTTATCCTCAAATTATATCATTAGGTTATGATCCATAATCTATTTTTTATTACATATTGTTTCAAATATTTCTACAAAACCTCCTTTGATACCAACCATAGAAACCCTATCCCTAAAATACCGGATCTACTGTCTTCATTATTACATTGACATAAGATAAAAGGAATCACATCCTAAAGGACCGAATAGTTTATTAGACTTGAAAAAATATACACACAAATGATTCCAACATTAAATTTGATAATGAAAATTAAAAAATAATATTTTCAGAATAAAATTATTCCCTATAGCATACCCTTTCTCATCAATCATGGTACACTTCTTGAAATTATAGGGAGAAAAAATAAATTTCAGGTGATCTCAAATTTTTTATAAGGGTTATGTATAGAAAAATCAATCATGCATCAGTAAATAATAATCAATATGGAATGTTAAATAACTGAACACACATTCCATCTAAAAAATTAAATATTTATCATAATTATGTATAAGGAATAACCATTATGGAATTGTAAATGACCAGAAAAATCAATCCTTTTCATCAATAAAATGGGAATAAAATGCATCCAGAGATAATATCATTGTTAAAATATCCTGGATATTATGATAAGTCATAATGCATATATAAATGTAATTAACTAAAAAAAATTCATTTAATCAATAATTATAAATATAATGTATCTAGAGATAATATAATAGTGAAAAATCATGGATAATAATAATAACTATGTTATCCACAATGTAAATGTTGAATTATTAGACGTCACCATCGTAGGCATCATGATACCTCTACTGTTACGATATTTATTCAAGGAAGTTTAAAAATGATTAGTACTTATACCCATGAAACCCATATAACTAAGGCTATCTAAATAATTCATATATTTACACTACTAATTCATTGAGGTTTTATCATTAACTAGGTCCCACCCATATCAAATTTTCCAAATCATTCCTCTGATAAAAAAATCAATATATTTCATGAATAATTTTCCATCATATTAAATATTATTTTTGAAGAATGAATATAGATTAAAAATATTTACTCATTTAATGAAATATAATTAAAATTAAAGCACCATATCTATAAAAGTGATATGGTTCATGAAATAAGAATATCCATGATAATTAATGTTGCCCTTTAGGGAAATATTATTTTCCAATGATCATAGGAAAGTGAATAATTCAAGGGAATGTTTATTACTATAAAAAATAATCAATGAAGTGAATTTCAATACTAGACTTTGTCAAAATAATGATTAACCATTCATAATATAAATAAATATGTTTTGAAAACAATATTTTCATAGTTTATCATGTCTAAAAAGGGTTTTTTAATTAATAAATAGAAATGAAATAAATATATCTTTAAAATTATTCTTGAGGAAAATATCCTTTTCATTTTAAAAATATCTTTAAAATTAATATTTGCAAATAAATTTAAAAATAATTTTTGTTCAAAATACTATTTGAAAATTATAAAGGAATGTTTCATAAATTAAGTGGTCATTATGATAATAAATTCCAAAAATACTGAATATATTAAAACAAAGATTCCTTCCACATTTTAGGTATAAGACAAATGGGTCTTCTTTTGAACAAAACATGAAGATTACTTTAGAAAATATTGTAAAAAGTAAACATGGGTAAAATATTATTTAATAAATCATTTAAAAAGTGGATAAAATTATTTTTGAAAACATTTTTAGAAAACATAGTTTGGGAGGAAAAATGGTTACTTGTTAAAGCGAAAAATGAAAATGTATTTTATTAAAATATTTTCTGAATCATTTTGTGTACTAAGGAGTGGAAATGGTAATGTTAAATTAAAATGTGCATGGATAAATATAGTATAAGAAAATAAAATGATTATAAAATAATTATAAGAAATTTCCATTAATGTAAATCCATGTAAAACCAATCACGATTTAAATGACAGTGTGAAATAAACCATTTAAAATATCATAACATTGAATTGATAATCAATAAATGAATTTAGTATTTGTATCAAATGTAAATCCACATAAAAAATAATTAAAAAATAATATTATAAAAAATATTTATACACATAAACATAAAATTTCAAAGAAAATGAAGTATTAATATAACCCAATGAAATAAAATTGTGTAATGAAATTCATTAGTACTTGGAAACTTCTATATAAAATAAAATATTGGGAAATAATTAAAATTTATACATAAAACACCATTAATTATATATTATTAATTATATTACATCTAAAATGGGCAGTGCCTGCAACATATAAAATATATTTTTCATAACATACAAATGTGTCCCAAGGAATGAAAATTGAGACAGAATTGCTTACAAAGATCATATCATTAAAGTAGGGATTAATCAAATAAATAATTATGTGTATCGAATTTAAATAAAAATATAATGTTTAAATAGAAAACAAATTAAAAAAATTTCATTACACACATATCTTAGAAAGACATAAATGATGAAGTGAAAGTTTAACCCATTGAATGGAAATTGTGTTATGAAATTCATTATCTCATGCTTTTTTTTGTTGAACTTGATTTAGCCTCATGTATAGTGGTTTTAATAAACTTTTTAACTCATAATAGAACCATTTTAATATTTATAATATCATATAATATCCTATTATGACTTCTTATCACCATTTCATTGTTTATATTTCATTATTTTCAATGTTTTGGGTAATAATTAACTTGTTTTATCATGTTTGTTTTGTCATGAGAGATTTGGTTATCCTGTTATTATAAAGTTATGCCATCTAAAAAATAAAAATAATGAAATAATTATCATATTTATATAAAAAAATTACTTTAAATAAAACAATAAATATAGTTTTTAGAAATTAAGCACATTTCAATCATAGAGATGGTAGGTCATACGTACGCATGGGTAACATTTCCATTTTACAATGATCATTATGGAGGGGAGGTAACTAATATTTTATCATTATAGAATAATAATTATATAATAAAAAACATATTAATTCTTTAAATTTACTTATATATTTCATCCAAGTAATTTGGTCATGATAGTCACATCGCTTCATCTGGGCGATTTTCCACACGTACACGAATGATTTTATCATCATTCAATGATTGAAAAAATAAGAATAAAAATTATATATTAACATTTTTGATTGATAAATATGTCATTTATATTATAATTATGTTATTTAAACCACATATATTCATAAATGGTTTTCATATTACCTCCCATGTAATGTGTTTGAGAAAAATGAATAACATCGCAATGTGAGGTGGTAGTCCGCCGTACACACAAGCGACATTATCATATCCCCAATGTAATTTAATTAAAAAAATTATATATATTATATAATAACTCAATAGAAAAATTATGTTATAATTATCATATATATACTTTTAATCCATCATCATACCCAACCATGACAGTTGGTAATGGAAAAAAATAATGATATTGGTTCGTGTTGCGATAGTCCATCATACAATAAAATGATAAATTAATATCCCATTTGATAGCAGTGAAGATGGTTTTAGGTCATCAACATAACATAAACACATTTTATATTTAATATCATGATTTTATTATATAATTGTTTTAATATTTATTGATAGTGGTGGATAAATAAATAAAATAGAAATTCTTATTGAAGAACGTTTCTTTTTCTTCGGTAAACCTCCTTAGATTTACACCAAAATAATTACTAGGTTTTATTTATGCCTAAAACATTATTATAGTATGTGAATAATGATGTTTTGAAGTTATTAGGGATAGTATTGGATGATTCAAATTGTTTTAAGTAGTGAATATTAGAGAAGAGTGGGTGGCCTTTTATAAGCGAGATGAGTTCCACACCTGTAATTTTTGAAAAGAAAAATTTGTACCCCAGTTTTTCACCTGAAAAAAGATCCAAAATGATGTATTATTTAGTATTATACAAGATAAAGTATATATATTTAAATAAAATAGATTTTATAAATTTTTTTAGTTTCATTAAACATTATAATTTTAGATTAACTCTAACAAAACGAATATTTACCTTATCCACGGTAAATATTTATTAATGTTTTTAATATTCATTAAAGTAAAAAAATTCAGTTGAACCTATTATTTAACATAAATAATGAATATTTTAATTATGGAATCCATTTTTCAATATTAAATGAATATAATAGGAATATTTTAATTTTACACTAATCCAACGGATGTGGTGAGAAAGTGAGGTTTTAAAGAGAAAAAATTATAAAGTTTAAAAAGTTTTTATATAAAAAATAAATATGAAAATTATTCAACTTTCCTAAATTCGACTAATAGATATATAATTTAAATCTTTTTACATAAAACATAACTCAAAATATTGTTTAAATTTATAAATAATTTAAATTAAAAGGTAGTTTTCAATTAAAATTTAGTATTCTTACTATTCATCAAAAAAATGAAACATTTCAGCAAAATATAAAACATTATCCCTAAAATAATTTTTATATGATGATTTAAAAAATAAATCTCATATTAGAAAATAAATTTTCTGAAATTAGTAAAAATTAATTTTAAATTAGGATTGCAAAGGGCGAGAAAATTGTCTTTTATAAAAAAAATTATAATTTCCCAGAAAACTTTACATTTTTTATTTTAAATGATTACTATTTTATTTATAATCAATATATTACCATAAAATTCATAATTAATTTCCTGATATTTATACTTTCTGTTTTAATAGTTTTATTTTAATAGTATATTATGTGATATTTCATTTTGAGTTATAGTTATGTTTTCTGCAAGCTATCAAAGAAATAAAATTTAAAGAAATATATTCCATGGGTTCTTTAAGCCTAGTGTTCCGAGTCACATATACTATCAAACAAATTGTTATTATATTAAAATTTTAGGGGTTACCAATGAATTTAAATGTGATTAAAAAATATATAAATCCTCTCCAAACCTGACTTCATGAAAGGATCAAATGCAATAAAGATTATTGATCGAGAATAAATCATATGACTTATACATTAAATTAAATATTTATAATGATAAAGGGGATGGAAATGGAATTTAATTACTATAATTAAAAATAGTAATTTAATATCACTTATTTGAAAAAAAATCGTTATGAAAATAATGGAATATTTAAAATTATTTAATGAATATATGTTTTTAAAAATATAAAAAAAACATTGTTCTTTAAATAAAGGTGATATCTATTGATATCGAAATTGAGGTTTTTGACACAATATTTATGTGTGTTTAGAATAAAAGGGATGTAATTGTGGAATGAATGTTTTTAAAATTAATCCCCTAAGAAAAAATATTTATTCATAATTATATAATGTAATGATTTATATATTCAAATTTTCAAAATTTGGAAAAGTATTATAGCTAGAAATATGATGATTATTGACAAAAGAAAACCACATTTTCCATGTAATGGGGGAGGAAATAATTAAATGATTAAAAACCCACTTAACAGGAAAACAGATTCACAAAATTGAATGTTTTCAAAGTTAAAATGAAATTTATATTCATAATGAACTATAATGTATGTAATGAATTTAGTTTCCATCAATGAAATTTAAAAAAATATGGGAGATGAAGAGATCTACTACCTTTATACACAAAATCAAGGATGTATGATTGATGAAATGTTAACCTTGGATTCACAATTGTTATTTTGTTCTAATGAAAATCTAATAGGAGACATATATAATTATACCTAAGAATATTGATAAATAATACCATAATTTAATTGTGAAATACATGTGGAATGTTCCTTACAAAGAACAGAAATAATGAAAAAGGATACATTAATGATTCCTCATAGGAAGAATCATTCAAAAGTGGGATTAAGGTTAGAATGAAGAGGATGTTGAATAAAAAATGTCTGATTCAAAATCAAATATATTGAATAAATTTTATAAAATTGGTTATACATAATGGAGTACCACAAGAATGTATTGAATGAAATTTATAAGCATAGGGTTGGTTCATCATGAACAAGAACACTCCCCTATAAAATGATGTTCATGAATTACCATCTCCCCATGAATTTAATTTTATTAACTATTCTTGAAGTGACATCGGTTTATGAAGGATATATGAGACATAGATTTAATTTAATAAAATTAATACATAATGGGATGAAAGATTTATTTGCATATGGATAAAATAATATTTTAATTCTGGGAATTATATGGTAACAAAAGTGGTGTTAGACGAATTAAATTTATATCGTAGGTAAAATGCAATATACAATTGGTGTCAAAAAAATATGGATTACCAAAAGTGTTGTATAATTTTACCAAATAATCTTATAAAATAATGAAATAATCATAATAATATATAAATCATAAAATAGGAATTACTTGTCTAACATATTTTGATCTCATATGTAATAATATCTTATTTTTTCAAGTTATTCAAATCCACTAAAGAAAAATTAATCTCAATATAAAATCAATTATTTTATTTGGGTTGAAGATGGAAATTAAGAAATATTTTTTGTAAATTACTCAAATACTAAATAATATTATATTGAAAAATGATAAGCATTATGTATAAGTGGAGATTTGTTTTTAATTTATCGTCTCAAAAATTGGAAAATACTGAAAACAACTGTAATTTATTTATTATTAACTATTGATATGGTAAAATTATGATTGAGATAACCTAGAGAAATTTAATGTATTCAATGGATCATGTTACTTATATTTATGGAAGGATATGAGTGCACTTGAAAATATTAATTTAATTATATTAAATAGTTTTTTTCTTTAAAAATTTCCAAAACAGAATGATAAATGAATTTGATGAAAAATCATTGTGATATGGCATGTTTAGTCACTAAAAATTGATAGTATACCTATATCAAGAATTGATTTTTATTTTGAAAATTATATGTAAAATTATCAAAAAAGCGAAAATCAAAGTTAAAGAAACCTGTAAAAGGATGAATGAACAAATGGGTTTTAAGATATAAAATATTGAAGGAATGGGATAAATTGTTTCAAGTATTTATAAATTAATGTAGATATTAAGACTCTCTAAATGTCTATTTTTGAACAAATGAGAATAGATATTTTGATTCTTGAATCCTTTAATGATTTGGGAATTAGGGAGAAAAAAAAGTAGAATATTCAGTAAATATTTCCCAATAATTTTTTTCATATAAAATGGGGATGTTTCTTCCTAGAAATTGGGATTACCTCATTTTTTTAAGGTTTTAAGTTTTCCAATCAGTTTCTAAAGGGTTTATTCGTATAACCAAAAACATCCAATGTTTCTATATCCATTTGGACCTACATTCTAAAGGTATGTGCTCATTAGTTGTGGACTGATGAGGCTTAAGATTTTGCATTGGTCGAGAGGATGGGAGGTCAGGCTCATCACACCTTTTTATGGCGGACTTATTGCCTACACTGGGACTCTCTCATAGATTTAAGTTATGTTCACGAATCCTTCTTATTTTACCAAGCATGAAAATGAGTTTTTCTTTTACACTTTGTAATGATTTATTGATATGTATGGTATTTATAGAATCTTTTATATGTATTTTAGGTTCTTTATAAATGGAGAATCATCTGTATGTATTGGATATCCTTAGTCAATGGTATCCTTCAATACATTATATATAAATCATTTGGTCATTATGATGACCATACTAGTTTAAATCCACTCAGTGGGGAACTTGAAGTTTATTGTCATTCATAGGGACATGGATTATTTTAGAGTTGGGATCGTACATGAAGATGCTCTACCTACATATCCTTGTTAGAAAAGGAATAAGAACCTATATAGTTCGGTAGTTAATATATATTCTAACATCATATGGGATAGATAATAATTAATTGGTTATGGGCTTGAACCTTAGAAAGGCTTCCTACGTACTCTACTTTTAAGGTAGAGATCAAACTCTACATAGTTCGATTAATAAATGTGGGGAATACGTATGATTAATGGACTAAAGAGATGTGTAGTGGTTACTTTTATACTCTAAGCTCACGTGATCCAATCTCAGTGTGAGAAACAAGAGGTATCAATAAACCTAATGATTTGTGCCATGAAAGATGTGGGCACAAGGAATGATATGGGGCTTATATATGTTTGACTACTCAAGTAGATGAAGATTAGGATTTACTTTTGGGAAGAGACCTAGGAACAAGTTCCATAAAGGTATTTGTGATTTATGGTGATTTGGATTCTCTAACTTGGGGCTTACTCCTGATGAGGATGCCCAAATTATGTGGGAATTATAACATGGGCCTTGCTCTTGAGAAGGAGGCTCAAAGTAAAAGGGGACTTCGGGCTTACTCTTAAGGAGAATGCCCAAATTAAATGGGATTTGATTTATGATTGGGGATTACTCCAAAGGAGGATGCCCAAATTAGAGATGGACTAATGATTGGGTTGTATTCCTGAGAAGTAATCCCAAGTAAAAAAGAAATTAAGTGTGGGTCTTACTCCTGAAAAAGAGGCCCAGGTTGATGGGACTTGAGATCAGGGGTTTACTCTTGAAAAGGAGTCCCAGGTTAAGAGAAATTATGATTGGGGATTACTCTTAAATAGGATTCCTAGATTAAGGATCTTATTATTGGGGATTAATCCTGAAAAGGAGGCCCAGATTATAGAACTTCTCATTTTAAAGGATGAAGTTAAATGAATGAAATCTCTAACCTTAGTGACATAAAGTTATGTAAATCAAGAGGTTTTGAGAGATGTTCCACAAAACTCCTTTCAGATACGGATGCCAACAATGGAACAATGCCATAAATGGATTTGAAGAGGGTTTTGAAGGCTAAACATTGAATAGGAGAGGTGGATCTGAAGAAAAGAGTTGAATAGGCAGGAGAGGCATCCAAAAAGAGGTAGGCTCGCAAGTCCTGTTTGGGCACACAAGTCTTGTTCGCACAAGTACATGCACAACATGGGTTTACTTGGGTGACAATTAACCAATAGGGTAATACTTGAGCGATACTTGGCTCAAGCCCTTAGTATTATCCCTAAAGGCTTTCAAAAGGGTGGCGTGCAAGTTTTTTTAAGGGATAAGGTGGCGTGTAAGTGTGTCCATTTCCCTTAAGGTTTAAACACTTAGACGCACAAGGGTTGATGAATTTCAACACTTATGACTTGTTTCCCCTCTTTAGATCTTCCATTCTAGGTAAGAAATTGCCTTAGATGTGTTCGGAAGACTTCAAGAAAAGACTAGGGTGCCAAGAGCTTAAATCCGACTTTTGGAATTTTTCAACCTCCAAATGGGGGGCCCACAAGGGGTATTTATTAGCTATTGAGGACCTTGGGAGAAAATGAAATAGGGCACGCAATTCACCTGTGTGACCAATATGTGGTGCGCAAGTATACTTGCGTGACCATGGTGAAACTTGCACGACCCATACTTAAAGAAATCATTTTTCATTACTTTTTCAATTTCTGATTTTTCTTCAAAGGATGAATCTCTTTGTGCTTAAGGTATTCCTTTTTTTCATTCGTTAGACTCTGTGATGGAATGGAGCATCAAAAAAAGTCCCCCCTCAGAGTTAGATCTGAAAAAGGAAAGGGGATTTGACATTGAGGTAAAGGAGAAAACCAAGGAAATTTAGGCGCATATGTGATAGTCGTACAAGCTTCGGTGCTCAGGGATACGGCCTTGCCTATAAATATGGGTGCCATTCTCGAGCAATGCACCCAAATTCCAATCTCGTCACGCAAGTGGGCTCTCATTTGCGCAAGTGACTCGGCTTTTACTCATTTTCACAGGTTTTTCTGTCCGCGGTTCATTGTTTCTGTGTGTCGCGCTTCTGCAGATGTATTTGGACGTGCATGGTGATACATGTTCACCCATACTTGCGCAAAAAAATTAGATGTGTGCGCCAACATGGGACTTGCGCGCCCTAATTCCTTAGAAATGTTTTCTAATTTCATACCAAATTTTATGAAAAATAAACTTAATTAAGCATTAATTATTTGACCTTTGTGCAGATTCAATGCCTCCCATAAGAATTGGAACGACTAATGGGCTAGCTAGCAAGCAGATTCATGACATGATGAGCATATTTGCCCAAAATTATTATGATATTTGTGAAAAAACACTCCCATATTTGTCTAATTACTTGAAGAAGTATCATCTTAATTTTCCATAGAGCATCTACCTGCCTCTGTATGTCAGGGTCATCTGCAAGGATTCAACGTTCTAGATGCAAATAATTATATACCCAAGATGCAACCGCAATGATACTCCTATATTTTGGTTATGATGTGAATTAATTGCAGCAACAATGGTGGGAACTTTCAAATTTTTCTTCTATGTCATTTCCTTGAAGATATGAAAATTTCAAACCATGGGCTGATATGTTTTCCACTGCTAGTTGATGGAGAGAATACTATCATGACATTAAAAACAATATCTGAAAAGAGTACTCTCTCCGAATGGCTCTTTACTTCCAATGATCCATTCTCAAATCCATTTATCCATCTTCCAAGTCTCTTGGACAGAAATAGAGTCACTATTTGATCAGAAGAAAATTGTCTCAAACCACACTCAAGAACATTCTTTTACAATTGTTCCAAGAATAGCTGGTATCAATGCGTCTTTTATTGTATCCAGTTGAATGAATGATTTCCAGGTGGTTGCTGATGAATCTCGGGAAGCTGTAAATCAAATGAAGAGTTATGTTGAAAACATCATGTAATTCCTAAAAAAGTGAAGAGACTCCAGTCTGTGGATGTCCTTCTATCTCTTGTGTATCAATTAAAAACACTTTCATCTTCAATAATTTATGCCTATATTCTTTTTCTACCTGATTTAAATAATTTTACCTAAGCTAATGGGCCTAGTAATAATAGTTTGATTGTTTCTAGAATTATAAAAATAACCCTACAATCTTTACATCTTTTAATTATTCAATATTACCTTAATCATACAAAATATTTGTTTTGTGAGCTGGGACTTGAATTTTTGTTCACATTTCCTTTGTCTTTTATAGGTAGTTTAAATTCATGCATGTCAGACATAAAAATGATAATGTTTAAGGTCGAATAGCTTTGACCGAATGGATTAAAATTGACTCAATTCCATGATAATTTATCTGAAAGCATATTTCCATATTCAAGTATAGAAGAAAACATGTGAACTGCGACTTAAGAAATTTATAATCTGAGGAATGATATGAAAAAATGGATAAAAGGAATAATAAGAAGTCTTTCTTTAGAGTGAAGTTACCATTATTTAACAAACCCATTAAGGGGTTGAATTATGCAGGGCTGCTTAAGGGCATTGGATGCATAGTCAAATAATAACATCTTTTGGCTGAGAGGTCCGTTATGTAGACTACTTATGCAAGGCCACCAAAGGGCAAGTGCTACATAGTCAGGAAAAAGAAATCTCATAAATTTAACTTTGATACTTCTTAAAATCCAATGGATGTTTATGGAGATTAAAATTTTCCAAAGCATAGAGATTTCTATATGGAGAGAGGTACTTGAATATGGAGAAGATATTCCCAATCAATATTGTCAAATAATTGGATAAATGTCACTCCTACGAAGGTCTAACCCAAATGTATGGAAGGGAAATATAAACCATAGACTTGAATACTTTCATATCATGAAAATGAGTATGGGATAAATATGCTAACGTTGGCTATTTTACGGATCCCTACATATTGTCATTAAGACCAATATAGAAAAAAACGTTCTTATCCCATTAATAAAGTTACCACTATTTGAAAAACCCTTTAGGGGGTTGAATTATACATGGCCACCTAAGGGAATTGGCTGCATAGTCAAATAATAGCATCCTTTGGCAGACAGGTCCGTTATGTAGACTATTTATACAAGGCCTCCTAAGGGCACGTGCTGCATAGTAAGACAAAAGAATTCATGAGTATCACAAATTTTGTGACCAGATGTCATGAAAAGGGTTATGGAGATCTGGAACTCTTTAAGGTTAGGAGTATGATACTTCAGAATGGGAATTTTCCAATGCATGTATAAGATACACAGACAAATGCTAACCATAATCATGTTGTGACTGGGTCCTAAATTAAGGTGTTGGACTTCACTATGTATCCCATAAGGATGGGAATCAAGCCATACATAGTTCTTGAAATAGAGTTTAACCTCACGTGGGATGATAATGTAAAATATCTTAGTTTAAGGCCATAGAGTTTAGACCATAATAAGGAATACACAGTGTGTGTTTTATAAATCCGATGTGAATGAAGACCAGGGTTTTTATACCACGTTCATGTTTTCACAGGGGGACTTTTTAGCCAAGGGACTAAAAATGGAATTTGGGGTTAGGCCCAAAGACATGGGGCTGGATTCGAGGGATGCCCGGACATTCCTATGTATCCCAAAAGGATGGGAGTCAAGCCGCACGTAGTTCTTAAAATACCCTTTGTACAGATTTGGTTCGTACAAGTGAAGGGTGAAAAGGGGATTTTAGTGCAATGATAGCTTGACCCGAGATTAAAGTTCATTTATGCATATTGTATTTGAAATATGACATAATTGGAGATCAATGTCAATGATGATTCCCTCTCAGGCAAGGTATAATAAGGGACTGTAATGTTTTATTTCATATAACAAGGACAATGGTGAACCAATGTAAAAATTATTTTTTTTGGGATGCTTCATGGATCAACATCGTATGAGACGGAGGTGAACCGACGTGAAGAGATTGGTTTTGGGCTTGAACCTCGGGAGGTTGCCTATGTACCCAGCCTAGAAGGAAAGGATCAAAGTATGCATAGTTCAATTAAGAATGAATTGGTGATCGATTTGTATTTGAGGACAACAAACTAAAAAACACTGGGACTTACACATGGTTAGCGGCCCATAGAGGGTGTTATGGTTGAAGTTTACTCTAAGATCACGTGATTTATACTCGATGTGAGAAAAAAAAGGTAACAACAACCCTAACGATTCACAGTTTAATGTCATGTAGGATGAATAAGGTACTGTTGCATAGTTTAAATGACCCGTGTCAGAGACATGGGGTGCTTGGCAGTTTAACGTCTTGCCGCTCGGACGAATAATTTAACGTCATGTTAGACGATAGAGGGGAATATGCAATTTAAAGTCTTGTAGTGAGGGCTATTTGTGCTGCATAGTTTAGTGTCATGTAGTAGGGAAAAAATACAGATTAACGCCATGTATGACATATTAAGGGACTTTTTTTAGTTTTACATCATGAAGTACTAATATGTGAACAGTTTAATGTCATGTAGGACAATACAGTTTAACATCATGTAGGAAATTGGGTTGTATAGTTTAACATCGTGTATCCAAGTTGATGGTTATGCAATTTAACGTCTTTTTGGACGTATTAGGGACTTTTTCATAGTTTAACATCACTTGGGACAAAGAGGTGCACAGTTTAACATCATGTTGGATGAAAGGGTGTTGCACAGTTTAGTGTCATGTAGCTAGGACGTTGTTGGGCAATTTAACGTCTTTCTGGACGTATTAGCTATGCAGTTTAATGTCTTGTAGTGAGGAAAAAGGGGACATAGTTTAAAATCATGTTGGACGTTATGGTATTTTTGTTACACAAAATACTTCTTCAAGAATCTAGCATTGGATAGATTTGTAAAGAGTTCTCCATCCATTGAGATTAGAGAATAAGCTCCATTGGAGTAGACCTTATGTATTGAGTAAGGTCCTTCCCACATTGGATCAAGCTTTGGAGGCTTATTTCCTGGAATCATTGGAGTTATGAGGACCAATACAAATTCTCCTTGAATGAATGAATGAAGATAATGTTTTTTGTTGAAATCTCGTGCTATTCGATTCTGATAGACTTCCAAGTGGTGCAGGGTGCACAATCGTTGTTCATCTAATCATTCCAATTCATCCAATCGCTTTTGAGATTGTTCACCTATAGATGTCTGATCACAAGTGGCTACTCTAAGCGAAGGTAATTGAAAATCAATAGGAAATACTTCTTCTATTCCATATACCAATGAATATAGAGTTGACCGCGTAGCAGTGCGGGTGGTGGTTCGATAAGCCCATAAAGCATGAAAAAGTTTATCAGGCCATGATTTCTTATCTTTATCCACCATATTTTGCAGTATATTTGAAAGAGTCTTATTGAATGTCTCTATTTGGCCATTGGCCGCTGCATGATACCGAGATGAATGGTTGGATTTGATGTTGTATTCTTGATACAAATTGCTTACCTCGGATGAACAAAAGTTGGTGCCATTTTTCTATCAAAATGTTATGAGGCACACCAAATCTAGTAATGATTTTAGACTTTATGAAGCTAATAATGCTTTTATAATTGAATTCATTGAGAGGTATTACCTTTTACCATTTGGAAAAGAAGTCAATAGGTGTAGGAATATACTTAAACTGCTTGGATGTAGCCGAAGGGTAAGGTCCCACGACATCCATTCCCCATGTGGAAAAGGGCCATGAGTATTTAGCTGTATGGAGCAACTCTGGGGGATGATGAATGAAGTTGTCATATGCATGTAATGAATGAAACTTCTTAGTGAAATCAACTCAATCTTGTATCATTGAAGGCCAAAAGTATCCAAGCCTTCGAACTTGATCAGACTGTCTATGTCCAGACTGTTTGGCACCATAGACTCTTGTATGTACTTCTTTCATGATAGCCATTGTCTCTTCACCATCAATTCATCTAAAGAGAATTCCATCAAAACCACTTTTGTAGAGAATTTTTTCTAGGTGATCTGGGCAATCATAAAGAGTAAAATTGACCGCACGTCAACAGACTTGTTCTTTCCTGACTCTATCAGGTGGGAGTGTTCCATTTTGAAGGTATTCTATGAAAGGTTTCATCCAACTTGTAGTATAACCATATGGTACATAAATGGGACGAATTTCAATGATTTCCTCTGTTTTTATTTCAACATAAGGTGAAGCTATATGATGGTGGGCAATACTGATGATTGTTTCGTCATGATTTGGATCTTCCATAGCTGTGGCTACATTAGCCAATGCATCAGCTTGAGAATTTTGTGATCATGGGACATAAGAAAATGTCGGTTCCGAAGGAAATTCATCCACTAACTCTCTGATGTAATCATACAAAGGGATTAACTATTCTTTTCTAATGGAACAATCTTCATTGACTTGTTTGATTACCATGTCTGAATCACCGTTCACCTTTAAGTGATTCACCTATGCCTAAAGTGCCAATTCCAAGCCTACGATGAGAGCTTGATATCCTGCTTCATTATTTGTACTGCCTCCAAATAACATGAAAGAATAGGGTAGCACTGCCTTTTTAGGGGAAATAAGCGCAATTCCTAACCCAACCTTGTTGAATTTAGGATCTTCAATTTTCTTCCCTATTGGACTTATGGAAGCACCATCAAAGTACATTTCCCATGTTTGAATATTATCTTGAATAGGGAAGACTTACTTATCAGGATGTTCTGTATCTAAATATGTATCTTCTTCTGAAGGGTATTTAGTAAGGAAATCAGCCAGATCTTGGCCCTTTATTTACTTTTGAAACACATAATGGATATCAAACTGCTTCAAAATAACTACCCACCGTACCAGACGTCTCATAAGCATTGGACGACTAAGGATAAATTTGAGAGGGTTATTGCGAGATACCAATTGGACCTCATGATGTTGCAGGTAGTGTCTCAATTTCTGTACTGTAAAGATTAACGCCAGGTAGCACTTTTAAATACTTGAATATCGAGTTTCTGCCTCATGCATAGTTCGACTGATATAGTAAAGGCTATTTTCATTCCAGACATCATTATTTTGGGCAAGGAAGGAACCCAATGATCGCTCTAAACCTATTACATAAAGAATAAGTGGTCTTCCTTCAATAGGTGGCATTAATATGAGTGGACTCCAGAGATATTTTTTGAGGATATCAAATTCTTCTTAAAATTCTTCAGTCCACTAGTGGGTGACTCCCTTCTTCATTAATTTGGTGAAGGGAAAACATTTTCCTGACATATTGGTGATGAAACGCCAAATATAGGCCAAGTGTCCTTGAATTCCTCTCAATTCATTCAAATTTCAAAGAGGTGACATACCAAGGATTGATTTTTCCTTCTCAGGATCTATTTCAATAACACAATGATGTACAACAAAGATAATAAATTTTCTTGAGGTTACCCCAAAAGCACATTTCAAGGGGTTCATATTCAAATTCTATTGTTGAAGTTTGTGGAATATGATTTCGAAATCATCCATGTGATTAGAACTTTGTCTGTATTTAACCACCAGATCATCCAAATAACATTCAAAAAATTTCCCTAAAAAGGGTTTGAAGATATGGTACATGGCACGTTGATATGTTGTTCCTGCATTCTTAAGGCCAAAGGGCATTACCCAATAGAAAAACACACCTTGAGGGGCTATGAAGGCTGTAGACTCTTCATCTTTTGGAGCCATTAAGATTTGATTATACCCATAATATCCATCCATGAAGGAAAGTGCTCCATAGCCACCTGTTTCATCAATTAAGAGTTCTGTGATCGGAACTGTAAAATCATACTTGGGACAATGCTAATTAAGATCTCTGAAATCAATGCAAACTCTAATTTTTCCATTATTATTTTTCACAGGGAAAATATTTTCCAACCATTTGGGATATTGATCTTCTCTGATGAAGTTAGCTCTGATAATCATGTCCACTTCATCTTCAATTTTGGAAGCATAAGTTGGGTGTGTACTTCTTGCAGCTTGCTTGAATCCTCGATGCTCTTCTGGAAAACGAGAATGTTGAGTGGAAACATCGGGATCAAGACCTAGAATTTCTGTATAATTCTGACAAAATATATCTTTATTTTTCATTAGAAAGGAAGTATACATTTCTTTCTCTTCAAGACTCATGGCCGCACTAATTAATGTGGGGCATAGATCTTATTTTTTACCCAAATTTATTTCTTTGAGTTCGTCCACAGTGGTAGAGATACCCTCTTCAAATGCTGGAGGAGCATCCCTAAGATCTTCCTCTTCTTCTTCAACATCTGTTACATCTTTTGTTTCTACTTTCATAGTAGATGATGAAGCATAATTTTTCTGATCAGGAGAGATGTTAAAATTTAAACATCTTGAAGTAGAGACTACCATTTCTGACCCTATTGATGATGAAGGGTCTTCTTTGGGTAATAAAGAGAACATGATGGATTGAGAATCGACATCATCGTTCATCTCTAACATTGCTATAACTTATTCTAACCTTGATGATGAAGTATAGAATTTCTGGATTTTAGCAGATGATATTAATACATCTCTATTTGAGCTTTCATCATTGCTTGATGAATCACCAATTTCTCCCATACTGTCTGACTTGGTTGTCATAATTGACATTATGGAAGTTTCCATAGGAGTATTTATATTTGGGTCTATCCTATCAAATTGACTAATAAGAAACACATTATATGTACTCACATTATGAATGGGTTTATTAGAATCTTTTCTAAACCATATGAAGCATTAATTTTGGTGACCTCCTTCGTTGTGGATTTCTCATTCCCTTCCATGTGATAGAATTATGCCTCAATGTATTGAGATTCACATGTTTTTAACGGGGCTTTATCACCACAAAATGTCCCAATTTGATCATTGAAACAATATTTGAGACACTAATGGTATGACAAAGGTACAACCACATGTTGATGTAGCCAAGGTCTTCCAAGAAAAATGTTGAAACTGTGTCATGACAGACAACCATGAAATCTGAACTGGATACAAGGTCTCTAAACTGAGTTCTGAGTGTAATCTCACACATAGGATCTGGTTCATTTTTATCATATCCTTACAACATCTAAGTAGAAGGAGATAAATCAGATTCGGTGAGGCCCAATCGATTAAGTGTACGAATAGGAATGAGATTGACTCCTAAACCATTATCAATGAAAGCTAGTAGGATGTATACATCATTGACCTTTCCAGATAAATACAAAGGTCTGATATGTCCATGCACAACATCATCTTCATATTCATCTGTAAAAGATATCACGGCATGGCATTCTGCAAGACCATTCTCTACATGGTAGACTTCTGCCGCAACAATTTCAGTTTCAAATTCCTGAGGACTTGACAAAGCCTCAATGAGTGCCTCCTGAAGATCCTATGATAGGTTTAAAGCATCCAGAATTGATAACATGGCTGGTATTTAGGCCAACTGTTTCAGAAAATCATACTTTTGCTCCAAAGGTCTGTTTGTTCCAATAGGAACATGTGGTTTCACAGGTGCCTTAGAAGTTGTTTCTATAGAAGTAGATTCTTCTTGTATTGACGTAGGGGTTGGAAATACTCCTTGCTTTGGAAGATTATATTGATTAGGTCTATTTATTTGCTAAGAGGAGGAAGGTGTAACCTCCAACCAATCTTCGAAAATAATTGTACTAGGACTAAATTTTCCATGCGTGGAGGAACTTTTTTGTTCTTTTTGAGCCCGCTGAAGGGATTTTCCACGAGTTTCGGCCGCATATACAGTTCTAGAAGGGGTAGGATTGAAATAGTGGTTTCTAGAATATCCACGTATTCTTCTGTATCCTAGACCTCTGGAACTCCCTCTAATTCCACTATTTGATATAGGGAACTCATGCTCATCAAGATTGAAACTGTGACTAGCATAAGGATCTGTTAAGTGAATCATGTTAATAGAACCAAAGATCAACTCTTCATCTGATGAAGATTCTTCCTGATTATCCAGTTTAGGCTGTTCCATTTTGTGGGATGGTGCCCGTGATCCTTAAGTAGATGGCATAAAATTTTCCAGCAGTAAAGACAATTTAGGCTTTGATTCGAACTCATCTTCTTCTGACTATTCTTCTTTATTCAAATTATGCTGCCTCTTTGATGATTTTCCCTCTAATGAAGGGGTTTTCGTTGTGGCATTTATAGAAGAAGATGCAATTGGTTTCTTCAATTGCGTTTGTAAAATGGCATGAGTTCGATTGATCTTTTTACTGACCATCCAATCATCATATTTTTGTGCATTTTTTCTTTTGACTTCTTTCCAATCACCTTCTTCCTCTGGATCTATAGCAGTAACTTATGCTACCTGGGCTGAAGAACCCTTCCGTTTTATCTGTCCTGAGTACACCATATTTTTTTGCAGGTCTTTTATGAAAAAACACTCTTCAATGGGATGCCCCAACATCTGATGAATGGGTAATAGTTGGGAAGGTCTTCATCTCCTTCCTTGTTCGGCCTTTTTGGCCTTAGAAACTGATCCAAAATATTTTCCAGACCTGAAATGAAGTAACTATGAACTTGATCATTTCAGAAAGAATAAACTTTGTTCTTTAAATATTCAAATTTTTTCCTTGTTTTATCTCTTTGATCATTTTGACAGGGCGGCAATTGTTGTTGATGCTCCGGAGGTGGATCCCTTCGATATGATGATGGTTTTGAAGTGGAAGCAGGTACATGTGCTTGTTTAAGAATAATTGTAATTGTATCTGCTTTCCCCATTCTCTTTCCTGGAACTGGTGGAATTACATGAGTTTTAGCCTTAGTCATTATATGAGAATCTTCAATATGCTGAGTGATTGAAGTAAGGTATCGAAACCCTCTTGTGTATTTCACAGGGATCAACGGTGTGCGTATCTCATCAGGAAAATTTTCCACACATATTGGAAACAATTCCTCTTGAGGGAGTGCTAAGATTAAAGAATATGTAAATCCATTCTAGAGAGAAATGAAATCTGAAACTCTTTCATTCTCCATTTTATTAAATTTTTTATAATAAAAAATCGTTGTCTTTGGTAACGTTGAGCTGAATTAAAAAATGAATTTTTGACGAAGATCCTCCCACCCAGTAATTGACCGGGATTACAAGCATGTATACTAGACCAAGGAAGGTCCTTGTAATTACTGTAGAAAACACCTGAGCTTAACTACTTCTTGTTGTTGAGGTATTCCCATCATAGGATCACAACGAGAAACAAAATGTTTTAAGTGTTGTTCTGGGTCTCCCGAACCATTAAAAATTGGGTATGTGGTACTTGCAAAATTTGATGGGGGATGAATTACATCTACCCATTTAGGGTAAGATATCTTCTCCGGTTGAACCGGTGCACGTTTTCCTTCCATAGCCTCCAACCGATCTGTTAATTAGTCAATGGTAGTCATTAACTTTTGAGAAACATCTGGTCAAGCATGGACCTGTACAGGTGCAAGAACTGGATTTTGGACAGGTATGGTGGCTGGTACTACAACTGATGGTAGCACTACCGGTTATTGTTGTGCATGACCCATAGGATTAGACATGTGATGGAGTACTGTTAAAGGAGGATATTCTTGGTCCATCTCAGTAGCTGCAACAAATTCCCTTGACTGACTGACTCCAGCACGCTTAGGAGGAAGACTACCTTGAAGTAGTTCTGTATTCAACCACCTTAATTCGTTCATTTCTTCCTCTTTTTGTGCGAACCTTTTCTCTAGTAAGAGTTATTGGAATTCTCTAGAGGAAGGGTTGAATGTAACCATATTATTCCCTTTCCCCTTGTTGGATTCCATTCGAAGAGGGGGGAGTTGGTTATTTGAAGGAATACCTAGATTCTGGTTAAGACTTTGATTCTGTGTACGTGCACCTTCTTCATTTGCCACTGTGTGAAAAACATCTTGAGTAGGAACATCTTCATCAAATCCCTTTGAGTGAGCTTCATGTTCTAGAGGATCAGCAACAATGATACAGATGACATTTATTGATGCATAACACATTGAATCCTTTCTATCGGCATTTCTGCGATACTGTCTTCTTCATTGTCCTTGATGAGACATTTCTTTTTGTTGAGTAAACCCCTCAGGAACTTATTGATGAACCGTAATTTTAATGGAATCGCCTGATAATTCAGCTCTACGTTCCGATTTTGGATTCTTCCCTAATCAAGAGAACAATTACTTTCACTGAGGAAGAGATTGAGGATTTGAAAAAGTCCCCGGTTCAATGGACTAGGGATATTCCTACTATTCATGATCAACTCCTCGAATTCTATTTATTGATTCTGAAGGTTGGGTTAAAAGATCCCCTAGTCTGGCAAGCTGGGGTGGCTCCTGAGATGATACATCTGAGAATTTCTTAAAATCTCTCATGATTTTGTGGACTTTAGTCCAGAAATTGGATTGACGCATCAACCTACATCTACTCAAATCACCTGGCTCAAATGACCTCTAGATGATTTATGATACTTTTGTCACTTGCTGATGTGCACGCTCTAAACGAGAAGCCTGTTCAATATTCTCATTTTCCTGATGCAAGAGTAATTCAACAACTTGTTCTTTGTATTCCTGACTTTGGGAAGAACTAGTTGAGGCCTATTCCTAAGAAAGCCTTTGAATTCAAACAAAACAAATTGGTTGTGGCCATCCATGGGAAATAACATTTCATGAGACCATTTTTGGCGGGCTTTGTTGACTGGAGAGTGCAGCGAAATTCAGTTCTCCTTGAACACCCCATCCTCTGATATGAATACCATATGGGGAATTGGAAATTAACTAAAGTAATCTTTTTAGTGCACCAAGGCATGAACGCTAAAGGGATCTCTGCTTCTTTTCAACGTTTGGATATCAGGAAACTGAGAGAGATACAAAATCAATTTTCCATTGTAACCCTTCTATTATCTTGACATGATTTTCATATTCATCATAAGATAATATTTTTTTTTTCAATTTACAAAGAGTTTTCCACATGTTGAGATGAATATCATGAATACAATCTTCCGTCTACATTTTTGGAATATCATACTGAGAGTCAGCCAAAGGCCAAAACATAACTAGAACTTCACCTTTCGCAAGTTGTTTTCTCATATTCAGAATTTCCTCCTTATCATTCGATGAAAATTCTTTTACCTGATTAGACCATAGATGGTGCGTCGTTTTTGATTTATCAGATTAAACAAGATTGATAGAGAATTAATATATCAAACTAGAAGATGAATGACCCCGGGGTGGTTCGGAGAATAACCTACACACTGGTCTATCTTCTAACTAATAAATTATTTCACCTACTAGCGATAAGAATCATACATGACTAGCTTCACATTTTCATGTGCGTCAATATAAGAGGGATTTCTCGTTACTGCATTGTCCTTTGAAGAATTTTCCAGGCAATGAAAATTACTACTGTGGAGTGGACTTTCTCAGCAAAATTCATCATCATGGGGAGGACCACCATGGTGGGTTACAACAAAAGATTAAACCTTTTCCTCCTTATTCATATGGCCCAACAGATGTTTATCATGGCTCTCATCTGAAGAAGATACTTTGAGATCGATCGAACTGTCATGAAGCAAGCCTTCATGAGGAAGTGTCTGATGAAGACCTTCAGAATTATTGTTCCCACTATTCGGAAATGGGAGAGTAAAATTTTTAGTTGCAATAGATAATTGTTCGGGGGCTTCAAGAACTCCTGCATCGAGTAAAGACTTATTACAGATTGGCTCTTGATTTCTTGACTGTGCTGGACGGGTCTTTTTCTTAGACACCTTATTACTCACTTTAGGAACCACTTGATGAAAAAAGTGGTTATTATGGGCAGGTGTATGTGCCTGCTCAGGAGAAATAGTCAAGTTATGCTGATTGTCTCCATTCAAATTGGGTGTATGTGCCTGACTTGATTGTCCATATGACATTGGGGAGTATGCCCCCAAGACCCTCCTGGACTGGGACATGGGTTTCTGTTCATGAGTGACATGTTAAAGAGTAACTCCACTAGTAGGGATATATTTATGTTTCTTTTTGTGTGATGCTGCTGATGTTGTTGTAATATTTTGACAGGCATCCAGAATATGGGCAGGTATTTGCTTCTACTCTTTCACCATTGTCAGAATGTGCTTGGTGACTTCAGCAGCCAAAAAGGGAATATACGTCCATTCCGTGTCTGGATTAGGTGTATGTGCCTCCTCCTGTCCTCCTTTTCCTGCCAGTGGTTGTTGAAAATACTTATGTGTAGGGACATAGATTTGAGTCTACTCCAAATTTGTCATCAGAGCTTTTCGACTGACTTCTCCGAGTGCTACCAAACGAGACTGTTGGAAGACTTGATGAGCATTAGAAGGTTTATGTGCCTGCTGGATGATCCATGTAAAGTATGGTTGATGGATTTCCTTCAATACTTACAGACGAGACTGTTGACAAAATTGTTGATTGTAAACAAGTGTATGTTCCTGTTTATCAGTTGCCACCATATTAGATTGACGAACTTCTTGGGTTGTAGTCAGATGAGCCTGCTGACAAGCTGATGAGTTATAAACAGGTGTATATTCCTACCTATAATACTCCGCCAGAATTTCCTGATGAGATTAGTGGGTTGCTTCCAGACGAGTCTCCTGGACAGCGGGATTTGAACGGACATGTGTATGTGACCGCTCGTTTCTTTCCATCATGTTGGCTTGATGGACTTCTTCATAGGGGGGAAAAGTAAGAACCTACTCCCTGTTGACCATATTTTGGCTCTGGTAGTTCGTCTTGTGTGCTCGGGTCTGAGGAACCTAATCCAAACCCCAAAAGGTGATACCCTCATCATGTTGAGGGTGCACTACTGCACGAGTCTGGTAGCGATTGTTGATGGGAGCCCTCGGGAAGGACTCCTGTATTCTTGAATTAAGGCCTTGAGTGACCTTCTCATTCACCTACCCATAATATGGGAAGGACTGTTGATTGTGTTCTAGGGATAACGACTCAAAACGGTTGGATACGGTGGTTGGAACCACCTTCTTCTTGATCACTGGTCATCGCTCTCCAGACAACCAGGGTGAATTATTGACTTGGAGGGCTTGTCGAGCGGCCTCCAGAGTCGGAATGGTACCGTGTTGACAGTATTCCTTAACCAGTGCATTTGAGACCCAACATTGAAGACGCTGAGTAGGTGATGTCATCCTCAGAGCGAATGAGGATCCAGCCAGAGTAGCATCAGGGGAATTCACAAGTGTGAACTTTAGAGAAGCCATTTCTATATTGCAGAGAGATCTTGGAGCAGCGTTCTTGTTGTATATAACAGACATAATCAAGATAACTTTGGCCACTTCATCTTTTGGATGAGAACATATGTTATTGATTGCTTTGTTTCCCCTCATATTGAGTTATATAGGGGCCTAAAAAATAATTAAAACATCATTTTAACTTGGTTAAGGATTCACGTCAGGTTCACCATTTTTGTTTCTTCCTGAAAATGGGGATGACTTCATTTGTTTACGGTTCAAACTTTTCCAATCGGTTTCTACCGGGTTTATTCGTAGAACCCGAAACATACAATGATTCTATATCTACTTGGACCTTCTTTCCAAAGGTAGGTTCTCATTAGTTGTGGACCTATGAGGCTTAAGACGTTGCATTGGTCGAGAGGATGAGATGTCAGGCTCATCACACCTTTTTAGGGGGAATTATTGCCTACTCCAGGACTCTCTCGTAGATTTAAGTTATGTTCATGAATCCTTATTAATTTACTAAGCATGAAAATGATGTTTTCCTTTAGACTTCATAATCATTGATTAATATGTATGGGATTTAGAAAATCTTTTATATGTATTTGAGGTTCTTCATTGATAAATAATCATCCGTACGTATTGGAGATCCTTAGTCAATGGTATACTTCAATACATTATATAGAAATATCTTGGTCATTATGATGATCATACTAGTTTTAAAGACACTTTGTGGGGCACTTGGAGTTTATTTTCATTCAGAAGGACATGGATTATTTTAGAGTTGTGATCGTACCCGCAGATGGGATTCCTATGTATCCTTATTAGAAAAGGAATCAGAAACCATGTAGTTCAAGAATTAAGATATATTTTAACTTCATATGTGACAGATGAGAATTAATATGTGATGGGCTTGAACCTTAGAAAGGCTTCCAACATACTATACTTTTAAATCAGAGATCAAAGTCCACGTAGATCGATTAAGAAATGTGGGGCTTACATATGATTAATGTCCCAAAGAGATGTGCCGCGGTTACTTTTACACTCTAAGCTCATGTTAGTCATGCTCCGTGTGATAAACAAGAGGTATCAGTAAACCTAATGATTTGTTCCATGAAATATGTGGTCACAAGGAATGATATGAGGATTATATATGTGTGACCGCCCAAGTAGATGAAGATTAGGATTTACTTCTGGGAAGAGACCTAGGAATAAGGTCCATAAAGGTATTTTTTATTTATATATATTTGGATACTCTAACATGGGGGTTAATCCTGAGGAGGATGCCCAAATTAGGTGGTACTTGTAACATGGGACTTACTCCTTGGAAGGAGGCTCAATGTTAAAGGGGACTTGGGGATTACTCTTAAAGAGAATGCCCAAATTAAGGGGGATTTGATTTATGATTGGGGCTTACTCCTAAGGAGGATGCCAAAATTAGAGAGGGACTAATGATTGGGTTTTATTCAAGAGAATGAATCCCAAGTCAAAAGAAATTAAGCATGGGTCCTACGCCTGAAAAGGAGGCCCAGGTTGAGGGGACTTGAGATCTAGGGATTAATCCTGAAAAGGATGCCCAGGTTAAGAGAAATTATGATTAGGGCTTACTATTAAGGAGAATGCCCAGATTAGGGAACTTATGATTGGGGATTACTCTTAAAAAGGAGTCCTAGATTATAGAACTTCTCATTTTAAAGGATGAAGTTGAATGAATGAAATATCTAACATTACTGACATAAAGTTATGTAAATCACAAGGTTTTGAGAGATGTTCCACATAATTTCTTTCAGATAAGGAATCCAATAAAGGAATCGTGACATAGATGGCTTTGAAGAGGGTTTTGAAGGATAAATCTTGAATAGGAGAGGTGGATTTGAATAAAAGAGTTGAATAGGCATGAGGGGCACCAAAAAAGAGGCAGGCGTGCAACTCATGTTTGGGAATGCAAGTCCTGGTCACGTAAGTACTTGCACGACATGGGTGTACTTGAGAGATGATTAACCAATAGGGTAATACTTGGGAGAGACTTGGCTCAAGCCCTTAGTTTTATCCCTAAAGTATTTCAAAAGGTTGGCGCGCAAGTATTGTTGAAGAAATAAGGTGGCGCATAAGTGTGTCCATTTCCTTTAGCGGTTAAACACTTAGGCGCACAAGTACTGATGAATTTCAACACTTAGGCCTTGTTTACCCTATTTAGATCTTCCATTCTAGGTAAGAAATTACCTTAGAAGTGTTTTGAAGAATTTAATCAAAGACTAGGCCTTCGAGATCTTAAATCCAACTTTTGGAATTGTTCATCCTCGAAATGGGGGGCCCACAAGGGGTATTTATAGGCCATTGAGGACCTTGGGTGAAATTAAATAGGAAACGCAAGTCAACTGCATGACCAATATGTGGTGCACAAGTATACTTGTGCAACCATGGTGAAACTTGCGTGACCCATACTTAAAGAAATCATTGTTCATGCCTTTGTCAATTTTTGATGTTTCTTCAAAGGATGAATCTCTTTGTGCTTAAGGTATTCCTTTTCTTCATTCATTAGAATCTGTGATGAAAAGGATCATCAACAAGGGTGAGACAAAGAGATCATAAATCCATAAATTTAATTTGGATTTTGGTATAAAATTATATATATTTATCATTATATTGTTTTATAAAAAATCCCATTGGAGTGATTATTGCATCAATATTTTATGTGTTTTATTTTTGTTAATTAAGTTTGGATTTTCTAATTTAATGGTCATTTCTATAAATATTGTGTTTTTAATTTGTATGATTGTTATGTTGGTAATAGTAAATGTATATATATTTAGAGAAAATAAGAAACCAAAGGATTTTTTGATTGAGAAAGGATAATTTTAGAACATTGGAGATGTTCACATGAGAAGACGTGGGGACATGGTGTAATGGTGCAAACTATCCCAGCCATTAAAAAGTATTTTTTGAGGCTTGGTGGTTTTTTGGAGGATTTTGGAGGTATTTGGAGAATTTTTGGTCATCAACATTCTATACCACATCTTGGTGGAATCTGTGGTGTCCCCAGTTTTATCCTTTCAGAAATGGGGATGGGGAAAAGATTTTATCAGCCGGTTATGAGCGAATGAAAATGAAAAACTGATCTAGGAGTGGGAAACACACCATTGAGGAATTTTTTTTTGTGATTTAGATATATTTAAAAACCTAATAAAGGTTATTACATGGTGGAAGTTGTAGTGGTAGTCCGTCTTTCTTTGACATTAAGAAAATAGAAACATTTCCTCATCAATATTGGCCACTTTGATGTAGTGAAATTCATCTGAAGTAATTGGGATTGAAAATAAGTTTTTAAGGAATTATTTCTCCTATAAATTAATACATATACCCCTCTTGATTTATTTCATTGATTTTTAGATGCTCTAAAGATTACAGGTCATGGTTGAGCGATTTCTCTCTTTGATGACCTGCTGGTAGATATTTTTTTTGGTAATGTTTATTCAATCCTCCCCTGATTCTATTTGACAGAAACATTATATATTCTAATACATGTTCATAGAGAATCAAATTCTCTGGGTCAAATGTAAAATTTTTCTTCTCCTTTTCTCTATTTATCCATTCTCTATTTTTTAGGTGATCATTGTGTCTTTTCCCACAGTTTTGGTGTTGATACCTAAGTTTGTATTTTTGGTTTCTTATAGATTTTAGGATCAATATAGTGATCATTTTTCATTGTGGAATTTCATCCAGTGGTGGTTAATCATCAATCATTCATTCTAATGTAGAGACCATGAAATTTCTAAATCAAGGTAGGGTATTCATTGTTCCTACAATTAGTTTATGTTAAAATTCAAAGATATCATACTTTATATGTTTGGGTAATAATTGAATAAATGTTAATGAATATAAAAACCAAAAAATGAAATGATACGGTTTATAGTACTAGTGATAAAATATGTTTATAAAATTTCACTGGTATTCCTCTTTTTTTTTCAAATATCATGTATTCATTTTTTATTCTATTCTTAGAATGTTTTATTATGATATGGCTTCAAATGTATGATATATGACAGAACAATAATGTATTTCAAGATTCGGTAATAAAAAAATGTATTTTATTTTTTTATTAAAATTAATAGAAAAATCCAAGTAATATTATAATAATAAGGATATTTTTTCCTAGATTCTTGAGGATTATGAAAATATCTTACATAAAATCATAGTTAAGAAAATAATTATTAAAAAAAATTGGTTTTACATGTTCTAACTCTTCAAAAAAATCCATCCATCTTAAAAATTATAAAATACCTATGAACCCCTTTTTTAAAAATATAATGTGCATAAAATGCCCCATTAATGAGTTTTAAAACAAGTGAAAAATATGTTTACACAAACATAATTAAAAAATATTAAGTCATTTTATATCAAATATAAATATTTGATATATAAAATAGTTTTTAAAAATAGTTATCATTTTTTAAATTCATTTCAAAAATAATGTTTTGAAACCCACTTGGATTTCTCCTTCAGAAAAATTTGAAAATAATAATAATTTTATAGATTTAAAATTATAATTGATAGATCTTGTCAGACCCCTTTTGTCCATTTAGTAGTGTTACAGATTAGAAAATTCCCCTTTGAGGTCATGGGTATACTCTTCAATCCCCATTATCACCTTTGATATGAATGTTCGTAATTTAGAAAAAAAATAAATGATTCACTATTCTCATTTATAAACCATTAAAAACATTAAAAAATCATATATATTGTTTCGGTGCGGATGTGCGTCGGGTTACGGTGTTCCGCCAGGACGCGTTCGCGCGTGCACCCGTCAACCCGAGGGGATGGGCGCGCGGCTTGTGGTCCCGCAGTCCCGCTTTCCAAGGGCGGGCGGCATCTGTCCCTTATTCAGGGGCGTCTGCTCCTTGATCGAAACCGGGATGATGGGATGTCGGCTCCTCCTTCCTTGGACGTCTCCTCGGAACTCGTCGCCTAATCCGGGTCTCCCTCATAGACTTAAGAATGTTCGTGAATCTCGTTCCCGGCGCCATATCTTCATGGACACCGGTTAATTACGCTGCTTCCGCCCGGACGCTCCAAGGAGTCTGGGCGGGGCAGCAACCTGCGGTGAGAAGGTCGGGTGGCTCTGGGTGCTGGGGGCGTGTCGTAACACTGCGGCTCTGCACGTCTGTCTTCCGTCCCTGATAGGGCTTCTCGAAGGCATGATGGCCTGAGGCATCCCGCACTGGGTGCGGGGAACTGTGTCCCCTGAGGTTTTCCTCAGCTTCCCATGTTTAACACGGGGTACGCCGCGAGTTTAACGTCCGGCGGGGACGGCATCGGACTGATCAACACGAAAAGTGAATCATATGACAGAACCCCTTGCGGGGAACCTCCGACGCTGGGGCCAGCGCATGGGCGGCTTCCCAAGTAACGTGGAGTGGAGTGAAGTGGCATGACCCCACTGGGATGTGGCGGCCCGGGTAAGGATCAGGATGGATGATGGAGTGAAGAGCTTGGACCCCGTAGAGGCTTCCTACGTACCGCGTGTTAGCACGGATCAAAGTCAACGTAGTTCAGGTATACAGTTTAACGTCATGCTGGACGTCGGCAAGCCGACTCACGAAGGGGTCGAGGCCGCCGGGCGGAGGATTGAACCGAACCACCTCGCACAGAGGGGGATGGAACGGCCGGGTGGATCACAGTTTCACGTCATGCTGGACGATAAAAGGAGAAATGGAAAAAGGGGGGCTGTGGGGAGGCACAGTGGAGATACACACGGGCCGTCTCCCACAGGGGCGGATTCATAGGTGAATCGACGCAAGCGTGAACCCTGGAGGGGTCCACTGATGGACGAACCGACGTGAATACGACCGGGACGACCAGGTGGTGGGCTTGAACCTCAGGGAGGCTTCCTACGTACCCTGTTTAGAAGACAGGGATCAAAGTCCACGTAGTTCATTCTGTCAGGACTTACGCACTTGAGGCAGCCCGGATGCGGCAAAACTCAGTTGGAAGGGACTTGGACCGAAAGTAGGAGACACCTCGATCCCAGTCACACCCTCTACTGGCTTCGGCGGTGGGGGAGCGCAATGGAGATACACATGTGCAGCCCCCCACAAGAAACTAGGGGTTTGTAATACCCTTCCCCCGTAGGGAAAAGCCACTCCCATTAAATCGTCCCTAAATAGGGGCAATCCCGACATCCCTGCAGAGACGAGCGGGTGGGGGCCACATCCAAACCGGGGGGGACCCTGCGTGCGAGGCACGGGATCGGATGATGCGGACGGTTTAACGTCTTGCCGGACGAAGTACAGTTTAACGTCGTGTGTTGAGGACGAAGCGGACGGTTTAACGTCTTGCCGGACGAAGTACAGTTTAACGTCGTGTGTTGAGGACGAAACACTTGGCAGTTTAACGTCTTGCAGCGCGGACGACGGGGGCTAGGCAGTTTAGCGTCGTGCAGCTTGGACGGATGTGCAGTTTAACGTCATGCTGGACGTATGGGCAGTTTAATGTCATGCGGGACGAATGCGTAGTTTAACGTCATGCTGGACATATATGCAGTTTAACGTCATGCTGGACGTTGTGCAGTTTAACGTCATGCAGGACGAATATGCAGTTTAACGTCATGCTGGACGAAACACTTGGCAGTTTAACGTCTTGCAGCGCGGACGATATGCTAGGCAGTTTAACGTCGTGTAGCTTGGACGTACGCAGTTTAACGTCGTGCAGGACGTGGTGCAGTTTAGCGTCATGCAGGACGATAAAGCCGCCGGTAGGTCCGTGTCACTTCGCGCGAGCCTAGGGGGGGCCGCACGGAAAGACGACGCACGGTGCGGGCACCTGCGATGAAGACCATCGGGCGCCACGCAGGCGGGTACCCTCAAGGGGTCAAGGTAGGCGACCCTGGCGGATTGCGCGCAAAAGAGGAGCTTTGCGCGCAAAACCGCGGGTCGGCGCGCAAAATGGCGGGCTGGCGCACAATTGGGCCAGCGCTTCGCGCGCGAATGATTGGGATTGCGCGCACCGGGCTTCGGGTAGCGCGCGGGGGCAATGGCTCATTCTCTAACGAATGGCCACTTTGAAGATGGGGGGTGCGCGCAATCGGGTTGGATTGCGCGCACCCGGGGGAAATTGCGCGCAAGAGGCTTCTTTTGCGCGCAAAGACCTTCGGGTTTAAAAATTTATTCAAAGGAAATGAGCCAAGGGGATTGCGCGCGAAGGCGGACCCCAAGGCTCTATTGCGCGAAAGAAAGGAGGTTACCTGAAGATCGGCATTGCGCGCTGAAGGGGTTGGATTGCGCGAACGAGCGACGCTTCGGATTCTGGCAACCTTCAAAACGTCGGGGGTCGCCTTATATTTATAGGCAACCCCGGGCGCGGAATCCGGTCTCGGGCGCGCAATTCGCTTCGCGGGCGCGGAATCAGGACCCAGCGCGCAAAGGCGCCGCGCAGGCCGCGGGCGCGCAAAATAGCGCGCCGAACCGGCGCATTGCGCGCATCCCGGGAGGATTGCGCGCCGCGGGTCTACTTTGCGCGCGAGCCTCTGAAATTTCGCGCAAGTCCTCCGGGCCCTCCGGAACGTGCCTCTGACTCCAAATATCACTTCGCTTTCCACATCCGGAGCTTCGTTTGGGAACAACGGACTTTTCCGGCGTCTACAAAAGCCCCCCCTCGGAATCTGGTCGGCGAGAGGTCGCAACGATCGGTTTCCGAGGGAGATGCCGGAATGCCGAAGTCCTGGGCGGCGCGGGACTTAGGCGCGCAAAAAGGGGCGCCGGGCGCGAAATTCGCCGCTGCGGTCGCGCAAAGCGCTTTCCGCGCAGCGCGGACCCCGGCCTCGCCTCTAAATAGGGGCCCTGGGTCCCGCATTCCGTACACAGGCCTTCCGCGCGATAAGCTCCAACGCTCTCGTGCGCGAAATTGCCTTTTCCGGCGCGAAATTCGCCCGATCGGCGCGCAAAATCATCCGGATTTCGCCTGTCTTTGCGCGAAAACCCGGAACTTTGCGCGACATTCTTCCCAATTGCGCGCCGTCCGCTTGGATTGCGCGCCAACCTTCAAACTTCTCTACCAGCCTCGTCCGATCCCGCACGCTTCATCCCTTTACCCGCACGACTCTCGAAACTTCTGAGATGGCCGCGCACAGAGGAAATGAGGGGGATGCCGCCACTCGCAGAGCTGAGATGGCGACGAACGAGGAGGTTTACGGAGCCAAGGAGATTGTTTCCAACAATCAATCCTTGTTCGACTTGCTGACGCCGGCCCAGAAGACATATCCGCTGTCGGACAACCTGCCGCTCTGGAACTTCGGCATCCTAGATGAGGTCCTGGTGCCAGGGTTCGAGATTGATGCGCCGCGGACCTGGGTGACCCGGGAGGACGAGCTTCTCCGCTATAACATCACCAACAATGGGCATCCTGCCAGGGAGACCAGACACTTGGATGTCTATGTCCTGAACCCGAGGACGCGAACCATTGACGGGGGTGAGCCTACTGCGGAGAATTCTCCAGCCCTCTACTCGAGCATATATCGCCAGAGCGTCACGGACGACACCAAGGGCTGACTGAAGGACTGGGACTTGCGGTCTGGGGGCAATTTCACCAGCGAGTGGGCCTGGGCGTTCTGGGTACGCCACACTTGCGATCACTTCGCAGAGGAGCTGCGGTACATCGGCCTGTTTGAGGCGGTGTGGACGTCGCAGTTCCATTTCTACAAGCAGTCCGAGCTCGGGCCGGAGCTGTTCACCCGCTGGTCTCCGGATACCAACACCTTCCATCTTCACCATGGGGAGGTCGGCATCGGTCTCTGGGACATCCACTGCATCGGAGGTATCCCGCTGGAGGGCTACCAATACGATGAGTTCCTGCAACCGAAGAACACCTGGGAGGACAGGTCACGGACTCCCATCCTGACCTGGCATCTGCTTGACCTGGCTACGCAGCGGCTCGGGATCAAAGACTTCCAGAAGGACATAGCCTACAAGGAATGGTTCGGCCAGTTCTTGGAGCATGACCCAGCGGTCAAGATGCCAGGCAGGGGGAAGCGGTGCCCGACCGCAGCTCAGAGGAGCCGGAACGGGTCGTACTGGCGGGTCCTAGAGACGGGCGACTACCGCTCATGGGGGTACCGCGTCATCGAGGCCCGGGACCCAAATGTCCGGTACGCGGCGTTCCTGGCCGCCTTTCTGAGTGGGTGGCTCCTGCCAGTGCAGGATGCGAGAATGGGCGTTCGCCCGGCGACACTGGCGGTGGCGGGCGCTATGGCCGCCAACAAAAGATACAACCTCGGGGTCCTAGTGCTGGCGAGGCTGTATGCCATCCTGGGACGCATCTCACGAGGGGGGTCGCCACGAAGGATCTGTGGGCCCTTTCAGTTCTTCCACGGCTGGGTGGCTGCTCACATCGGTGGGTACACGTTTCCGAACGCCATCATTCCTCCGGGCAACGGCCTGCGACCCTCCCTGCTGAACATCGCGGGGGTCGCTCCGATGACCCTAAGTGAGGAGGGCGTGAGGATTCGGATTGGCAATCATGCCAATTTCAACTTCAGTCTGTTCCCCACTCCCGTTGGCCAAATGATCGACAACGGGCAGGGTCCGCTGGAGCAGCATGAATACTTCCTGAACATGCGGGGCGGGGTGCTCGTGGCTCGGATCGACGGGAAGGTGATCTGCGAGCCTTACGTGCCAGCCCGGTTCGCCAGGCAGTTCGGGTGCCTTCAGCGGATGCCGAAGAGGGTATTCACTGCCGTCCGGGAGGAGACGAACCCTTGCGTCCTTCGCCAGATGTGGCTGATGTTTGCCACTTTCGGCTCTGGCGACGTCATCACTCTCCCTCCTACCGGGGTTGACGCAGGCTTGGAAACCGAGTACGCCGAACACTGGGCCATCACGTACCCCGAGGGGCTTCTACGGAAGCCAGTTCGGCGGCTCGAGGTTACCCGTGCGGAGACCGGGCGTCAAGGAAGGAGGCGAGGCGCCGCCACACGGGGGAGAATGGAGGCGCGCCAAACAACGGAGCCGGCGCGGGCAGGGACTTCGGCGGCGGGCGCATCGCGAGCTGCCGCTACGACCTCGGCGCCCAGAGAGGGGGCACGCGTGGTGGCCGAAGAGCGGCCCGGGAAGCAGGTGAGACGTCTGCTCGAACCCTCCCACGATGCAGTCTTCCCGGCGCTGTGGTCGGCCTGGATGACCCTGCGGCAGTCACTGGGGACCGACGCCATCTGGCGAAAGATTCTCAGAAAAGGAATCCATCTGCCAGAGGTCGGGCGCCTCCACATTGCCGACAGGGTGGACTTCAACCGGCAGTATGCATATCTGACGGCCATGGACGAGTACGCGCGCCAACGTGGTCAGCGCGCGGAGCCATCCCTTCTGGTGAAGGTGATGCTCGGTCTCGAGCCCGCTCCAGAACAGATGCCGCCGGAAGAAGACGATAGTAGCAACGACTCCGAGGAAGAGGAGGAAATGGGGGAGGATGAAGGCTCCGAGGGAAGATCCCATCAGGGGAGTCCGCGGGAGAGCGGCGAGGTGGCCGGCTCTGACGACGTTGATGTCACTGAGCTCCTCGAGGTCCGCTTCTATCCCTACTCAATCTGCTTCATCCATTCTCTTATGCAGCTTCTAACCCATTTCTCCATCTTTCTCAGGAGCGCACGGATGTTGGTCAGGCATCCTCAGCGGGAGTAGGAGGGGCGCTAGCAGGACAAGGCGGGGGCCAGGCACCCATTATCGAATTGACAGGCGCGGAAGGGCCCCCTGCTGCAACTGTTCCTGCGGCGGCCGGGATAGCGGAAGATGACGCTCTGACCTCCCGTAAGTCTCCTTGCTTTACTGTTGGTGCTTGCCATTGACGATCCGTGACTAACCATGGCATGCCCTGCGCAGTGATCTCAGGACTGGAGGCTCGTCGGGTTGCCGAACCCGGGCCATCTACGAGTGGACCAGTGGTGGACATGCCGCCTGCTCCGGAACAGACTTCCCAAACCGAGCCGGCCCCACCAACTGCTGATCAGGGGGCTGCGGACGCCGGCGGTGCTGACATCGGAGAGAGGTCGGGGGCTGACGAGGGTGTCAGCGCCGCTGGGGAGAGAGAAGAAGGTCGCCCGGATGTTGGGGAACCTATCCCTCGTGAGGACCTCCCAGGGGCGGACCCTGCAGCAGACCTGCTGGCTGCCTTCCCTGCCTACCGGCCTGCCGATCCCGAGGAGATGGACGACTCAGACACGGAGGCGGTCGAGGAGAGCCGGATAACGCGTCGCAGGGGGTGGAAGTGCATCCAGAGCTTCCTCAAGCGAGACCCGTCGGAGTGGCTGGGGCGCATGGGATCACTTCAAACCTGGCTGCGCTTCCTGTGTGCCGGGGGAGCTGATGCTCAACGCCTCCATCTAACGGTCCGTGATTTCATGGCCGAAAAGATGCGCGAGAGCTGCCGGCGTGCCGACGTCACACAAAGTCGGGACATGTCGGAGAGCACGCGGGCGCTCCTCGCGGCGGAGCAGGAAGTCTGGCGTCTCGAAGGGCAGGCGGCAGAGAAGGAGGCCTTCGTCGCAACGTGTACCGAGCTTGTGGAGCAACTAGAAGCCCAGCTGGTTGACGCCCAGGTACAGCTGACGGAGGCGGGCCAATAGATGGTCACAATTCAGGTCGAGCGGGAGCGTGCACAGGCCAGAATCGACGAACTGCGCGCTGTGACCGCCGACGAAAAGAGGGCACGCAGAGAGCGAGAAGCAACTCTGGAGGCCACCAGCCAAAGGGTAGCGGCATTAGAAAGACTCATTCAGCACGCTAATCCCTAAGGGCTTTGTTTTTCCATTCCCAAAACATTTGCTTCCGCTACTTTGATCCATCTGTATGAATCAATATATTTATCTGCATCTTTTGGCTTAACATGCTCAACCACAATTCGTTGTCTAGCGGGAGTGTTAACCAAGCATCAGGCATCCATAATTGGGCCTGGATTTCTGGAGAAAAGAGGGAGGTCATTCCTAGGAAAGGAGACCTCAGACCTAATCAATGTACCATCCCCCCTACCTGTTCCAACACACGAGCGGGACAATGCTAGGGGCGTTGAGATTTTATCCGAACATAGGGAAATGAGAAAGGGTGAATCGCGTGTCCCGAATCCAGACATCCACAACGGTCGGCCTTCCAGGAAATGCCCAAGACGGTAGGCGGACAGTGGATCGACCATAACAACTGCAATAGACGGACCGAAAAAGGCCATCATTCATATTGCAGGAGGCGGACCACATGTCATCATGAATACCGATTTGGGGTTCCTTTAGACACAAGGGTGGAAATCCAGATCAACAGGGCATGCGAAGCGTGGGACGAAGTGACGATTTGTTCGGACAGAATCCAACGCTCTCAAAATTGCGCCACCGTGGGGAAAGCGTATTAGGCGGATGCACTAATCTGGCCGTGAGTCACCTCAATTCTCAGACAGCACCTCTCTGACGAGGAAACCGTCGCTTCCCATCCTTGCGATGGGGCATCCCGAGCTGAATCGGGGAGAATATCACAACTGCACCACTCTACCCGAAGTCAGGCCAGACGGCCGGCGACGAGGAGGGGCGGGACTTAACGATCCCTGAGGCTGGACCCGAGTCGGAATGCCCGGGCGTTCCTACGTACTCCATCAGGCTGGAGACCAAGCCACACGTAGTTCTGAGAGTGCAGTTTAACGTCATGCAGGATGTAGAATCCCGTTTGGGGGAGATCTTAGTTTAAGGTCTTAGAGCTCGGACCATAAGGGTAGATCTTAGTTTAAGGTCTTAGAGCTCGGACCATAAGGGCTAGATCTTAGTTTAAGGTCTTAGAGCTCGGACCATAAGGGCTAGATCTTAGTTTAAGGTCTTAGAGCTCGGACCATAAGGAGAGATCTTAGTTTAAGGTCTTAGAGCTCGGACCATAAGGAGAGATCTTAGTTTAAGGTCTTAGAGCTCGGACCATAAGGAGAGATCTTAGTTTAAGGTCTTAGAGCTCGGACCATAAGGAGAGATCTTAGTTTAAGGTCTTAGAGCTCGGACCATAAGGAGAGATCTTAGTTTAAGGTCTTAGAGCTCGGACCATAAGGAGAGATCTTAGTTTAAGGTCTTAGAGCTCGGACCATAAGGAGAGATCTTAGTTTAAGGTCTTAGAGCTCGGACCATAAGGAGAGATCTTATTTTAAGGTCTTAGAGCTCGGACCATAAGGAGAGATCTTAGTTTAAGGTCTTAGAGCTCGGACCATAAGGAGAGATCTTAGTTTAAGGTCTTAGAGCTCGGACCATAAGGAGTAGATCTTAGTTTAAGGTCTTAGAGCTCGGACCATAAGGAGAGATCTTAGTTTAAGGTCTTAGAGCTCGGACCATAAGGAGTAGATCTTAGTTTAAGGTCTTAGAGCTCGGACCATAAGGACCTCAAAGCACGCCACATCGTGGTCATATCCCCTGGATATGCGAAGATGCACTGAGGGATAGTGTCAAGAGTGTCGAGGTTTCGCCTGGCCGGAATGGGAGGTGGAAAATGTGAATCATGCGGCCATTCATTCAAGGACTGGGGGCACCGGGGTAACGATATGGGAGTACTACCGACCGTGGCGGAAAAGCAGCATCAATATCGCACTAACCGTTGGTGGAATGAGGCAGCAAATGAGCATCGACCGCTCAATCGCAGGATTCATATCGATTTGCTGCCCGAGGCCATTGGGGGTACCGGCCCGAGTCGGTGGGAGAGCACTGAGGCATTGTGTCCGAACCGTTCACGGGGGCTCCACCCAGGGCGTGGACGATGGGTCCGAATGAAAGGGAGCACGAAGCCTGAAAAGCGGAGGAAACCTGACCAAGCGGATCCTGACCCTCCTGGCAATAAACCAGAGTACTCTTGACACCGGTGGACCACTGCAAGGGGTCGGGGAACACGCCTTGAGGGTGACCTGAAGGTGGCGGATTCCCTAGAGAAGGGGGAATCTCTAAGAGGTGGGGGGCTGGACCCGAAGTTTCAAACATCCGGGCGTTCCTACGTATCCCATAAGGATGGGAATCAAGCCACACGTAGTTCTTGAGAGGCAGTTTAACATCATGCAGGACGATGAGGGGTGTGAGGTAGTCCCACACACGGGGGAGGCGTACGGCGCGGCCAGTAGACCGACGTGAATGAGGACATAATCCCCCGCTCACGCGATACGCCTCGCACAAAAAGGAGGAGAACTTGGGCCAAAGGCCCAACGCGGGATAGAGATTCCCGGGAACTGGGGCTGGGCCTGAAACATGAATGTTCAGGCGGTCCTACGTATCCCATAAGGATGGGAATCAAGCCATACGTAGTTCTTGAAAGGTAGTTTAACGTCATGCAGGACGATGAGGGGAAAAAGAAAGGGGGAGCAGAAGGCATCCCCAAACGTGGGGGGCGTACAGCGTGGCGAGAAAACCGACGTGAATGAGGACATAATCCCCCGCGCTCACACCATACGCCACATACCCAGAGGCAACTGGACCAAGGGCCCGGGATGGGATGGAAATTCCCGAAGGATGGGGCTGGGCCTGAAACATGAATGTTCAGGCGGTCCTACGTATCCCATAAGGATGGGAATCAAGCCGCACGTAGTTCTTGAGGGGCAGTTTTACGTCATGCAGGACGAATGCTGAACAGTTTAACGTCTTGTAGCTCGGACGTAGTGCAGTTTAGCGTCATGCAGGACGAAGCACTTGGCAGTTTAACATCTTGCAGCGCGGACGAATGCTGAACAGTTTAACGTCTTGTATCCTGGACGAATGTAGTTTAACGTCGTGCAGGACGTGGTGCAGTTTAGCGTCATGCAGGACGAAGTGCAGTTTAGCGTCATGCAGGACGAAGTGCAGTTTAGCGTCATGCAGGACGAATGCTGAACAGTTTAACGCCTTGTAGCTCGGACGTAGTGCAGTTTAGCGTCGTGCAGGACGAAGCACTTGGCAGTTTAACGTCTTGCAGCGCGGACGAATGCTGAACAGTTTAACGTCTTGTAGCCTGGACGAATGCAGTTTAACGTCGTGCAGGACGTGGTGCAGTTTAGCATCATGCAGGACGAAGTGCAGTTTAGCGTCATGCAGGACGAATGTACACTCAGGCAAAGTACTGCTTGAGGAACCTAGCGTTGGTGGGAGGAGTGACACGCTCACCATCCATAGTCGCTAGGGAGTACGCACCATTGGGATAGACCTTGTGGACAACAAAAGGTCCCTCCCACTTGGGCTCCAACTTGGGCGGCTTCCTGCCGGGGATCATCGGCGCTCTTAGGGCTAGCACTAGATCACCCTGCAGGAAGGAGCGGAGGCGAACCTTCTTATTGAAAGCTCGAGCCATTCTGCTTTGATGCCTCTCCAAGTTGTGCAAAGCGCGAAGTCTATTCTCATCCAGTGCTTCCAACTCGACTAGACGGGCTTCAGCAACTCTGTCCGGCGCTTGTTGGTCGTAGACCGCAGTGCGCAAGGACGGTAACTGGATCTCGATGGGCAGGACGGCCTCAGCTCCATACACCAGGGAATAAGGGGTCATCTGGGTTGAATTGCGAGTCGTCGTCCGATAAGCCCAGAGGGCGTTGGGGAGCTTGTCCGGCCAACTCTTCTTGTTCTGACCAAACATCTTTTGCAGAATGTTAGAGAGGGTTTTGTTGAACGCCTCGATCTGTCCATTCGCCTGCGCATGATAGCGAGATGTATGGTTCGAGCGAATGTTATACTTTGCGTACAACTTCTTCAACTCGGCTGCTCGGAAATTGGTTCCGTTATCCGTGAGGATAGCGTGAGGCACTCCAAATCGATAGATGATGTTGGAGGTCACGAAGTCAACGATCGAACAGGATTTGACCTCTCTGAGCGGAATCGCCTCTGCCCATTTGGAGAAGAAGTCCGTGGCGGTCAGAATGAACCGGCACTGGCGAGCTGTTGCCGGTGGGTAAGGTCCCACAACGTCCAGACCCCAGACTGCAAAGGGCCAGGAATACCTTGTGGTATGGAGAGGCTCCGGCGGCCGATGCACAAAGTTCTCATGAACCTGGCACGCATGGCACCTCCTGGCATACTCGATGCAGTCATGGATCATAGAGGGCCAGAAGTATCCCAACCTCCGAATCTGGTGGGACAGCTTCGGCCCAGTCTGGTGGGCGCCACATGAACCAGCATGAACCTCTTGCATGACTCGTGGGATCTCAACTCCCTGAAGGCAACGGAGGAGAACACCATCAAATCCGCGTTTGTAGAGGATCTGCTCCAGGCCGGGACTGCTCTGGAGGACGAACTGCGATGCGCGGCGTCGAACTCGCTCGCTCTCGGCCCGATCCGATGGAAGAATGCCATGTTGGAGGTACTCAACCAAATGCGTCCTCCAATCAGGGGCTGATCCGACTGTCATATCTGGGGTACTCGGGGCTCCGGGCATAGGGGCAACCGTGGTGAGGTTACTTACCAACGGGCCGCGATCTTCTTCCAGGATAACGGGAGCGATGAGCCTGCGGCGCGTCACGCGGACGATCAGGTTGTCCTGTTCAGGCTCCGCAAGTGACGCAGCGAGGCTGGCCAAAGCATCTGCTCGACCGTTCTGCGACCGGGGAACATGGACAATTTCCTGCCGAGAAAGGAACCGGGCCATCAGAAGGAGGGTGCACTCCAACAATGGCACAAGTTCCGGCTTCCTGACAACGTAGTCGCCATTTATCTGCTTAACGACCAGCTCGGAGTCCCCTTTCACGCACAGACGGGGCACGTCGATCTCGAGAGCCAACTCGAGGCCGGTGATGAGGGCATGGTATTCCGCCTCATTGTTGGTACAGCCCTCTGACAACAGGAAAGAGTATGGCAGCACGGCTCGCTCCGGGGTAATGAAGACGATACCCAAGCCCACTCTGTTGAGCTTAGGATTATCGAGTCTTCTACCGGTGGGGCTCCGGGAGGCACCGTCAAAGTGCATCTGCCAGCATGGATCGGCTCGATCAACCGAGAGAATGGTCTCATCAGGAAAGCCTAGATCCAGCGGCTGATCCGCGGAGGTCGGGTGAGCTGCCAGAAAGTCTGCCAATGCTTTCCCTTTGATGGCCTTCTGAGACACATACCTGATGTCGAACTGCTGGAGAATCACAGCCCACCGCGCTAGACGGCCAGTCAACATAGGTCGGCTCAGGATATATTTCAACGGGTCTACCCGAGAAACCAACTGTACCTCATGGTGCTGCAAGTAGTGCCGTAATTTCTGTACGGCAAATACGAGCGCCAGGCAGCTCTTCTCGATGGGGGAATACCTAACTTCCGCATCGAGGAGCATGCGACTGAGGTAATAGAGGCTATTCTATGTTCCCTCGTTGTTCTTCTGGGCGAGAAGGGCACCCAGGGACCGTTCCAGGGCTGTCACATAAAGGACCAGCGGCTTTCCGGATACGGGCGGCATCAGGACCGGAGGTTGAAGCAGGTACTGCTTGATTTCCTCGAAAGCGGTCTGACACTCTTTATCCCATACATAGGTGGCACCTTTCTTCATGAGCCGAGAAAAGGGCTTACACTTGCCGGCCAGATTCGCGATGAATCGGCGTATATAGGCTAAGTGGCCTTGGAACCCTTGCAGTTCCCGGACGGTACCTGGGGGAGGCATCTGGCTAATCGCCCTGATTTTCTCTGGGTCGATCTCAATACCCCGGTATCTTACCACAAATCCAAGGAACTTTCCGGAGGTGACCCCAAAGGCACACTTCAACGGGTTCATCTTCAGGCAGCGAGACCGGAGGAAGCTGAACACTTTCTCAAGATCTTTGAGATGGTCCTGACGCTGGCGCGATTTGACAACCAAGTCGTCGACGTAGCATTCCACCAGTGTGCCGAGGATTGGCTTGAATATGCGGTGCATCGCCCGTTGATAGGTGGCACCTGCATTCTTCAGGCCGAAGGGCATGACCCGGTAGCAAAAGGTACCTTGGGGGGCCCTGAAGGCAGTGAACTCCTCATCCTCAGGGGCCATCCAAATTTGGTTGTATCCGGAGTATCCATCCATGAAGGAGAGGGCTTGGAACCCTGCCGTGGCATCAATCAACAGCTCTGTCACTGGAAGGGGAAAATCATCCTTCGGACAGTGGCGGTTGAGATCGCGGAAGTCGATGCAGACTCTAATCTGCCTGTTCTTCTTCCTGACCGGCACAATGTTGGCCAGCCATTTGGGGTACTGAACTTCCCTCACGAAGTTGGATTTGATAAGCTTGTCAACTTCGGCCTCAACCATGGCACCGTGGGATGGGTGCATCTTCCTGGGAGGCTGCTTGAACCCGCGATGGTTCGCCGGGAGACCAAGGCGGTGGACGGCTACCTGAGGATCTAGCCCCGGCATCTCGTCATAGCCCCAAGCGAACACATCACGGTGCTGCCTGAGAAAGTCCACGTACTGCTGCCGCTCCTCAGAGGGCATGGCGGCACTAACCAATGTGGGTCTTGGATCGGCCTCGGTTCCAAGGTTTACCTGTATTAACTCATCGACCGTGGCGGGGACGCCCTCCTCAAAGGCTGGGGGTGCATCTTCCACGTCCTCTCCAATCGGGGAGGGATCGTCCACAGGAGAGACTGCGTTGGCAACTGCATTGGGGCTACCAGATCCTGCTGGGCCACTGGTGCTGGCGCGGGCGGTCGCGGTCATCTCATTAGGAGACTCGCGGGCCGTCGAGACCATGGCCACGTCCAACCGTTGAATCGGGAGGACGTAAGCGTCATCCAGACTTGCCCAGGGATCACTTGCAACAGCGACAGGCTCAACCTCACCTGCCAGGATCTGCTTATCCTTGCTCTTGTAATAGTCCGCGTCCAGATAGCGGGCTTCACATGAGGCAAAAGGAGAGGCATCTCCTTGAAGCATGCCTACTCGACCATTAAGGGAGTATTTGAGGCATTGGTGATATGACGAGGGAACCGCCGCGTGAAGATGGAGCCATGGCCTGCCCATCAATGCGTTGTACGCAGTGTCCTGAGAGACCACCATGAATTCGGTGTTGGCAACCAAGTCACCGAACTGGGTCTTCAAACGTATCTTGCCAACCGGGGTTTGCTCGGTGCGATCGTACCCCTGGATCCTGAGGTCGGAGGGAATCAAGTCATCCTCAGACAACCCCAATCTCCGGAGCGTCCGAGTTGGAATCAGGTTAATCCCGGACCCCGTGTCGACAAGACAGCGCCAGACTTCAAGGCCATTGAACTGGCCAGTGACATACAGCGGACGAATGTGTCCCTGTATAGGAGGGTCTTCATCCTTACCAGAGAACGAGATAACTGCCTGACATTCGGCGTCCTCGATCGTTTCGGCGTGAAAGGCCTCTGCAGCCGCAACCTCTGTCTCAAACTGGAGGGGGCTTTTCAGGGCTTCAGCGAGTGCCTCGCGCATCTCAGATGACATGCGCAGAGCCTCAAGGATGGAGAGCCTTGCTGGGATGTCGGCCAAGTGCTTCAGGACATCATACTTTTTAGCCAAGCGCGAGCCCCTGGTTGCAGGAGGTCGCTCTGCGGTTGGAAGCATGACGGGCCTTGCCGGTTGGATCGGCGGACGACTGGTACTTGGCGCATCTCGCTGTTCACCGGCTACAGTCCGGGAAATGGTCACCGTACTGGGGTCAGGAGGCCGGGATGGACTCGTGGCAGGGCGGAGCTGGTCGCGACGCGGCTGAGGCGGTTCTGCCTGGTCCCACACCACAAACAGTGGCGGAGGCGAATCCGTCATCCCCGGATGGGGGGGCTGCGCGCGCTGAGCTCGGTTTTGAGCCTGCTGCCTAGTCTCAGTGGCGTGCACGACCTGGCTAGAGGTACCAACGGCTGTGCCCCGGCGACTCCTGTTGCTGCGGTTCTTCCGACGGTAGCGACGACCGGGGACACTAGGGAGGTCCACCTGGTGTTCTTCAACGTCGGGAACCGAAAAGGGATTTACCAGCTCGACGGTGTTAACCGGAGCGTACCCAACACCGTCATCGGATGATTCATCCATCACCGGGCGGATCCGAGGAGGGACCCACATCTCCGGGGGCATGAAATCGCCGAGAGTGCGGGATAGTGGCGGAACCGGCGGGGCGCGCTCTTCCTTCTTGCGCTGCCGCCGTTTGCTCCTCTTGGAAGAGGCAGGCTGGGACGACGATGCCGAAGCAGCACCCGCAGATTCTGGGGGCTCAGGCTGATTCAAGCGCGCACTGATGATTCCATGGGCGCGAATGGTCGTCTTGCGGGCCATCCAGTTATTATACTTCTGGGACCCGCGGTTGGAGACCAGCTGCCATTCGTCCTCGTTGCCACTATCGTCATCTGATCCCACGAACACGCCCGCCACTTGTGCTGGAGCTGGGCCCAACCTGATTACATTGTTGTTAATCTGGTCTTGGAGCCAATCCTTAAACACATAGCACCGCTGGATGGTGTGCCCCAGGGCCCGATGGTAGGGGCAGTAGCGGGGGTTATTCGTAAGATGTGCCTCCTCTGGATTCCAACACTCAGGCAGTCGCACAATCCTCTGCTCCAGGGTGCTCCGGAAATAACCGGGGACCTGATCCTCGTGGAATGAGTAAGTCCGGTGTCGCGGGCCCCTGGGAGCGTGGTCTTCACGAGGGGCTGGAGGGGCCGGCCGAGGAGCTGGACCCTGATTATCTCGCCTGGGTTGCGGCGGTACATTACGCGGAGGGGCCGGCCGGTTCTGGGGCTGCCGCTGCTGGGCCGGGAACTGAGCCCGTGGAGGCGGATTCCTGTGAGGCTGTGGAGCTGGCCTCACCGGCAGCAGCTCCAATGGCCTGGGGGCCTCTATCTGGGCAACAGCAGCGGGCTCAGCCCTGCTGACTCTCCTTGCAGGAATCATAGGAGGCAGCGGGTGTGTCTGGCTGGCCTGTTTCAGGGCTTCCTCAAGACGTTGAGCTTTGTCTGAGAAGTCCCTGAACCCTCCGGGGTAATTTTGAGTGATCAGGGAAGGGACCAGCTCGGTCTTGACGTTCCCGACGCACATTGTCAGCAACTGCTCCTGAGTCAATGGCATGTCAAGGGAATACGTGAGACCCTTCCATCGGGCGACGAAGTCCGCGACTCGCTCATCAGGCCTCTGCTTACACTTGAAGAGGTCTGCGATACTTGTCTTCCGGGTCGTGGAACTGAACTGGTAGAGGAACTGTCTACGGAGGTCCTCCCAGCTGGTTACCGACCCGACGGGGAGCTGGCTGTACCAGACAAATGCTGGCCCTTCCAGTGTCTGAACAAAGCAGCGAAGCTTAGCGGCCTCCTGCTGCGCCGGAGTCCCCAACATAGGCCCGCACCTCGAGTTGAAGTGGGCTAAATGCTGTGGCGGATCTCCAGTTCCGTTGAAGGGGGCGAAAGTGGGATTCCCGAATCCCGGAGGCGCCGGCATGTCATCCACCCATGCTGGGTAGGGCTTGCCGTCCGGTGGGATCGCCACCTGCCGAGTCTCCAAGGCTTCCAAGCGGGCAATGAGTGCCGCCATCGGATCGTCCGGACATGGGTTCCAGTCCTGGCGAGGATCTCTAACCACGAGCGCGTTACATGGCCCTTCAATCGGGTCATTGACCGGATCGTCGAACTCGGCAGCTCGTGGGATGGCGGGCGGAGCGGCCCTTGGGGCAGCGGGAGGAATCCGAGCGGGGTCTCTCAGGTAGTCACGCCGCTCGGGAGGGTGCGGCGAAACATACCGCGCCCTCTTGCCGTAGGCAATGGCCTCTCTCCTGTCGGCGAACACGGCGTAATCACGGTTGCCCGGGAGAGTCTCATCGAGGAGCGGTTGTTCCGGTCCCTGCTGTCCTGGCCTAGGATCACCGTAGTCAGGCCGCCGTTCTGCAGCGCGCTCGGCGAGGAGCTGGTCAACCAGCCTCTTCTTTTCGGCGAGCTGCTGACGTAGCGTAGCCTTCTCGGGATCCTCCTCTGCCCTCTGCATGGAGGCAGATGGGTCGGCGGGCTTTATAGCCTCGCTGTGCTCTTTTCCTTTGCTGACGTTTCGGCTCAACGTCAGTGCTTCAGTGGGTGCGGGGAGCCCCAGGAGGTTCCTCTGATGACGAGTAACTCTCACCGATGGATCTGACGACGGCTTGTCTTCGGGGGGGAAGCCCCCGTCGAGAAGTTCCAAGTCGTTCCCCTCTCCCGACAGGTCAGCCATGTTGACCGTTTCTGTCCCTGGGGATATACCCTCAGGGCCACCCAGCGAATCGGGCTGTCGGCGAATCACACTGAAGCGCAGGGCAGCGTACTGCCCCCATCCACAGATATACACGTGGGGAGTGGCTTCCTCGATAACTTTGCGGAGTACCTGAAAACACTCAACGCATCGTTGTTGGAGGGCCTCGTGGTGCCCAAATGACCCGGGGTGCCGAACCGCGGGGAGCATGGCCAGGTCAATTTGACGGCACTGCTCACCAATATCCTCCAGGTGCGCTTGACTCCCGGGGTATGGCATTTGTAGGAGGTGAAGACAGGAGCGAGTCTCCCGGAGAGTTCGGCGGAAGCATTCGAACTCATCCGGGGTGAGTGATTCGGGTGCATCAAAGCCCGGTCCTGCGACTGGCCAAAACTTCTCAGGGAAGTGGCCCTCTGCTAGGACGGTCCAGAAGCTCCACGACTCAAACTCGGAACCCAGATCTCCTTGGTCCTCTTCAATGGCTGGGAACGGACGGGGAACCAGCAGTGGTGCCGAGGCGGGCCGCCGGGCTGACGGGCTGGCCGGCGGTGAATACGGCGAACAGGCCGACTGGCCTCCATATCCCGGGCTGCCCTCTGAGGGTGGCGGTGCCCTGGCTACCACATCACGATAGGACAGGCCGGCGAGCGAACATCCTGCCGTAGCATCGGTGCTCGCCGAGGGTGCACCAGATCGTGGTTCGACCGTCGGTCCCCAGAAGAAGTCTTCGGCTTCTCCGACCGAGACGGAAGGCACTTCCGGAGGGGCCGATACCAACCGCAAGCTTGATCCTTGGGGGTCTACCAGGCCCTCGTTACTCCGGATATACCTTCAGAGAGAAGCGGGGATCACATCGATCTCGCTCTCGGGGAGCACGAGGCTGACGTGCCGCATTCCTACCCCTGCCCTTGACTGGCGGGATTGGGGAAAGGGCTCTGTCGCCGAATCGTACTCCGCCTCTGAATCAGAGAAGCGAACCGGTCGGATCTCTGTCCGGAATTCCGTAACATTCTTCCCTCGGCGTCGATGCCTTGCCTTCCTGCCCCTGGGTGGTTCTTCGGGGCAGGGCTGATCTCTGTCCTGGCGTCCTCCGGACGCACTGGTGCTGGGGCCAAGAGGACTGGGAACCAAGGTGCGAGGGGCACCGGGACAGATATCAAAGGGGACGCGGGGAGAGATGATTCCGGGCAGGACTCCGGGCCGGGATCGGAAGGTGGGATGACCCATGCCTCCTGGATCGGCCACACAGAGTAGATCCTGCCGGTGAATAGCGCTACCGCGAGGTGGTCCGCGGTGGCTACTGCTAGTGCCAGCAACCGGGAGAGTCGACCCAACCTGCCTTTGGGGCGGTCGGGGCCTCGATCCAGGTCGGGCATAGGAGTTCCCCTGATCAGGATGCGCAGAGGCCTGGCGACTGGAGCCAGCAGTGGCTTGGGCCAATGCGGCCGCTGTTGCTAGAGCCCCAAGGTGGGCATCCTCTTCCGCTCGTGCCCGACGTTGGCGTCGAGACAGACGAGTCGGGATGAGCGGCGCGGGCAGGTGGAGAGCCCGCTCTTCGACTGGAGAGGCCTGGCGGCGGTGTCGCCGTGGCCTGGCGGGAGTCCTTACCGTAGATCCCGGGAGCGAATCCCGGATAGGGTGATCCCGGGCATCATCCACCTCATCCGCATAGGGAAGGGAACTGTCAGAGCGCTCCGGGGATAAGCTCCCGAAGCGGTTGGACGTTGAGGTGGGCAGCGGTGCCTCCCTGCGCGGCCCTTGGGGACGGCGGTGGTGGCGAGGTGCAGCCTCCTCAAGGTCTAGGCGAGCCATGTCCCGGGTGGGGATGACTCCCTCTTCCTCATATCTCCGCACTAGGGTGTTGATCACCCTTCTCTGGATGACCTCCGAGGGGGATAGAGGGCGTGGTCGTCCCGCAATTGCGGCTGCTGGGACGGCTGTGGAACGGGCGGGACCGCGCGGAGTAGCCGCGTCGGTGTTTCCCCTGCCTCTGCGCCAGTGGGCGGGTGGCGATCGGGCACTGGATCGGGCGACCTGATTTCTGAAAGCAGGGAGAATGACCCATTAACACTGACAGGAAAAAGGAATCGACAACCAACCATTAGCGCCACGACGCCTTCCGTGGGGGGAACCCAGGCCCTCGACGTTGCGAGACGGAGTGCCCGATGTCCCTTCCCCAGCCCCTGGCGGGTAAGACTGAATGCTTGGCCGGGCAACACGCCGGTCTTCCAACACCTCTGAAAGCCATCGGTCTTCATATCGAGGAGAAGAGATTCACGTCGGGTTCACCATTTTTCTGTTTCGGTGCGGATGTGCGTCGGGTTACGCTGTTCCGCCAGGACGCGTTCGCGCGTGCACCCGTCAACCCGAGGGGATGGGCGCGCGGCTTGTGGTCCCGCAGTCCCGCTTTCCAAGGGCGGGCGGCATCCGTCCCTTATTCAGGGGCGTCTGCTCCTTGATCGAAACCGGGATGATGGGATGTCGGCTCCTCCTTCCTTGGACGTCTCCTCGGAACTCGTCGCCTAATCCGGGTCTCCCTCATAGACTTAAGAATGTTCGTGAATCTCGTTCCCGGCGCCATATCTTCATGGACACCGGTTAATTACGCTGCTTCCGCCCGGACGCTCCAAGGAGTCTGGGCGGGGCAGCAACCTGCGGTGAGAAGGCCGGGTGGCTCTGGGTGCTGGGGGCGTGTCGTAACACTGCGGCTCTGCACGTCTGTCTTCCGTCCCTGATAGGGCTTCTCGAAGGCATGATGGCCTGAGGCATCCCGCACTGGGTGCGGGGAACTGTGTCCCCTGAGGTTTTCCTCAGCTTCCCATGTTTAACACGGGGTACGCCGCGAGTTTAACGTCCGGCGGGGACGGCATCGGACTGATCAACACGAAAAGTGGATCAGATGACAGAACCCCTTGCGGGGAACCTCCGACGCTGGGGCCAGCGCATGGGCGGCTTCCCAAGTAACGTGGAGTGGAGTGAAGTGGCATGACCCCACCGGGATGTGGCGGCCCGGGTAAGGATCAGGATGGATGATGGAGTGAAGAGCTTGGACCCCGTAGAGGCTTCCTACGTACCGCGCGTTAGCACGGATCAAAGTCAACGTAGTTCGGGTATACAGTTTAACGTCATGCTGGACGTCGGCAAGCCAACTCACGAAGGGGTCGAGGCCGCCGGGCGGAGGATTGAACCGAACCACCTCGCACAGAGGGGGATGGAACGGCCGGGTGGATCACAGTTTCACGTCATGCTGGACGATAAAAGGAGAAATGGAAAAAGGGGGGCTGTGGGGAGGCACAGTGGAGATACACACGGGCCGTCTCCCACAGGGGCGGATTCATAGGTGAATCGACGCAAGCGTGAACCCTGGAGGGGTCCACTGATGGAAGAACCGACGTGAATACGACCGGGACGACCAGGTGGTGGGCTTGAACCTCAGGGAGGCTTCCTATGTACCCTGTTTAGAAGACAGGGATCAAAGTCCACGTAGTTCATTCTGTCAGGACTTACGCACTTGAGGCAGCCCGGATGCGGCAAAACTCAATTGGAAGGGACTTGGACCGAAAGTAGGAGACACCTCGATCCCAGTCACACCCTCTACTGGCTTCGGCGGTGGGGGAGCGCAATGGAGATACACATGTGCAGCCCCCCACAAGAAACTAGGGGTTTGTAATACCCTGCCCCCGTAGGGAAAAGCCACTCCCATTAAATCGTCCCTAAATAGGGGCAATCCCGACATCCCTGCAGAGACGAGTGGGTGGGGGCCACATCCAAACCGGGGGGGACCCTGCGTGCGAGGCACGGGATCGGATGATGCGGACGGTTTAACGTCTTGCCGGACGAAGTACAGTTTAACGTCGTGTGTTGAGGACGAAGCGGACGGTTTAACGTCTTGCCGGAAGAAGTACAGTTTAACGTCGTGTGTTGAGGACGAAACACTTTGCAGTTTAACGTCTTGCAGCGCGGACGACGGGGGCTAGGCAGTTTAGCATCGTGCAGCTTGGACGGATGTGCAGTTTAACGTCATGCTGGACGTATGGGCAGTTTAATGTCATGCGGGACGAATGCGCAGTTTAACGTCATGCTGGACATATATGCAGTTTAACGTCATGCTGGACGTTGTGCAGTTTAACGTCATGCAGGACGAATATGCAGTTTAACGTCATGCTGGACGAAACACTTGGCAGTTTAACGTCCTGCAGCGCGGACGATATGCTAGGCAGTTTAACGTCGTGTAGCTTGGACGTACGCAGTTTAACGTCGTGCAGGACGTGGTGCAGTTTAGCGTCATGCAGGACGATAAAGCCGCCGGTAGGTCCGTGTCACTTCGCGCGAGCCTAGGGGGGGCCGCACGGAAAGACGACGCACGGTGCGGGCACCTGCGATGAAGACCATCGGGCGCCACGCAGGCGGGTACCCTCAAGGGGTCAAGGGAGGCGACCCTGGCGGATTGCGCGCAAAAGAGGAGCTTTGCGCGCAAAACCGCGGGTCGGTGCGCAAAATGGCGGGCTGGCGCGCAATTGGGCCAGCGCTTCGCGCGCGAATGATTGGTATTGCGCGCACCGGGCTTCGGGTAGCGCGCGGGGGCAACGGCTCATTCTCTAACGAATGGCCACTTTGAAGATGGGGGTGCGCGCAATCGGGTTGGATTGCGCGCACCCGGGGGCAATTGCGCGCAAGAGGCTTATTTTGCGCGCAAAGACCTTCGGGTTTGAAATTTATTCAAAGGAAATGAGCCAAGGGGATTGCGCGCGAAGGCGGACCCCAAGGCTCTATTGCGCGAAAGAAAGGAGGTTACCTGAAGATCGGCATTGCGCGCAGAAGGGGTTGGATTGCGCGAACGAGCGACCCTTCGGATTCTGGAAACCTTCAAAACGTCGGGGGTCGCCTTATATTTATAGGCAACCCCGGGCGCGGAATCCGGTCTCGGGCGCGCAATTCGCTTCGCGGGCGCGGAATCAGGACCCAGCGCGCAAAGGCGCCGCGCAGGCCGCGGGCGCGCAAAATAGCGCGCCGAACCGGCGCATTGCGCGCATCCCGGGAGGATTGCGCGCCGCGGGTCTACTTTGCGCGCGGGCCTCTGAAATTTCGCGCAAGTCCTCCGGGCCCTCCGGAACGTGCCTCTGACTCCAAATATCACTTCGCTTTCCGCATCCGGAGCTTCGTTTGGGAACAACGGACTTTTCCGGCGTCTACATATATATTATATATATAGAAAGAAATAATTTCAATACCTGATGCTTAGAAAAATAAATTTTCTCAAATTCTATTATAGAAATATGTATTTGATAAATCCAAATCCATAACATAAAATACATGGAATGATGATGATATCCAAAATTCATGGAAATTTATATATTCAAATATAAAATCCATAATTTCAAATTATATAAAAACATAATGTAAAATATAATTAATTTTATATAAAAATTGTGTTTGAAATAATACTTATACATAATGTTATAAAAGAGTTTAATAAAAATAATCCTATTAATCTACATAAATATATATTTTACAAAATTATATAAAAAATATTGACATCTACTTTGAAAATATTTTTTTATTTTGTAAAACAATATATTTAAATCCATAATATTTTATGAATTTATGTTTAAAAAAAATTAAATCCCTTCATAAAAAATATATATACTTAAAAATAAATTATATTTAAAAAAATTAATACATTACATTAATATAAGAAAAAGAAAACAAGGTAAGATGATGCTAGCTTGAACACAGTGAGCTTATGAGAGGGAGAGTTTTGGAGAAATGAAATTGAGTTAAATGATATCTGTTAATAGATTTTTGTGTCTGAATGTCTACAACTGATGCAATTAGTAGAGTAAATGAATTCTATATCAAATTGATGAAAAATATAATTATTTTATTTGTAAAATTTTCCTTCTACCACTAAAATTTGACTATCATAAAAGGAGAAAAATGTAATATGAGTATTAGTACCACATAATTAGATATAGACATAAACAAAAACTAAAAAGATATATGTCAAAGAACATAGGTTCATTAAAAGAGATTGAATATATATATATATATATATATTAAATACCACAACATCTGAATGAAGAAGAATTAAATAATTTCATCCAATCTTAAAATTATTGATTTATTTTTTATTATCTGATCGGTGTGGTGGTGGATTATTCAAGCATCCTTGGACTAAAACAGACACAAAGAGAACCAACATCAATTGAAAGCATTGTAAAGAAGAATAATTTAATCAAAAACTATAATTGAATATATTAAATAAATAAATGGGGTAGAAACCATATCAAAGATAAAATGAGTATTAATTAAGAAAACGTAATAATTTCAAGAAGAATTGGACCCCAAAAATAAAAATAAACACAAAAATGCATACCTCTATTAGATCTGAAAAATGCTTTACTTATGGTAGAAGACAATGAAATCATAGCTCGTCCTTCATTTCCACATCCATGCACTAAAATATTTTAGAGTTAGATCATTTTTTGATCAATGCTCGATCCCTTTATCCAAATATTATTTTATCCCTTGGTTTTGTCCATCTATACTCGACCTTCCCCTATATATTGAATTCATTATGAAATTGATCTCTATTTTTGTGATTGATCTCACACCAATGGTTGATAACTCTTCTGGGTTCAGCCTCTCAATTGGAAATAAAATCCCTCAGTTTTCTTTATCTTTTTATTTTTTTATAAATTAATAAGTTTAATATATTTCTTTTAATATTATAACTCATGTTTTATAATATTTTCATAATTTTATATTCAAATATACATATATTATTTCTATTAATTCAAAATTTCAATTATTAATTAATTTATATAAATTTACGTATTCATAATTCTGATTCATTAAATTTAATAATTTTCAAAGTTATAATGATTAAGATATTAATAAAATTCATATATTATATTAAATTTAATATTCCAAAATAGAACATACTTAGTTATTAAAAATATTTTGGCCTTAAATTTAATTTTTTTTCTTAATATATATATATATATATATTAACTCCTTTATTATTCATACAATATAGATATTAATTTTTTTAAAACATAGTTTATAATCCTCATTATTGTTTTTATTTAATATCATATGTGAAATAATCAGTATATTTTATAATGTTATATATAAATTATGTATAAAATAATTTTTTAAAATCACGTAAAAATAATTTAAATAAATTTCATTTATTATAAAAAATAATTTATATATATACTAATTATTTTCCTTAATGTAAAATCATTGTTCATATGCATTTTTTTTAATTTTTTCATTTCTACTTGGTTTATTATAACATTTAGTTATAGTTAGATTATTTTAATATAATTTATATGAAACATTAATTTTGATTAAATAATGTAATGTCATGTAATATTAAAACTTATCTTATATTTTTTTGAATTATAAATTAATATATTTAATAAAAAATTAATATAAAATGAAACTGAGTTTATAATTTTTGAGATGTTACATCCCTCAACCCCCTTTAATGTAATTGTCTCCTCACAATTCATTTTTTGTACCATAAAAAAATATTCATTTCTATATACAGAATTATGGAAAACTAGAATGGTTTTAGTTTTATATTTTTTAATTGAACATAATTACCTATAAATTAAAAATAATTATTCTATCACCTATATTTTACTTTAAATATAATAAATTAATCACAAAATATATCTAGATCATTAACATTAAACAACTATGATAGCTCGAACCCCACTTCCAGATTCAGAACTAAAAACATGTTGTGTATTTTTTTATTAACAATTAATTGAAACATTCACATTACATTATATAAACAATGACCTTTGAAAGTATAGGTTTTGGGGTTCTTGGAAAATACCATACTTAAAATCATAGATTAAGAAAATGATTATAAAATAACTAATCAAATATATGTGTGCTAACTCCTTAACCAAAGCCACACATATTACAAATTCTAAAATTCTTGTGAAAAATATTTTTATGGATAGGATGAGCATAAAATTCAATAGTAAGGGTTTTAAAACCAGTGAAAAAAAATTATTATTGATATAAATTTAAAAACCCTTAAAAATTTTATCAAATATAACTATTTGATACATAAAATAATTTTCTAAAATACTTATCATATGGGAAATTATTTTCAGAAAGAATCATTGAAAAAAATATTTGTTTCACACTAAAAACATTTTGAAAATACTAATAACTTTTTTGAATGGAAATGATAGATTACATGTTTTATGAAACCCTTTTAGCCACATTGGAGTATCACTGATAGCATAACATCCTATTAGGGTCGTGGATTCACTCTATATTCCTTTTCATCTCATATGACATACAAGTGCTAAATATTAAGAAATATTTTTTAGAGCATCCATTTTATCAATCATAATCCAATAATAACTTTTAAAAATCATACATAATTTAGATTCAATGAATTATATTATTTCATAAATTCTAGCATAGAAAATTTACTTTTCAAAAAATTCGTATCAGAAATATAGATTTGATAAATTCATAGTCATACATTAAAATTAAAATGAAAACCTAAGATTCATATAAAATATATGAGATGTCGAATATGTGAGATAAAAACCCAATTATTTATAGAACCGTGATTATTTTATATTATTGAAATAAATAATTATAATCGATATGTTACGTAATTAGTAAAATGAATAATTTAATTATTTATTTAAATCATTAAATTTTCAATAATAGAATTTAAATTTTATAAAACTAATTTAATTTTTGAATTCATCATACTGAAACTTTCTAAGAATAATGTTTTGATAATTTTCTGAAAATTTTTAAGTTTTATTCAATAGTAAAAATATTGTCATATAAAATATTGTATTTTTTGATTTCATGAAGACATAATTGTGATATAAAATAAATAAAATTTATTTAATAAATAAATAATTACATTTTAAGTGGAATATTTTATGAAAATAATTTTGAACATGAAAATTATATTCTATTCATAATATTTATAAAAATTATTATAAGTGTCAATACAGTGCCTGCGCAGCGATGGAAATGTCGAATTTGGTTTGTTATAAAAAGATAATTAAGTTCAAAAAATTATTTCCATGAATATTTTATTAATAATTATGTATTATGAATGTTTTTGGCTATTAATTTCTAATTTTATAGTTATATAATATTAATATTATCCGAATTCATTAACAAATATTGTTGAGGGAATGAAAAGCCACAATTACAAATTTAATAATATGTCTTGTTATGTATATGATTAAATATTTATAACGAACTAATATAAATGATTATTTTGAACTTAATTTATTTATTTTTATGATATTAATTTATTTTTAATTTTTTATAAAGGTTATTATTTTCTGTAATGCATGTGCAATGCTAATGCAGTTCTTGTGAAAGCATAAGAAAAAAATATTAATTAAATTTACTTGAAAATATAATTGACCCATAAATGGTATAAATTTACTTGTATTTCTATGTTTTATAAAATACCACCTTTTTATTCGATTTTGGGACATTTGGTACCCATATGAATCAATTTATGGCATTTATAATATTTTCTTTCAAAAGAAAGTCAATCTTCACATTATAGTTTTTTATTAGTATAATTTTTTAATGTATGGTTTTATATTAGTGTTTTCAAACATAGATAGTGCATTGAATGATAATAAATTTAACTTTTTCATAATTTAAAAAAAATAAGGAAAAAAATAAATAACTTAATTTTGTGAACAATTATGATGCCGAAGATATTTAATTGTTATATTCAGAGGTTTTATATTTTAAAGAAAATTTTTGAAAAAAAATTACTTTTAAATCTGAATATGTTTTTTATTTGTGTTTACATGAGTTAACAAGGTTTTTATTCCTCAAAATTTCCTTTGATATTATTTATTATGGGTTTATCCCATTATATATTGGGATATGAAAGGTTAAACCCCACTATAGAATAATATATGATGGGTTGAGACCTATTATAGCTCTAGAGATAATGAGTGAGCCCCATTATATCTCTCCAATGAATTGGGAACTCCAGATATAGAATTTGAAGATAAGTTTATTCTATTTGTAAGTGATAATATAAGAGTAATATGGTAATGATTAGATAAGGAAACTACATTATTTTTCTATGCATGCTCATGAGTTTTTAATAAAATGGATTTTAATGGGTTATCATGTTTTCACTGGACTATCAATTTTATTTCATTATGTTCCCTACTCAGGTTTTTGTGCTCATCCTATATTTTTAATTGTTTTTCATAGGGTATAAGGATGTTTTATAGAAAGTAAGATGTCATGTTGAATTTTTTGATGATTTTCCAAATAAATCATGATTTATTTTTAATAGTATTATATTTTGGAAGAAATAGACACTATTTTGTTAGTATCTACCTTGTATAAATATCGGATGTTATGTATGGATTATGTCCTAATAATAAAAATATATATAACTAAAAAGATACTCAAAACCAAAATTATCGAATTAATTAAATATTATGTAATGTTTTAAGGCGAGGTCCTTATAGTTGGTATCAAATTATGGTTTAGATAACCATAAGGGTTAGGTTGATGTTAATATAATATAATAAATTATATTTTAACATTAAGTAAAATTTAAAATGATATAGAAATTGGAGATTTCCACATTGCCTCATCTACGTTATGTCTATTAAGAATGATTTTCTTTAGAAGAAACAGGGAATATAAAGTAGGAAGGCATCGAGTGGCTGATATTTGTCTAAATCTCATTCCTAGAATGGTGGGGATTAGAACTGAGTATTTTGTGACTATAATGTATCAGTTGAATTAGGAGAAAATATAAGTGGTATTCATGTTATATATAAACATGATCTACCATGAAGGAACATGTTTTTTTGTGGAGAAATTAATGAGGCCAAACCCCACATAATTCTGGGGATCATCTCACCCGGTGGTAGTTAATGGATGGATCAATTCTCTGGATAATATATTTGATGTCATGGGATGTTCAGGACATACAAAGGCAACCCATTCTATTTATAATCTTGACTGTGAAGTTTATCGACTATGGTCTTTTTTTAATAATACAAGAGAGATATAAGATATTGATTACATCGAATGGAAATCATTCAAGGATATTTTCCTTGAGATATATTTCCATAGGGTGTTTGACTCCGAATGGAAAACATTTTATGGAATTAAGGAAAAAAGATAAATATTTTATAGCACTAACTAATAAAACTTCTCATGATTGTGTATTCATGTACCAGATTTTCTTTAGGACACAGATTGAATTATTACTAAGTTTTACTCGAGATTGAAACCACGTTTATGAAGAGATTTGGCCACATGATAATTCAAAAGAAATGAGAAAGTTGTTTACTATGGAAAAATGGTTAAAATAGAGTGTTCTAACACGTATGTGCCTTTTGATGACATGAATAATAAGCGATCAGGTTGGAAGGCATTGCGGAAGAATTAAACAAATAAATTTAGAGGTAATAAAATAAAATTACCTTCTAGTGAAAATTTTGGTAAAAATAATCCCAAAGAATGTCTTGTAAATTCTTGGAAGGGCTACTGATATAGAATGATTGGAAACATAGCTCATGAGTGTAATGAAAATGTTCATAAAAATTATGTGAATTCAATGGTAAGATATGTTTACTATAAGGATTTGGTTCATTTTTCTAATGTGGGTCCAGATCTAGTCACTCAAGAGAGAAATAAATAAGATTATAAATAGAAGGGTGATAAAAAAAACATTTTTAACTACTTCAACTAATGTTAATCCATAAAAAAAGTTGTATCATGTACATTAATTTTTTTACCGAATATAATAATGTGTTTTTTTATTTTGGGTCTACAAATTCATTCAATTTGAGAAATTTTCTCATAAATTAGAAATTCCATCTGAAGATTAGAATCCAGAACATACAGAGAAAACACCTAGAGGAAATATTAAAGAAAAAAAGTTATAATAATCTTACAGTCATTTTCTATGGAAGTACATTACCTAAAATACTTGTCATTTTGCCTTTAGTAGAGTTTGACATCATCCTAGCTATTGATTTGATTTTTTTACCATGATAGAATTGATTATAGAGTAAATGAATTTGTTTTTTATAAAGAGTTTTATTTTGTGTACAATAATGAACCCATATCATTTATAACATATTAAGAAGATGAAAAACTATTAAAATATGGAAATTAAAGTTATCTTGAACATATTGTCCAAAATAATGGAACTATTCAGATTAATGTTATTTTAGTGCTAAAAATGTATCTTCATGTATTTTTAGATGATTTTCCAATTTTTTTCTTAATCTAGATGTAGAGGTTATGATTGAATTGTTTCTTCATTCTAATCCAATTTCCAAACATCCTTATCTAATGGATTGAGAAAAATGTCTTGAAATGAAAAAGTAGTTATAGGAATTATTATATAGTGGTCTTATCTAGCCTAACACTTCACGATGGAGTTCTCCTCACATTTTTATTAAAAATAAAGTTGGTTCAATGAATCTTTCCCTTGATTATAGATCCTTTTACAACACTATTGTTATGAACAAGTATCCCTTTTCCCATATCGATGATTTTTTTGATCAACTCAAGGGTGCATAGTATTTTAAAAAGGATTACTTGATATTTGGTTACAATTAGTTGAATGTAAAGGAAGCTAACATTATAAAAATTTTGTTTCATACTTTGTATAGGAATTATGAATTTTTAGTTATTCTATTTGGGTTAACTAACTCACCTCAGGTATTCAAGGATCTTATCATTATGACATTCCATGAGTTCTTGGATAAGTTTGTCGTTATATTTATTAATGACATTTTTCTCTGTTCTAAAATTAAAGAGGAATATTAGAGACATCTACTGGTTTTTTTAAAACTATAAAATAAAATAATCTCAATGAAAGGATCTGTAAGTGTGAATTTTTATTAAAATAAATTTATTTCCATGGTCATATTATTCCTAAATATGGAATAACTATTGATCATACTGAAATCAAATTTTATGAATAATGGACAGGACCCAAAAATATAACTAATATTCATAATTTTATTTTTTTTTAATATTTTACTATAGTTTTATTAAAAACATTTCATGGTTATTTATCATACTATCTATGTTAACAAAAAAGGGGTAAAGTTCATATAGAAAAACTAATGTGATGATAGTTATCAGAAATTGGAATATAGATTGGTGAAAGTTCCATTTTTGGCCATACCCACCATAAATGGTGAATATGTTAAATATTGTCTGGTTTCATTGAATGAACTTGTTTGGGTCCTGACGAAAAATAATAAGGATATTTCTTATGATTCACATTGGTTGAAACATCAAGATTTACATTATCCAAAACAATATTTACAATTCGTTTCTATTGTTTTGGCATTAAAAAATTGGAGGAATCATTTATAAAGTGTCAAATGGTAAATACATATTGATCAAATAAATTTAAAGTATATATTATCTTTAAAACAATTTAACATGAGATAGAGAATATGGATGGAACTAATAAAGCATAATGAATGCATGATTCATTACCATCATGGAAAAGAAAACAATATAGTGGATGAATTTATTTGGAAATGTAATGCTACGTTAACCATTATAAAATGGGAACCTGACCCTTTGTTTAATTATTTGATGAATTTTGGAAAGGATGTTTTTGCTTTAAAAAATTACCCTAGTTTTTGGGTTTTAGTGCAGTCATATCTCTCATATAGAATTATAGATTTGGATATGGAAGACTATGAGTTTCAGAAAAACGTATAATTTGTAGAGAAGTGTAATTTTCCATAATTTAACATAGATAAAGATTGTGTTTTTATGTTTGTAAGGAGATTGTGTGTGCTTATGACTCGCAATTGATGAAATAATTGTTATGTGAAAATCATAAATCTCTATCTATAATTCATCCAACCAGAACTAAAATCTATATGGATTTTTGGGATTATTAATGGTTGAATGGAATAAAAAAAGTATATTATTGATTTTAAAATGCATTGTCTTACATGTAAAAAAGAAAAATAAGAGCGAATGTTACATAATGAGATGATTTTATCTTTTTTAGTGCTAGAGTGTAAATGGAAAAATATATCGATGCACTTTATGGGGGGACTACCAAATACATCTCGAGGTAACAATGAAATTTATTCTATTATTGATTGTTAAACTAAATCTGCTCAGTTTCTTCCTATTAGAGACAATAAATACTTATATAAACATCCTTAGCTTTATGTCAAAGGAATTGTGAGGTTACATGGAGTTCCTCTCTCCAATGTATCTAATTAAGATCCCAGGTTTACATCGAACTGGTGGAATGGACTTCAAAATTTGTTGGTAAATGAATAAAATTTAAGCACATCCTTTTATCCTCAATATTATGGGGATTCAGACTGTAAAACCTAGAAATTGTATTATATTTTTCAATATTTGTCAATATATTACTGGGTAATTTTGGATTAACATCTTTCATTAGTTGAGTTTTCATATAATGAAAGTATTCATTCCAATATACAAATGAAACTTTTTGAGTCATTGCATGGAAAATTCTTATGAACTCTATCATTTTGTGATGATGTCGGGGAATGAAAGTTTATGGTTCCAGAATAAGTATAGGAAGTGGTTAGAATTTTTTAGATGATTTAGAAACACATGATGAAATCTCATAGATGACTAAAATGTTTTGCAGAGAATATGAGGAAAGTCCCTTTTTGTGGAAGGTGATCATGTTTTCAATAAAATCTATCCATGGATAAGTTTTATGCATTTTGGTAAGTATGTGAAGTTAATTTTAGGGTTTATTATACCTTATGAAATTGTGGAGAAAGGTGGACCAGACGCCTACTAAGTAGCCATGCCTCCAACTTTATCTCAGGTACACAATGTTCTCCATGTTTTGATTTATAAAAATATGTATTAGATCTATCTCATGTTTTGTGCCTAGAAGTATTTTTGCTGGAAGATATCATTTCATATGAGGGGAAACCTTTTTATATTATTGATCTCTAAGATAATGTATTGTTTAACTAGGAAATTCACTAGGTTATGGTTTTGTGGAGAAACTACATGGAAGAATAAGAAGCAATGGAATCTGAAAATTCTATGAGAGAAAAGTATCCCCATTTGTTTAATAAGTGAATAAAATTGTGAGGACCAAATTTCAAAATATGGCAGAGAATGTAAAAATCCAAGTATTTATATAATCATAATTATTATTATTCTTGATTTGAATAGTGATATATTCATTATGTTAAGTAACTAATTTAATAAATAATATAATAATTTATTTAAAACATTTTTTTTTCAATTATAGATTTTTAATTCCGCAAACTGAATTTCATTTTTGGATTCAGCATGTTGAAATTACGTTATAATGAATTGTTTAGTATTTTTCGGAAAAATTTAAAATCTTGGTGAAGAGTAAAAATATAGTACATTATAAAATATGATATTTTTTTGTCACATCATGAAGAAATAATTATGATATAATATTTATTAACATTATTGAATAATTAAATAATTATATTATAAGAGGAATATTGTATATAAATAATTTAGAACAAGAAAATAAAATTTTATTCATGATAAGAATATAAATTATTGTTAGAGCTGATGTACTGCATGACCTGCTTTGGAAATTTCAAATTTGGTTGATTATAAATAATAATTGAGTGATAAATATTATTTTAAAAACTTCTTTATTAATTATTATGTATTATTGATGTTTCTGTTGTCTATTTTAAATTTTATTGTTATATAATATTAATATTATCCAAATTCATGTGAAATGCATGAGAAAGTCAAGAAAACACAAAACAACAAATTTATAAAGTTTTCATCTTATGTATATGAGTAAATATTGATAATTAATGAATATAGATGATTATTTTGAACATAATTGATTTATTTTTATGATAGGAATTTATTTTTTATTTTTTATTAAGGACTGAATTATCTTTAATACATGTTCAATGTTGATACCCTTCTTGTACAATCATAAGAAAAATAAATAAAAAAAATCAATGAAATTTAAAAAAATACTTAATTGACCAATAGACTACATAGATTTACTTTGAATTGTAGGTTTTATAAACTCTATATTTTTTATTTCATTTCGGTGTATTTTGGACCCACGTGAATTAGTGTAGGGAATTAATAATATTTTGTTTCAAAATGAAGTCGTATTTTCACATTATAGTTTCTTATTAGTATAATATTTTAATTTATGGTTTTCCAATAGTGTTTTTCAGACATAAATACTATATTGAATGAAATAAAATTTATCTTCTTCATGATTTTTTTAAATAATTATGGAATAAATAAATACCTGAATGGATTGAACATTTGTGATGCAACAATTATTTTCTTAATGAATAAATAAAATTAATGATATTAAAAATAATAAAATTTATATAATTTGATATTTTTAATATAATTAATGAATTCCACAAAATAATATAATACTTATATCATGTAATAAGAAAATTATTCTAATTTGAAACTTTTTTGAGGTGGTTAATTCCATTGATGTGAATAGTTTTTAAAATTAAAAAAATCCATAAATAATATATATTATTAAATTATTTAAAAATATGTAAAATATTTAATAAGTACAAATGGGATAAAATTATATCAAAAATATAATCCCCATTATTTTTAGGCCTTTTTGGAGTCTTAAACCCTATAATAGATTTATTATATATTAATATTTTGCGTAATTCTGATTTACCCATCACCACAATTATAAAAAGAGTCTTCTTCCTTCATAAATATTCCTCACGAAGAGTCCTTTTTTATCTAATAAATTCTTTTAAATTCCCTCATCCTTATCTCTTTCCACATATTATAGATTATTGTCTCACAAAAATAGCACTAATGTGAGCCTAAATAATGTTCTTAAGAAGAAATTTTTAGGAGGTAGGATTACTTCTTCTGCCCTTTTAATTTTTTTTCATCCCTACATTATCCTCAACTCATATATAATGATTCATGAAAAAATACAATATCATATATATATACTATAATTTTGTTTTTTATGGACTATGTATCATAAAATCTCTTGTTTATTTTATTTTTATCAAATAATGAAATCAACGTTTGTGGTGTCTCAATTCACCGTCCTGTGGATGATGTGTTTTCCTTTTCCTCTACCACAATAATGGGATGTATTAATTCAGTTATATATGATTAAAATGACCTAAATATATATATGTTCTAATTTATATATTATTAATTGGTTTTAAAATTATTTACATAATAAACTCATCTTGGAAACCATGAAAATAACGCACCCAAATTTACTAAAATAAAAAAAATATTGTTAATAATTGGGTGTAAAATGTTATAAGAATGTCATTTAAGATATTATAAACATGATATTCGTCATATAATAAATTAATAATAGTATTAAAACCATTATATAGGGGTTTCAAACACACATGAGGGAATTTGAACCTACGGTAAGGGACTTTCCTTTTAAAATCTTTTTAAAGGTATCTTTTATGTAATTCATAAAGCATGTTTTTTTATATTTGACATCAGTGGTTTATAAAGATTTCATAGGATTTAATACTATAATTTTTATTTTGTATATTTTCATTGTTATTTTTTAATAATTTGAAATCATTGATATTTGTGTGGTTTTTATATTTTAAAGCTGACTTTTACAAAAAAATGTATTTTTATAACTAAATTTTTTTAATCATGGGTTTAAATGAGTTATCAAGAGTTTCCTTCATGATGTGTACCATGGACATTGTTCATTATTGTTTGAGTCCATTATAGATCAATATATGATATTCTGAGACCCAATATAGACCAATATATGATAGATCATCCCCATTATATCTCTCAAATGAATTGGGTACTCCGGAGATGTAATTTGATTGTAAGGTTATTACATTTTTATGTTTGAATATAAGTGTGATTTCGTAATGATGTCCCAAGGATAATGCATTATTCTTCTATCCATCCATATGAATATTCTAGAAAAGTAATTTTAATGGTTTTCATGTTTTCACTAGACTAACATTTTTTTTCTTTATGTCCCTTACTATATTTTTTGGGCTCATCACTTGTTTTTAAATATTTTTCACAAGGAATAAGTTTTTGTAAGATAAAGGATGAAGGCTTGTTTAATGTTTTGAAGATTTTCTAAAGAAATAATTTTCTATTTTTAAACGTTTTATATTTTTGGAGAAATTTATTTATTTTTAGTAGTATCCACCATGAATATATGTGCACTATTATATATGTATTATGTCCTTATTCTTTAAAGATCTAAACCTAAAAAGATCCTCAATGTGTAATAATGTATTATTCTCAATGTAACTAAATATTATGTAATTTTTTAAGGATGGGTCCACATATATTCATAATGCATATCCATTTCTCTATGTATATTCAACATCCATGAATTTAAAAAATATAAAATTTCAATGTAAAATATGCTCAGTTTTCTATAAAAAATCATTTGGAAATAATACTTATACATAATGATAGAATATTTTTTTTATAATAATAATAATATTATTCATCTTCTATATAAATTTTAAAAACCTATACATAAAATAATATTTTCTAGTTTTAAAATAATATTTGATTTTATGAAATAAGAAATTTTAAAAAATATGTTTTTGAGAATATATAGGTTTCAAATAAAAATAATAAAAATTCTTAAATAATATATAAATAACTTAATAAAAATTATATAAACATAAAAATAGAATAATTTTATACAAGATGTAACTCCATTAATTCAATAGTAGAAAAATAAAACATAAGAAATTGCTTCTAGTTCGAACACACTAAAAAGATGAGAATAAGGGTTTTAAGTGTAATAAATTGAGTAAATTGCTATCTTTGTATGGTATTTTTTGTGTAATTATCTAAAAATTATGTATACAATAAAATAAAAGTAATCAATCTCAAAATGATGAAAAATTGATTATTCTTCTATGCATCATTTTTCTTCTACCATTGATAGTAGAGTACTGAAGAAGAAGGAAAAATGATATTTGAGCATCGGTACCACTTGAATGGGTATAGAAAAAAACAAAAAAAATGATACATGTCAGAGAAGTTATACACATTAAAAAACATAAAACATATATATATAATAAATATATACCACTAAAACTAATTAAATAAAAGTTAAATATGTTAATTTGATATTAAAATGATCACTCTATAATTTATAATCCAATCACCTTAATGGAGGTTTCTTCAAGAATCTGCAGGCTATAAACAACACAAAATGAACCATCACCGAAAAAAATCATTTAAAAAAGTTATTTTTATTTTAAATAATAATTGTATAGAGAAAAAACAAAAATTTAGATAAAACTATATAAATGATGAACTTAGCCTTAATAAAATAAAAATGATGGGTATCAAGAAGAATCATACCCCTAAAATAATAATAATACTATCGAAAATCCTACCTCTGATAGATCTAAAAAGACATTAACAAAGGTAAAATATGATGGAATTGTCTCCCTAGACAGATCACACTTGATCTGCCTCATCTTAGTTCAAAATGCTTTAAGTTTTTTATCAATATTTGATCTTCGCTTGAGCCCTTTATCTGTAGATGATTTCCTCTTTTAGATTCAATCAATACTCACTCGGCCTTCCACTAAAAATATAATCCCATATGAAACGGATCTCTATTTCAGTGCTCAAGCTCTCACCAGTGGTTGATACATCTTTTTGGTTTAGTCATTCCTTCATATATGAAATAACTCGATTTCCTTTATCATCCATTGTTTTTTTTAATTTAATATTTTTATTATTTTTCTTATAATATATCACCCATACTTTAAAAATATTTTCATTATTTTTATTTGTTATATAAATGTAATATTATCATCAACCCATAAGGTCAAATATTAATTAATTTATATGAATTTATGTATTAAAAAATCTATGTTATAAAATTTTATAATTTTTATAGTCCTCATGATTTATATATAAATAAAATCTATAAAAAATTAAATTTAATATTCCCAAATTTGAACAGTTACATTTATTAATGATATTTATCATTAAAATTAAAAATGTATACTTATTACACACACATATATATATATACTAAATTATTTCTTATTTATACAATATATATATTCTATATTTTCAAAGATGGATTATAATATTCATTGTTATTTTTATTTAATATCATGTGTAAAATAATCAATATATTTTAGTATTTTAAATATAAATTGTGTATAAATTTATTTTATAATAATACATAAAAATATTTTTTATAAATTTATTTATTTAAAATTATGAATTTTGAAATTGATTAATTAATTGCATTAATGTTAAATTATTATTCGTATCCAATTTTTTATTTAATTTATTATATCTATCGAGTTAATAAAAGAATTAAATTATAATTTGATTCTTTTAACCTAATTTATATCCAAAACTTGTATTTGTTAAATTAAATAATCTCATATAATATTAACACATCTGAATTTGTTTCAATTATAAATTAATCCATTTAATAAAATATTCATATTAAAATACACTAAACTTTTAATTTCCAGGATGTTACATTCACCCCCCCCCCACCAAGTGAATTGAACCCTAATAATTCTATTTGTGTTCCAAATAAAATTATGAATTTTATTCTTTAGAATTAAACAAATCTATGATGGTAGAAATTATATATTTTTAATGGAACAAAGTTACCATGATGTTTAGAAGAAAAAATTATATCGCTTATATTATTTTGAAAATGAAAGCACCTAATAAACAATGTAATCTAGAAACTTGCTCTCATACCACTCTGACAACCCAATTCTGCACTTCCAGATTCGATACTAAAACACATGTTGTGTCTTTTTTTATATAAAAAGTAACTGAAAAATAAACAGTTAATTAAACAACCAAGGATATTTTTTTGTCTAGGTTTTCAAGGATTAGGAAAATAACATACATAAAATAATAGTTTAACACAAATATTTATAAGATAACTAACCATCATCATGCGTGTTAACTCCTTAAACAAATCCATCAATCTTAGAACTTCTAAAATATCTATGAATTTATCTTTTAAACATGGTATTAGCATAAAATTTCTCATTATTATGTTTAAAAACTAATGAAAAATACTTATACATAAAAATTTAAATACTCTTAAAACATATTATATCAAATATTAATATTATATATTTAATAATTTTTTAAAAAAAACTTTTTGAAAATTCATTTCGAAAATAATCTTTTAAAAAACAATAGGATTTCCCTTATTTTTTAAAAATAATAATAATTTTATGAATTAAAAATGATAATTGATAGATCTTCGGAAACCATTTTGGACAAAAAAAAAATTCACTTGTATGACGAAATCCTACTGAGGTCATGGGTTCACTCCTCATTCCTCGTTATCTTGTTTGATATGATTGTTTCATATTAAATGAAAATATTTTAAGGATATCATATTTTCTCATTCATAACCAAATAAACAAATTTCAAAAAACCATTCATATATAATTTTTGTATAATAAAATAATTTCATAACTTTAATCATGGGAAAATAACTATTTAAAAAATCCATAGGGGAAATCCATATTTGATAAATTTAATGTCATACATTAAAATTAATTGAAAACATATGTTTTATATAAAATAAATTGAATATTGATAATATGAATAATGTTTGGAAATTTCTACATGCATATTCATCATATATAATTTATATTCATATATATTAATAATGTAAAATATGCATAGTTTTCTATGAAAATTTCTTGGGAAATTTTAATTATATATAAATTTACAATATTATTTAATAATGATAATACTATTATTCATATTGAATAAAAATAATACCCAATTATACATAAAGTGTTATCTTTTAATTTTAAAATATAATTTTTGTTTGTAAAATTAAGGTTTTAAAAATATGATATTTTTTAATATATGATTTTAAAAGAAAAATAATCAAAATCCTGAAATTAAATATAAATACCTTAATAAAAATTTCTAAACATAAAAATAAAATAATTTTCTACAAAAATTAACTCCCTTACCTTAATATAATACAATAAAAACATCGGCATCTGTTGATAGCTTAAAAACACTTATAAAAGAGAGGGATATTTTTTTGTGGAAATGAAATTGATTGTATTTCAATCTATTTATTTAATTATGTGTGCAACCTGATATACCTATTTCAATTAATATAATAAATATATTCTATCTAAATTTATTTTAAAATAAAATATCTATAATTGTATCATTATTCTTATGCCACTACATGTTGAGTACCAAAGAATACGGAAAAGAAATCTGAGCATTAATACCCCTTCAACGGGATATAGGTAGAAACAAAAACTAAAACGATACAGGTCAAAAATGTTTTCCACCTTCAAATGATTACTTTTTAGAGAGTATAAACAATTTTATTAATTTTAAATTATTTTTCATAGCCATTTTTTATTAATATAATCAAAAATACCATGTTAATTATAATGATGGAATTCGTTGTGGGTCATCCAAGGATGACTCAGAATAATGATGCAACATGGGAACATGTGGATCTATTGACTATGGTGGCTCATTTCTTACCGATCTATGAGACCCTTCCAATTTATTAGTTGGGTGAGATATATGTTCGAGATATAGTGTTTTTTCATGGTGTATCAAAGACTACAGTTTCATATCATATTCTATGATTCACATCATGCTTCTAGTAATGATTACATTAGCTGGTTGGTACCAAGGTGTTTTTTTGTATAGTTATTCACCCAGAGATGGATGGGTAGTCATATCCTACAATACAGGTCTTAGAGGACATTTTGAGAGCTTGTATCCTGGATTTTGGTATATTTTTTGAAAAACACATATTAATTGTTGATTTTCCCTAAAATAATAGTTACCATGTAATGGTTTTGATGTCACTGTTTGAGGAACTCTACTGGATGTCGTGTAGATCATCATTATGTTGGTTAGAGTCAGGGGAATCATAGTTGTTAGGATGGAGTCTCATGCATAAGGTGTTAGAAAATATTAAATTTATTCCTAAAGGAATGGAAACAACTCAGTTTAGGATTCATTCATCTATAGATTATTATTGTTGACCTCATGAGTTTATGGTTGGTGGTTATGTGTTTCTATGTGTGTGTCAAAAGATGGGTCACCGCTGAATTTGGAATCAGGGAATGTTGGTGCCCATGTATGTGAGGTCATTTGATATTGTGGATAGGATTACACATATAGCTTACTGATTGGCTCTTCCACAATAGTATAGTAATATACATGATGTTTTTCAGGTTTCGCAAGTTCAACAGTATCACCCTAACCCATACCATGTGGTTAATGTGGTATATGTTGATCTTGATACTGATATGTCGTTTGAGTATCATTTGATTCATATTGTAGATAATAGTAATAATGCATTTTAAGGAAAGGTTGTGCCATTGGTTCATATTCAATGGTAGCATGGGAATGCTTAGGAATAAAGTTATGACTGAGAATCAGATATATGGGCCCATTTTCCTGATCTATTTGCTTCAAAGCGCCAGTGATGTTGTTGAATGTGGCTGAAGGAAGATCCGTTATAAGGTTCGGATGTTGTAAGTTCATGGAATTCATCACGGGATGTACTTGATTTAATTTCAATTAAAATATATTTTTGTCAATGAACTATTTCCTAAGAGTTTTAGGGGCCTCAAGAGTGTTCCAGAGGTTTGGGATAAGAAGTAAAGGAAATCCTTAGATATATTGTACATGGCGCATGGTTGGTGAATGGATATTGCACAGTTTAGTAAACCATGAAGGGTGGGAGGCCATGCCGTGTAATTTTGGATAGTTTAATTCTACACATTTGGTGTATGTTTTTTAAACCATCTAACCCAAATCCCTTTAGATAGTTTATTGTGCATGCTTTGCACATAGTTTGGAAAAATGTGTATGTAAACCGTGTACCCCTTTAAATTTTGAATATTTAAAAAATTGAAACTTTTTTATTTTTATGTTTAACCTAATATTTCCTCCCATTTCACCTCCTCGATGCCATAATGACAAACCTAAACATACAAATATTCCAACGGATTAATCTCCTTCATTTCTAGTATATTTATATTGTTATTGGTTGGGAATAAAATTTCTCAGTGAGTCTAATCCTCTACTTTCTTCTATTTTCCATATCACAGCCTGTATCTTGGTTGATCTTCTTCTCAAGTGATATATCATACATTAATTAATGTTTTCATAGGTTGAATCTTCAAGGGGTATTTGAATCTAGATCTAAGGCCTTGATTAGGATTGTGTTCACCATCATAATAAAGGTTGGTCATTTACTTGTTATATCCCATTGTTTTTAGGTGGATTTTTGCATATAATCATGTGTTCTTTCCTTACCTTGTTTTGTTATTGGTTACATTAGTGGGTTTTATAAAAATGGGAGTCTAAATGATGAAGTAACCCCCTCATGATCCCTGTGGGATGCATGGAGGATGACTTGACTGATTTAGGGCCACCCACGGTGTGTTTTGGCCTTCCTGAACATCGTTAACAAAAATGTTGTGAGTGAAATAGACTTGTGATTAAATAGATCCCATGATAGACATGTAGAATGGAAAATTTTTCCATTAATAAGGTAAAAAGGATAATTATGTTTAGAGGTGGTTAATGTCTAAGGGATTGTCTGAATTGATGAGAAATGGTTAAAGGGGATTAATATGAATTTTTTGGTTGAATGTGTATTGTATGTGAAAAGAATAAGTGGGTTAATGCATGGGGAATGATTAATAGGTTAAGTGAATTAACATGTGATAATTGTGAAATATGTTAACCGGATTAATGTAGGAGAACTAGTGAATATGCATAGAATGTTAGGTATACGAAATTGGAATAAGGCTAGATGACTATGTAATGAAAATGGTAATTGTTATAATTGGTTTTGGAGTAATATTAATTTTCTTGTTGATTATTATGGTTTACGTATTATTGTGGTATTGTTTATGATTGGTTGTGATATTTTATATGTGTGGTTATTGGATAAATAATCACATGAACATGGATTAGTAGAGTAGGGTATTAACATGAGGATCTACGCCGATGGTTCGAGTAAGTGTGATGCTCTAAGCTCCACTCCTCAGTTTATATTTTTGGGAAAGGGATGGATTTTTATTCCCCTAATGGTTTCATTCGATGAGACCACCTATACTAAGTCATTAAGTTGAGTTTGTTGTACATGTGATGATTTTTTTATCCCGAATGAGATAGTTACATTTATTTTCTTCACTTAGTAATTATGGATGAATAATGTATATAATCCATTGAACACATGATGAAATTGAATTAAGTAATGAATATGGTATAAGTATTTCAATTGGTAATAATGATAGGAAATGATTAAGTAAACCTTGTCAACTACTGGAAACTGATTTATCGTTATTTGACTTGTTTTTATAAAACCATTAGATGAAATATTTATTGAATAGATGTTTTGTATACATCATTAGTGGTGGCCTACTGAGTTGTACTCACAGTATGCTCTGGCACTGTTGGGTACCCATGTAGATTTCATACTTTCATATCAAGACAAGGGAAAAGGCCCTATGCTAGGGAGTTGAGTTGGGTAAGGGATGTGCATGGAAGTGGTTCTGGTCCAAGAGCATGGACCAGTTGTGGATTTCACTAGTTGTCTTTATTTTTGGGTTTTTCACATTATCACTAGTTAGAATGACATAAAATATTTTACTATTGGCTAAGGTTTGTACCCAATTTTGGGAGACACTTAGTTATGATTAGTTGTTAGTTATTATATGATGTTTTTGACAATTCTTTTACTAATATATTTTGTCTTACTATGGTAAATATGGGATTGTATTACCATGTAACTTATTAGATCCTCATTTCTAGTCTAAAACCACAAAAGTATTCGGAGGTTCACTTCAGGTCATGTGGTGTCTTAGCTCAGGGCACCGTTTAGTGGCATCCAGGTCTAGGATTCTACAAAACCATTAAATAATAACACTTATTACCATAACAAAATTAATCAATCAATTAAATTATGGATCCCTATACAAAAAAATTATAAATTTAAAATTCTATAAAGTGTGTATATCTATACCATAGACAATCTAACTTTTGAATAAACATAATATAAATCATTAAAAATTCCATTGATGGTATTATTTGATTTAAATTCCATCACTTTAGTGTAAATGATATCTAAAAATTCTGTTAAAATTATATAACATTCTTCAATATCACATAAAATTTCTTGTTTATTCTTATTAAAAAAATTATGTAGTGTAGTGAACATTTCTAATCCCTAAATATCTCATATAGCGACTCATACTAATAATCCTCAAGTAAAAAAATCCATAAAAACTAATACACTATTAAGGATACTAAATATATTTAAAATATAAAAAAAATCTTCTATATTATATCTATTGAGGTTTTATAGTTATAACTCTAATAGCCATTATAATTGGTAAAATGAAAATTACTATAACTTGTGATTCCCAATGTTTGGGATGAGGGTGAATCGTATATTTAAAATTTATACCCATCATTTATAGATTATATGGGATTTTCAACTTCCATTTACAAATATATAATGATATATAAGCCCATTAAAAATATTTTTTTTTCAAATATAAATGAATACATAAAGAAAATTTATGATTACATTATTCACTAAAAGTGGGATACATTAATTACCTGAGTGCAAGTTCATTAATGTTCTAAAAAACTATTATAATTCCAGTGATTATATATACATTTTTTATGTGAAGACTAGTATTAAATACCTTGTTAAAATGTTTAGCACACTTTTCACATATTATACATATATCAAAATTAGAGAATGAGATATAAAAAAACTATCATAGAATAAGTGAATCCTTAATAAAATATTTATCTCCCTAAATTTGTGTTTTCTTATCAACTATGAGATAAAAATTGAGAGCGTATATTGTTTTAATATATATACCTCTCAACTATTATGTAATTTGTTTGAGAATTATCACTTTAGTGCATTGATAATATCATTATCTATTTTTTAAAGAATGTTCAAAATGTCCATCAAAATGAGCTCGAATTCCAAGAATCTTGACAAGCATATACTTGTAAAACACAAATCCAATGATTTGAATGAACCATAAATGAAAACATGCAATTATTAATTAATCCAAAAATATATACAAATAAAATTCAATATATGATTAGTCTTTATATAGTGTCATTTTATCTATCTCCTTAATCCTTTTTTAAATCAGTATATTAAATATGCTTTTAAGATACATGTGAAGATGGAAAAGTATTTAAGGAAGAGTAATTAACATAGGACTATATATAATTCTCCAAACTCAATAATAAAAATACTATAATTTTTAGAAATTAACCTGATGAATTTTTTATAACACTGCATATAATATACTATTATCCATTGATTTAACTTTATATGAAAAATGATATTACTTTTTTGTGATAAGGGTTTTGAAATACCCAATGATGTTTTAGGATTTAATTTTCTATCAATGGTTAAAAATATGAATTGAAATATAAATTCATTAATTATAGTTGTTAAATTAATGTGTACACCTAATTCCTTAAGTGATGTTTAAAATACATGGTAGGGAAAAGGAAGAAGGTTTCTACATGAAGAACATGCTTGGATATCCTCAATGTTATATCTTCAAACATCACAAGCTTTCTATAGTTTTTCCTCATGTGAAAGACATATATTGAATTTTTTTTAAATAAAATATTTCAATATGGTATTTCGTATGACATTTCTGAGTGTATGAATTCATTTTCCGGTCATATGGCTTTAGGTGTTGCGTGTATGACTTCAACAACATATAAATCCATAGTATATCATCATATCAGATGATACAACTATGGTGTATAACTGATTCCATCATCATAAAATATTTTGTATGAAATTTTTTAAGAATCTCATAAAACATTATGGGAATATAAATTCATTGGATTCTATAATACACTACTGTTTTAGGATGTAGACTCAATAGACACCATACGACTTTGAGTTATATTTTATAACTTCTTATAGGGAATATGAATTTGATATGTAGTGTATGAAACTTATATTTCAGATTTACTTTGTTAGATGAATATGGAACATCATTCAGATAATAATATTTTCTAAATCCTATGTGAATTTAAATCCATATGAAAATTCGTAATGTTACAGAATTAATTTTCCAAGAGTGAAATTCATTTAGGTGAAGCCAAAGTTATTCCTAACTAGTTAAAACATCACAAATATGTGAAATAGTGTGTTAAATATTTCCAAATTTTATGAAAAGATGGTTTATATGATTTATAAATAATTTAAATATTGATATAAATTTATTAATATTAATTACATTGGTTTATTATTAAATTAAAGAATATTTAAAAACCTAAATCAGTTGATGATTATTAAAATTTGTAATAGATTTTATGTCTTATGAATGTTTTGATTCAATATTTTCATTGTAGATATCAAATGTGGTTTATATGTAAAATAAATTAAGCTCGATGTTGAAATTATTGATTATTGTATCTAGAAATTATTAATAAGATGTTGCATGAGTTTTCTTTACTAACCAATATATCACTACATTGTGATTCATATCACGTAAATATGAAGATGAATGGGTTGAGATGATATTTTAGATATAGAAATTCAACAGTGATGTCTATACTTATATATAGTGAAGATCTAAAAAAATATTTCAAATGAGTAACTAAAAAAATATGAATGTTGTATGTATTTTTATAATGTTATATGAAATTATATTTATAAATTTTAGTTTGAAATTTTTTTATAAAGACTAAACTGATGTTTAGCCTAGAATAATAAGATTCAAATAACTTTTGGATAAGTCACATGAGGATGAAATGATAAAAAGAATGGGTATTCAAGTAAATTTATAGGGGAAATAGAGGAGAAGAAAATGGAATATTGAGAATGTGGGAACACCCAAGATTAGAATTTATGGGAAAATGGAGAATGGATGACTTTGAGAATTGATCATGAGGAAAGTTTCTATATTTAAAATCTACACATCAAAATTATGGTTACATACATATAAAATAGAATCAAATTAAATATACTGATATGTTGATAGAGTTCAAGAACATAGATAAGATATATTTGCTGAATATAGGAATATGGAAGTCTCTTTTATGAAGATTATGGACATGGTACTAATTTGAAGATTCTTATCATATGTGTATCAAATATAACAGAATAATATTATCATATGAAAATCATTATTTAGAAGCATGATAAGATGATGTTGATGTCAGACCGAATGACTATGTATATGATTATTCTTGGACTCAAACCATTCGTAGAATGAGGAAACATTATATTTTCTGATCACATAAGTTTGGGTTATGTTGATAATACAAGATAAGACTTTCCTAAAGAAAAGTGACGTTGTAAAGTATATGGAGACTGAGTTTCAATCATTTCTCCTAATCAATCTATCACATTCAATTAATCAACTATTGATATGAATGATATAAATATTACGGACACAATGAGAACATTATGATGAACTATGATCAACACTAATGAGTGTGAATTATACAATGTCCTATATATATAGTGTGAATCCAGAAATTATGTGCAACTAAGGGTGTGTAGGTTTATTATATTGTGACTATATAAATGTAGTGAGAAATTGTTTTGTTGAACTCATATGAGAAGCAGAAAAATGTATATATAGATGGATATTATATAGGTTTTGTAAGTACAAGACAAATATATTTAGAAATTTATTATAGATTATAATCTTTGATTAGGAAAAATTTTAAATCAAGAAAAGGAGTCATCCAATATTTCCAAACATTATAAACATTTCATTGCCCCATTATTTTCTTTACCATTATGTCTTGTGGTATAATTTTTCTGTTAAACATAATATAGGTTTAGATTTTTAACCAAAAATATAGGTTCATAAACATTTTGTTTTAAAGTGTAATAAATAAATTGTAATAAGTAAAACTCAGAAACACTCGGTTTACACCATGTATCAAGTGATTATATATATCCTAAAAAGAATTTCTAGTTGTATCATATAATGGTTCCTTCTAATTGGATCTATGTTTCGTTTTAATACAATTTTTATTCAAACTTGATGATATTTAGTGTTTAATTTGACGAACCACTGATTTAAAGATATAGTTCGATCCAAGTTTGAATATAATTGGAAATCCGATCTAAAACACAGCAACAAAGGACGAAAAAGCAGTCTTAGAATGTTGAAAAATTGGAAAATGGAAAAGGATCTATTACTACTTGAAGTTGATGAATGTGGTGAGCACTAAACTATAGAAACTATTGATACAAATACTCTTTATAAAGAAAGTACAAGATATAGAGAGTATAATGTTATAATGATAGATGAATACATATACTATTATGTTAGTTTATATTTGAAGAAGGTTCATTTAGAAGTTTTTTTGTAAATTAGAAATTATAAAAAGTAACTATTAGATGATAAATCAAAGATAGAGAAGAATGTTAATTCCATGGAAGAGGAATTGGATAAATAGGTTAGAATATACAACTCCCTCTCAAAACCATTGAAATCCAAGGGAGATAAATTCACATATTTCCAATGTAATATGTATTTAGTTGATGATAAGAATCAAAAAAAATATTGAGAAAGATGTTTATACTAGTATTGTTATTAAATTATTTTATTCATTATATAAGAATTATAAATTTAAACTGATTTTAATATATGAAAGACTAGATATGAAATATTAAAGAGGTAATGATCACGGTAATTCAAATTAGGAGATAACAATGCTTCATAAAAAAGTTAGAAACTGCATAGTGAATGGGACAGAAGGATCAAATTAGTTCGAACTAAGAAATATTCCACCAACATGATTTGGATAAAGTTATAAGGTTTGTTGAGAAATCTTAAAAATCCTGATATGATACAACCAGAAAACATAAGAAATATTTACTTTTAACATTTTAGAAACCAAAAACCCAAATCCAATAGTGATATTACATTATTTTTAGTAATGTACATGAGTTCCTAAATGATCAAATAGTTTAGTAGTTTTCACAGAACATATATATACAGACATTAAAATAGAAAATAAGTGGTACAACATGAAAAAATATCAAGATCATTATTATCTTATCCATCATATCCCAAAAAAATAAACGTAGTGATCCTATTGGTTTCATGGAAAAAATAAGGGGCAGTAGTGGAAAAAACGTTTAACATGTCGATATTTTTCACGTCATTACTATATAACCGACATGAAAAGCTTTAAAATCCATATATCACATTGGTTATTTTATAACCGATGTGATATATCGATCAGGATCCATTTTTCACATCGGTTATTTTATAACCCACGTGAAAATCAAATCTAGCATACTTTTTCACATCGGTAATAAAATAAACGACTTGATAAAGGAAATATCAGTGCTTTATCACATCGGTTATAAAAAAACTGACATGATAAAGCCCCATTTTTAACAACGGTTATAAAATAACTGATGTTATAAAAAAATGTCTACATCGGTTATCAAATAACTGACATAATAAATATAGAAAAATAATAGTTTATCACATCGGTTATTAAATAACTGATGTTATAAAGCTTTTAAATAATTTATCACACCCTGTATTCAGTCATTATATTTTCTTCGATTGGGAGACATACGACTTGTCTCTCCCGTGCGGAAAACCTAGAAATGATTCTTCAAATTCGTGCCCTCCAGCCTCGTTTTGACAACATCATTCATTATCTTTATTGTCATGAGATCTATCAGTTCGACTCATAACACTCAAGTAAGCCTCACATGTCTCGGTTTCAGTTATTATTTTTCACGATGCACTAATCTGTTTTTTTAGATGTTATTTTTCTATCTTTGTTATTTTTGTTAGGGTAAGTTTCATAGTGTCCATATATACGATGATAAATTATTTTCTGCTGAAAGAAACCATGAAAGTGATATCGTGCAAGTCTATGATTTTTGTTTGTGTGTGTTTGCGCCCGTACAGGGGGTGTCCAAGGGGGGGATTTCCAAGTGGGTGGGTGGTGTCAAGGGTTGGTGGAGGTGTCCAAGGGGTTGGGGGTGTCAAGGGAGTGTCAAAGGGGGTGGGGTTGGTGTCCAGGGGGTGTGGGGGATATCTAAGGGGGTGTGGGTGTCTAAGGGGGTTTGTGGGATGTCAAAGGGGTGGGGGTGGTGTTTAGGGGATGTGGGAGATATCCAAGGGGGTTGGGGTGTCCAAGGGGGTGGGGGTGGTGGTGTCCAGGGTGAGGGGTCTGAGGGGGCTATCCAAGGGGATATGGGTGTCCAGGGGGAGGGGGTGGTGTCTAGAGAGGTGAGTGAGTTGTCCAAGGGGATAGGGGGTCTCCAGGGGTGGGGTTGTCTAGAGGGGTGGTGTAACATCCCAGGTAAATAAAGAATAGACATTTTCATATTTATCCATATTTGTGAATAAAGTATTAATTTTATTTTAAAGGGGTTGCTATGTTCGATAGCGTACCCGATACGCAACGATGAGTTTCTTTCAAACTTACGTAGCACACTAGTAATAAAATAATATTATTTTAAATGTTAGTTAACAAGTAGCTGTTGTACTGGCGGTAATGGATAGAAATAACTAAAATATTATTAGAGATGTTTTTAAATGTTTATACATTTACCCAATAAAAGATAAAGGCTTAAAATACGGAAAGAGTTCAATTTTAGGGCATATATACTTTAATTTTCACTAAAGGTTCACTTATCACCTTTTAATGGTGAACCATCATTAAATATAGTTTTGATCACTCTTATACTTTATTTTGGACCAAATATAACTCTTCTTTAGAATCGGGACATCAAAATTTACTTTTTGTAAATTTTTGGTACCTTTCTGATAAAGTTCATTTTTTTATGAATAGTGTAAAATGTTGTATTTTAATTCAAAACCTATTTTTAATCTAAATTATTTATATGATTATATTATTATTTTAATTGGTTTTAAAGTGAAATTAGAAAATATTTTTACCAGTTAATCCAATGGTGGTCATTGGAATCAATTTCACTTTGAAATTGGACTTAAACTGGTGTCAATCTTTTGATACTTATTGTTTCACAAAAACACGCTATTTGTCATGACAGCGGGAGTTAATTATTAAATTAATTAATTTGACTTATATGTTTTGAATTTTTTAAAATGGACTTCATTTTTGAATTCGGGATATCAAATATAGCTTAGGGTGAATTTTTGGTAATTTTCTGAAAAACTTCAATTTTTGATGAATAGTGAAACCACTAAGTGGTAATCAAGCAAACTGATTTTTCAGTTAAATAAAGGTTTACCACTAATGTGTATTGAATTTTGAAAATCCGACATACATGGTTGTCATTAAGAAGTAAAATGTGGTTCAATGAGATTAAAATAATTTTTTGGTGAATAGTAACTTATTAAGTTCTTAATCACGATTAGAGGTAATTAGTGTAGTTTAAGGTAAAAATGGTATTATAAGAATGTGAAAACACCATGACACTTGTCCTACACCTATTGGGTGAGTCATGGCCGACCAAGACAAGCCATGGGACAACTTGGGGACCCCATGGAGCCACTTTAGTTGGAAAATGACATTAATATATTTTTATTTAATGTTAAAGTGAAAATGACACTAACATAAATTGTTTTACTAAAATAATTTTTGAGTGGGGTTATACAAGTCCAAATTTTGATTATAAATAGTCATTGGAAATCTTAAAAGATTTCCCACATCATAGTATTTTTTTTATAATTGTTAGACATTAAATAAATTAAATTATTTATGACATAATAATGATGCAGCGATGACATCATTATTTGACAATTTAAATAAAATGGAAAGATAATGAAACATCTAAAACCTACACATGGCCAAAACCAATTGGATGAGTGACTTTCTAACCCTCATCACCTTATACACGAATTATATCAATTTGGGACCTTTTAAAACCGAAACACATTTTCAAATAAAGTAATATTTCTTTACTTTCCAAAAGTGCCCCTCCTCTCCTCTTATAAAAGGCCCCCACCTCTACCTCATTTCACACACTTCTCAAGCCTTTGGCTCGGCCAACCCCTTCCCAATTACTCTCTCCACATCCCTATCCTCATCCTAAAGGATTCCCTTTGGGCAGAATCCTTTCAAAGGAAGCCTTTAGGCTCAAATCAAAAGGGAGTTACACTTTTAAAGGTAATTCATTCTCTCTTGTTCATTTGTTTTATTTTGCTTCTCCAACCATCTAAACTCTTTTTATTTACTTCATTTGTAACAACACCAGTATATTAAATATACTAGGATGTTGTTATAAGATTTATTTGAGCTACACTCTCACACAACTACATCAAATGGTTAAAGAACATACGGTTTCCGTGGATGGAGAAATTCTACCTCCCGAAACGATGATTGTTCAATACTCATTTAACACCTTCAAGGGTGGCCATTATGATGTCACTATTTTTATATATGATATATAATATGTGTATGTTTTCTTTAAGCTTCTGTATTTTTCATTTTTGGCATACCTTTATGGTTTCCATTATGGGTAAACACGATATCTTCATTTAAGGAAGTGCGGACTATCGCCCCCTCAAAGTGATGTGATTTGTTAATGCCATATGTGGGACGTGTAAAGGATGGATTTAAAGTTATTATATATGATGTTATACTGGAATTATAATATACCTCTATATCATTATTATTTCTTTCCATTAAAGTATGAGATAGAAATGAAAGTAGCGTTCATGCGTACGTACGGCTTACCGTCTCCATGAACGGTGCATTTCATTTCTTATCCCCAAATGTAATGTACTATTAAAAGTACATGTATATAATGGATATATATAATTAATGATATATCTAAATGATGAATATAATTCCGGAATTAAAATATACATACCTCTCATTTAGTTCTAATTCCATTAATATGACAAAGAAATGAAAGTAGCGTTCATGCGTACGTACGGATTACCGTCTCATGAACGGTGCATTTCATTTCTTACCTCTAAATGATTATGTAATATTATAAATACATGTATATTCTGGATATATATGATACATATTATATCCAAATCGGGAATTTCATTCTGGATATAAAGAACCTTTGACCACACGAACAACATGTAATTATAAGAAGTCAACTTTCAACTTAAGAACCAAATATTGACAAAACAAACATTATTAAATTAAATGGTTACATAATGTTTATAACATGGAAATAAGTGATATAAAAAGAATAATGAACTTTAAAAAGGTTCTTAATCAAGTATAAATTAACTCAAGTTTATTATTCAGGACGTTAAAGAACGATCGAGTCAAGTCGGACCCGAGGTAAGGGACTTCGTCTCAATCTCCTTTTATTGAGGCATATTTCGTTTTATACACAAATTTCTTTTATACGGTGCATAAACTCCTTTGAATTTTACTTTTATACAAAAGGAATCTTTTTCTACGAAGCGTTTTACTAAACGACAAAAAGGAATGTTTTTTTAACGTACGCGGTGACAACGACCTTTTCCGCCGCCGCGAGTATTATTTGATCTTTGGCTTTCTCAACAAGCCGTAATGTTTTTAGAATAAAATAAATACCATATACTCTTTTATGTATTTTGGTATTGAAAATGGTTTTGAAAAAGGATTCTATTATGTCAATATATTTATGATATATTGTGATTGAAATGTGGAAATGTTATCATTCCTTTATATTGGTTTTATGTTTTATGATATTATATTGGTACTTGGACATTTTAACGGGTGGTTACGTTATAAACCATATGACGGGTGGTGCCGTGAATACCAGGACGGGTGGTTACGTTATAACCTCCAATGCATTGGGTATGGAAGTCGGCCGTATGGCTATTCCATTAAGTATGTATGGAAATTGGCCGTATGGCTATTCCATTAAGTGATATGTGTGGAAGTCGACCGTATGGTTACTCCACTTAAGTATGTTTATGTCCCAAGTTACCTTTATATATGTTATGTGTTCTTTTTATGGGTTTTATGGTAATCCTTTGGTTACAAAAAGGTAAGTAATGATACTTTATTCAGTGAAGAGTTTTTTTTACTACTTCATGAAGGTGAAGGTATTACTTTGATAGAGTATATATGTTTTACTTGATGTTTGAAAAACTAACAGTTTTCATTCTTTCTGTAACCCTTACTGAGCTTTTTATGCTCACCCCAAGTTTTTTTTAAATGTTTTTCACAGGACTTAATGTGGAATAAGGTCAAGGATGGGATCAATGGAATGTCATGCTATATAAAACATGGAACTAGACATGTTTATTTTTAAGAGTTTTTTTTTATTATGGAAACTTAGTAGAAGTGACTACTTTGTAATCTTTTGAGATGTAATAGTTATGTTCTAATTCTCTAATACTCTAAACCTGAAAAGATCCTCAACGTGAATTATTATTTTAATTCAATATTAAGTAAGGATTAAGGCTAGGGCCTTATAGTTGGTATCAAAGGACGGTTTAGACAACTTTAGGGATTAGGAGTTCTTGTGAGACACATGATTAGTCCCTATATCTATTATTTCAGTTAAATCCTTGTTTTAAAACTTTTTTTCAGGTCAAGTAAAGTCGGTTACGAATGGAAGGAGAAGGATCTCAAACGACATTCCTATCTCTTCCTGATGACATGCTTGCAATAATTATTGCAAAGTCGTCTTCGGATGATTGTGAAACTTTTTCTAGCATACAACTCACTTGCAAGCAGTTGTTTGAGATATCAAACACCTCCACTATACCTCGTTATCATCGTGGATCATGGGTTGTTTTTAGAAAAATACTATTTTCACAATATTCTCATGTTTTAAAGAGAGGTAAATATTATCAAGGTATTTTCAAATATTTTACCTTATCACAAGAATTTGAAGCATATTATGATTTCCAAAACGGCGCTGAGGAAGGAGACCGTTGCGCAACCTATTTATATTTGCTTTTAAAATATAGTCTCACATATCATACTTATGGTATTTTAAAAGGACCAATGATAGAAAGTTTCAACTCAATTTTGGTCCGACTATTTTTTAGAAATCATGTTTTATCAGATGTTTTGGAATTATATGTCCTACATGATTATTTTCCAAAACTATTTTTCTGTGAACACCCATATGACCCATGTTGTGCGAGGTGTATTTGGATGGAGGAAGCAAATGATTTTGAAGGATCTCTAAATCATTGTTGTAATGCATGGGACTTCTACCTACGTGAACAAGATGACGATGAAACCGAGTGGACGCCATGATTAAGGTATGCTATTATGAGTTTGTGTAAGAAACCTAGAAAGAGTTGGAAGTCAACATGACAAGTATGTTTCCTTAAGATCAAAAACTAAATTCTTAAATGAAAAGTAACTTAAAAGAAAAATGTTGTCTATTAACTTTTACTACTAGGGAATCAAATACTATTTAACCCATCACAAGTTTGTGATTCTCTCATGGTTAACTTTCTCCTAAAAATGTTTTCTATCACTCTCCATCAGAACATGACCCTATGTTTTCTCCTCCATGTCCATGTTTTCATACTTGGAATCCTAGTATGGGTTAACTCGGGTGACCTTTGTACTTATCTTTCTTTATTTTAAAGTGATTGTTTTACCGATCCTTGTTCCGATGTGGGACTTTCAAGGATGTTACCAAGCCCAATTTTAAAATTTTGAGGACGCAATTCCCAAAAGGGGGGAAGGATGTAACACCCTAGGTAAATAATGAATAGACATTTTCATATTTATCCATATTGTGAATAAAGTATTAATTTTATTTTAAAGGGGTTGCTATGTTCGATAGCGTACCCGATACGCAACGATGAGTTTCTTTGAAACTTACGTAGCACACTAGTAATAAAATAATATTATTTTAAATGTTAGTTAACAAGTAGCCATTGTACTGGCGAGAATGGATAGAAATAACTAAAATATTATTAGAGATGTTTTTAAATGTTTATACATTTACCCAATAAAAGATAAAGGCTTAAAATACGGAAAGACTTCAATTTTAGGGCATATATACTCTAATTTTCACTAAAAGTTCACTTATCACCTTTTAATGGTGAACCGTCATTAAATATAGTTTTTATCACTCTTAGAATTTATTTTGGACCAAATATAACTCTTCTTTAGAATCGGGACATCAAAATTTACTTTGTGTAAATTTTTGGTACCTTTCTGATAAAGTTCATTTTTTTATGAATAGTGTAAAATGTTGTATTTTAATTCAAAACCTCTTTTTAATCTAAATTATTTATATGATTAGATTATTATTTTAATTGGTTTTAAAGTGAAATTAGAAAATATTTTTACCAGTTAATCCAATGGTGGTCATTGGAATCAATTTCACTTTGAAATTGGACTTAAACTGGTGTCAATCTTTTGATATTTATTGTTTCACAAAAACACGCTATTTGTCATGACATCGGGAGTTAATTATTAAATTAATTAATTTGACTTATATGTTTTGAATTTTGTAAAATGGACTTCATTTTTGAATTCGGAATATCAAATATAGCTTAGGGTGAATTTTTGGTAATTTTCCGAAAAACTTCAATTTTTGATGAATAGTGAAACCACTAAGTGGTAATCAAGCAAACTGATTTTTCAGTTAAATGAAAGTTTACCACTAATGTGTATTGAATTTTGAAAATCCGACATACATGGTTGTCATTAAAAAGTAAAATGTGGTTCAATGAGATTGAAATAGTTTTTTGGTGAATAGTAACTTATTAAGTTCTTAATCGCGATTAGAGGTAATTAGTGTAGTTTAAGGTAAAAATGGTATTATAAGAATGTGAAAACACCATGACACTTGTCCTACACCTATTGGGTGAGTCATGTCCGACCAAGACAAGCCATGGGACAACTTGGGGACCCCATGGAGCCACTTTAGTTGGAAAATGACATTAATATATTTTTATTTAATGTTAAAGTGAAAATGACACTAACATAAATTGTTTTACTAAAATAATTTTTGAGTGGGGTTATACAAGTCCATATTTTTATTATAAATAGTCATTGGAAATCTTAAAGGATTTCCTACATCATAATATTTTTTTTATAATTTTTAGACATTAAATAAATTAAATTATTTATGACATAATAATGATGCAGCGATGACATCATTATTTGACAATTTAAATAAAATGGAAAGATAATGCAAAATCTAAAACCTAAACATGGTAAAAACCAATTGGATGAGTGGATTTCGAACCCTTATCACCTTATCCACGAATTATATCAATGTGGGACCTTTTAAAACCGAAACACATTTTCAAATAAAGTAATATTTCTTTACTTTCCAAAAGTGCCCCTCCTCTGCTCTTATAAAAGGCCCCCACCTCTACCTCATTTCACACACTTCTCAAGCCTTTGGCTCGGAAAACCCCTGACCAATTACTCTCTCCACATCCCTCTCCTCATCCTAGAGGATTCCCTTTGGGAATAATCCTTTCAAAGGAAGCCTTTAGGCTCAAATCAAAAGGGAGTTACACTTTTAAAGGTAATTCATTCTCTCTTGTTCATTTGTTTTATTTTGCTTCTCCAACCCTCTAAACTCTTTTTATTTACTTCCTTTGTTTCAACACCAGTATCTTCAATATACTAGGATATTGTTATAAGATTTATTTGAGCTAAACTCTCACACAACTACATCAAATGGTTAAAGAACATACGGTTTCCGTGGATGGCGAAATTCTGCCTCCCGAAACGATGATTGTTCAATACTCATTTAACACCTTCAAGGGTGGCCATTATGATGTAACTATTTTTATATATGATATATAATATGTTTATGTTTTCTTTAAGCTTCTGTATTTTTCATTTTTGTCATACCTTTATGGTTTCCATTATGGGTAAACATGATATCTTCATTTAAGGAAGTGCGGACTACCGCCCCCTCAAAGTGATGTGATTCGTTAATGCCATATGTGGGACGTGTAAAGGATGGATTTAAAGTTATTATATATGATGTTATACTGGAATTATAATATACCTCTATATCATTATTATTTCTTTCCATTAAAGTATGAGATAGAAATGAAAGTAGCGTTCATGCGTACGTACGGCTTACCGTCTCCATGAACGGTGCATTTCATTTCTTATCCCTAAATGTAATGTACTATTAAAAGTACATGTATATAATGGATATATATAATTAATGATATATCTAAATGATGAATATAATTCTGGAATTAAAATATACATACCTCTCATTTAGTTTTAATTCCATTAATATGACAAAGAAATGAAAGTAGCGTTCATGTGTACGTACGGCTTACCGTCTCCATGAACGGTGCATTTCATTTCTTACCTCTAAATGATTATGTAATATTATAAATACATGTATATTCTGGATATATATGATACATATTATATCCAAATCGGGAATTTCATTCTGGATATAAAGAACCTTTGACCACACGAACAACATGTAATTATAAGAATTCAACTTTCGACTTAAGAACCAAATATTGACAAAACAAACATTATTAACTTAAATGGTTACATAATGTTTATAACATGGCAATAAGTGATATAAAAAGAATAATGAACTTTAAAAAGGTTCTTAATCAAGTATAAATTAACTCAAGTTTATTATTCAGGACGTTAAAGAACGATCGAGTCAAGTCAGACCCGAGGTAAGGGACTTCGTCTCAATCACCTTTCATTGAGGCATATTTCGTTTTATACACAAATTTCTTTTATACGGTGTATAAACTCCTTTGACTTTTACTTTTATACAAAAGGAATCTTTTTCTATGAAGCGTTTTACTAAACGACAAAAAGGAATGTTTTTTTAACGTACGCGGTGACAACGACCTTTTCCACCGCCGCGAGTATTATTTGATCTTTGGATTTCTCAACAAGTCGTAATGTTTTTAGAATAAAATAAATACCATATACTCTTTTATGTATTTTGGTATTGAAAATGGTTTTGAAAAAGGATTATATTATGTCAATATATTTATGATATATTGTGATTGAAATGTGGAAATGTTATCATTCCTTTATATTGGTTTTATGTTTTATGATTTTATATTGGTACTTGGACATTTTAACGGGTGGTTACATTATAAACCATATGACGGGTGGTGCCGTGAATACCAGGACGGGTGGTTACGTTATAACCTCCAATGCATTGGGTATGGAAGTCGGCCGTATGGCTATTCCATTAAGTATGTATGGAAATTGGCCGTATGGCTATTCCATTAAGTGATATGTGTGGAAGTCGACCGTATGATTACTCCACTTATGTATGTTTATGTCCCAAGTTACCTTTATATATGTTATGTGTTCTTTTTATGGGTTTTATGGTAATCCTTTGGTTACAAAAAGGTAAGTAATGATAATTTATTCAGTGAAGAGTTTTTTGTTACTACTTCATGAAGGTGAAGGTATTACTTTGATAGAGTATATATGTTTTACTTGATGTTTGAAAAACTAACAGTTTTCATTCTTTCTGTAACCCTTACTGAGCTTTTTATGCTCAGCCCAAGTTTTTTTTGAAATGTTTTTCACAAGACTTAATGTGGAATAAGGTCAAGGATGGGATCAATGGAATGTCATGCTATATAAAACATGGAACTAGACATGTTTCTTTTTAAGAGTTTTTTTTATTATGGAAACTTAGTAGAAGTGACTACTTTGTAATCTTTTGAGATGTAATAGTTATGTTCTAATTCTCTAAAACTCTAAACCTGAAAAGATCCTCAACGTGAATTATTCTTTTAATTCAATATTAAGTAAGGATTAAGGCTGGGGCCTTATAGGTGGGAGCTGTCCAGGGGATGGGGGGTTGTCCAGAGGGGTGGAGGATATCCAGAGGGTTTGGGGGCTGTCCAGATGGTTGGGGGGGTGTCCACGGTGTCCATGAAGGAGGTGGGGGGGGGGATCCAAGGGTGTGGGGGGGATAAGGGGGTGGGGGCTTGTGAAAGGGGGTGGGGGCTGTCCATAGGGTTTGGGGGGCTGTCCAAGGGGTTATTTTAGGGGTTGGGGTTCTAGGGGGTGTCCAAGGGGGTGGGGTGGGGGTGGTGTCCATGAGGGTGGGGGTGTCCAAGGGGGTGGGGTTGTCTAGAGGGGAGGGGGCTGTCCAGGGGTTGGGGGTTTTCCAGAGGGGTGGGGGCTATCCATGGGGGTGGTGGTGTCTAGGGGTTCCCAAGGGGATGGGGGTGGTGTCCAAGGTGTGGGGGGTTTTCCAATGGGGTGGTGGTATCCCGGGGGTGTCCAAGGGGGTGAGGGTGGTGTCAAAGGGGGTGGGGGTGTCCAGGGGGTGTCAAAGGGGGTGGGGGTGGTGTTCAGGGGGTTAGAGGGCTGTCCAAGGGGGTTAGGGGTGTCCAACGGGGTGCAGGGGATGTCAAAGGGGTGGGTGTGGTGTCCATGGGCGCATGGGGGTTGTCCAAGGGGGTTGGGGTGTCCAATGGGGTGGGGTGGTGGTGTCCAGGGGTGAGGGGCTGAGGGGTTGTCCAAGGGGATAGGTGTGTCCAGGGGATGGTGGTGGTGTCCAAGGAGGTGAGTGGTCTGTCTAAGGGGGTTGGGGTGTCTAGGGGGTGGGAGTTGTCCATTGGGGTAGTGGCTGTCCAGGGGGTGGAAGTGCTATCTAGAGGGGTGGGGGTGTCCTGAGTGTTCGAGGGGGATTTCCAGAGGGTTGGGGGTGTCCAGGGTGGCCATGGAGGTGGGTGGGGGAATTCTAGGGGTGTGGGGGGGGGGGGGGTATAAGGGGGTGGGGGTGTCGAATAGGGTGGGGGTTTTCCAAGGGGTTTGGGGCTGTCCAAGTGGTGGGTGCCTATTCAGAAGGTTTGGGGGCCTATCCCGGAGGGGAGTTCCAGAGGTTTGAGGGTGTCCATGGGGGTAGGGGTGGGGGTGGTTTTCAAGAGGGGTGGGAGTTTCCAAGTGGGTGGGGGATGTCTAGAGGGGTGGGGGCTATCTAGGGGGTGGGGGCTGTCCAAAGGGGTGGGGGCTATCCAAGGGGGGTGGTAGTCTTTAGGGGGTGTCCAAGGGGGTGGGGGTTGTGTCTAGTGGGTGGGGTGCTCTCTAAGGGGGTGGTGGTCTCCAGGGGGAGTCCAAGGGGGTTGGGGTGGTGTCCAAGGGGGTGGGGGTGGTGTCCAAGGTGGGTGGGGGTGTTGTCCAAGGGGGTAGGGGTGTACAGGGGTTGGGGTGTTGTCCAATGGGGTGGATGTGGTGTCCAGGGGGTGCGGGTTGTCTAGAGGGGTGGGGGCTACCCAGAGGTTTCATATCGTTGGGATTTGTGAAATATTCAGTAGTGAATGTATACATATTTTAATATTTATACTGCATATTTCTATTTTATGGAAGGGTGAATTTGGTATCTAGTTTCACCGGGATGTATTCTTTTTGAACCTTAAGAAGAATGAATCCAAGATGAATTTAAAACTATTATATCTAACTATATATATTTTTTAAAATCATTTCCATTCATATTTTTTTTAAATACGCATAGATTTGTATTATATTTCAAAAACATTTCATTCAAATTATGATATTTTTCATATAAACATATATTTTCATTATCTTAAAATGATATATAATTTTGATATTTGTTATAGGTAATAATGATTCAAAGATGGATTACGACACATCGAATGAGTAATGAATATGAGGAAGGTGTAGATGCCTTTTTGGAATTTTCTAAAACAAATATTCCCAGTAGTGATATTTTTTTCTATCCATGGTTTAAATGTTTTAATATAAAGAAGTTGAAAAGTAGAGAGATAAAATATCATCTTCTTTTTCATGGATTAAATCTGAGTTACATCCCCTGGATTTGTATTGGTGAAACTAGATGGAATGTCAGATCTACTACTGATGATAATTCGCAAAATGTTAACTCTTATGGAATTGAAAAAATGATTTGGGATATTGCACTAGAACAAATTGAGATAGAACTGACAGTTGCGTGTCTATATGGTGATGCTGAAAAACCATTATATCCTGGTTGTATAGATTTTATGGTTTTTTTGGTGGTGTTAAGATTGATTAACCTGAAGGAAAAACATGGATGCACTGACATAAGTTTGACAGAGCTACTATAATTGATGAAAGACATTCTTCTAAAATATAAATATCTTCTAGATTCTCATTATAAGGCCTATAAAATATTATGCCCAATGGGATTGGGATACAAGAAAATACATGTCTGTCTGAATTACTATATGATATATAGGAAGGAATATGAATTTTTTTCAAAGTTTCCTAAATGTGGGACATCATAATATAAGGTGAAAGAAACTTTATAGGTTGATGTAGAGATTACAAAGAACCCTTCCAAGGTATTTTGGTATCTTCCTATAATTCATCATATGAAACATTTATTTTCTAATTCACAAGATGAAAAAAGGTTAATTTTTAATTTTTTATTTATTACATAAAATTAATATATTCAATTTACACTCATTCAAATAGAATTTTCATGAACAAAAAGGAGTTATCAAATGTGGATATTATATGTTATGATTTATTTATGAAATAATTAAAACTGGAACAGTTATGAACTTTGACCTGGTATGATTTCCTTTTAAACATTTCTATAATATTTCATTTGATTTATTTATTATACACATTAACTATTATCCTTTTAATTTGTAGCTATGTGATGACCCTCAACCCTATAGTTCTCAAGACGTCAAACAATTACAAGTGGAATGGTCAAATTATTTTATAGGATTGATGGAATTTTAGCTGTTTGTAGTGTAAAAGTTAGTTTTAAATATTTTAATTTTATTTGGGTATTTGGTAGTAATTTAGGTTGGATTTAGTTTTTTTTAAAGTTGACATTATAAGTTTGGGATTTTAAATATTTTAATGTTTAATTATTCGCTACTTCTGGTTTTTTCTACTTATGATGGTTTTTCTGGTATTGATTATATTCTTGGGGGGAGGGGTTCCAATGGTGTGGGGGTTTCCAGTGGAGTGGGGGTATCCAGAGGTGTGGGAGGGATGTGAAGTGGGTTGGGGGTGTCATGGGTTTCCATGAGAGTGGGGGTAGTCCAGGGGTGGGAGCATTTCCAAGAGGGTGGGATGGTTTTCTAGGGGAGTGGGGGTTGTCCAGGTGGTGTCTAGGGGTGTAGAGGTGTCCTGTGGGGTGAGGGGGGTTTCCAGGAGTGTGGGAGGTCTCTCTAGTGGGGTGGGGATGTCCAGGGTGCCCATGGGGATGGGGAGAAGTCCAGGGGGTGGGACATTTATAGGAGGGTGGGAGGGCTGTCCATGGGAGTGGGGCGTAACCTAGGGGGTGTCTGGGGGTGTGGGAGTGATGTCCATCGGGTGGGGTGTCTATGAGGGTGGGGTTCGTCCAGGGGTGTGGGGCTTGTCTAGGGGGTGGGGGCAGTTCAGGGGTGTTGGGGGTGTCTAGGGGTGTTGTAGGGGTAGACCAGTGGGGTGGGGTAGGGGTGTTTGGTCTGCTTTTGGTCGGGTTTTGGTCTGTCATTGGTCTGGGGGTTTCCAGTGTGGTGGGGGTGTCCAGGGTTGTGGTGGTGGATGTTCAGTGGGGTGGGGGTAGGATGGTGGCCAGGAGGGTGGGAGGGATGTCCAGGTGGGTGGGGGGATGTCCTGGGGGTGTCCAGGGTTGTGGGGGTGTCCAGTGGGGGGGAGGGTTCTAGGGGTGTGGGAGGGTTGTCTAGGGGTGTGGTAGTGTTATCCAGGGGGTGGGGTTTCCATGAGGGTACGAGTTTATAGGGGTATGGGAGGGCTATCCAGGGGTGAGGGAGTGTTTTCCTGGGTGTGGGGGGTTTCTAGGATGGTGGGGTTTTTTCAGTGGTGTGGGGGCTGTCTAGGGGGTGGGGGCTGTCCGAGGGTGTGGGCGGTGTCCAGGGGTGTGGTGGGGGATGTCCATTTGGGGGGGGGGTCTGGTCTATTTTTTTTCGGGTTTTGGTCTTTTTTTGGTCTGGGGGTGTCCAGTGGGGTTGGCGGGGTGTACAGGGGTGTGGTGGGGTATGTCCGGTGGGGTGGGGTGGAGGGTGTCCCGGAGGGTGGGAGGGACGTCCAAGCAAGTGGGGGGATGTCTAGGGGTGTGGCGGTGTCCAGTGGGGGGGGGGGGTTCTAGGGGTGTGGGTGGGCTATCCAGGGGTGTGGGAGTGGTGTCCAAGGGTTGGGGTTTTCCAGGAGGGTGGGGGTTTCTAGGGGTGTGGGAGGGATGTCCAGGGGTGTGGGAGTGTTTTCCAGGTGTTGGGGGTGTCCAAGATTGTGGGAGTTGGCCAGGGGTGTGAGGGGAAATCTTGGGGGTGGGGGTAGTCCAGGGGTGTGGCGGGGTCCAGATGTATGGAGGGGGATATCCAGTGGGGTGGGGTGTCTAGGGGTTTGGGGGGGGGGGGGGCTGTCTAGTGTGGTGGGGGTGGTAGGGTGTCCAGGAGGGTGGGAGGGATGTCCAGGCAAGTGGGGGTGTCTAGGGGGTGTCCATGGCTATGTTTGGGGGGTGTCTAGTGGGGTGTGGGTTTCTAGAGGTTTTTTAGGGTTGTCCTATGGTGTGGGAGTGTTTTCCAGGGTGTGGTGGGTGTCTAGGAGGGTGGGGTATTTCTAGGGGTGTGGGAGGGATGTCGAGTGGTAGAGGAGTGCTTTCCAGGGGGTGGGGTGTCCAATAGGGTGGGGGTTGTCCAGGGGTGGGGGGGGGGGGTTGTCCACGGGGTGGGGGTAGTCCAGGGGTGTGGTGGGGGTATCCATGGGTGTGGTGGGGGTTGTCCAGTGGGGTGGGGGTTCTAGTCTGGTTTTGGTCGGGCTTTGTTCTGTTTTTGGTCTGGAGTGTCCAGTGGGGTGGGTGTGTCCAAGGGTGTGGTGGGGGTTGTCTAGTGGGGTGGGGTGGGAGAGTGTTCATAAAGATGGGAGGGATGTCCAGAAGAGTGGGTGGATCTCCAAGGGTGTCCAGGGGTGTGGGGGTATCCAGTGGGGTGGGGTGGGGGTACTAGGGGTGTGGGAGAGCTGTCCACGGGTGTGGGAGTACTGTCTAGGAGGTGGGGGTGTCCAAGAGGGTGGGAGGTTTCTAGATGTGAGGAAGGTCTATCCAGGGGTGTGAGAGTGTTTTCCAGGGCGTGGGGGTGTCCGGGAGGGTGGGGGAATTCCCTGGCTGTGTGGGGGTGTCCAGGGGTGTGGTGGGGGTTGTCCAGGGGGGGTTATGGTATGGTGTTGGTTAGGTTTTGGTCTGGGGGTCCAGTGGGGTGGGGGTGTCCAGGGGTGTGGTGGGGGTTGTCCTGTGGGGTGGGCATAGGAGCGTGTCCATGAGGTTGGGAGGGATGTCTAGGTGAGTGGGGGTTGTCCAGGGGGGTTCTAGGGGTGTGGGGGTGTCTAGTGGGGTGTGGGTTTTAAGGGTGTGGGAGGGATGTCCAGGGGTGCGGGAGTGTTGTCTAGGGGTGGGGGTGTCCATGAGGGTGGGGGGTTCTAGGGGTGTGGGAGGTATTTCTAGGGGTGTGTGAGTGATGTCCAAGGGGTGGGGGTCCTGGAGGGTGGGGGGTTTTCCAGGGGTGTGGGGGCTATCCAGGGGGGTGCGGGCAGTCCAGGGGTGTGGGGGTGTCCAGGGGTGTGGTGGGGGGTGTCCAGTGGGGTGGCGGGTTCTGGTCTGGTTTTGGTCGGGTTTTGGTCTGGCAGTGTCCAGTGGGGTGGGGCTGGCTAGTAGGGTGGGGCTGGGAGGGTGTCCAGGAGGGTTGGAGGGATGTCCTTGAGAATGGGTGGATGTCCATGGGGTGTCCAGGGGTGTGGGGTGTCAAGTGGGGGGGGGGGGTCTATGGATGTGGGAGGGTTGTCCAGGGGTGTCGGAGTGATGTCCAGGGGGTGGGGTGTTCAGGAAGGTGGAGGTTTCTAGGGATGTGGGAGGGTTGTCTAGGGGTGTGGGAGTGATGTCCATGAGGTGGAGGTATCTAGGAGGGTGGGGGGTTGTCCAGGGGTGGGGCTGTCTAGGGGTGGGTCCATTCCAGGGTTGTGGGGTGTCTAGGGGTGTGGTGGGGGCTGTCCAGTGGGGTGGGGGGGTTGTGGTCTAGTTTTGGTCAGGTTTTGGTCTGTTTTTGGTCTGGGGGTGTCCAATGGGGTGGGGGTGTCCAGGCGTGTTGTGGGGTTGTCCAATGGGGTGGGGGTTCTAGTTTGTTTTTGTTAAAGTTTTGGTCTTTTTTTGGTATGTTTTTGATCTATTTCATGTATTTTGGCAGGGCATAGTAGTGGCTGATCGGTGATGGGGGTTGTCTAGTGGGGTGGGGGTTCCAGTATGTTTTTGGTCTGGTTTTGGTCTGTTTGTGTATTGTTTTTGGTTTGTTTCAGGAGTTTTGGCAAGGCATAAAAATGGTTGACCGGTTTTATTAAAAAAATGGTTTTTACATCGGTTGTTTTATAAATGACATAAAAATGAATTGGGATTAGTTTTAACATTGGTTTTTTGAAAACCAAAGTAACAAATGAATTGGAAATGGTTTTTACATCGGTTATTTCATAACCAACATAATAAATGGAATTGAATATTTTTATTATGTTTTCAATTTTATAACCGATGTATTAGATATGTTTTAACGTCAGTTATTATTTAACATATGTGGTAAACCTCTTAGTAGACAGTTTTATCACTTTGGTTATGAAAATAACTGACGTGATAAACACTTTGGGGGAGTGATTTATGACACCGGTTATATAATAACCAATATTAAAGTTTATATACCACATCGGTTATTAAATAACTGACGTAATAAACCATGAATCCAAAGCATTTTCCACATCGGTTCTTATCAACCGATGTGAAGAACGCTTCGAATTTGTGTTTTTTACGTCGGTTTTAAAATAACCGATATATAAAACAATGTTTATAATTTCTACTGTAATAACGTCGGCCAGAATCCGATGTAAAAAAATAAAAAATAACCACTGTAAAAAAAGTTTTCAGCACTAGTGGGGGATATGAGATTCTAGTAAAGAATAAAATATAATGGAATCATACCTAACATAAATAACGAATATATGATATAGTCATAATAAATAAACAACATGAATACCTAATCAACTAAAACTTATTTCATTCTATATCTTTTAAAATAAAATGAAAACATGGATAATAATAATTATTGATCTGATACTGGGGAAATTCACAATGTTGAACATAAAAAACATTTTAGGAAGGAATTTTGGAAAGGAACATTCTTATCATGGGAATAATAATATCCCAAAATCTAATATTTTTAGTCTCATGAGCCTATCAATGCTCGAGTGGCTATTTAATTTTTACCCCCACCTTTCAGTATTTTAAGTCAATTTCACTCTTCATAAGAGTCATCAAGACCATTGATAATATTCCCTAATAAACCAATAACTAAATAAAACATGGAAATTAGTTTATATATAAGTATGAACATCAAATAATTTTCTATCAAATAGAATAACATGACTGTCTTGGTGAAAAAAAAAACAAAATCAAATTTGAATTCATGGGGTATTATCAATGTATCATAATGTACCATTACTGAAGAAATATGTTGGTGGGGGTACATAAAATGTTCGAGGTTATACATAGATGAGGGGAATTTGATTTAAAATATTTCAAATGTATGGTACTGAGGAAATGGTTGAAAAACTATTTCATCATGGTTCATTAGGCACATGTAAATATTATAAAGAATATCCCCTTTGAGTGTATCTCCATTTGTGTAGTCTTAAAAAGACTCATCATGAATCAAGATGATGATTCATTCAATGCTTAAATAACCATTATCATTGAGATTATTCCTTGGGTTATATGTACCATAGAAGCCTCCACATTCATGAATTGATAAATAGATAAATTTTATTCAAAATTACACATGTTATTCCTTTACCAAAAACTAGTATGATTTATCTACCAAGGAAAATTTAAATCTTAAATCAAAATAATATTAGAGAGGGATAAGAATATAGACCTATAAATCATTTAAATTTCATGAGTAACATTGAAAATGTCTTCCATTGAAATGTACTCACTAGGAAAAATAAAATAGTTTGTTATTGTAATATGATTCTTAAATAATGAAAATTAAGGCTGAAAACACAACTTATGGTTTGAACATAAATTATATCATAACCACTTGCTAAAGTGGTCACAGACATGATATATATATACCCGAAATAATCTCATTTCATGATATATCTTAGGTGGTGAATGTTTTAATTTCAGCATATTCTATCATATTTTTTAAAAATTACACACATTATTAAAAATATGTTTTACGAAATTATATTTCCCATTACATTACTTTGTTTTTTAAAAACATTTAATTATACTAAATAATTAAATAGTTCTAAAATGATAATATAAACATACCACCCAGGTTTTATATATCAGAATGAGTAAAGTCTAGTCCATTAGACAGACTAAAGTCTAGTCCATTGGAGTGGTTAATGTCTAATCCATTAGATTGGCCAATGTCTGGTCCATCAGATTTACCTATTTTCAATCCATAAAATTGACCTATGTTATGTACACCATAATTAGAATTTTTTTTCTATCAATGTGACTAAGATTATTCTATCGACTTGACTGAGTTTATTTCATAGGATTGACATGTTTTAATCCATCAGAATAATAAAGTTTATAATCAGAGTCAAAATTATTTTTATCAAACAGAATATTTTTTTATAAAATTTAAATTGTGTTAATAGAATGAAATTGGATAGAGATGTATTTTCTATGTTTGCATGATAAAGATTATATGAGGCTGTTGAAACCAAATCTAAAAATCATGAAAATATGACCATTGAATGAGTTCCTATAAATAGAGGTGAATTCAGAGAGAAAAGAGATGATGCCTTTTGTGAACTCAGTCATCTTGAATATTTCACTTTCATAAGAACTCATTATATTCTCTATGTAATCTTTAATATATATATATTTTCAAATAAACCATATTGGTGTTGTAAATTTTATTATAAATTATTTAATTTTAATTCTATGTTCGATTTGGGTATTGATTTAGGGCTTCCAAGAATATGAATATGGATAATTTTATCTAGCTGATCGTGGGATTCTGTGGATAGGAAATGGATTTTATTCCCAACTTTTAGATCCGGGGATTATTTCCATAGAAAGAAAAACATTATAGTTAGGTTGGAAAACATGTTACCTAATGTCAATGCTCATTTTATTACCAAAATCATATGTTTAAAGAGTATATAATTTTTCATAAATCTTTAGTAATTCATTATTACTTTTACTTTAATCATTACACTTACTTGTTTCTACAAATTATATTTTTTTGCAATGCAATTTATTAAGATAGATTATTTTCGTAAAATTTTTTATACTTTGATTTACCAGACGTACATTTATTATATTACAAGAACTCTAATAATCAGAAAAAATTTGACACAATTACAATTTATTCTAATCATTATACATAACATAATTTTTATAAATGCTAAAAAACAATTTTGGTTTTAATTATTTTAAAGTTCTAAACTAAAATTCACCCCTTATTATAGCATTTGTATTTCTTATAATCCAATATAAGATATCATATTAGATTATAATACTTGACTAGATGGCTTTTAATTTTATTATTTTAAGCATGTTTATAAATTTTTACAAATTTTATTGTGAACTATTATTTATAAATAGTTATTACAGTAATGTGTATTTTGTAGAAACATTTTTTTTGATAAAATTATTGGATTAAATGTTTGTACACTTTAAGATCTAAAACCTAGTCGACCACTAATTCTTGATTATGTTGATTATTAATATTAGAGAGATCAAATGAATACATTGGTTATTAAATCCAACGATTATAATTTCATTATATATGTTGACTGGTAATTACAATATTACTAAGAAGAAAGTTTCTACTTTTTTTATTCACTATAAGTTATAAAATTAGTTGAATTGTTGTACAAGGAATTATCAGTTACGTTCTATGATAATACATATATACATTCAGACATATTTTTATGAATCAAATGATAGTATATGGAGGAAATTAGAACTTACACACTTTTAAAATTATAAATTTATTGAGACTATGAGATTATTTATTCATGATTTCTATCAAGTGTTTGGAATCCTACCTATAGAATCTATTTCTATCATGAATCAAAGATATATGAAAATTGTTAATAGTATTCAATATCTTTTTGAGAATGATCAAACTAATGAAATATTAGTTGAAAATACTCTTGAGATAATTCCCAAATAATGAAAATTCAAAATAATTTTTTAATGATATGAGAAGAATTAAAAATAGAAGTTTGGATGATTTTATTAGTACTATCATGATGTATGAGTGTATATTAATTAAATACACTAAAAAATATATAAAAATAATGGTGAGGTTTCATTTTCAACATCATTAAAATTTTCAAAATAATGTTTGTTTAGCTGATAAGGTTTCAAAGTCTTCAATAAAAATTAAAGATAAAGTTAAAAAATATAGTGTTTTCTCTAAATATTGTTCGAATAAACATTTTTGGTTATCCTAGATGATGAACAAGATAGTTGTCAAGAATAATTTCTAGTATAAGTATAATAATATTCACAAAGATTTAAGCGACAATAAACATTAAACAAATTTTTTTGTGTGAATTTTTTTTTTCATATAATAGTAGATTTTAAAAAGTTAAAAAGAAATAAATAGAACGATAATAATTTTGAATGTAATTCAAAAAAATACTAAAAGAACAAGAATAATAAAAATTATGAAATATTCAAATACACGGAGTGCAAGTGGTCGAGATTTTTCATCAAATGAGTTGATAATGGAAGTGAATATAATAATAATATCGATTTCGTTGTTGATATTACGATGATAAATATTTAATTCATAGAAATTTTAATTATTTAATCAATGAAAAATCTTATTTTAAATGAAAATTATTCAGATAGTGACCAAGATAACAATTATACCAATTTGATTGAGGAATATTATTCATTTGATGCAAATAATAGTCTAAATTGTTTTGATGAAATATATATATTTTAAATATTTCTATAAATTGATAATTTTAAAATTAATAATCAACTAGATACTACTCACAAAAAACATACTAAAGAAAACTCAATAATTTAAAATATTAAAAATAATATTCCAGATCCATCTGAAGAGTTGAAAATATATGTTTGAGAAAAATGATCATTCAAAATAATTGAAAATGTTTAATTTCAATAAAAATTTATTCTTAATTGGAATGACATTATTCATGCCCAAATTATACTAAATAAATTAATATAGTTTTAAAAATAATCATCTTAACATCTACTTTAAAAAATATTTTATAAAAATTTAACAATAGAAAAGAAAACTTTGGTAAGTTGTATAAATATATAAGACATCATAGATATGTATTGAAAATTATTTTTTTTTTAAAAATCTATTTTTAAAAATATCTACTTTATTTCAGATACTGATACATTTTTTACCAAATGTAAATATTATATACATTACATAAATAACTATAATTTAAATATATTAGAATTTCTTGGTTTTCATAAGAATTATTTATCATAGTAATTCACATTTTCCCAACATAGAAAGGATGAAAAAATGGATTCAAAAAATATTACATTCTAATGATACCATATATAAGATGGTTCGGGTTCAGAAATTCAATTCTTTTTTTTCAAAAAAAAAATAAGAAATGAACCAACAATAACATATGGAACATGGATAGTGGTTATTCCAAAATTATGAATGGGAAAATTATTTATTCAATATTTTTATCATAATTAATGGTGGAAAAGATTCATTTAGTGACAATGATCGAGAAAAATTATCATAATTGGTAATAATATTCTTCAGGGAAAATTAATAATTTCAAATGTTGTCTGTTTTTAAGGTCTTAATCAAAACCATATTTTCATAAGTTAATTATGTGATGTGGATTATCTTATGAATGTTATGAATGATAAATGTATTTTTCATATTTTAAAATTATAACTTTTTATTTCTACCAATATGTATGAATATTTTTATACACATAACTTAGAATCCCATATGAGATAAGATCTACCATTTTTTATTACAATGGATAATCAATATTAGTTCTGCAATAGAATATTTGGACCTTGTAAATTTAAAACTCTAGAAAAAATATCTAATATAGGATAAATTTACAATTTATCAGAACTTATGTTTGATACATAATTTTTTAACCCTTGTCAATTTGGAAATAAAAAAAAGTACTTTTTAAATATATATTAACGTATTAACATCTTATGCTTTATTGATAGTTCACATGGACTTGTTTGAACCTACAAAAACAAAATGTATCGGTTGAAAATATTATATATATGTTTTTCTTGATGATTACACTAGAAAAACATGGTTCTAATTTCTTGAAAATAATTCTGAACCCTTTTTCTAAATTAAATCTATTGTATCCTAAGTTAGAAATGTGAAAAATCCATCCTTGATAACTATTTATAGTGATCATTGTGGATAATTTGTAAATTCCAATTTTGACAATTTTTATAGTAAAAAGGATATAATATATAACTTTTTGGAACCTATAACTCCACAAAAACCTAGTTTTATTTAAATATGAAATATAATTTTTCATGAAATTACATGAACCATGATTAGTGAAGGCTTTGTTGTTAAAAAATCTTCAGGATGAAGGAGTTAGTATTGTCTATTATACAATAAATTGATTTGTAATAAGACATTTTATTAAATAAAATACTTATTACTTATGGATTGGAATAACAACAAAACATTATTTTCACACAACGAGTTTTTATGAATTTTTTTGGAAAAAATTAAATTAAATTCTTTTCTAAAATATTTCATTTATCAATGAACAATGAAAATAATGAATTTTAAATGAAAAATTTGGTTTCATTAAATTTATTTATATAGTTAAATTGTATTTTAAATTTGTTTAAAATTAAAATTAGTACATATATACACCATTAAATCAAATTTATGTCTTTATAATCAATTTCATATAGAAATTGGATATAAAAACATTTAAAAAAATTCTTCAATGTTACTTTAAAAACCCTTGTCTCATCTCATATGCAAGATCAAATTTTAAATTAGTTTTCTATACTTATGTGTGTGGAATTTTGGAAAAATGGATTCTATATTTGGAAAAATAATAATATATAATTTATAAAAAGAAAATATAATTTTTTTACCGTAATGAATAGTGAATATAGTTAAATTTAATCACGGTGATTAAGAGAAAAAACGGTTTACAACAGGACTAAATATTAAACATAATGGGTTAAATAACCTAGTAAATTTTTCCAGGAAAATTTTCTAGACATATTTCAACATTATAAATTCTATTCTCAATATTTAATGATTATTGGATCTACTGGACATGGAAAAATTTTGGGTGGAATATTCTCTTTAAAAAGTTTACAAGTTTTACACTTACCTACCTTACAAAATAGAACCCAATACTCCTCTCTCCTAAAACCATAAAAACTAATTGTTTCAAACAATACCTTCCCAAATCACTTATCAAAATACCTATTAACATCTATGAAGCCTTACATTGTGGAGAAATATAACTAAGTAAGGTATTTGTTGCAAAGCAAAAGAAGATACCTGAAGAAGTGGTATCGTTCATCAACGAATGATTTTTCTTTCTTCCTTAAACCAATTAATTTATTTTTATTTGATGATTATATAATAACCTAATTATGTTAAATATAATTAGATTTTTTATGTTAAGTTTATTATGTAAAACCACACACACTTGCAACAAATAGGATACAGAATCATCATTCGTGTGTACGGTGGACTACCCCATCACAAACCAATGACATTATTTTTACATTAATACCTACGAAGGTTGTGAATAATGATGAAAATACTGTTTATATATGATATTTATGATATTTATAATTTTATTAAGTTTCATTAATCTTTATATATAGCATACCATCATGCTTTTTACTTTTTGTGAATAAGATAATGTTGTTCATGTGTTCGTCAGACTACCACCTCACGATGTTTTCGGATCCATTCACACTTTAAATGGAATGTACTAAAGAGGTGTTTAATAAAAATAAGTGATATAAAAATGATTATGGGATGAAAATAAATTATATAATTTTATTTCTTCTAATCTGAAAATAAAATATAAATAATGTTCATGCATAAGTATTTTCTACCATCATTGGGAACGGTGTATTTCATTTCATATTTGTATATTTTATAGATAATTATAAATAAAAATATACTAATTTTATTTGATAATATTATAATGTTTATAAATAATGGTATTCTGAAACCATGATTAAATTAAGAGGACACAAAATAATACAAACCATATCATATATGAAAAATAAAGCAGTTTATAACCAAAATGCAACTTTATTATGGAATTATTAATAAAAGAGTAATAAAAAGTCATATAAAAATAATATACGGTATGATATAAATGAATATAGTTCTATAATATATTTATAATAAACTTATATTAATTATACAAGAGGATTTAATGAGTTCAATGGATTTCAGGAGTAAAGGTAATGAATTTACATCTAACTTTTATTTTCTATGAGGCACTATCCATGTTTACTACATGTTTCTTGTATATGGTGTGTTTATGTCCCATGGATATATTTTTTGATTCATGTACTATGAATTAATTATACTTACATTTTAATTTTAGGATCTTTCTTTCATGGGGTTTATTGTTAAAATATTTTCAAATTGGTATGTGTATTTTGGCCTTAAGATTCTTTCATTGAGACATACATTATGTTATACAACAATATTATTTGATGAGGTGTATATACATACCCTTTTACATGTAATATGAATAATATATCCATACTCAAAGTATTTTTCAGTTTCATGTTATGTTATTCCTTCATGGTACTTGTGATTCAATTTTGTAAAAGTGGTAAAAATGTTATGTTAGTATCTTATCACTTATTAGTATTGTTTAAAATTAAGACTCTGATATTAAAATATCAAGAAATACCTATAAAATATTCTCAAGATTTTTATTCTTCATTGGTTATTCCTGATATCTTCATGTAATAGTAACATTTTCCTCACTTGTTTACTAAAAATTATTAAGATAATGCTTTTATGAAAATATGAATTTATCTATATATTCAACCAGAAATATGTTTTCCATCAAAACTAGGTTTTTTAACAAAAAAATAAAAACGTTTTATTAATATATTATAATTTTTAAAATAACCTTTTACCCATGTAGGTATTTTTTCAGTAAAAATTTAAATGAATATTTTTTTTAAACAATTCATGTTTTTCAATTACCATAAAAGCTAATGGAATCGTCATTATTTCTTATACAACATAAATATAATTTTCCAAAATCTTCAAAAATCATTCATTTTAATATTACATTAAAATATTTTAGATTTATGTTTAAATAAAAATGTTTTTTGAAAATATATTTTCAATTAAAAAAGGATATTTTCTTTTAGATTTGTTTTAAATAATATTTAGAAATTAATTTTCATATAAGATAACTTATGTTGGTGTTATTAATACCTTAAATGGGATATGATCCAAGGGTTCCATTCATATTATTTCTCATAATGGTTTATTTTTATATATAACTGTATTTATGAATACCATTTCTCTTCCATGGGTTATATAATTATGAAACCCATATATCTGTCACGGGTTATAGTCATATAAAAACCATTTATATTATACTGGTTATAATTTTATAAAACCCAATTCTTTTGATGGGTTATTCAGTGAATAATGGTTATGAAATCTATCTCTTTTCCATAGGTTAAGATATAACGAAATTTTTATGATATCTATTTCATTTCATGGATTATGATATAATGATTTTTTATGATCTTATGGCATACATAAATATCTATTTCATTATGTGATGGGTAGGACCAATGTCTCTCTTAAATTAATTGAATAAATATTTATATATCCTAGGAGATAGAAATATATGGAATGGGGAGTGAAATCAGTATAGTAATACAGGGTGAGGATAAGGATTGAACTCAATTCATAAATACAAGGATGGAAGGATGAGTGAACTTGGTACAGTAAAGGACTTTGTATGGTATGACATCCTTGGTATTGATCCTTCAAAAATATGGAAATTATTTTTATGCTTATGTTTATGCCACAAATTCATGTATTATTCTAGTATTATGCTATCATCCCTCGTGTTCTTTGATACACTTATGATTATTATGTTATAAATTAAAATATTTATGCCATGAATTATGATTATGATATTTTAAATGTAGGTTATGGTTTTCAAATATTATTCTCCTTTTATTATACACATATGTTCATATTGTTATTATATATCTCATTTTTTACCCCTACTAAGAATATGATATCACCCTTTCTTATGTTTCTATTCTCAGGTTATGAAGATATGTATTATGTATGATGTGTCTAAGAAGGGTTCTGGTTTTGAATAATGTAGTGGGAGATGATTTACTTCACTTATGGACCAATGTTTATGTTTCCATTTTTTCAAAGGCACTAAACTAATGTGGTATTGTGTCCTGAGTTTTTGTAATGTAATAAAATTACACAAAAATGATGTAATTTCTATGTATTATAAGATTGGTTAATTATAGTTAGTATTATAGGAAATATTTATTTATCCTTTTGAAATGAGGATGAGAAAAACATAGTGATATAATGAAGGATATGTGTATGGATAAGTCTAAGGATGAGCCAATAAATAGAAAAAATATCTTCAAATTTTAGTAAAGGACAGAGCAAGTGGTATCCAAGAAATACATCTCTGCCTTGATACTATAAGTGGTTTTGTATCTAAAACAAAATAATATGGGTTTTACTACCCCCAAAAGACCATATTGAGCTACACCCAATCATGAACTAGTGCACAAAAATGGTCCCTACTACACACCTGGTTTGACACTCCCTAATGTTACACATTAGAAATTCAAAAACTCAATATGAACCATCATGGTGAATTTAAAAACAACATGTCTATGAATGACCTAGTATAAATCTAAAGTGTCATATATTAAATAATGTTTCATCATTGATACATACTATATGTAATTATTCATGATTATTTGGTTTCCCACTATCATTATTGTTCCTTACTTTATGATTTTTGGTTTTTTCGATGGTTATAACGAAAATAAATTTCATTAATGTTCAATGTGATTGAAAATAAAATGATTTCATTCATGATAATCCTAATTTTATGAGAGTTTGAATTTAATATCTTGTTTCTAGGATAATAAAATTTTCTCAAGATTTGAATCATGATGAACTTCACAAATGATCAAAAGAGGGAAAACATTTTGCTGAGTCCTTTACGAGGAAATGTCTACCCTATTTTGGTTGTATCTTCTAATAAATGAGTTTATGAAAAATGGATCTGTATCATTGAAAATATATTTTCCTTCATTCAGTGTTTGGAACATGAAAAAATCATTTAATCAATATACTATTTATAAGGTGAAGTAGATCAATGGTGGAAATTTTCAAGAATACATGGTGACATGAATAAGTTAACTCTATAGATTTTGATGAGATAAAGAACTTATTTTTTTAATGAGTAAATTACTCTTATTCTTCATATGAATATGGAGATGGAGTTCCTTGACTTAAAGTAAAGGGGTTAAGAATCCATTGGTACCTATGAGGATCATTTGATAAGGTTTTATAGGTATTATTCTAGTATTATCATCAAAACTAAAGGTAAGGTTAATCGATTCTTAAGTAGAAAATGATCAAGTGTCTGGACAGATTTATCTGTAAGATACATTGATAGATTTTAATATATTGTTTGATGTGAAATATAGGGGGAAATATATGTTGGAGTTAGGTATCAATCTCATGTTTTTTACAAGAAAATGAATATGGAGTTCAAATAAAAATCTATGACCTATAAGGATAAGAAGACGATCTTTGAATTATATTATGTGTGTGGGAAGAAGAATATGGAAAATTGTGTTAGGGTTACTTGTTAAAGTTTTAATATTTTAAGGGAATATTATTAGGAAATTTATTTCCAATGTGACAGGAAGAAATTAGATAATGATGGGAATAAAGAGAAATCTCTATATAATGATCCTCCCTCACATCAGCGCTTCAAGTGTTTAAGTAATGGGAATTATTCTAACCAATTATCAAACCCAATTATTAATGAAAATGATCAACATTAGTAACCTTTTAAGCCAAGGTATAAGGGGAAATCCATTATGATCACAATTTCAATTGAGGGGGTAAGATAATGATGTGGTGAAATGTACAGTTACTATTCACTCTATATCTACTAATGCCTTATTTGAATCTGTATCTACCCATTCATACATATCTAAATAAGTTGATAATAATAGCATGATTCCACCAAAAAAGTAAGATACTGAATTATCAGCGAAAAACAATAATGGTATGATTATTTAATTTCATGTGTATGATTCTTCTCCGGATGATATTGGTGGGAATTTTCTTCCTATAAATATTTCCATTCTTCCTCTAGTAAGATTTTATATCATCTTAGGCCTAGATTGGATTTATATGCCTAAATCCCGCATCAATTATCATATAAGGGAAGTTTAATTTTATATTCCTAACCAACCTATGATCATATATCAATGTGATGATAAGTACGAGCTTCCTATGGGGATCATATCCATTATATGGGTCTTAATTACCAATTCAAATGGGTTTTCTTATCTCGAATGGTTAAGGAGAATATCAAAATTGATGATATTCATATTTTTTGGGAATTTTCAGAATATTTTGTAGATAATTTTCCCATCCTTCCATAAAAAAATGATGTATAGTTCTCGGTATAACTCATACCTAGCTAAAAACCAATTACATAGACACTTTATAAAATAGCCCCAATTGAGATGACAGAATTGAAGAAGAAACTCCAAAAAAACCTTGACTAGGTATTCATTATACTAATTGTGTCACCTTGGGGGGAACTCGTTCTTTTTGTCAAAAATAAAGATGGATTGATGTGACTCTACATTAATAATCAACAGTTAAACAATATCATGATCATGAATAAGTATTCACATACCTGTATTGATGACTTGTTTGATCAGTTTCACAGAGTGTAATACTTTTCCACGAATGAACTTCATTCTGGGTATCATCAATTAATCGTTAAGAATAAGGATATACCAAATATGAAATTTTCTAAAACTTATTGTCACTATGAATATATAGTGATTCTATTTGATCATACTAAATCCCATGATATCTTCATAATTTTATTGAATAGAGTATTTAGATATTACATTGATCAGTTTTTGGTAGTCTTTATAGATTATATTCTAACATATTCAATGATAAGGGATGAGCATGAAGTCTAATTGATAATTGTACTAAAGACCATAAGGAAAGAGAAACTATATATAAATTTTTCACAGTGTGAACTTTTTTTGGAAAACATTTCATTTTTTGGTCATATAATCTCAAAAGAGGGTATACCAGTAGACCCATCAAAGGCAGAGGCTATTGAATGATGGATGAGACCAACCTTGGAGACTATGATCCATAGTTTTCAAGGTTTATCTAGATATTATTTATGGTTTATGGATAATTTTCCATGACTATCAAATCCTCTAACCAAGTAAATTTTAAAGGGCAAGACATTCCACCAGACATATGAATGTGTGGAAAATTTCAAGGAGTTGAAGAGAATATTGGTCAGTGCATAGGTGCTCAAATTATGATATAGTTGAAAAGGGTTTGTAATATATATTGATTCATACAAGATTGATTGGGATGATTTATTATTAATACCTATGTGGTTATATATTATTCTTAATGAAAATTCAGTATTCATGAGAAAATTAACAAACTCGTGGTTTCGAGTTAGCCAGGGTAATTTTTTTAATAAAGATATCGAGACATTTCATTTACATAAAAATGTGCGTTATAGGTACCAATTAAAAAATTTTAGGGTATATATTGACACATAAGGATTTGAACATGTTCCAAAATAGTTTTTTAGAGATGATTAATGATTTGGACTACTCAATATATCACTAACTAGTGAAAGAGAAAAATGTGGACAATGTTTTATGTTGAAAGGATAATCTAATATTATACATGATTAGGATCACAAGAGATCCAATATTTATTGGTTTTCAAATGATTGATCTAGAAATCCTGAATTCAGTGGGAAATATTATCTTTCAAAATTAAATGGTCGACTATATATCCTTGTAAATATTAAATAAGTGTTGAAGGAAGATGTAGATATGAAAAAGAATTTTAGAAATGATCATGAGTTTAAACTTTATCATAGAGGAATAATAAGGTTAAGGAACCATGTATGAATTCTGTCTATACTAGATTTGAAGAATGATATTTTAGATAAATATCATAGTTATTCATTCTATATTCATCCTAGAATTGAAAAAAATATATTGTGATTTGAAATATACTTCATGTTGGATGGAATTAAGAGAGATATCATAGAGTTTGTATCTTGGGGCTTGGTATGCCAGTAAGTTGGGGATAGAATATAAAACCTAAAGAGGATGTTGCATCCATTACCTATAACAGAATGGAAATGGAAAAACAAAATATGAATTTTGTCATTAGACTCTCAAAAAACATTAAAGGGAATAATTCCATATGGGAGGTATTTAATCATCTTACTAAATCATCACACTTCATTTCAATCAAATAAGACCTCTCCCTGGATCAGTTTTCTACGATATATGTTAACAAGTGCTATAATTTCAGGGATTACCACATTCCATTGTATCGATATATGATCCAAGGGTTTCCTCAATGTTCAAGTGAAGTCTTTAGAAATCTCTTGATATATAATTGGGTCTCAGAACTATATATAATCCTCCAAAAATGTATTTTGGAAGAACAACTCAAACCATAAGGTTTTTATCGATATCTTTATGTTTTGAATTAAAAAGTGATTGGGATCAACACTTTTCTCTAGTTGAGTTTTCTTTCAATAATAAAATTCACACAATTATTCAAATGGATCCTTTTGAAGCCCTCTATAGAAAAAAATGTGGATCTCTAATGTGCTAGAATGAATTTGGTGATATAAATCTATTCGGACTTCAAAAAACTACATGATTGGTAGAGAATGTTATATACATTCAGTGGTATATCATGGAATCCTGATGTCAGGGGAAATTTTTTAATGATAACCATTCACATGATCTAGAATTTAATGTTAGTTATAATGTGAGTCTAAGGAATTCACTGTGGAATATGGTTATGATATTTTCAAAAAAACGGAAATTAAGACCTATGTATGTTGGTCCCTTTGAAACTCTTGATAATATTGAGGTGGTATACTATCGCTTGGTGCATCCTCTAAACCTCTCTCAAGCCCATGATGTGTTCTATGTATCTCTCTTAAATAAGTACATACCAAACCCTTCACCTATGATGAACTCAGAAATCGTATTGCGGGAGTATGATCATTCATATGAGTAAAAACCTGTAAAGATTATGGATCTTGCTGAAAATTTCCTATGAAACAATACCACCCACCTGTTAAAACATTTTTTGTTAAATCACTAGTTCTGGGAAGCTATGTTAGAACATCAGGATATGATGAGGTAGAAGTATCCCCATTTTTTTATTATAGTGGTGAATTTTTGGGGTGAATTTTTTTAGGGGTGCAATAATGTAACAACCTATTTTTTTGAATTTTTTTCAATGAAATTAAATTTAATGATTGTATTTCCTTACACAAAATACAAATTTAATCTTTTTCATGCAACATTTGGTTTAATTTTCATTATATACAACAATGACTTTCTAACAAATATCATTTTATTATTAGAAATATTTAAACAAAGAAATTATGAAATAAAAATTAAAATTAGTGACATAAATTTTAATGAAAACATTTTAAATATATTTATAACAGTTTTATATATTAAAAACATATTGATAATAAAATATATAATTTTCAGTAATGTTTCTGTAAGTTTTAAAAATACTCTTTTCTGAAAAAAATTGTTTTCTATGTCCATCTTTGAACAATAATAAAATTCATTACATTGAAAATTTAGAAACATAATTTTAAAAAATATAATTATTTTTTGAATTCATAATTCCAAAATTATTTGAGGGAGAATATTTGTATGTTTTCTAAAATATTTCATTTTTATGAATGGTGAAAATCACCGAATCTTAAATGAAAAATCCATTTTTGTTTAATTTATTTATAAAGAAAAATTATATTTTAAATTTATTTTAAATTAAAATTTGTTTAATTATACATCATTAAATCTAATTTAGGTCTTTTTAATCAACTTCACATTCAAATTGGATATAACAACATTTCATAATTTTGAGCATTTTCACTTTAAAAGCCCTTTATCTCGTCCTATCTATGGGATTATATTTTAAATTAATTATTTTCCACTTACATGAGTAGAATTTGAAAAAATGGATTAAATATTAATAATCATAATAATTTATAATTTCTATTATGTTAAACTTAATATTTTAACCATAATTATTTGTGAAAACAATTAAAATTAATCATAATGGGGAAAAAATGAGTTTACTATGAAACTATACTTTAAACATAAGGACTAAAATGACCTAGAAACATGTACAAAACCCATTTTATATCTATATTTAGACCTTATAATTTTATTCTTGAGATATTTTTATTATTTAATCCACGTGATATGGAGAAAATGTGGGTGGAATTCACTCTTTAAAAATTTACATATTTTTCACTCACATCCCATATAAAAGGCCACCTATTATTCCCCTCTCTTCACACCTTAAATAATAATTGGTTTTGGAAATACATACCCCAATTGTTTCCCCACTTACCTCCTATAATCCTATAATACATAAGATGGGTATAAATCAATCCATGTATGTTATTTGGTGAAAACCAAAAGGGGATACCCAAAAAAGAGGTAATGTTCATAAACAAATGTTTCTTTTATTTATTACTTAAAGCCCTTAAATTATTATGTCAAGGTTATATATTTACCTCAATATATTAAATATTAAAATATTTTTTTTATGTTATGGATACAATTTCCAGCCACACACATGTCTGTTATATGGGTCATGAAATCATTTTATGTGTGTATTATAGACTATAACCTTATGAACTGATGTCATTCGTTTATCCATTACCACCTTTCACGGTTGGAAAAAATGATGGAAATAATTTTTAATTATTATATTTATTATTTATATAATTTTATTATTATTCTAGAACCATTATATCCCACTTTACTTCATGCTTTTAATTTTGAGGGAATGTGATAATTTCATTCATGTGTACGGAAAACTACCACCTCATGAAGTGATGAGATTCATTCACTCATTACATATAATGTATTAAACATAGGTTTAATAAAAATATGTGATATAAAAATTATTATGGAATTATAATCTCTCATATAAATTTATTTTTTTAAATCCAATAAGAAAATGGAAATAACATTCATTCATATGTACAGCCTACTCTCTCTATGAATGGTGTATTTTTTTTCTTTTTTATATATGTTATAGATTATTATAAATATATATATAATTAATATATAATATTTCTATATCATGGTTATAATTATTGAGATTATGAAATAATTATTAATTTTTTAGGGCCACAAAATTAACAAACTAAAGAATATATGGAAAACAAACCCTTTATTACATAAACTATAACTTTAACATGGAATTGTTAATAAACTAGTAATAACTGGTCACAAAAATTGTATATGGTTTTATATAAATAAATATGGTTCTATAAAAGATTAATAATAATATTATATTTATTATACCGGAGGATTTATTGAGTTCGTTGGAAGTTAATACTTAAGTTAAGGGATTTTTAACTCTTTTTTATTTTCGGTGAGACACAAGCCATTTTCACCACCTATTTCTTATATATTGTTGGTATTTTTCCAATGTATGTATTTTATCATTCTTATAACAAGAAGTTTTTGGTTTTACATATCCATTTTAGGATATCTGTTTCTTGGGTTTTATAGTTAAAATATAACCAAACCAATTAGGGTATTTTTGTCTCAATTTGACTTCTTTGAGATGTACATTATGTTATGACCAATATTATTTCAAGAGGTGTATATAAACCCCCCCTAAAAATGTAATATCATGAAGTTATCATCCTATTTATATTTTAAGTTCCATGTTATGTTATTCCTTCTTTGGTATCATGATACAATGTTACCAAAGTGGTAAAATAATTATATTACAATCGCATCAATTATCGAGATTTTTTACAATAAAGACTCCAAAGATAAAATATTATGCAATTACACTAATAAATTATCATTAATTTTATAATTATATATTTTTTATATTCATGTAATAATAAAAATTCCCCAACCTTTGGTATCTCAATGTTTTAAGAATTGTTTTTTTAAAATTTGATATTTTTTCTCTATTCAGTCAAAAATATATTTCCTTCAAAACCATATATTCTTACTATTCTTTTAAATTTTTTTATTACAATATCATAATTATAAAAAGACACTTTACACATGTTTTAAATTTTTTTTAAATGTTTTTTAAAAAATATTTGTGTCGTTTTCCAAAAAAAATCATTGGTTGGCTTCTTCTATAAATGTGAAAGGAATCTTTTTTTGTGAGTACAGTGTGAAGGAAATTTTTTGATGTTAGGAAAAATAATTTTATTCAAGATTCCTTTATAATTTTTTAAATTTATTTTGAAATAAACTAGTATTAAAAATGTTTTATGATCTAAAACGCAAATTTCAATGCAGAAAAAATATTTTCTTGAAGAATTGTTTTAAATGATCTTTAAAAGTTATTTTATTTTTAAGATGAAATATGTTGGTGTTAATCATGTATTATTAGTGATTTTATCCTAGGGTACCACTCATAATCATTAACTAAATGGTTTTTGTTTTAATGGAATTACTTTAAAAAAATATTTATTCTACGAGTTATAAACTTATGAAACAAGTTTCTCCACCATGGGTTATATGCTTTTGAGAAAAAATTTATTTCATGGGTTATTCTTTAATAGAATGATTATTAAATATTTCCCTTTTCTACAAGTTATGATATTATTAAATTATTATGATTCCCATTTCTTTACATATTTTATAATATGATTAATGTTTATGATCTTGGGAAACACATAAATATGGTTTTCATTTTGTGATGGGTGAGTCCTATATCTTCCACCAATTAATTGGGTATAGATTTATATATCTCATAAGATAAACATGCCTAAAACATAGAGTGAATAAGGTATAGTAATAATTATCTAGAGTAATGAGTGAATTATGTACATTAATATAATGTTATAATGAGGTGGAACTCGATATAGTAAAGGACTATTTCTGCTATAATGGCCTTGGAAGTGAGCCTCGACTAATATTTAAATGATTTTATATTTCTATTTGTATTCCATAAATTCATTTTGTATGCCAATGTTAAATTCTCATGGATCATTTTCTTTTATTACCTTATGATTAATCTTATAAAATTCCAATATCTATATCATGACCCATGATTATACTCTCTTATATGTAGGGTATGGTTTTCAATTATTATTCTCATGTTCTCATACCCTTATGTTCATGTTATTCTTATGTATATAAATTTTTTCGTTTATTGATCATCTGATATCTCCCTTTCTTATGTTTTATTTCCCCATGTTATAGTATATGTATTATGTATTATGTATATAAGAATGGTTCTAGTTATGAAGTAGTGGGATATGAGGTAGTTCCCATATATAATAGGTTTTATGTTTCCATGTTTCCAAATTTACTAAACTAATATGGTCTATAGGAGTGTGTTTGTGTATTATAATAAATATTCTTAGAAAATTATGTCATGTATATGTATTTTTGGTATGGTTATCTATAATTATCACATCAAATTATTTGATATAATGTATTCATTGTGAATACTATTTATATTTTAAATATGTTTTCTCTAAAAGACTATAAAAGACTATTTTAAGTTTATTCTAAAATAAAAAAGGAATATAGAGTCTTCAATTGAAAAAAAAGGACTCTTGAGAATTTAATACATGGTAAATTTGATTAAACTGATATTTTTGTTTTCAAACAACCTCAAACTAAATATTTGGATGTTATTTCACAAAATGATTTCCAATTAATGATAGAAAGTTCTTCTTGTCAAAGTACAACTGCAAAATATGTTTCTAATGTTCTACCTCAAGAATTATTTGAAAATATTGTTAAAGAACCAAATAATGTAAACCCAAAGAATCAGTTGATCCATAAGAATCATCCTAGTGATGATATCATTAGTTACGCAGATGAACCTATCTGAACTAGAATTTCCTTAATAAATAAAGGTGAACATTGTACATTTTAATCAATTCCATCCTAAAACTGTGGATGAAGCTATCTGTGATGAATATTGGATAAATGTTGGGAACTATGAACTCAATGAATTTTAAAGTAATCAAGTATATAATTTTATTGAACGACCATAATATATTTGGTAATAAATAAAAATGTGTTTTTCCAAATAAGTGTGATGAAAATGGAATTATAGTAACAAATAAAGAAACAATATATACTAAATGATATAATCAACAATAGGAAATTGATTATGAATAAAATTATTCTCCACCAGCAAGACTTGAATCTATACATATTGTTCTAGAATATGTCGCATTTCATAATTTCAGACTTCTTAAAATGGATTTGAATTGTGCATTTATTAATAGATATGAATAGGAGGATGTTTTCATAGAACAACCCCATCATATAAAAAAAATTCTAGAACATGTTTTCAAACTTACAAACGAACATTACTGACTTACCCAATCCCCTAAATCCTATTATGATAGTTTGATAGGATTTTTGTTATAAAAAACATTGTTAAGGGAGTATCGAATCTAACACTTTTTATAAAACAATTTTATAAAAACAAAAAAAAATACACATTTATGTCGATGAAATTATATTTAATTCAACTCAAAAATATTTAACAGATTCCCTTATGTATCATATGAAATATGAGTTTGAAATGAGAATTATGAGATAAATTACTTATTTTATTGGATATCAAATTTTATAAAACTAAAAAGAAAAAATTTATATCTCAACATAATTATATAAAAGATAATCTTAAGAAATTAGTATATGGAAATAATAAAAGTATTAGTACTCCTATTTTAACTTTAAATAAATTAGTTATTAATGATTCAAGAAAACAAATTGATCAAAAGATCATTAGTGGAATGATTTGATGTTCACTATAAATAAAAACTAGTCTTCTGAATTTAATGTATTCCATATATTAATGTGAAATGTGTCAAGATAATATTAATGATACCCATCATAAAGTTTGTAAGAAAATTTCCTCTTAAGGTAATTATGGATTTGGGATTTTATTACACTTTTGGAAATGATTTTGAACTAATTTCTTTTCACATGCCAAATTTGGTGGATGTTTCATGGATAGAAAAATTAATTCCATTACTTTTCATTTCTCATGAGAAGATTCAGTTTCATGGACTCATAATAAACAACACTCAGTAAAACAAGATAAAAATTTGGTAGTTATAAGTTGTTGTGCTCAAGTGTTTTGGATGCAACAGACACTCACTGACTGTGGAATGATTTTTCATAAAAATCAATTTTTTTGTGATAGCACAAGTGTCATCACAATATGTAAAAACCCAAAACATCACTCATGATAAAATAACATGGATATAAGACAATGTTTTCATAGGGATCGCACACAAAAAAAGATAATATTATACAATTCATCACAATTCAAGAACAGTTTGCCGATATTTTTATTGTACTGCTTGGATCCTATAAATTTGAATATATTAAATAGAATCTATGATGATCAACACCAAGTGACCATTCATATTAACTTCTTATTAAAAATATTTTTATATTACTGAAATCATTTTAAAATGGATATTACATATGTTCTATTTTTTATAATAATTATATTTACTAAAAATTTACTTTTTTAGAATTCTTTATATTTAATAAATATTAATCATTTAAATATATTTAATATTTAATACATTAATATTTTTATCAAATTTGTTTATATTTAAATAAAAAAATAATTTTAAAAAATGTGTTTACTAAAACGAGATATGTTTTTACTAAATCTATTGAATTTTCTAAAAAGTTTGTTTTACTAAAATATTAATTTTTTCTAAAAACCAAGAATAATAATTTTGAGACTAATTTTATAAAAAAAATTTATATCTTCACAATGAAAGGTAGTTTATAACATTTCATATTATCTATATTTTTATTTATTTGTTTTGTTTTTTTATATTTTATTATGTTGTTTTTTAAGTTAAAATATTAATTTTTAGAGAATTTTATTTCTGATACAATATTTTTAAAAAATAATTAAAAGTATATATAATTTAAATAACTTATATAAAGACAATTCATAATTGTTGAATAATATATGAGATTTAATATAAGAATTCAGATCCTTGGAAGTTGAATTATTACCATGAACTGATCAATACATGAGTGAGTCACCACATCCCATATCAGTTTCTAAAATAGATAATGACCCTAGGCTATCATGTTCTTTGTCATTCCAATTATCCCTTATTTATCATATTTGATTCATAATTGTCCCATCAGATCTCCTGAGTTAGTTCATTCTATAAAAAATGTCTACTTCTAGAGATATTTCAAATTGAGAGGTTGTGAAAGAAAGGATTATTGAGAATCAATTGTATGATAAAACATACTCTATATTAAAAGATATTATAGTAATCTAGGGTTTGGAAAAAATTTCATTAAAAAAGGAATATTTTGATCTTCATTACCCATCTATAGTTAAGGGTTTTTATTTTTCACTTGATTTCATTATGGATGATTATTTAGATGTTATTACTATTAATCTTTTTAATGAGACTTATAAGAAAATGGTCAACATGTTTTTGATCATATTGTTGTTCAGATAGACGAATATGCCTATCATGTAACAAAACATCTTCCAAATAATCAATAATGTTTTGAAAAAGTTAAGTTTAAATCCTGTTTATTTCAATCATATGTTAAAATTAATATGTTATATCACTTGAAATCAGATTCAATATTTGTTTAATTATTAATATAGGGATACTTAGTACCAAGGAAGGGTTATAGATATACCAGGAATGTGATGAACATATTTTTGTTTTATTTATTAAAAAACATTACCAAAATAAATGTGATGATATATTTTTTCATATATTTTATTTAAATTATAAATAGAACAATGGAATTCAGTGTTTTTTAGTTTTCTTTTGTTATCAATAAGATGTTGATAAATTTAATGTTTTTAATGAAGACACAAAATAAGTATGTAGATATGAGACAAATTGTTTCATTTACTATTATGGATACTATTTCATGGATGAAATAAGTTTTTTGTAAAGTTAAATAAGTTCATTGAAAAATCGTGCAAAGGTGAGTTCGATGTAGAAGTTAAACAATTAAAAAAAATTCAGGAGAAGAGGAATCATATTTCTTCACTAGATGGCTGAAGATGAAAATTAATGTTATGTAGGGTGATGTTTGTTAAGAGATGAATAAAAATTAATTTAAAAAGTAGTTGGGAGATCAAGATTCTATTTTATATAAGGAAAAAATCATTACCATTGAAACAAGAAATATAAGACAATTTAAAATCCAAAGATAACAAGAGAAAACAAAAGAACTAATTTGATGAGGATAAAATACTAAAACGTTTTTTGAATGAATTAGAACAGCCTCATGGTTATATCTAATCTATAAAAGATAAAGGAAAAAAGGTAGCCCACAATAAAAGGGATGCATGATGGTACATATTCTTGATCCTTTACATATGGGGTCTTAGAGGAGATCTTAGTAATGGGAGGTCCATATAAAATATATGGGTGAACTAAAACATGAAAATTAAATCCAAAATGTTTGTAATTTTTTTGTAATAGAAGAGGGTGATTTCATTTTTTTGGTGTCTTAGATATGATTTCACCCAAGTGATTATAGGTTGAGTGGAAGGTTTCTCTCAAGTGATAATAGGGAGAGAAAATTGGTTCTCCCTAGTGGGTGAAAAAGTGTATTCGCCCGAATGATACGTGGGTAAAGTGGCACCCTACTAGTACTAGAGATAACTAATAATATAACTTATAGAACATGTTATAAGTTTCTCCCAAGTTATGGGGGGTCTTTAGGGATAATTTCTAAAGGATATCAACCAATAGTGTTTCCATTGAATGATCTTTCACCCTAGTATTGAAAAACAATGGCACAATTAGTTTTTCACTAGGGTTATTCATACGTGAAAACATTAAAGAAATCAACATCCATCTATTCTGTTTAATTAACCACGGTTTTATACTTAATAAATCAATCCAAATGGATTTTTTGACTTGGTCACCAGAATAGAACACAGGACTTGGGTGTGATACTTAGGTGAGAAAATCATTAATCTTCCCCTATGTCTTCCAAAATGTGAAAAAGAAAATACAAAGGGTCTTATTTAAAGGTAAATCAAATAACCTAGGTAAATATATATTAACTTACTAGTGTTCATGAATTTGGTGACTTTTATATAACCCTTGAGAGAAAAATTGGTGCGCATAAGATTGATTGGGTGTGTCAATTAGGAGAGTTACAATGGTCTTGGGTGACCAATAACTACCTCTCCCTCCAGAAGTTTTTTTTATGTATTTGAGGTACCTATCATTTAAATTATTTATACATTACTAAAAATAGATCGCTATCAGTACTAAATGTTGTACATGGGCTATTAGAACCTATGTCATATGATAATTAAAAAACTATATCCATTACCATTGATTAATGGTATATTTGATCAGTTTGGGGGACCTCACTATTCTCTAATATTAATGTTTAATTGATAAATCATTGGATCAAGTATTAGGTTGATCATATACCTAATAAAATTTTTATGAGTTAATATATGTATTTTATGTCTTATTTATTGTGATTTTGTTTGATAGGTACTTCAACTATGTTTATATATTAGTTAAATTAAATCATTCATCCATATCTAGAATAGTTTTTGATTTTTTATTATAATTTAATATATTCATTATCATGTGAGAACTACAATGAAAATTTATCATTTTTCTTGGATGTTTTTATAGATCATGAGATTTATGTAATGTTATTGAAATGAAATTTCTAGATTAGAGGGGTGAAAATCCATGGGCATGTGGTATGAAAATATATTGTTTTATTTAATCATGGAAACAATATTTTTATGCATTGGGTGTTTGTAGAATGATTTTACTCTATTTATTTTTTTTGATACATATAGGGTATAATTAAATAATTATTCCATATTTTTCATGATTGGAAGTTTTAATAATTACATCGACCAAGAAGGGGTGAAATTCATGTTGGATGATAGATGTGTTGTTGTATTTTAGGAATTAAAAAATAATTTAAAAATCTCCCATATTATTTTTTCTAGTTTACATGAGGTTTGTGATGTTTACTATGATTATTTAATACATCTATTATGTTATTCACTAATATAGGAGGAACAAGTTTCGGATTATGGATATTGACAACATATATCTAATATAAAGATTCATCCCACTAAGGATCTGGATTTGGCATCACGTTTTCACACATTGAACTATTGGAGACACTATATGGTTTGTGAGAGATATATGGTTTAAAATGATTCTGTGATTTTAAATCATATCTTTCACTAGTTTTATATTATCATTAAATAGAGGAGTTAGGTAGATCACCTTAATTTTTTTAACTTTTAGATTGTGTATACCCTGGGAAATGGGAATGTTTTTGTCCATGAACATTATTATAAATCTCAATTAGATGTGATGAGAGAGTCTAAATATGAATATAAACTAATGTTTACATACATATATTTATATCTAGATGCGTCTTAGGAGTAGTTAAGTGTATTTCTTAAACCTTATACTATTACTTCATCCATTTTATAGTGGGTTCAAAAAAGTAATTGTTTGGATTCTATGAATGAGATAATTTGATAAAATTTCTATATATGGGAGTAGGTACCTTGATATACTATTTTAAAGGAATATATATTATATATACATGGATGGATAATTTTTCCATAACATATGTAACAACAGGTTATGAATGAATTTTATATCTCTCAATGGACTATTCATTCTAGTTTGACTTATATATATCATGGTGTGAAATGATATTTCTGAGGAACATGGATAAAGAGGGATATTATTGGGTTTTTTTAAATATATATTACTCATAAATAGGAAAAATTTTATAATAAAAGACTAGTAAGTATATTTCTATCATATCCTTTTTCAATGTAAAAAATAGATGAGGTCAGGATGGATTTTGTGACAAATCTTTCATGAAAAACTAAATAGAGATATGTTTTATGGGTGATAGTTAATAAGATAATGAAAGTAGTTGATTTATTATCAATTATAGATACTATGGTAGTAAATGATTTGGGATATATATATATATATATATATATGTGTGAGATTGTGTGTTTGTGTGGGATATTTTCAACCTTTATGAGGTTTATAGTTGTATCATTCCAGATATATATGTCATATTAGATTCTAGTTTCTAGAGGAGGGTTATTGAGGGATTTTAGTATTAAAGTTAATTTTAGTATTGTGTATCATATATATAATAATGGTAAGTATAAGTGTTGTATCCATATTTTGGTACATATATTTCATTATGTAATTTTGTAGTTTGGTGGGGCGTGGAAAGACTATTTGGTTCTGGTAAAAGTTTTATATAAAAAAGTTTCTAGAACACGATTTATAAGGAATTGTTCAAGGATTTATCTAAGAGATCATATAGATCACCTATATCATGAATTGTTTTTTTGATTTATATTTTATAGGTCTTGGAAATATATAATAGATCACTAATTGAGTTTGGTTTCTATAATCTAGGTTTTCTTTGACTTAGAGTTGGTATGGCTCTTATCTGGATCAATGTTGTAGAGTAATATAGTTCAGTATGGGAGATCATATGTTCATTTTAGTTTTACCATGTTTTGTAAGGAGGATGTTAAGAAATAAATAGAATATATAGCCTCATTTAAAAGAGGATTTTTATATTCTTTAATGTGTTTTATGGTTTCATTTTGGTTGATTTTACCTCAATTGTATTATAGGATACATGATTTGTTTCTCGAATTATAACTATGTAGATATAAACTAGGACTGCCATATGTGGTTTATTATGTTGATGTTGAATTTTTTACAAGTAGGTGTAAAACAATGTCAACATAATTATAAAAATCACAAGTCAATTTTTAGAGAATTTAGGTTGAAAAAAGTAGTATTATTCCTGTTAAATGTTGATCAAGTCGTAAGATGGAATCTAAGTGTGCACCATGATTAAGTTTTATTGTGATCCATGATCAAGGATGAGCATGCTCCAAGGTAAATGTTGGGTGACCAATTAATGTTTTCCTCTAAATAGACCATTTACTCTACCATTTGACACAAAAACACATCGATATGGAAACACAAAGATACTTATGGATATTGAGAAGAAAAGAATACTTGGGGTTAGTATGAATTGATACATAGTCACTCATGGAGAATTTATAAATAAGAAATATTTATTTGATGGTAAATGGATAAATTTGGTTTATCTAAAGGTTTTAAAATATATATCCTCATAAAGGAACACTTTTTCGTAGGTTTTGGAATCTAGACCTTGGTGAATGCCACCCTTTCAAAAAAATAAATGTTGGTTGTGGGAAGGGTATCAAAACTATTCCCCATTCAGATCTTAAAAATTTAACCAATAACCCATTATTCTAAAAGGGCCTTGTATTTACCATGGTCACTTACCTTGCAAAATTAATTCAATTTTTTCCCATGTGGTATATTTTACTCAGTGTCACTCAGGTTCTTTCACCAAGAGTGTTGCTTCACCCATCTCGTTTTCCTCTGTAGCTCTATTTATATATTTATTCCATTTTCCCACATATGTGTAACTTGTATTATTATATACTAACTTTATAAAAATAATTAATACCTTTAAATTTTCAAAATAATAACAATATGTTCAATAGTGTATATGACATGCAACAGTGAGCTAAAAAAACCATGAAATATTATTATACAAATATGAAAATTATAACCTAGTTTTCAAGTTGGCAGGAATATATAGGAATAAAAATATTATAAAATATATATAAATTTCATAATAAATAAAAACTTCTTATTAATTATTAATAAATAATAACAAAATTTTTTGTAAACTCGTTTTATTCTTCAAGAATAAGTTTTCTTGAAAAATGGGATTTATTGAATTTTCAAAGAGAATATTGTAATTAATTCACCAAAATTTTAGAAATTCTATTTTATAATAACTTTTCTAATTTTCAAACCATAGTATCCAAATTAACATAGTGTTCTTTTTTGGGATTTTTCTTAAAAGATTTATCTTCTAGTGAATAGTGAAGTGTAATTAGTTTTATTGAGAACTATATTTTCATTTCATGAATTTAAAAATATTACTTTATTATTTTAAAATCTTTTCGTAGTATCACTTGAGTTTTTTTATTATAAATAATCCAACTGTGATTATTAGAATAAATTTTATTGTCGAGTTTGTTACAAAATCATTTTTATACTTAAAAGATGTATTTTTCTAAAAATTATTTTCACCATGTTTTGTGAGTTTATTTATAAATTATACTCTTTCAATTATATAAATTGAATCATGAAAAATTTATTCCATAGTTACTATCATTTGATACAATATTTACAAATATGACCCTTTTTTAGTCATTCTGAATAGTAATCATTATAAATTCAGTTACCATATTAAAGGTAAAATTAGATAATTAAGGGTACACATAATGTGATAGGAACTAATAAGTAACCCCAAAACATTCCATTATTGGATTTTTGTATTTAATCCATAATCACCCAAAGTTAAAAGATATGACCTTTTTCATTATTTGGCCAAGATTTTTACCTTTGTAATATTTTATGTAAAAAAGTCAAAACTATCATTCACTATATTTTATTATCTTTAAACATTTTACATAAGGATGAAAAGAAGGTTTGTTTAGAAATAAATAATAATTCTAAACATAAATGATTTTTATTTATCATGTTAATTTATTTATATTTTATTATGATGAAATTCTTACCTTAAATTCTTATGTAATGCCGACATAGTATTTCTTCAATTAATAGAGAAATACAATAAATCATTTTAAAAATATTAAAATTAATATTATATGAATTAATTATAGTTTTCCAATGATTTAATAGATTAATATAACATATTTTTCATTTTTTTAATGTAGTATATTCTAATTGAAAAAAATTCTTTGTTTCCTTTATGTAAAAAATTTATAGGGTAAAAAATGGCATTAATTTTATTTTATGATAATAATATTTTTTAAAAATTTTGTAATACACATAAAAATAATAAAATATAACAATTGTTTTAGTATTTGGTTTAAAATAACATTCATTTTCAATTTAGGATCCAATGTTTACAATATATGTAAAATTATAACCCTTTATAAGTGAAAAAGATGTTACTATGGTTAAGGTTAAAATAGGTTAAGTGATGGGTGAAACCAAAAATTTGGCATAAAAACACTTAAAAATATAAAAAATTATTATTTGAGGCTATTTTGATCATATAAAAACTTAGGTACCAAAAGCTATCCATTTTGAATAAATTTTCTTGATAATGACTTTGTTATATTTTAATCATTTATGAAATTTCAGGAGTGCTCCACCTTATACTTAAAAAAGTGAACCTATCATTTCAATTCATTATACAAAATTATGCCTTTTATATATAAAAAATTAGAAAAGTATCTTTCAAAAAACTTTATCTACAATATATAGGTGTTTTTCTTCCCAAACAACCAACCTGAGGGTCTTTATAGCAGCTCTAAAGGAGACCTTCTGAAGAATAGTTAATCATATTGCCAATCTTCTTTTAATTTTATTATTCTTTTACTTGTAATATATAAATTATATAATTCATAAAATAAAAAAATAACCTTAATATTATTAAAATTTATTATTATAATGAAACCATCATAATCCACCCTCTTTTCTATCAAATCGGTAGTGAAACTATCATTCATTCATACGTGTGGCCTATTGTCTCCACATAGTGATGAAATTTTATTTTTATAACCATATTTTATAGATGATTATTATTATTGGATTAATATTTAAATATTATATTTAATATATTGTTAATATTATATATCTATATATTATATCTACCAACTTACATTTCAATCCTTTGGGAAACACTAACGTCACTCGTATATACATTGGGACTACCACCACCATGAAGCATTAGTAAAAAAATTTCCACTTCCATTTTACATGGATTGTAACAAGGAAATATTTAATAAATATATTTGGTTTATATAATATATTAATTATTTAGTAAAGCTGAATTATTTTTTACATTTATTTAGTTTAAACTATTTATAAGTGAAAACAACATTCACTCACATGTAAGACCTCTATCTCCATAAACGATGAAATTGTTTTATCAATATTTAACATATAGAGATGACTATATATATATTTAATATATAATATATTTATATCATTACTAATATTTTATAGATTATGGAACGATGATCAAAGTACAATTACTAAAATTACAAAACTATTATACTCATGATAAAAAAAATAGATAAAACCTAGAAACTATTATTTTAAAATGGATTTGTGGATAAATGGGTGTTGAAATGTTATAATGGGATCATATATGAAATTATATTTTTTAAAATTATTTCGTTATTTATGTATAGTAAACATAAATTTAGTATACATCAGATTAGATTCTTTTAGGAGATGTGTAACCTAAGGAAAGGGTTTATCATCTCAATTTTCCTTCTTTGGGGCATATGTCATGTCATACACCTATCTTCTTTTAATAGCTTTATATACTGAAATTTAACATATTGTATCATAATTATCCTTTTTTAATGATATTTAAATTTATATTTGATTTAATTATTTCATGGGGCCTATGATTCAAATGTTACCAAAGAGGTAATGATTTCATGTGATAGTCTCAGGTTTTACCGAGATTGTTTATGATAATGTTTCTGAGGAAAGAATATTATGATATACCACTCAATAAATCATTAATTTTTATAAACTATTATTATTTATTGAGAATACATGTTTTACATTAATTTTAATCTCTATATGTCCACAAGTGATTGGATGAATATTTTTAAGGAAAATTGACTTTATATCTATCTTTAGTCTAAAATCATTTCTCTTCCATGTTTATATTTTCTGAAGAAAAAAAAATTCAATATTTTTTCACTATTCTAAATTGAATTTTTAAGATCATTTTTACCCATATTTTAATTTTTATAAAATATAATAAATGGAATATTCATTTTATTTTCAGAATGAGGTATTTTTTTTTACTACAAAATATATGAAAGGAAATTTTTCTTTTAACTTATATACCATAAATTTAATTTTCATAGTTTTAAATTCTCAATACTATAAAGCCTAATTTATAAGGTTCCCAGTCTATTTTAAAATAAAACTATTTTTATAATATGTTGTGAATTTATATTTTTTGAAAATATATTGTCAATTGAGATATGGTATTTTTCTAAAGAATGTTTTAATAATCATGTAATGGTATTTCTATTCATCAAACAAAAAAATACTTGATTTTAATTATTCATTACTAGGGGTATGATCAAAGGGTATCACCCTTATTATTTATTTTAAATATTTATTTTTATGATGAAAATATGTTTCTATAAACTGTTTATTTTCCATGGGTTATGCCATGATGAAATGATTATGAAACATGTTTCCTTTTCATGGTTTATGATATGATGAATGTTTAATGATCATATGGGATTGTTATGTATCATTTTCATTATGTGATAGTATGTACAAAAATTATATATCCCTCCAATTCATTGGGTAAATATTTATATAACAAGAGATAAATAGGAAAGGAATAAAGAGTGATCCCTATTCCGTAAGGGACTCTCTACACTATGACAGTATTGGGAGTGAACCTTGAATACTACGATAGCTTAGGGAGTGAACCCAATCCATTATTATAGTATTATCAGTGATCATTTACTTCTATAGAAATTATATTATATGATTATATGTAAAAAAACATTTGTATTATTCTATTGTTATTCTATCAAGACTCATGTTCCTCAATTCCATTGTGATTAATGTCTTATAAACTGATGAGACTTATACAATGACTCAGTATTATGATCATTGATATACAGGGTATTGTTTTCAAATGATATGGTCATGTTCTCAGGACATTATTCTAATTTTATTTTCATATGATCATTGATATCTCTCTTTTTTACCCTGACTAGGTATCTAATATTACTCTATTCTTATATTTCTTTTCCTTGGGTTTTGAACAATGGTACATGGTATTATATGTGTATGAAGGGTGTTAGATATGATGAAATAAGTGGTAGATTATTTATATCTCTTATGATAATGTTTTTTATGTATCCATGTCTCCTGATATACTTCTATGGGTGCTGAAATATACGTGCCCAGAGAGAAGTCAGGGAAGGAATGGCCAACCTGGCTGGTTCGAGCTACTATGGGACAATATAGCCTAAAAGTCCCTCAATGGATCTGTTTTGTGAATCTCATTTACTTTTTGAATGACCATAGCTTTTGAATCTCTCATATTGTGATCTCCTTCATGATCTTATGAATCCCTAAAGGTAACATCCACACAGTGACATTCTAAGTCACCAAGCACTTCTCATCCATAAGAAGGCCTCATGATAATCTTTGCATAGTGACATTTAGACTTACAGAGCCCATCAAATCAGAAATCCCAAAAAATCTTCATGAACTCCATTGATATTTGAGAAACATATTCCCTATAAATAGAATATTCTTTTTAACATTTTATGATGGACGATTACCTTTTTACATCTAAATTGTTCTATTTTCATAAAACATGTGATCATTATAAAAAAAAGAATATAGATCACCCAAGGTATCAATACATAATGAAACCTCATCGCTTTTTATCTTGGAAGAATCCACCTAAATTGGATATTCATTTAGAGAATTCTCAATCCCTTTGTGGACGAAGAATTAACTCTGAGAAATATAAAGAATTATGAATCATTTATCCACTGCAAAGCACTCCCCTATGAATCAGAACATCACTCTGAGGAATGATTACACCTTTCATGAATAATACTCCTTCAAAAATTACATGACCTCTATAAGGACCCCAGGCCATGTATGTCCCTATTTCATGAACCACCAATCATTAAAAAGTACCACTCTTTCATCTCGTCATGGTGTCCCCCTTCTTCTAACATCCCTTCACAAAGTTCGAGTACACCATACCTCAATACTATTCCAGAAGCAGTTATGCTACACCTCAAGTCTCCATGTGATAAGTACCAACCACTCATGTATCCACCCGCTTCACTCCAAGTGTGTCTTAGGCCAAAATCTACATGTTTCTTCCATGAATTAGTAATCTAACTCCTTTTTATTCTATGAATGGGGACTATAATGTGGACTTAATTATTGACCAATCCTCCATTGAAATTCCAAATCCATACCCCTCAAAAAGTCTCATTGGTGGTGGTCAAATAATCACAAAGGGTGATTAGTGAGTCCACTGACATCTGAGATGCATGATGTAAACTTTCCTAGTTCAACTTCCTAGTTTTATGATATTAAACTAAGTGATAAAATCCTTATCACAAGATGTTGAACTGTAGAATTAACTTGTGTGAAAACACATGATTTCCGAGGTATGGTCAACATGGGGTTCCACCCTCTCCCACCGTGGGTTATAAATATTCACTCTCAGTTCATAGAGAATCATATGCGGGAAGCTACCAAGTTTAATCCCTACACTTGTAAGCCACAGATCTTCAAACGAGGTGAATTTCGTGCATAATTACCACATCATACTTCCATTATAGGTGATTAAACCCCCATAATGGGAATATTATATGTGTAATACTCACACTATTCCCCTAAGAGATATCTTCTTACAAAGCGTAGATTCTTTGTGTAATCCCCACCCCAGCCCTCATCAGCGCTCCATTCATGACATGATCATCCTCACTAAACGATGTTAATATACATGGATCAGTCCTTTCACAATACCTTAAACATTGGAATTTAACTATAAGGGTTTTACATGACATCTCTCTGAGGTTCAATCCAAAAAAAGGTGAACTCATGGTGTTCCCTCTTAGGGACACACTTCGAGAAGCCTCCCTAGGGTGTTCTGATCTACTGGGAAAAAATAGAAGGTGTGATACCTTCCCTCCTAAGTATGTGCATTATGGATCCTCCATGATGTGGTTTTCTAATCCACAATACTATATCCACCTCTGTTAGGTATTATATTCCATCAGTAAACCATCTGGGCATGAAATATTCCCTCATAGGGATGTAACTCCTTAATCATCCTCCAAGTGGAATTTGGATCAACCAAACCCCTCTCCATAAGATATTAAACTTGTACCCTAATCCATCTCAAATAGATATCTCAATTCATCTTCACATAATATATAACTTGTTACATGATAATAAATACCTACCTTAATAAAAAACATGGGATGCCCAAGTAAAATAGACTTGAAAAACATACGCCCCTAGTGTGGATTACATCATGATCAACATTGGAATCCATGGTTTTTGTGCCTAATATGCTTCACGTGATATTCCCTCCTAAAAGGAGGATTCATTGGTGAATTCTGAATAAAATGTCCAAAAATACAATAGATTCCCAATGTGACTACTCTCTTATCGAAAGGTTTTTGTTCTATCAATAGAGGATCAATTTAATTAATTAGAATCTATAAAGAGATGGATTTGGGAATGAGTTCCTAGAACAAGAACTAATCTATGAGGGAGACCTAGACTAAGAAATGGGCTCCAAAGAGGAATCCATGGAAGGAGGAACTGACATCCCATTATACCATTTTAATATTGGAGCATACATTGTTATTGGAAGTGATGAATGTAACTTACCATTGACAATAAGGAATATGGGGAAACAGAAATCCGACACATGAAATTTATGACATGAATCGGAAATATAAATGGTGAAAATGGCCTAAAAATATTCTCATCAACTTGGGGACTTATAGCATTGGGGAACTAGCTAATTATCATGTCGCCATATCCAGATATCTAAAACTAGGTATCCCCCAAAACATAGTGAACCCAACATAAAAAATCCTTTTCACATTGGTGTAGTTAGAATTTTTAATCCTAGAACTATGACAATGTCAGTGTGGATCCCTCTCCATATTCAGAATACTAAAATATGTTATGGTATTGGGAATCACTTTCCATATACCTATATTGGTGGATGAATCAACCAACCCTAAAGGACCCTAGCTACAAGAATTCAACAACCCAACATCTACAAGCATCAGGTTAGGAGGACCGTTGATGTAGAAATCCCACATAACTATGCTTCCACCATGACTTCCACTAAACCTTTGGCTATCGGGCACCAATGCCCCATATAACCCTTTGAGATCATCTGATAAAGGGTGATTGACACCCTCATACATAGATATAAGTATGAAGGGGTAGTTACATTTAGGGATATATCACTCTTAGACTTGGATTCCTCATTTTCACATCAACAACCCCCCCCAGATGAGGGTAACATAGGGGGAACCCATATCCATTTAGACAACAAACCAGTTCAACAGTCTCCACTCAAAGAACTGTGATTACTTATTCCCCTACATCAAGGAATTAAGGGATGTTCGAGTAACATTGGATGTAAAATGGGTAAGGATCCACCAAGGAGGGATCCGACTGGGCCTTGTAAATTCTTATACTAACTAGTCCAACCTGATAAACAATAGGTGTACTTCACCCCAACTCCACCAGCCCTAGTCTGAAGAACCCAACACCAATTTTGGGTTAGGCTCATAATACTTCCTGAGAAGGGGAGTATTCAATAGCTTCATTAGCCCTTTCCTCCACTACGAAATCCTGAAATATCCCTACAATAGACCGAAAAAGGATCCATCAATCCCTAATTTCGATCAAGACCTCAAACACCTCATAAGAATGCCAGGAAGACTCTTTCAATCACTGCCACCGCTGAAAGCTGTTATGGGCCTACCCAAGATTATGAGACTCAATGTTGAGGTCCTACCCACACATTTTTCAACCAAAGAATATGTCCTCTATAATTTTCCTACAATCATCATGATGACCCCCCCCCCATTTCATCACCATCCAAAGTGGAAGTCCTCCCCACTCTAGAACCAACCCAAGTGGAGGTCCTCCTCACTTCATCAAAAACCACTGTGGAGTTCCTACTTACCATTTTGAAGACCAATACTGAGGTCCTCCCCATACTCGTGAATCTTAATAAGGTGGTATTACCCATGCCTTTACAAATAATACTAGAGGTCCTCCCCCACTCCATCAATATTTGAATTGGTGGTCCTTGCCATATTGTAACAAATTAGAGAATTGGTCCTCTATACTCCAATGACAACTGATATGGAGGCCTCCACCATGAACTAGCCAACCAAATGAAAGTTCCTCCGCACATTTCCACCCACCTACATGGAGGTTACCCCCATGAAGAAGTTGTACCATGCCCTGAAGAAACTTCTTGGGAGATAAGGGAAAACACTCAACAACGAAGATGAAATATTTGGAAGGGCCATGTAGTCATGGACCTCATTGACCTATCGGATCCTGAGTGGATAGATGAATCAATGATGGATTCATCAATGCAGTCATTAATGAATGGGGAAAAAATGAAATAGTTTTGGTTCACCATCCTAAAATTTTAGATCCCTAGTATCACCAAATTCCTCCATAGGTACTTTTAGGTGGGGGATGTTTTGACCCCCTTACAGTGGCTCACAATATAGCCATACCCATTACTTCATGTTTCCCTCCTCTATTCCTCTACACAATATATGGTAGATATGTTGGGGCCTAGTATGGAACTTTTAGTTGGGGATCACTCTGCTGCAAAACAGATGAACATTTCCACACTTTCACATGAGGCAGTGTTGAATACCTCATCCTATAGGTATGTGATGATATAGTTGATACAACCATCAATATATATCATAGTGTGTAGTAAACTGGTGACTCAGTAAATGACTCCTCTACTAGAAAATCGGCAGAAAAACTGATCCACATTGGTTCCACCACCTGCCTCTCATCCAGATCTAATCAGAGCATTGGCCGACCCAGAGAAAGACCCACTTCTGAAGAAGAAGGCTTGTGGAAGGTTCCAGTCACCAAATAACTGTCAGTAGTGTTTTTCCCACTTGTAACTCAAAACTTCTAAATCCTAGTTTTCCTTACCATGGTCAAGGACATGTTTTTCTTCCAAATAAACTAGGTGACATTTCACCGCCTTCAAGATCATTATTTTTCATACATAGGAATCTATTACCACTTTTAATCAATTGAAATTATGTGTCGAATGAATGATATATTAGCACTCCTAGTGGATAAGTACCCTAAGTCATTGGGATACTTCTAGAAACTACAACAGAGGTGTGTCTAGAGACTCATGGTGCCCACACTGTATTATGGTATAAGTTCTCAGCTTGTGCAGATTAGGGTTTGGGGACTATACACTGCTCTCTAATCTAGCCCTATCTTGTGAAATCCAGACCTACCTACCGATGAAAACAATTCTCGTCCGGGTAATATTATGGTAAATGTGGTTGTTCCTGATATTTCCAATAATAGTGACTCTGTAGTAGGGTATGATATAGAAAACCTACCTCAAGGGGTAAAATAGTACCAGGTAAAACCCATGATATGTGTCATACCCCCCCCCCCAATATAGGCACTCTGCCTCAGGGATCCCTCTATTGAGGCATTATTGACTTCCCATTAGAATATTGACAAGGGTTAAGAACATGTTGATACCTCTAATCCATTTTAGGTCACACCAAAAATACAGTTAGATCCATCAATTGAATTTTTTTCTCCAGAAACTCAAGGAGTAAAGAAAACCCTATCACAGAACTAATTTCTGAATAGTTCTCTGATTATGAAACCACCCAACAAGAATACATTAGACCTCCAAACAGAAATAATTCCCCCTTTTCCAAATTCCACAAGTCAAGATTAGTAACCCCATGCATCCAGGTAGAGAGGACGTAGGAGTATATTGAAATTATTATAGGTTTGAGTTTCCATACTCACCCAAGAATTATAATTTTCCCCCTTGGGGTCTGAATCATGACACTCCATAAGTTAATGAGGTCGATCCATGAGTTGAAAAAAATGTGAATACATTTGTGGTTAGGGATCCTAGTCAGGATAGAGACCCCTACAAAGATGACATGATAGACTCTCTCATATCTCACCTTGAGGCCCTCAAAACATGATATGTTGTGATCCATCATAAGGGAAAACCATACCCGATATGGGTAGACAACATTTGATCACCCTCGGAGCTGTGAAATACCATATTTTACCCAATTCAAATTGATAGGTTACCCACTACATCATTTGGACCACTTCATCTCAAGGTGTGAACCTATTTTTGGGAACCACAAAATAGAAGAATACCTCCAAGCATTGGTGTTTTGTTCAGACTCTGGAAGGACCTACATTAATTAGGTATATCTAGTTGTATATAGAGTCCATTAATGGTTGAGAATTATTTTGTAAGTAGTTTAATTTCCAGTTCAACACCACATTTCACAAGATAAGTATTCCTAACCTCTTCAACTACTACAAAATTTCTAATGAGTGAGTCACTGATTTTTTCACCCAAGGGAAATGCCTCACGTACTCACTCAATGTGTCACTGACTTAAGAGAAGTTGTTGATGATGTGTGTAACAAGTGTCTAGAATGAGATGGTTTCTACCCTAATCACCTAGAACATTACATATGGGTTATAAGAGTTCTATAATAAGGCATATTGTTTGGAAGAGGCCTTGCAGCAGGATAAACAGGAACACCCTTAGCCAATCCTAGCTCCCACAAGAAGGTTAGATAAAGAAGAAACTACCATTTACATAAAATTAAAGGCCCCTAAGATATTAGATTTATTGGTCCATTTTCATGAAGGGTCTCATTGAGATGAGAATCTCTACTAGGTGAATCCTTTAATAGCATAGAACCCTCATGAACTGCCTTGACAAACACAACCACATAGATGAGAAAATGCACCTCTATCCCCTCATCGAGACTAGGATCCTAGAGCACCATTTCATAAAGAAGGAACCCTACCTATTCTTTCACAGATGCATAGATCCTAAGATATTTCATTTTCAACATATATGAATGTATAATGAATATTCCAATGAAAATCAAAATATCCTAGAAGATAAATACACTAACATCTCAAACTATTTCTCCTACCACAAGGTCCTAGAACATACCATTAATGAATCATATGTGTTACAATATTATCTCGTGAATTAGGTGGATTTTGGTTTATTCAGGTTGGGGGAAATTCTAGAATAGGTGATGCATATCTCCACCGACCCCTGATGTGACAATGATGGTGCATGAAAATAGCAGCATGCCTTTATCTATGAGGCTTAGAAATATGATGATTGGTGGTCTCACAGAGTTGTTTCCCACAACCATGGTGTCATATTATCTCATTTAGGATTTCCAAAACCACATGTGATTGAAACTTATTATCCAAATACTGCCTCCCCATCAACATAGATTCCCTCCAAGTCTCAAAAGAATGGTTAATTAAAGCACAACTGAAATCAGAGTCCCTTATTAGTGATGAAACCATCTCCCGCTCTCAAAGACATTATACCCACTAAGTTGGGAGTCAAACCCAGGGTCCTCCTAGCTTTGTATGGACCCTATGATGAAGATAAGGATTATGAATCCATGAATTTCATTGAGTTGGATGATCCCTTCATGGTTCCTAACAATGTAGAATACTAGGAAAATCCCCAGGATGACTCTGACTAATGTTGATAAAGGAAAGGTTGAGGACATACGAGCCGTCAAAATGCCATATCGGCATCCCAAACCATTTTTTCCATGATATTGATACTAGGAAGCATGTTTTTTGTTGACCACATCAATAATTTTATCACCAGTCTACTTAGTCAGGTGTGAATCCACAGTCAAGTGTACTAATTTACATAGCAATTCCATCGTGACTACATCATGATCGATCGTGTCTAGTTAGAGATAGGCATCATCCAACTAAAATTCAGTAGTTATCAGTTTATAAAAGGGAAATTTGGTCAGTATTAGAATATTTCAAGTACCATCTAGAGCCTATTGGTTCAACCAAAAGCACGCATTGTTCTTCCTTCCAAGGATCTCCCTATTACATAAAAACATTCCTTTGGTGAGAAGTATTATGTGCTGAAGCGCCTTACTAGCATACCCAGAAAGATCTTGACCCCTGAGTCCCTATTCTTGTCAAAATAAATGCATGATTCCATGTAAGAATCTTTGAAAATCCCCCTCTAGTTCTAACATTATGTGAATCCAGAAGAGGCCAACTATTTAGAGGAGGCTAAGTAATGGGACTTTCAAGCAGTCATCTCATTCTCTATAGAATATGAAGGACCCCTCATGTAAGAAAACATACACTGTAACACCCCTAGATTTTATGAAAAATATTCTTTTTAATTTCATTAATGTCTTGTGTTGTATGCTACACCAAATGAAGCTTGCACAACATGCATCCTTGACTTTCCAGTCATTACACGCAATCACGACCTTCCTCAATAGCGTGTGTAGTACGCAATACCTAGTTTCACTAAACAACGATATGCTATTAAAATATTATTAAAACTAGCCGTTATGAATAGTAATAACCACTATTTGAAATTTTTTGAATTGGAGTTTTCAAAATGGACTTCATTTTTGGATTCGGAATATCGAAATTAGCTTAGGGAGAAATTTTGGTACTTTTCGGATAACTTTCGTATTTTGACGAATAGTGAAATTTACTAAATTGTAATTAAAAACAACTTTTTCAATCGAAATAATTAATAGTGATAAATTATTAATTTGAGTGGTTTTAAAATATATTTTTACAATTTAATACAATGTTGGTCATTTGATGTAATTTCACCAGACATAAACAAGTGTCAATCTTTTGATAGTTATTATCTCTTAAAAACACGCTATTTGTTTTGACGACCAGATTTAATTTTTAAATTAATTAATGAAACTAATATGTTTTGAATTTGGTAAAATAGAAATCATTTTTGAATTCATAATATCAAATATAGCTTAGGCCTAATTTTGGTATTTTTCTAGAAACTTTCATTTTTTATGAATAGTGAAACCACTAAGTGGTAGTTAAAAAAAATTCATAAAACCTAATTTTACCGCTTCTGTGAGTGGAATTTCAAAAATCCGAGAGACACGGTTTATGTCAGTAAGTAAAATGTGGTTCAATGAGATAACATAATTTTTGGTGAATAGTAACTTTTTTACTTTTTTTACCACGGTTAAAAGTAAATAGGGTAATTAAGTGTAAAAATGATATTATTATTACCCTAACACATGTCCTAATTCTATTGGATAAGTGTAATTCGACCAAAAACAACCTTAGGAATAAAATATGACCATTTAGGCCCACTTGGATTAGATTAGGACATTTATTATTAAATTATTTAAAGAAGGGTTAAAATATTTAAAACCAAAGGTTAATAAGTATATCATTTTTAATATATGGTTATACATAAGATAAATTCGACTAAAAATATTCATTAGAAAGATAAAATAATTTACTACATAATGATATTTTATTTGTAATTTTTAGACTTTAAATAATTTAATTAATTAATGACACAAAGATGATGCAGTAATTATCTTATTAATGAAATATTGACATAATTGATGTTATAAATACCAAAATAAATATAATTTGAGACTTTTTATGAATTCCACTAATTTTCTAGGTTAATGTGACATGTTAGGATTGATTTAATTAGCTTTTGTAGAAGTAATAATTATGTTATGAGTTTCAAAAAAATCAACTATTGAATAGTGTCAAAATTGACATAAAATAGTTTTTAAAACAAATATTATATTATTGATTGTTATTTTATTCCTAAAAATCTAAGGTTCATCCAAGATACTTATATCAAGAGAGTTGTATCATCAATGGACCACTTGGGGGTATCTTGGATGTATATGGTATGTTTATTAACTATATAATATAAAAATACAAAGTGACATGGTAAATGTCAATCTAATTAACTAAGAGTTAAAACTCAACAATAAGGTTAGTATAATGACCTAATCTTGTCTAAATTCTATTGGATGAGAGGATTTCGACCCATCCCAACCTTATCTTAGAAATAAATCAATTTGGATCTATTTAAAATCGAATTTGACTTTATAATAAAATAATAGTTTTTGTTATTCCTAAGGTGTCCCTCTCCTCCCTTATAAAAGGGCACCTCCTCCCTCTCTTCCTCACACCACTTTGAGCCTTCAAGCTCGGCCAACCGCTGCCAAATTCTCTTCTCCACTTCCCTAGAAACATACTAGAGGTCCTTTTCTTCATCAAAGACCAATGTTAGTGCCCTAAGAGGAGGACTCAAAGAGGCGCTTCAAAGAAGAGGTAATGTCTGTTACCGATTCTTTCAACTTTATTTCTTCTTCCACTTCTTCATCTTAGGTTGTTTCATTATGAAGTAATAACATCAGTATAACTAATATACTGATATGTTATTATAAGTATTAAACAACCCTATTTCATCATCTATCCATCCTACGGAAAACGAAATCACCGCGCGTGCGTACGTACGGAATACCGTCTCCACGCCATGGTGTAATCTGTTTTTCCAACACCACCTTACTTGGATGGGTATAATGGTGTAAAGAATAACTATACATAGTTATTATAACATAATACTGATTATTATATATTGTATCATCCTATCCAATTCAATTCAATAATTATGGGAACGATATCATCGCTCGTGCGTACGTAAGGACTATCGTCTCCACGACGCGATAAGATTCATTCTCCATGTTAACCATTTAAGAATGATTATAAAGTATATATAAGAAATAATAATGAAATATATGACATTATAAAGCTACTGGATTTATGTATATATATATATGTAAGTCATCTACTTAATTCCATTCAATTCAATAAGGTAACGAAAACAGCGTTCATGCGTACGTACGACCTACCGTCTCCATGAACGGTGTATTTCTTTCCTTTTATGGATATATAATATATATGTATATGATGAATATATATTATATATAAATCATGTTTTACATTCTGGAATTATGTAAATCGGGATATAAGTAATAATATCAAGAAACGACAAGTCGAAACACATACGATTAATGAAATGATTTTACCCAAAACGCTACTTTAACATTGGATTTACAAAAGAACGGGTAATATAAAGTCATAAGTGAAACATATATGATATCATAACAATGAATATGATTATGTAATAATTCAATCAAATTATTTAAATAATTATACAGGAGGTTCGGAACCATACGAAGCATATCAGACCTAAGGTAACGGATAAATTTTCCAATCTCGTTTTTATCCGAGATTGTTTATTCGTAAGTATTTACTTGGGTTATTTCTATCATCCATGTCCATGTTTTATAAAATTGTTTTCATGTATGTTTAAAGTAATTTTTACCCATTTTTTACTTTTACTACATGGTATGTAATGAATCTTTCTTTTGTTTAGGTTATGAGGTACTTTTTTTTACTTTTCCAACAAAAGTACGAGAAGAATGTTTTTTTAACGTATACGGCATGAAAGGATTTTTACGGTTTTATAAAGCCTTATTTTCATGAAGCTTCCTCCAAATGATTTCTTGATTATTTTCAACAAAATACCATTCTTTTAAAATTGAATGACATTTTGTGAAAAGAAAATGATTTTGAAGAAGAAAGGATGTTTTCCTCTAGAATTCATCTCAAGTGTTTTATCAAAACCATTTTCCATCTAAGATGACATTATTTCATATGTGTATGTTTCAAGTATAAAGTCTCTATGATTTACATGGTTTCACTTTTCTCATTATGAAATGATATCCATTTTTTATATGGATTATGTGATGATGGGATGATGTTTATGAAACCCATTTTAATTGTTGAGTTATTATGAATGATGTAACATTATTTTGTGGCACAAGTAATAATGTTTTCATTATGAGATGGGTGGGACCTATATATCTCTCCAATGCATTGGGTAAAGATTTTATATCTCATGAGATAGACATGGATGGAACGGTATGTTAATCCGGTTCAGTGTTACAGGACTAAAACGAGGAGTGAACTCAATTCAAAATGGGACTTTGTCCACTAAGATGGTCTTGGCAGCAATGCCTTGGCTACTATGGAAATCATTACATGTTCTTAGTGGATTCCAAAATTACATGTTTTATTCCCATTCTATTTTATCATGGTTTATGTTTTATTATGATCTATGCCTTATTTACTTCCATGTTTTATGTCGTTGCTCAAGATTTTGATGTTTAAACATTATGTTCATGTTTTTAAGTTCAAATGTATATGGTATGTTTTATTTTATCCATGATTACCCTTACTGAGCATTTGATCTCACCCTTTTTTATGTTTTATTTTCCCCCAGGATCAAAAGAAAGGTTTTAGGTAAAGAAACAAGAAGTGGAAGATCTTTTTAGAACATGTTGAAGATATTTCACCACAATTAGAAGATTACGTTCCATGTTTCCAAAGACACTAAACTATTACGGTCCTTGTGTGTCTTTTTTGTTATGTATTAACTATTCCACAAAAGCAATGTAATTTCCATGTACGTCAAGCTTAGGGTCTCTACAGTTGGTATCAGAGGAAGGGTTTAGTCAACCTTTGGAAACTAGGATGTGAAAACATTAGTGAGATCCCTAGAGATATTTCTAAGGTATGTCTAGGGATGTCCCTAAGTTTAAGTATACATATATATTACAGTCCTATAATTGCGCTAACAATCTTAGAAATTAACCCCAGATGTTAGATATTGAGGGTACTCCCCCTTTACTATGTTGTTTTCCCTAGCATGATTTTTGTCTCTCACAATATTCTTTTTGGGATTTAGAAAATGGCTGGAAACAGGAAGATTCACGGTAATAGAGGATATGATGGACAATGGAATGATATTATTCATGAGCAACCAAATGAAATGGGATTTGGAAGTCCAAACATCATTGTTATGCCGAATCAGCAATCTCATAATATGATCAATAAACTCAAATTTGGTAAGTTTCCTAACTCATCTAATAAGAGAAAGATGGAGTTTCATGATGATCATAGATGAAAGAAAGTTCAATTTCCCCTATGTAAATCATGTGGGAAGAGGCATCAAGGAGAATGTTTCAAAGGAACTCGAAGATGCTTTGGGTGTGGAAAAGAAGGACATAAATCCAGTAAGTGCAAAGGAAAAGGTTCAGTTAACACCATGTATGAGGATAATGGTATTGCTACGACATCAACAACGGTTAAATGTTTTAAATGTGGAATATACGGGAATTATGCAAACCAATGCCTTAAAGGAAAGTCTCATGAAGAGAATCAGTATGGTCATGTGGGTAATATTTATGTTGATAATGATGAAGAGACTACAAATGATATGTGAGATGAAAGAATTGTTGAATCTCGGTCAATGGTTTAAGAAGTTAGTGGAATGATTACATTTTTATCAGGTGTAATGTTGTATAAGTAATCTCATGGTACTATGGAATAAAGTGACATCTAAGGATTGTTACACTATTTTCTTTCCTATGTTTTGAAAGTGTATGATTAATGGTACTAGTAACCATGAAAGGTTATTCAGATATTTTTGGAAAGTAGATGATTTGCACATAATGAAGGGATAAGGAGAAATTAGATGTTTGATTGTATTCATGAGCTCATGATTGATATAAGGACTAAGTGATATCATGGTTTGAGTGTATAGAATTTTGAGGATTTCGGTATGTGGAAAGTGTTAACTTTTAATAGCATTCATGTTTTCACTAAGGTTCAATGGGTATTCATTTTTCAAGAGAATACATGAATAAGTCCTTATAATGTTTGGAATGAGACCAACAAGACTTATCTTATGATATATGGGGATCAACAATGGTATTAAATCTTTGGTAATCATTTTCACTATATTATGAGAGTGGACTGCAGTATTATGGATAAGCCTAAAGATTAGAATGGATTATGCTGGACATAAGTTAGTATTGTTTGAGGATAAATGTTTTTTCAATATTATTGATGGGATGTTATAGTAATATAGTTTTAGAAAAAGGACAACCTGCAGGATGGGCGACAGCCCATCGCGTCGGACAAGGCTGTAGGAATCGAACCCACAATTGAAATGAGACTGGCCTTTATCGCCTACCACTGGCCTACAGGAAGTCCCTGGTTAGTAGAAACTAGTTTTATTTTATTAAGCGGCATGATATATGAATTATAAGTTCATTTTCGGAACCATATACGGTTAATCTGACCATAAGATGGACTTATAACTTTTGCTATTTTTTTGAAAGAGATGGAATGACCCATCATTATATCACATCATCTGCTAACACATCACGAATAACAAATTCAACTTCATTTCTTTAATGTATGAAGTGGAAGTTTTTCAATTCACGAACAACAGTGAGATTGTTCCAAAATCATGTAAGTATTTCTTTAAATTCATCAACTTTAGGGAAATGATCTTGAAAACCAAAATTTTTGTCCTAGTTCCCTTATATCAGATGAATCAGATGGTACCTTAGATCATCACAAATCTATAGCTTTGTGATTGTTGGATTTTTCATAGCCATGTTCTCTACCACTCTCCATCAGAACTTTATGGTTAGATTTTTCTTCCATATCCATATTTTCACCTATGTTCTCCTATGTGGAAACCCAGTGATGAGTTAATTTGGGTAACCATTACATTTCATACTTTAGTTTTTAATTCCATGTTTTGGTATTCCTTTTTACGATGTGGGTTTCAATTAAAGAAACTTTCGAGTAGTAAACCATTTATAACCCTGACGAATTTCGAGGGCGAAATTCATTTTAAGGGGGGTAGAATGTAACACCCCGAGATTTTATGAAAAATATTCTTTTTAATTTCATTAATGTCTTGTGTTGTACGCTACACCAAATGAAGCTTGCACAACACGCATCCTTGACTTTCCATTCATTACACGCAATCGTGACCTTCCTCGATAGCGTGTGTAGTACGCAATACCGAGTTTCACTAAACAACGATATGCTATTAAAATATTATTAAAACTAGCTATTATGAATATTAATATCCACTTTTTGAAATTTTGTGAATTTTAGTTTTCAAAATGGAATTCATTTTTGGTTTCGGAATATCGAAATTAGCTTAGGGAGAAATTTTGGTACTTTTCGGATAACATTCATATTTTGATGAATACTGAAATTTACTAAATTGTAATTAAAAACAAATTTTTCAATCGAAATAATTAATAGTGATAAATTATTAATTTTATTGGTTTTAATATATATTTAGAATATTTTTTTACAATTTAATACAATGTTGGTCATTGGTTGTAATTTCACCAGACATAAACAAGTGTCAATCTTTTGATAGTTATTATCTCTTAAAAACACGCTATTTGTTTTGACGACAGGATTTAATTTTTAAATTAATTAATGCAACTGATATGTTTTGAATTTGGTAAAATAGACATCATTTTTTAATTCATAATATCACATATAGCTTAGGCCTAATTTTTGGTATTTTTCTGGAAACTTTCATTTTTTAATGAATAGTGAAACCACTAAGTGGTAGTTAAAAAAAATAAATTTTTCATAAAACATAATTTTACTACTTATGTGAGTGGAATTTCAAAAATCCGAGAGACACGGTTGATGTAAGTAAGTAAAATTTGGTTCAATGAGATGAAAATAATTTTTGGTGAATAATAACTTTTTTATTTTTTTTACCACAGTTAAAAGTAAATAGGGTAATTAAGGGTAAAAATGATATTATTATTACCCTAACACATGTCCTAATTCTATTTTATAATTTTAATTCGACCAAAAACAACTTTAGGAATAAAATATGACCATTTAGGCCCACTTGGATTAGATTAGGACATTTATTATTAAATTATTTAAAGAAGGGTTAAAATAGTCAAAACCAAAGTTTAATAAGTATATCATTTTTAGTATATGGTTATACAAAAGATAAATTATAATAAAAATATTCATTAGAGAGATAAATATATTTCATACATAATGATATTTTATTTGTAATTTTTAGACTTTAAATAATTTAATTTATTTATGACACAAAGATGATGCAGTAATTATCTTATTAATGAAATATTGATATAATTGATGTTATAAATACCCAAATAAATATAATTTGAGACTTTTTATGAATTAAACTAATTTTATAGGTTAATATGACATTTTAGGATTTATTTAATTAACTTTTGTCGAAGTAATCATTCTGTTATGAGTTTCAAAAAAATCAACTATTGAATAGTGTCAAAATTGACATAAAATAGTTTTTAAAAAAAATATTATATTATTGATTGTTATTTTATTCCTAAAAATCTACGGTTCAGCCAAGATACTTATATCAAGAGAGTTGTATCACTAATGGGCCACTTGGGTGTCTCTTGGATGTATATGGTATGTTTATTAACTATATAATATAAAAATACAAAGTTACATGGTAAATGTCAATCTAATTAACTAAGAGTTAAAACTAAAAGATAAGGTTATTATAATGACCTAAACATTTCTAAATTCTATTGGATGAGAGGATTTCGACCCATACGCACCTTAGCTTCTAAATAAATCAATTTTGATCTATTTAAAATCGAATTTGACTTTATAATAAAATAATAGTTTTTGTTATTCCAAAGGTGCCCCTCTCCTCCCTTATAAAAGGGCACCTCCTCCCTCTCTTCCTCACACCACTTTGAGCCATCAAGCTCGTCCAACCCCTGCCAAATTCTATTCTGCACTTCCCTAGAAACATCATAGAGGTCTGTGTATTCATCAAAGACCAATTTTAGTGCCCTAAGAGGAGGACTCAAAGAGGCGCTTCAAAGAATAGGTAATTTCCGTTACCGATTCTTTCAACATTATTTCTTCTTCCACTTATTCTTCTTAGGTTGTTTCATTATGAAGTAATAACATAATTATCACTAATATACTGATATGTTATTATAAGTATGAAACAACCCTATTTAACCATCTATCCATCCTACGGAAAATGAAATCACCACGCGTGCGTATGTACGGAATACTGTCTTCATGCCGTGGTGTAATCTGTTTTTCCAACACCACCTTACATGGATGGGTATAATGGTGTAAAGAATAAATATACATAGTTATTATAACATCATACTGATTATTATATATTGTAACATCCTATCCAATTCAATTCAATAATTATGGGAACGATATCATCGCTCGTGCGTACGTACAGACTACCGTCTCCACGACGCGATGAGATTCATTCTCCATGTTAACCATTTAAGAATGATTATAAAGTATATATAAGCAATAATAATGAAATATATGACATTATAAAGCTACTAGATTTATGTATATATATATGTATGTCATCTACTTAATTCCATTCAATTCAATAAGGTAACGAAAATAGCTTTCATGTGTACATACGGCCTACCGTCTCCATGAACGGTGTATTTCTTTCCTTTTATCGATATATAATATATATGTATGTGATGAATATATATTATATATAAATCATTTTTTAAATTCTGGAATTATTTAAATCAGCATATAAGTAATAATATCAAGAAACGACAAGTCGAAACACATATGATTAATGAAATGATTTTACCCAAAACGCTACTTTAACATGGAATTTACAAAAGAACGGGTAATATAAAGTCATAAGTGAAACATATATGATATCATAACAATGAATATGATTATATAATAAGTCAATTACATTATTTAAATCATTATACAGGAGGTTCGGAACCATATGAATCATTTCAGACCTAAGGTAATGGATAAATTTTCCAATCTCATTTTTATCCGAGATTGTTTATTCGTAAGTATTTACTTGGGTTATTTCTATCATCCATGTCCATGTTTTATAAAATTGTTTTAATGTATGTTTAAAGTATTTTTTTCCCATTTTTGACTTTTACTACATTGTATACAAGGAATCTTGTTTTTGTTTAGGTTACGAGGTACTTTTTTTGACTTTTTCAACAAAAGTATGAGAAGAATGTTTTTTTAACGTATACGGCATGAAAGGATTTTTACGGTTTTATAAATCCTTATTTTAATGAAGATTCCTCCAAATTATTTCATGATTATTTTCAACCAAATATCATTCTTTTAAAATTGAATGTCATTTTGTGAAAAGAAAATGATTTTTAAGAAGAAAGGATATTTTCCTCTAGAATTCATTTCAAGTATTTTATCAAAACCATTTTCCATCTAAGATGACATTGTTTCATATGTGTATGTTTCAAGTATAAAGTCTCTATGATTTACATGGTTTCACTTTTCTCATTATGAAATGATATCCATTTTTTTATATGGATTATGTGATGATGGGATGATGTTTATGAAACCCATTTTATTTGTTGGGTTATTATGAATGATGTAAGTTTATTTTGTGGCACAAGTAAGAATGATTTCATTATGAGATGGGTGGGACCTATATCTCCCTCCAATGCATTGGGTAATGATTTTATATCTCATGAGATAGACATGGCTGGAATGGTAAGTTAATCCGATTCAGTGTTACAGGACTGAAACGAGGAGTGAACTCAATTCAGAATGGGACTTTGTCCACTAAGATGGTCTTGGCAGCAATGCCTTGGCTACTATGGAAATCATTACATGTGCTTAATGGATGCCACAATTAAATGTTTTATTCCCATGGTATTTTATCATGGTTTATGTTCCATTATGATCTATGCCTTATTTAATTCCATGTTTTATGTCGTTGCTCAAGATTTTGATGTTTAAACATTATGTTCATGTTTTTAATTTCAAATGTATATGGTATGTTTTATTTTATCCATTCTTACCCTTACTGGGCATTTGAGCTCACCCTTTTTTATGTTTTATTTTCCCCCAGGATAAAAAGAATGGTTTTAGGTAAAGAAACAAGACGTGGAAGATCTTTTTGGAAGATGTTGAAGATCTTTCACCACGATTAGAGGATTATGTTCCATGTTTCCAAAGACACTAAACTATTACGGTCCTTGTGTGCCTTTTTTGTTATATATTAAGTATTCTGCAAAAGTAATGTAATGTCCATGTACTTCAAGCTTAGGGTCACTACAAACACCCACTGTACATTAAAATATAGTTTAATGGAATTTAATACTTTAACTTCATGGTAGAAATCGGTTCTAGGATACCACTCATCCCAACAGGGATACATCAAATACTAGGACTGGTCGGATCAGATTTGACTCCTTCTGACCTGAAAATCCAAGTATATGACAGAAGAGATCAGAAACCATGTGTCATGGTCTAGATGAAGACTCAAATTTTTGGATTCATAAAAATAACTTAATTAATGGTATTCTCATAGGATACTTCCTACAACACGTAGCTAGGTAGTCCATAGATTCATTTTCATGCAGTAATCCTCTCCTCATATCACTAGTGCCTCAAGTACACCCTTAATGGTTAGGTAGGGGTAATCCATGATTATGTGTCTCCCTTTGACTCGTGTAAATATTTCAGTATGGATTTTGTTGACTAAAATATAGAGTATAACTAGGTTATAACCTATGGGGTTGAGTGTACCAGTTATCTGACAACTATCACGACCATTCCTTAGATAGGCCTGTGTGATTATTTTATGCCCCTGATTCATCGGTCAGATCCCACAATTCCAAACTAGGGAGGTTTCCTTTTTCTATAATAGGAATGGTTTCTATACCCCAAAATAGATTTAATTTCCTCATATTACCTCTTACTCTTATATGTGATAGGAACGATTTATACCAGAAGCCCCCAACCCTATGATGTATAATGAGGTTTGCCTTATAGCCACCATTTGACAACATTCCCACATGGTCTGTAGAAAATGATGGAATCAAAAAAATAAAAATAGAACCATTTTCGTGACATAAATAATGAACCTTGTTGTCATAGGCCTGATGAAATTGGATCGACATCCTTTTCTATCATAGTTTTTGTAGAACAGGAACCCCGTAGTGAGGATTTAGTGTCCACTCAAGTAAGCAATAGTGCTTTCCTTGATTCAACATTCATGTAAGATATCCACCCACTTATAAGTTATCCTACCTTATATGATTAATGGTATTTTTAATACTCAACTCTTACATTGGAGAGGGTGTATCCACCATCGTTGATGAATCGGTTCATGTGAACTTTGGTACCGAGGAAGAACTGACGCCGAAAATGGTCAGTGCAGCCGTGTATCTAGAGGATAAAACGCTATATGTGTTCTTTGTAAAGTTGAAATACAATGTACTCGCCTATATTTATGATGAAATTCCAGTAATAAACCCTTAGGTTGATGTCCATCGCCTTGGTCTCCCAGTTATTCATTGTGGGTTCAAGAAACCGCCCAGAAAGATGCACCCCTCTCACAATGTTATGATCGATGTCAAGGTTAATAAGATTATCAAGTATAAATTTTTCAAGGAAGATTAGTACCCAAATTTGATAGCCATTGTCATCCCAGTTAGGAAGAAGAATATAAAAATTAATGTATTTGTCAACCTCTATGACCTTAATCCCCATTTTCCAATAGATGATTTCTCCCTTCCAGTGATAGATTTTTTGATCAATTATATAGTCAGATTCTAGGACCTATCCTTTATGGATGTATAATCTAGGTACAACCAGTTATATATAGCCCAAGGGGATTAAGATTCCACAAAATTTAGAGTTTTATAAGGGACATTTTTCTATCAGGTAATTCACTTATTCTTGAAGAATAAAAAATCCAAATATCATTGGTTCATGCATCACATCATCTAACCAATTCATATGAAGTTGGTAGAATGATACATAGAAGAATTTGTGGTTAAATCATGACAGTTTCTGGAAATCCTCATAGAACTTGACAATGTGTTCATCTTCCTCTACTCCTAGAATTTGAAGATTAACCCCTTAAAGTTTGCATTCTGGGTTACCTCTATGAAGTTTCTCATCTTCGCTTTTAAATACAGAGGCATCAAGATCAATCCATAAAAGATCAAGGTCATCATCCAAATGCATCCCTCGAACAAGATTCGAAAGCTACGAGTCCTCCAAGGCCAGATAGCCTACATAATCTGATTTATTAAAAATCTATTCGGAAAGTGTATTCCCTTTTCAAGGCTCAAGAAGAAATGAATGGTTTACCAGTTCTATGAGGTTTTTCAAGATGCCTTTGATAAAATCAAGAACATCCTCTAATTTCAATACCAACCATTTTCATGGGTCCTCAAGTACTCTATGTGATCACCCAAGAATTTTCCCTCAGTTCCTATATCACCCATAAGAATAGTAACAAAATAGAAAAAACTATACACTATCTCATTTGCAATCTCATGGACACAAAAACCGGATACTCCCCCATCAAGAAGTGTTGCCTCGTGCTAGTTTTTTAGCCCCATTGTTGTGGAATTATCTATTGAATCATGAGATATATATTATTTCCTATGTGGATCCATTTATGTATATCATGAATTGATCCATGCTAATGGGATTATTTCCACTATTAGTTGTGATCCTCCAATAGTTAGACAATATTTTCTTTCTACAAAATTCAGTCAAGGGTTGGGCATTAGAATAATTCATAACCACCCATCTGGACCCTGAATAATTTCCCATGTACAATAATTTCTTGAATGATTGCATCATGTCAGTGGATTAGGCTATTCCATATTAGAAAATGAATTTCAATGGTGCCTCTTGGAGCCCGACGTGTAGTAGACTCAACAAACCCAAACTCAATAGAGTGGTCCAACAGATCATTTTTATCCCTCCAGCATAGACCATCCTTATATACTCATTATTATTGTTAGAGGGTTGTACTGATACTGATGATGATTATCAGTCACTCGTTATTTGTCATCAGTTGGTCTATAAGAATGATATCCCAATATTTCTTTTGAATGGAGACTCTAAATTTTTCATCAAAATGTTTAATGGTGATAACAACAAAAGAAATAAAGATCGTATTCCCCTAATAGAAATAAATCATCATTTTATGGCCCAATTACCTTCCCAATAAGAAGTCACTAATGTCCCTCAGATTCATAATAATCAAGCCAATGCCTTGTCGTGTTTATCCATGTCTCTTGAAGATCCTTTCTAGGAAGACTTTTGAATTCATGTTGTTCATCTGAGGTTCATCACTCCCATAATTTCAAATAGTGATGACAACCAATATGTAAACTAGATATCTACTAGTACTTCTATTACAGGATCCTAATATTCCCCTAGGGTTGGGGAAACACCTGATTGGAAGAATCCTTTAATTGAGTATCTCTGAAATGGGACTATACCATCGAATCGGGTAGAGCCTGAGTGAATTTGCCTACACATAGTGAATTTTAAGCTTTATAATGGGCCTAAACTTGATCAAAATATCAATAAATTAGGGTTTGATGTAACTTTCCTTCATTAAAAACATGGAGATTATAATCCAAAGGTTATATAGGAAGTTCATGTAGGGTCTCTTGGTTCCCATAAAATATATGACAACAATTTCATATGTTTGGCTATTTTTCCCAAACAAGGTCAAAAATTTCATTGAGTATTCAAGAGGTGTCTTTTGTTTTAGATCCTTTCCCACTTTTTTCATCGGCCACCAAAGATCCTCAATAAAACAAAGTATTATTGTCCTTTTTAGTATGGGGAATCAATGTGTTAGGTTCAAACCCACCAGTGACATCTCACCAATGTAATATCATTATGACCATAATGGATTTATTCTCCAAGTGGGTATAAGTGATTACCCTCAAATATGTTAAGGAATGATCTATGATCAAGTTCATGACCTCCAACATCATCCATATATTTGGTGTTCCTCACTCTATTTCCACTAACAATGTCACCAACATCTCATATGTCAAGGTAAAGAGGTTTTATTCTAAATGAAACACTAATTCCAACAATAATTTCCTCCCCCATGCATTGGAAAATGGATAGATTGAGGTATTCAAAAAGTCCCTCTATAACAACCAACAAAAAATGTTGGTCTAGAAAAAGAAGATTTGGTTGGTTAAGATAACAAATTACCTTTATGATTATTGAAAAACAACACGTAATTATACCCATGTGACCACATACTCCTTTGTGTAGGGAATTGAGGCAGTCCTTCCTATAGAGGATCAGTTTCCATCGCTCCGAATTATTGTCTATAAACAGAGGATACATGATAAAATGTTATAAATAATTCAATATTAGACAAAATCCCACAAATATAATAGGCTCTTGGCATTGTAAAATTATGCGATTCACCCGAATAGGATAATGAGAGTGTTCAACAGTAAGGTTCACCTCTTATCCTTCCTCTAGGGTGACACAATACTGGCCCTCAAAATTCCTATGATACCTGGAATGAAACCACAAATGTTCGAGACCGTGTGGGAAGGACCAAACACCATTTATAAGTTATATTGCAATGGAACATGCACATTGGTCACTAGGTATAGATAGAATATCACACCTACCACCAATTACAAGTTTCTCATGAAATAATTTTCACGAGAAGATCCAATCAGTCTAAACTCCACCGCCTTAAACTATGATCCTATAATCCGAGATGTACGCATTTAAACTATAAATCCTAAAATCAACAGTGCATGGTGTCAAAATATGATTTTTTCCCATTTATAGTCAGGATAACTCTTAAATAGGGATCATTTTACCCATATAAAAAAATGGGATGACTCATATGATAAGTATGGGATGGTTAACATACCTTACCTCATGCTCTAAACATGGGATTCCCCATAAAAACATGGGATTCCTCAATTACCACACCAAAAAGGATTTCCCCAAATAGAAAAGGTATCCTACTACGTCATTCTCTAGAACCATGTGTGGAATGATTCCAATCCTCATGGGATGCATAATGATGCCATAACATCACATCTTTGAGCCAAGTTGCAAATTTACTAATCTTTTGGGCCCCTTTTTCCCCATTTATGTTCCTAGAATCATGACATTAAACTAATTTTAGTTCATATTAAGTTGTGAACATGATATACATGCCTCTTTAGAATCTTTTGACGATGGGTATTTCATATTCCATGCCACACAAAAAACCTTGGGACTAACTTCTCCCTTGATCTAAGTATTATGAACTTAAACTATGTACCATGTGTTTCCTAGTAGTAATATTGTATGTGGTCCTTTTTCCATCCCTTCATATAGAGTTCTACCACAATTCATTCCATATGATTAACCTTGAAACAAAAACTTCCATATTCCAACAATGATGACAACAAACTAATAACCCATAGTCCATAAATCATGACATTAAACTATTTTCCAATGGTCTGTGAAATATGGAATAAAACAATTCAATGATATTATGACTTGATTACTTTATACTTATTATCATGGTCTAGACTGTATGACTTCAAAAAATGCACAATATGATTTTAATATTGTTTCATGTGGTACAAGGCCTCCTTGCCTCTATTCAAGTTGTGTTTTAACTCTATTGAACCACATAATCATCCTTGAATCTACTACCTCTAATCAAATCACTATGACCCCAAACTCTAGGAATTTACCCCCATATAAATTATTTTATTTTCAAAAATCGTATTCCTCCACCTTCTCCTCTAAACTATGTGTGGATTGATTCCCATCCTCATGGGATACATAGTGACACATAGAAGTTTCATAGTGGGTTAATTCTTCCTCGTTGATGAATTATGGGGGAATCTCTTCCACATTGATATGATTTCAAACCTATGAATGGTTATTCATGGGTTTTTTTGGAATAGGTTCAGTATGAAACACCAGTTCACATCCATTTATCACTCTTCTATATCGTGTGAATCATATTGGGATACCCACACCCCCATGGTAAAATCTCCATGACCTTAAACCAAAAACCATCCTTACAGTCCATGTTCTATGACACTAAATAGATAACAACCCCTATAGTTTAAGTTGTAAAACATTAAACTTCCAAACCAAAAATCCCCAATAAATGACATTAAACTATGGTTTTACAAAATTTAAAACTTGTATTCCTCTCAATGAGAGATTATATTACCTCATCAAAAGTCGTGGTGACTCATATAATGAATATGAAATGATCCACACATTAACCCATATAAAACGAAGATTCCTCCTAATGTACTATTATCTAACAACCTCACCATAGAGTATTCCTCCCTAAAGGAATCGATCTTTTACCGCATCGTGTCTCTTATGCTCTGATCTTTTCCCAATATGGATAGCTATCATCCTCCCCAATATATGCAAGATCCCTATCGACAATGGTTTCTGACAACACTACATCACCTACCATCCTAGGCTCAGACCTCAAAGGGCCTTCAGAATAAAATAGTATATCATGTTTTTTGAATGTGGTAAAAAGAAAATAATATATATTTTCACCAAATTTCCATCCAAAGTGGGAACAAACTTGTGTTTCAATAATTATTAGTAGTTGTTCCCTATACATCAATTATTCCCCTCGTTTCTTTTCTAGGAAAAAGAAGTTTCAATTTTCCATGTTGGATTTTTCATCCACTTCTTCCCCCTCATTGTGTTCTCTCCTATGAGAAATTTAAACACTATACCACTTATTGTTTCCCACACTAAGAATGGCTTGAATTAGCTTAGGGGTTGAGAGGGGTTTTCCCCAAAGAAAGTTTCAGACATGAAAGTTCTTGGTCTAGACTCTATGACTATAAACTAGTATCCCTAGTCCAATCATCATGACATTAAACTGCATATGATTCTTCTCTAGAATGTTTTGTGTGGTTCTGGACCCCCTTAACCCTCAATTCATGTTGGTATTTTCATCACACCACACTACACTGATCCATTTGATATTATCCATAGATTCTATAAAGTATGACTATAAACCATTTTCCTAAAGTCTAAAAAATAAAACCTTCAAATAAGAGTCAGGGTTGAGTATCACAAACATAAACTATTTATGACCTATACATTCTATGTTTTATGGCATGTGGCCCTCTCTCAGGCTTCATTATAATTGATTTATGAATCCTTAGTTCCACACAAAACACTTTAGGCTGATTATAGGTATAAACTATATGACCCTAAAAAAATACATGGTCCAACTATTACAAACATAATATATGTGTGGTTTTTCTTAGAGGTATTCTTCATGGAATCGGGAGGCCTCCTGGGACTTCCATTAATTTAAGGTAACCTTAATTATATGTCTTTCACATTCATTCATGACACCCACCTAGTCAAAGAATTAGGAATATAAACAATAATCAATAGGGCCAACACTTATAATGTTAAACAGAAATCCATGGTCCAGGAATCATGACACTATACTATGTGTCAATCACACCAGATTATTTTATTATAACTGGTTCTTACAACACCTCTATTTTTTATAGACCTCTTCAGGTATAATTCTTTCTATGATACCCTCATATTCCTTCCACCCCTATGGTTAGGCGTGTATCATTCATGTTGGATCGCCACATCTTAATCACATGATGTTAAATTTTGAGATTAATCTTCATCACATAATGTTAAACTATAAAATACATTATCACTTTATGTTTTTAAACTACATATCCAATGTCCTCATTGTACGATGATAAACTGTGTTTTTATTATCCCCTAACATGATTTCAAACTACGATGCATCTTAGTTCATTTCCCAAGAATCCATTTCCACCAGTTTTGGACATCTATCACATTTTTATGTTCTCTCATCATCACTTGGAATCTAATATGTCACTCCAATGGAATATGAGTTTGACTTTTATTCAGACCTATATTCCTACCAAACATTCTTTAAGTCACAGTGGAATAATTATATAAGTGTTTGAATCCAATAATACATTCCATAAATTCAGCTCCACACTTTGTGTGTCGCTTATTTGCATCATCATCCTCCTACATATCTTAATGAAACCCCTAATAGAAATGGTGTCTAGAATAAAATGGCTCACCTATCATCGTGGACTAACTCCACAGAAGAATTTTGGAAAACATTCAGAGATAGGTTTCATGTTTCAAACATGATATGTGGTTGAACTACATTTGATTGTCCCCATTTCTATAAAATAGTACATATGTTATGTATCAAACATTTTCAGCAGTTATCATATGACTCCATGACACTCCCCTTTTGTTCCAAAATTTGGGCATCGTGATTCACATTTTCCATTACCCTTTTGTTCCTGAAGTATTAAATGGACCTATAATTATCTCATTTCATGCACCAGTGATTTTTGGAAAATAAATATTGTTGTTCATAGACCCATGTTCTCCAAACACATCCCATCTATGTTGAAACACACTCATTGTTCAGTTAGCATTAGCAGACCCCAACTGTTTGATGACTACCTGCCACTCTTATATCACTAAAAAACACATGGTCATCCCTTATTTCTCTCACCGAGCATGGATCACATGAGATTATGGATCACTCATTGGTTGTCTCGTAAATATAAGGAATGTAAAAAATATAAAAATAAGAAACATGGTCAAGCATCCATAATTTTAAGATGAATAATTTAATTTTTTTAGGTTCATCCACATATTGGAGCATATCCTTATCAAAATTCATTCATACATCGACCACCTTGATTGAGGACTTGAGCTCAGCCAGCCTCTATTGAGGTCCACCATGGTCTGCTACCACTCCACTAGGTCTTCTTTCCCTTCATCATTTTTAGTATGATCATCTTTGGCATGATCCATTTCTTATTCTATTCGGCCCAGTGCACATCCACTAAAGATGTCTTCTCTACCAAATTTGCCTCAATCTTAACCAAATGGGCCGTCACATTATTAACTTTCTCATCCTAAGAAAAAGTGATTGTCGCATGCTACTATATCAACACATATAGATAGAATTTTTTCCCATAAACTGTCTCAAGAACCTTGGTACCCTCGCCTATGTTCCTCTTCTAGGAACGGTCAAGAAGCTTCTATTCAGAACATGCTTGTTCAATAAAAAATCCCAAATCTAGCACATGAAGGATGATAGAGTCCACCCCCTGGTCCCTAGTCTTACTATTCCGTTTCAAAGATTTCACAACCATCTTGGCATTCCAATATCTAAATTTTGGTGACGAAGTTATTCACATACCTCCACACCATGAGAAGAAGAATCTAGTTCTCCTTGAAGCTGTTCGATCTTAAATCATTGAACTCATCTGGTGGAATAGGACAATAAGGTGGAAATATCGCCAATAAATCGTCAGAATGATCATCCTGGTGTAGGTTTTTTGGCATGAGTGGATGAAGATTTATTCTTGGATATTGAACCCCATCAACCTCTCCACCTATGGTGAAAGCCCTTATATCCTCATGTGGTGTCTCTAAATAATACATGATTGTTCCAGTCTCCTCAACCACTCCTTATTGTGGAACAATCCTATCCCCACCTCCCACTGTCATCACCAGTTGAAATTCTGAAGCAACCACATCTAATGAATCATCCCCAGTCGCCCCAACTAGTGGCAGAGTTTTCGGCACCACCATCATAGCTTTGTCTTTGAAAGCCACCTCTAAATGGCACCAATACCTTAGAATCTTCTACCACGAAACCTTTAGTTATCCCCATCATGGGAACCTTATTTCCCCATTAATCAAATTCATGGTATAATCCTCCCCTTATAATGACACCTCTTAGTTTTCTTGACCACCACAATCTCCCTGGATTTTTTCTGTGGAATAGAACCTATTCTCGCAACTTCAGCCTCAGGAACTACTGACTTATATATGGGCACTATAGGTAGAGCCCTGAGTGCATTGTGAGATTTCATTCCAATATGTGTTAGACAAATGTGGAAACAAAAAAGAAAAGTAGGTAAAGGAGTAAGGGAATAAAATTCTTACATGAATAGTAAAACCCAGTATGGAGCTATTGGAGGTTCACAGGTAGTTACCCTGGAAAGTTTCTATCCGCAGATTATGCCTCTGATTTAGTCGTTGATGGTTAGACGCCCATGATCATAATGTCAAGAAGGGACCTCGAGCTCTCCTATTTAAGGGTTTATGTTCCCTCACCCTCTACCTAAGGCTCATCTTAAATCTATCCCTCTTTCACGTTCACTAATTACTACACATGTTAAAGAAGGGATTAGGTAATAATTTTAAGGTCTTCTTGATACCCAAAAAATGCACAATGATTAGATGATTTAATATATCAGCAATGGGATTACTTTCACTGACCTAGTCTTAAATGGTGTCACTTTTCTATGATTCTACATATCATTTGACCTCAGCCACACCAGTATCTATGTGATCCACAAGAATGTTTTAAGGGGAAAATATTTTTAGTATCTCCCTCACCAGGTTAGACAAGAGACCCACAATGCAACATGATAATACCAAATCATCTCTATCATCCATTTATTTTATCACCTCAACATTAGGAATATAGAAACCTACATTTTCATGTCCCATAATGTTGAGGTATATCACATCAGTGGTGAGAAATTTCCACACCCCCCCAAGGGGTGGTTATATTCTTATAAAGTCCCTAAGCCTCTCAGGAATTGGGAAAAAATATCATTGTGAACATCTGGGTGATGTACCTAATTCCATGGGCCTTGAAAAAACTCCCTTAGGACTACCTGAAAATGTTCACCTTCCTCCCATAACCTCTTTCCCAAGAGATCTGAACATGATTCTACTAATCCTCTCCCTATGGGCTTTGCCTACATTGGTATAGAGAATTCTAAACTTATTGCTTCTACACTTCCCACTAGAACATCCTTGCCTCCACGGTGCACTCTAAACACCACTCAACCCTAACCCTGTGATTGTGGGGTTCTCTCCTTCATTGACTCAAGTGATTTGGAGCTTTATCATCTCCCCGGGATATTTTATCTCCCAAAACAATGCATATTCAGGGATAATCCCATATACATCCATAGGTGGTGGAAACCCATTCCACCTTTTTCCATCCTCATTCATGAACATGCACTTGATATGCCTCAAAAATGAAGGATGGAACTCATGGTACACCTCTATGTATACATTCATTGTCAAAATTGTAGACATATGAATTTCCATTCAAACCATTACGGGTTGTATGGTTCACAAATCAGCTTGTAGTAAACCCTCACCACAAGTACCCCACCTAGAAAGTCCTGGATGTAAGACCGCTACTCAATTTTCCATGTACCATCAAAAATATTCATCCCCATTGATAGGGTGATTATGTGAATCATAAATTTCCCTTCTAGACTGATGTTTTCCATCACCTCCACCGAGACCAACTTGAGTGGGTGACTCATGGAAATGTTCAAGACCACATTCTAGAATTTTTTGTTGGGAGGAGATATGGGGTTTAGATTCTCATATCCACCCATTTTTATATCAACCTAGATGTAAAAGAAATGGAGGGCCTCACAAACATGAAGTGGAGTGCTTCCTTAAAATATTTGAAAATGAACCATCTACAGCTTCACCAATACTAGAATAAAAAAAGTGACACACTACCCCATCGCCAACATCACCACATTAAAGAATGCTCCCATTCAAACCCCCATGTGTTCATGCCTCATAGGGATTATCCATCTATAATGAGTGTGGTAATGAATCATTCCAACCTGACCATGGGAGCTTTAGTCTTGGTACTATACCCCAAAGCTTTAACGTTCTCACCTCCATGATTCTCAAATAGTAGGGCTCCTTGCACCATTTTTATACCCCAAGACATGTGAGTGGCCTCCCTGGTGGCATCTTTTCTTGATCCAATCCCTGCTCAGGCACCTCCCCTGGTAGTTTAGATTATTTCATGAAATACCTAAATAATTTCTTGAATGGTATATCCCTCATCTTTGACTTCTATTCATTGGTTACCTATATAGATTTTGAAATGCCTTCACTAGGGCTGGCAGCTACTCTTGCCCCCCCCCCCCACAAACACACTCATTTTCTATGGGGAGAAACTCATCATATATCACCTCATGGATATGGATCCTAGTGGTTGGGGGAAAATCCCAAAGGATAATGCTAACCTCCCCAGGATGCAGATGGAATGTGTCAGTCCAGGTTAACCACCTTCAAAGAGGATCGAGCATGATGTCCTAGGGGTGGTGAACATGAAACAACCAGACCCATGAATCCTCATAAATCCACACTCACTTCATCTTAACATCAAACTCACAGCATGATGTGAATGCCCAATAGGCCCATGCCCTTTCATTAGGTGAATTTTCCACCCTGGCACTGGTCCTAGTTCTCATTCCATTATTTTAGTGGATCTCCAAAACCCATCTTGAGGATTGTTCCATACTATGGGGGGGATTCCTCATCTTTTATCTTCTCCCCATTGAAATTATTGATGTGTATCTCTAGATTGTCTCATGTTATTGGTATTTTATCCTTCCATATGTGACCTCTAGAATCCCGATGCAACAAGTAATATCCATGGGTGCTTCTAAACTAGTAGGTTGGCTCATCTCTACTCATCATAGTGATAAAAACATCATCTATCATCCTCAATCCATAAAGAGGAATCCTATTCAATAGATAAAATTCCTTTTTGAACTTTTTTCACTAGTTAAGTGAGATTGTTTTTGTATGAGGTGATCTAAACACTCTCTATAATCATTATATTTCTGGAAATTTCTTCTTGACAGAAGGTAGTAGCTTCACTTCCATGTGTGGAAATTTGGTCAATGACATAATTTTTTCTATTATAGATCAAGAAGGCCTACCATAGAGGTAATTCATGATGATATATTTCATGGAGGTTGATTTTTTCTAATATGGTTATTGAATAACTGATGAAAGATAATGTGATCTTTGAGAGATGTATGGATCAGAATCGTAGAGCGCTCGCAAAGGGTATTATATTTTCAAAAACTAGGTACAAGAGTTTCTCTATGCGAAAGTATGGTGATTTTTCTAAGGGGATGGTCAAATATTTATAAGAGTATGGTCAGTCCAATTTCGTTCAGGTATTCATGAAGATGGAATTGTGAACGTGCTTCGTGACTGGGCTTCTTTAAAAGGAGTTGATTGAAAATTTTAAGCGTTACTCCCTCATAATCTGACCCTCCATTTCCCAACACCTCCAATTATAAGGGTGGGATTTTTTGGAACCAAATTATATGTTCCTTAGGGTAATTTGTGGAAGGGATGGATGTTAAGGACATTTTAGGGTGAATCCTGGGAAAAACATCTCAAAAATCCTTTGAAGGATCTATTTGGAAAAGGCTCATATACTTCATGAACAGTTGAAGTTCATGAAGCTCTCAGTCCAAGATCACTTTTTTTATCTTGCATAAGCCTGATGGTTTCCACTATATAGTGAAATTATGTGTTGTGGAGTGAATTTCACCTGCACGAAGACCTAATGGTAATCGTTTTATAGTGACATTCAGACTCACAGAACTCATCCATTCAAAAATCCCATAAAATATTTATGAATTATTATGAGATTAATGAAACCCATGCCCTATAAATACCCCCTTTATTCCAAATTTTTATAATGGATGTCGACCTATCGACTTATAAAGTATCTCTCTTTTTTTGAACACCTTGTGCATCATGAGAAAACCTTATTATGGATCACCCAAGGTATCCAAACTTTATGAAACCTCCTACCTTGTGTTCTTGAGAGCCTCAACCAAAAGTAGATATTCCTTTTACAAAGGCCCAAAACCTTCATGGAATAAGAATTCCCTATGAGTCCCTTGAGGCTTAGAAAATCATTTAACCCTCACAAAGCACTCCCACTATGAATCATTACTTCACTCTGAGGCTGGGTCACCCTATCTCATGAATCATACAATTTAAAAAATCTCTTAACCTCCATGAGGACCTCAAGAATTATAATACCCTCCATTATGACCCTCCAATATTCACGAATTACCTCTCTTGGTTATCTCCATGTTTCATCCCTTCTACTGACACCCCTTTATGAAGGTTTCATACCCAAGACCCCCACACTAATCTAAGATAGTTTTGGTTGCAGCTCAAGTCCCTATGTGACTAGTTCCACCCACTCTTGTAAATGCCGAGTTCCCCCCCCCCCCAAGAGCGGTTTAGATGCCGGACATCTTTTTTTTAATAATGAAAATTATAACCCCTTTTACTTCTAATCAAGGTACTCTAACATGGACCTCATAATTGAAAACTCATTTATGGGGTGTCAATTACAAACCCATCCCAATGGTGCATAAATGGTGGTCACATAAGCCCCTGAGGTAAGGAGTCCCCCCCTATTTCTGAGCGTCATGACATAAAACTACCTAGTTTTATTTTCTAGTCGTAAAATGTTAAACTACATGAAAATGTCCTCAATACATGTCATAAATTTTGTCCTTAACCTATGTGATAAACATAAGATTCCCCATATATGATTGTTACGAAAAGACACCTTGTCCCGCTGCGATCCATAGAGCTTCACTCCTAGACCACAAAGTGTCGCACCCAAGAAGCTACCATGCATAATCCCAACACCCGAGAGCCATAGAGATTTTATACGATTAGATTTCATGTGTGATCCTCACAACATCTTTACCCATATGATAATGAGATACCTAAAAAAGGTAGCTTCTATGCCTAAACCACTAGGGGTGTCCAGACCCGACCCAACCCAATGGGTTCGACCCGACCCGACTGGGTTGGGTCGGGTTTGTATCGGGTTGACCCGTGGATGGGTTGGTTCGGGCCTCGGGTTGGCTACATATCGACCCAACCCGACACATTGACCCGAGGCTATATGAAAAAAAAACCTACCTGGGGTTGCGACCCGGCTTGGCCACCCTAATCCTCTTCCTCCCTCACGCTCGCCAGCCTATTCCTACCTCCTCTCCTTCCCATCCCCAACCTTCCCTCGCGCACGATTGGATTGCCTCCCTTCTCCTCATCATATCCTCGCTCGCCTCCTCCCCTCCCCGGACAGATTCTCCTCCTCTCCACCTCCCCCTGACCCCGACCTTACCTCGCACGTGGCCAAAACCTAATCCCATTCCATCATCCTTCCCTCACCACCAGCGACTGGCCTCCTTCCTCCTACTCTACTCCCTTCCTCCTCTTCTAACTCACCTCCTCCCTGGACGGATAGATTCCCTCACAAGCAATCGGGAGAAATACCTCCTATCGGCTCGGCTCACTCCTCCCTGCCTATTGTGCGTTCTTTCTGGCGGTACTTGTGGTAAGGTAAGTAGTTTTTTCTAATCATGTTCTTCAAATTATCTTCCTTAAGTAATTTATTTATGCACCTATGTGAGTCGGATTTATAGTGCATGTGTGTAAATTTCAAGCAGGTAGTGAATGTTTCTCATTTCAGTTGTCTGAACAGTTGGTATACTTGAGTGATTTTGTTTGATTTCCATTTCCCCTAAAAATGATTTGTAACTATAGTTGAGGTGTAATCCTCCTAGTTAGTAGTTATCAACTGTAGGAAGGATATGTTTTTTTTTCCTGCTTGTCCACCTGTCTTCTATTTTCACATATCCATTTTTGTATACTGATCTTGTTAAACATTAAACCAAGAAGTAGGGTAATAAATGGGGGTTAGCTAGTGTAGTGGTGCAGGCTGGTGCAGCTGGGGGGGGGGGGGCTGGAGTAAGGAAGGGGGAGGGGCTGGTGAAAGGACAGGGGGAGGGGGATGGGCTGATGCAAGGTAAGGGGTTGGTGTAGTGCGGGGGGGGGGGGGGGGGGGGGGGGGGGGGTGGGGCGGGGCTGCGTGCAAGGGCAGGGGGGGGAGGGGCTGGTGTAGTGCAGGGGGGAGAGGGTTGGTGCAGCAGGGAAAGGGGGAGGGGCTGGTGCAGCAGGGAAACTGGGAGGGGGAGAGGCTGGTGCAGTAGGGAAAGTGGGAGGGGGAGGGGCTGGTGGGGGTGCAGTGTGGGGGGAGGGGCTGATATAAGGGAAGATGGGAGGGGGAGGGGCTGGCTGGTGTAGTGTAGGGAAGGGGGTGGGGGGGGGGCAGGTGTATTGCAGGGGGAGGGGGGTTTAGTGTAGGGGGAGGGGGGGATGGTGTAGTGCAGGGGGGAGGGAGAGGGCTGGGTGCAGCATGGAAAGGGGGATGGGCTGGTGCAGTAGGGAAAGGGGGAGGGGGAGAGGGGCTGGTGCAACAGGAAAAGTGGGAGGGGGAGGGGCTGGTGTGGGTGCAGTGTGGGGGGGAAGGATCTGATGTAAGGGAAGGGGGGAGGAGGAGGGGATGGCTGGTGTAGTGTAGGGAAGGGGGTAGGGAGGGGGCAGGTGTAGTGCAGGGGGAGGGGGAGGTGATGGTTGGTGCAGCAGGGAAAGGGAGAGGGGTTGGTGCAGAAGGGAACGGGGGAGGGGCTGGGGCTGGTGCAACAGGAAAAAGTGGGAGGGAGAGGGGCTGGTGGGGGTGCAGTGTGGGGGGGAGGAGCTGATGTAAGGGAACGGGGGAGGAGGAGGGGATGGCTGGTATAGTGTAGGGGAAGGGGGGTAGGGAGGGGGGGCAGGTGTAGTGCAGGGGGAGAGGGGGAGGGGATGGTGCAACAGGGGGGAGGGGGCTGGTGAAATAGGTGGTTTTGGGATGGTGGTGGGGCTGGTGCAGTAGGGGGGTAGGGGGCTAGTGGGGGGAGGGGGAGGGGATGGTGGAGGGTAGGGGGAGGGGCTGGTGTAAGAGGGGGGAGGGGGAGGGGCTGGTTCATGGCAGGGGGAGGGGCTGGTGCAACAGGGGGTTGAGGGAGGGGCTGGTGCGAGGGCAGGGGTAGGGGGAGGGACTGGTGCAGTAGGGGGAGGGGGGGAGGTTGTGCAAGGTAGGGGGGGCTGGTGCAGCAGGGAAGGGGTTTAGGGGGAGGGGGATGGTGGGGTGCAGTGCAAGGAGGAGGGGACTGGTGGTGGGGCTGGTGTGGTAGGGGGGATAGAGGGCTGGTGGGGGTTTAGTGCAGGGGGGGATGGGCTGGTGGTGGGGCTGGTGCAGCAGGTGGGTTAGGGGGGCTAGTGGGGGTGCAGTGCAGGGGGGAGGGGCTTGTGCAGGGGGCAGGGGGGATGAAGCAGAGGGTAGGGGGCTGGTGGGGGGGAGACTAGTCTAGGGGGCAGGGGCTGGTGCAGGGGGGAGGGGAGAGGGTAGACTTGGTGGGTGGGGGGCTAGGTCTGGGGGTTGGGTTTGGGTCAATCGGGTTGGGTCGGGGTCAGGGTCGGGTCGGGTTGGGTCCGGTTTAACACATAGAACCCGACCCGAACGGACCCGACCCACAGCCGATTGGGTTGGGTTGGGTCCTTCGGCCATGCGTTGGTAACCCGACCCGAGCATTTTTGGTTGGGTCGGGCTCCCGAAACTTCCTTGACCCGACCCAACCCGACCCTTGGACACCCCTATAAACCACACACTATTCCCCCAAGACAAATCAAATTGTGAAGGGTACCATTTATGAGTAAGACTCACACTAAACCTCATAGATCCTCATTTTTCAACATGGTCATCCATACCTCATGACATTAAACTGCATGGATTGAACCTATCACATGAACATCAACTGAGACATCAAACTATGGGAGTTTTTCTCCCTAAATTTTGAGTAGGGTACGTAGGATGCCTCTGTAAGTTTCAATCCCAGAAATGGTAAACTCATGGTGTTAACTGCTATGGAAAAACCTCACGTACCACATCCATAATGAATTTTGATCCACTGGTAAACAAATATATGTGTGACATCTTCCCTCCTAAGGACGCACCTTCTGGATTTACCTCCACCAGGGTGTTCTCATCCACAATCTTATATCAATATCAATGGGTTGTTTTGATTCATTAATTAACCATATATTTGGTACACCTCCCCTCATAGGAATGAACCTCCTTGATCCGCCTCAGTGGAATTTCTGATCAACCAAACCGGTCTCCACAAGATGATGAACTTATTTCCTGATCTGTCTTAAAAGTCATCTTGATCTGTCCTCTAAAGGATGTAGAAATTGTGATGTGACCCCAAGTACCTGCCTCATTAAATAAACATGGGATGTCTGGGGTAAAAACACCATAGAATAATTATTCCCCTATTCTCAATTACTTCACAATCGAAATGGGATTCCAGGAGTTCTATGCCCTAATATTCTTCACATGAGATTGCCTCATAGAAGAAAGATTAAACTGTGATCAATACAACCAATGTCTATAAATTACTATAGATTCCAAACATGAACACTATCCCAAAAGAAGATTTACTCTCTATAAATATAGTATCATTTTAATTAAATGGTCTCCATGAATAGGATGGTGCCAAAATGAGTTCTAGGAACACAAATTAATCTAAAAGGAAGACTCACACTAGGAAATGTGCTCCAAGGGGGAATCTATGGAAGAAGAAACTCACACATGATAATATAATTTTTTATCATGGGAGTGGAAATAACTGTTGAAAGTGGTGAAACTCTCGAGAATTTATAAATAAGGAATATGGGCCAACAGAAATTCAGAGTGTACAATTTATGATGTCTAGAAGACCATGGGGAATGTGTAAAAAAAACTAGGCCTATACTATTCTAACATGGAATGAAATCTTATGCAATAAATATTCATCTATTAATATGTAACATATATGTATGAAATATATAGGTTGTTATAGGGTTTTCATTATTAATAACATTTCAGCTATAGAATTAATCTTATTGTTATAGGGTCTCAAGGCATGTTCCATCATGTACCCCCTTAATGATAAACCCTTAGTCTCAAATATCCCATGTAATACCTCCTAAACCTATATTATAGTCTACTTAATAAGGTATAAATATTAATTATTAGGTTGTATCCCATTTTAGGCACCATATATTCACTCATCTCCCACTCAAACTCATGTTAAGACTTTATGTAGCTAGTGCTCATTCTTTGTGAAACTCTGAATATTTTTATTCTAATCTTATAACATGATTTTACTTATCCATGTTTGTTAATTATTGTGTCCCATACTCACGAAAATTCTAGGAACCTTTTTCCCATTGGTTCAAGTTGTAGGACCTTAAACTATAATATAGATTGGTTTTAATTATACAACCTTAAAATACAGAACATGTCATCTTCACTTCATAACCATATAAGGAAAAAACATCATCCAAGATTCATCCACATAAATGGTACTACATTGTTTCTTGGTCACATAACCTAATATGCATGATCCTAAAAGCAACATCATTTTTTGCTGATCACATTACCTTAAAATACGTAGCCATGATCCATCTTATGTGACTATAAACTACATGCGGTATTCACCTCTACACATGATATTAAACAACAATTTACACTACTTTTAATTGATTTATTTTTATGACCCATTTATAATGATGAGTTTCATAAATTTATCATATGAATTGAAAATAATTGTTAAAAATCATGATAGCACCTAATTTGAATGTCTCGAATTCCAATAAAAATAACATGCTTTATAATATTAAATTAAACCATGACATCATAGTACAATACTTTTTATTCCTCGTGATGGGGGATACATAAGAATCCCTTTATGGGAACAATCCCAATACCATGAAACCTTCCACTTTATCTTACCTCTTCCACTATTTTGGAAAATAGTAATTTCCATAGTTTCATTATATATGACATTAAATTTTAGGGTAACAAATATTCACCTTTTACTTTTATATTAAACATTAGATAATATACATAGTTATGAAATTTCCTTTTAAATGTATTGGTGTTAATAAATAACATTCATCAAAACGGTAACCAATATTATTATTGGTAACAATTTCATTAATATGATAAAATCTATAAGGTCATATCATACATAAAAAATATATATTTGTGGGATGATTTGGCTTCCCGTCATCTTAGTTTTAACAAGAATAATATGTCTAATTCACACCCCAAAATGGGGGTATGCAAGGGGAATATGGATATATCGAAAAATGAAAATGAGTAACCCAATAAAAAATCATATAATCATGAATTATATTTATCAACCATACATATCTATTTATAATTTTATAGTAATGGGATGTTTTTTTAAATACTTTAGATTCCAAATGACACTCTTATCTAATGGATGGAAAGGCATCAGGATAAACAATTGGATTGGTGGAAAACTTATGGAATCCATTGTTACTGTTAATCATCTTCCACTACTACCATATACTAGTTTCATTAATGCTTCTATAACTTCCAATACCCTGATGTACCTACATTCACTTCCACCTAAATAAGTTCTATATCAAGAAATAGAATATATATTGGTGAATGAATAATTCTATGATTGTGTGATCCTTACCATGAAAGAAACATAAGAAAACATGTAAGGGATGAATATATGGACATCAATTTGATTTCAATAACCAGGAGTGGTAGATATCCACTATTCTGATATAAAACCACGTTGAGAGTTTGTCATATGAGTGAAAACGTAAATTCCAACCATATTTGTGTTATGTTCGAATAATAATAAGAAACATAAGAGGGTGGTGGATTGTGTCATTATAAAATATCATTAAAAATTAAAACATAATCTGACTTTTTGATTTACAATTATCTATATAATTTCTTTATTTTTGAATATAATGTATAGGAAAAGTAGAGAAGAGAATATAGAAATTATTATAGTGTCTTAGGGAATAAACATCCCCTAGTACACTCTTCCAATTCTCTATCTAGATCATGGTGATTTTAACTATGATAGGTCAACTTATCTAAACACCATTAAAACTAATTGTAGGTGGTTTAAACCATAAAAAATGTCATTTTATTTTAAAGAGAACATTGAAAAACAAAAATTAGAGTGAGAAGTTGACACTCCATCATGAATGAGAATAAGAAACCAAAACTTTAAGACAAAAAGATTAGTTGATTTGTGGAGAAAAAAAAATCACGACATAGATTATACAGAAACTGATAAATACTGAATATTCTTATTCATAAATTAATTTATTTAGAAAACAACATCTCAAAAGATATCCTAGTTTCAGATGATATATGAATAAATATAGTGACAAAATAATAAAAATTTGAGAACAATAGAGATAACACTTAGTAGATGATGAATATGAATTCTACTAGAGTGTAACTTTTATAGATACATAATTAAATTGTAGAAACAGGTTGAAGATGGATATAGAAGTAGTAGAATGATGATCATAAAGAAAAGTATAAGAACATTGATATCTCTAAAGTGTATCTCTTTTTAGAACTAGAGATGAAATCAAACCATCATATTTATGCCTATATATATTGAGAAGAACAAACTCTCTATATTTAAGAACAAACATGATTTACTTCAATAAAATTAGATCTAGAAAGTCCTCCTGATAAATCATGACCGTTTGAATTTAAACACTCCCATATAAAATAATAATATTACTTAAAAAAAGAATGATTTCATCTATTGAATAAAGGGCTTGAATAAGTATTTAAATTTATTTAAAACTGAAAATAAATCCAATGAAATAGTTGTTGAACTCATGAAAATAATCAAAAATTAAAATCTTGTAGATGACTGGTTCAAATATAGAGTTTCACTACATAAATATAAACATCAAAAGTATGGTAGAGAATAACACACACACACAAAATATAAGTTTTTAATAAAGAAAATAGAACTTCTAGGCATAAATAACATTAAGGATTATAAATTTAGAGGCTAAGGGAACATCTAATAACAATGTCAACACCACCATGGAGAAGGGATCTAGTACTAGAAAACATCATGAGAGGGAACTCCTGATAATCCTTTGACACTAAAATGTTTTCCACACAATCACCATCACACTATGTATGGACAATCTCGATGCCATTATTTAAGAGTGTATTACATTTACTAATCAAACAAATGATGTTCAATGGGGTAGAAGAGTGTTATTTTATGGGATTCCCAGATGATGTTTGAGTATGTCTCTACTAATGAAAAGTATATTTAAATTTTCATGGAACAATTTATGAATGTGAAGCATGGCCCTTATATCCCAATAGAGACATTACTCCCATAGAACACACCTAGAGAAAAAAAAATTAAATAAGATGAATCACACACAACACCTCCCCCTCCCCCCCACCCCTTGTGTGAAACCCTAGGTACATGAACCATAAACATTAATCTTAGTAATAAGTGAAGTAAAACACACTGAGTTCCCAGATTTTGTGGGAATTGTCTTATTAAAAGTGTGGCCTCTATCCAAATAACATCCAATAGAGGGAAATGTATCCCAATTCCTTAGAAGTTGAGTGATATCCATGAAAAGAATATAATCCCTTTCCACCAGGGCCCAACCTACTTAGAGTAGAACAATATGAGAGGATTGGTTACAAAACTCAAAAATTAACCATCACTCTACCACTTGGAGGTTCTCTTGATCTCTCGCATCATATTTATTGTTCATAAGCCCATTGAACCAACTCTGAATGAATACCTCAAAATAAATCACTACATTTGGAAACCAGTGAACTCTCTTAACTCTTCCCATACTTTTGATACACACTCACTACAATAAAAGCGATGCATAGTGATTTTCTCCTTGTGAACCGAGCAACAAAAGTATTTAGAGGATAAACGGACACCCTTACATTTGACTGAACTATCTATATTTATTGTATGATTCTGGATTCTCCAAACCATAATATTTAATTTAGTAGGTATATATTTACACTACAGAGTACCCCCCACCCATTACTAACCATAGATTCCACCATCACCTTTCTATAATCCCTCGCTAAAAAAATTATTGATGTGTTTCCCATGAAGATGTATGTATCATTAATGGATGATTTGATAGAAGTTCATATCTAGCATTTTTAATACAATGAAGCCCAGTACATGGCCCTCCCAAATTAATTCAAAAAAATTAATATCCCTATGTTAATGAATCCATAGAGAGTATTGTTTTAAAAATGGAATATGTTACTAGAGAGAATTCCACTGGGTGGAGGGGTGCTCATCCCTTGTTCTCAAAACATTTTCAGTAAAATTAGAAATGAAACTCCTCTAGTGGTACTTTAATTCAATAACCTCTAATTATATTTTCCCCTAATTATAATGCATCTCATCCTTCACAATCATTACATTGATTCATATATTCTCCTCTAGTATAGAACATTTAGTCCAGGACGCCCAATGATATATCTCCTCACCATGGGTATCCCAGAGGAATGAACATAGGAGGTTTTCTATCTATTTTACAATCATCTTGGGAACCTTGATCACTGATATGATATGCATGGTAATGGTGAAAATAACATAGTTGATTAGGTTTATTCTCCCACCAAATGAGAAAAATTGTTTTTCTAATTGGTTATTGAAATGGTTATTTTTTTATAGAACCTTAAAATTGGCAGATTCGGACTCTACATAGGGCCACGGGAGCTCCCAAGTATTCCATTGGGAATTAATTCCTATGAATGCCCAGTATGGACACAGTTTTTTTCCTTTACCTATCTATAAATGAGTGAGAAAAATACACCCCACTTTTATCCTAGTTGATATTTTTTCCACTCCATTTTAAATAAGTTTCCATGATTTTGTTAAGGCATCTTGCCTAATAGATATGAGTATAAATAAAAATACTATATCATCAGAAAAGAGAAGATGAGACCGCCCACTATAGTGAGATCTATGGTGGTAGGAACAGATTAATCCAAGTTACATATAGTAAGAAATGTGCATACTGAGATCATTCTGAACCATAATTAAAATATTGGTAGATATTAGGTCTCCTTGTCTATAACCCCTCACAGATTTTAAAAATACACATTTCCTCCCCATGAAATGATTTTTGAACTTGGGTGACTTTTATTAGTAGATGAGAAAATACATGACTGATTCTGAGAACCCTGTGCACCTCATAACTTGGAGAATAAAATTACATTCAAGCCGATCATAGAATCTATCCATACCTACAATGTTAATAATATTAGATCCCACCACCTTCTTATTGATTTATCTATACATTTTATGAGAAATACACATAGATCATTGAATATACCTTCCTTTGAATAATGTATGATGCTTCTTTGACAACAAGATGTGGATAATCTAAGATTTTATCCTATTGATGATGGATGATAATAAAATTTAATGATAATTTCATATACTAATGGGTATATATTTTTTGATTGAATAATAGTATTTAAATTTGGTAATCAGGACCAACATGGTGGAACATGCAACCTAAGGAAGTGAGAAACCACAAAAGAATTCTTGGATGGCTTTGACTAGATCAGTCATTATGAAATTCCATGCACTAACATAAAATACCTTGGGAATCCATCTAGGATAGATAATCTCTCTTGATTTAGAGTATGAATTGTATCCCACGCCTCATTCTCATTTGGGATACTTTCAAGGAGATTTTTATGCTTAGAAGAAACCACCCTTAGGATAGAACTGATGATATCCACTATGAAAAAGGGGTTCCCCTTCTATATTCAAGGGTTATAATTACATAGTAGGGAATTAAAATGATAGTATACCATACTAGTGAACACTATTAGGTTACTAGTGAAGTAACCATCCTCAAGATGAATATTCATAGCACTTCCATGATGTTTTTCATTCAAATATTAATGAAAGAATGCAATATTTCAATCAAACTCCTTGAGATAGGTGGATCTAGAAATTTCATGTTGACACCTCTCATGCTCAAGAAACATCTAGTTAAGCTCGTGATTTTTTATTCCATGAGATGTTAAGGTGTATTCATTTTATTTGTATCCAACACTAGCTTTATCCCTTTTGATATTAGTCTTGATATAATCTATGATATGTTGGGAAGAGGTGAGGGAGTTGATCTAGGTTGTAAGGTATTTTTTCTAACAATGAAAATTATTCTGAAAGATGATCCATAATCATCTCTAAGTTTGATTCCACTAGGATTCACAAACCACTATGGGAAACTTTTGATCATGTGCCCACCAGCTAGAAAAGGAAAATCATTCTACACCATTGATAGCATACATAAGGTTGGTTATGAAATGATATTTCTGAAAAAATGCCTGGAAAAGGTGAATAACATCCACATTACGAAATCAATATATGGATTGGGAGTTGGAAAGGATACGGTCAAGAATACACCACATTCGTCGACTACCTATTGGGTTTATACATGAGGTGTATTTTTCACCCGAGAGGTCCAGGTCTCGGACTCCCTCCTAGGAAGTGAAATATAAAGATGACATCCCCCCCTTTAAAAAATGAGGCCTCCAATCTTATTTTTTGAGATATCCATGATGGTGGGGATTTCACCTCTAACCATCCAAGATAAGGTCCTTGGGTTGAAGGATTAAAGATCATTCCATTGTTCATCTCTTAGACTATACCCACACATAACCTAAAAAAAGGAAAATAAAATAGCAGTATTACCAACACCAATTCTAAATGGTATATTTTAATCAATGGTTTAACAAACCTTACATTCACCTAAAATGTATGGTTATAAAATTATCAATAATTAAAAAATTAGGGTTCTAAAAACATAAATTCACTTCCAATGTAAGATTTTGAATACTGATTCCATACTACATTTAAAAACCCTAAACCCATAATAAAATAAAACTTTATCCAATTTTGAAACAATTTTTCTTACAGAATAAAATAATTCTTACAATAAATGTTTTTCTAAAATACACTTAAAGCATCTTTATTAGTAATGAAAATATGGATGTTTTTAGGATCAAAATTAATTATAAATTAATGAAATTTGTGAATAATTACATTCCCAACAATATTAACATTTTAATGACAAAAAAACCCATATAAAAAAATAAAGAAAATTTTTTAAACATAAAAACATAGGTTATAATAAATTTATCAAACAAGAGAGATTTAATTCAAAATTTAAAATTGTACTTATCCTTCTCATAAATCCTATTTTATACTTTTGTAAATATATTCAAAAATTGTATAATAATATTGCATAATTATAATATATTTTTTGTTTTTTTAAATGAATACTACTTTTGTGATTTCAAAAAGAAATTAGGTAGATTGATTAAAATGAATTAAATATATAACTGAACTAGATTGAATGTTCTGTTAATCCAAAAATAAATGGTTCTTGAAAATAAAAATATGCTTAGATAAAAAATGAATAATATAATATAATAAAAAATCTTTAATAATATTTATTCATTGCATGAAATATTTGGATCAATGATGAAAATTTTATGTAACGGGAAGTGAAGAGGGTGAAGGATCTTGTTCAAAAGTTAATTATGAGGTTATAGAATCATGAATAGACTGGTGATCATCTTTGAGTTATGGAATTAACAAAGAAAGGTTTTTATTAAATTTCCCTTACCACTGTTTCAAAAAAATATTTGAATCATATCCCATATTAAAATATTAAATGAAATTATCTTTTAAAAATCAGGAATTGATTCATCTTTCTAAACATATATGTTTAACATTTTCCCTTCTCATTTAACATATTCTAAATACTAGATTTTATAGAATTCATCGTTTTAATAAGCTCATTATGGTTGTCCAAAAGAGTGTTAAGTGGGATAAGATCACATAGTAAACTCTAAATTCTATCACTTATAACATACCAACTAGTTGTTAAATAATAAAATATTCTTATTAAATTTTGAGAAGTTATGGGTGTTGAATTATATGCTCTTCCTTGTATTTTACATAATATTAACGTTTCAAACATACTTCTTTATAAGATTTTTTATAATTGTCTATATCCCATTTAAAATTAAATTTAACCTCTCTAAAATCATTAAAATTAGAAATCATATATTAAATGTGATAATTAAGATAATTAAATTATTCTACTTGTTGTGTCCTTGAGGGTTATCCAATTTAAAAAAATTGAATGGATTGTTATTCCAAATTTCATATAATGGAAATACCTAATCTCTATGATCCATGATTTACTCACCAAAATCATTGATGGTATTTTAAAAAGATACATCAACAATAGAAGTAGAATAATCTCTTATTAGATATGTTTATTCCACCATAGAAGTGTGAAAAATCTCATCACCTTGAATTCCTTTAATATATTTAAATTCTCTTTTTTCTATTTCCACATTGATATGAGTTAATTTCTCATCCATATAATCTCTCTTCTCAAATACATTATCCTAAACTAATCATTCAATAGATTCTTATATTATTTCTTTAAGAGTAGATTGGTCTTCTTCTCCATCCATATAATTTTGGCCTCTTATACAAGCCATACAACCATGAATTCATCCATTCAAAATGGTTGATCAATTTCTTAAAAATTAAGATTGATAACCTATTCAACAAGTTTATCCCTTTTCCTAGGACATATAATAAGGTTGGAACCACTATCCACATTATAAAGTGAAAAACGTTTATTTGAACTTGAGGTACTCCCCATAAGATCACTGGAATATTAAAATCCACTCATAACCTTATTTTTTAGGATATAAGACTATTAGTTATCATAAATTTATATTTTCAACCAATTATATAGCTTCTTCTATCACTAGTTCTTTAATATTCTCAGTATGAAATACCACAGTACCTATATTTTTTTTACTTCTGTTATCCCCCTGAATAATAGATCCAGATGGTTCTTCCTCCTTATCACCAACTAGAAGTAATATTCCATGCACCATAAAAATAAATCAATTATGAGAATCCTACTAAGATAATTTTTTATGGTTAGATTTTATTCTCTTAATTCCACTACTTCAAAAACTAAAAATAAAATATAAGGATTATTTTAATTCCTATATTAACGTAGAGTTATTAGATTCTATAATAGAACTAGAACATTTATATAGAAGATTATGTAAGTTATAGAATAAGAAAAGGGGCTTCAAAATGTAATTAAATGATTTCAATAATAACCATTAAGGACTTAAAAAATATAGATGTTGTGAATAAAAATGGATGGGTCCCATCAAACCTCACTTCCTACAGCTGGAAAAAATGAAAAGAAAAATGGAAAAGAACAAACAAAAAAATACCAAATGAAATATTATTAAGATCATAAAGGAAATAAAGATATGAATGATATATATAGTTATTTTTAAAACTCCAATAGTGCATATAAATATAATTCCTATAAGGATCCGTCAAATATAAAAGAAAATATGTTTTTTATGACTATTGAAGAAGAGGTATAATCCTATTACAATTTTTCATCTGATTCTCATAAATTATCATATTGTAAATTAGGTGCATATAGATCTATGATTCTAGATATATATGAATCCCTAGTAAAAATCATAAATCATTCAAGAATATCCTAAATCAAGATATAAGTGAAAAATATACAATTTTATAACACCCTATATAATTGAAACAAATGTTTAGAAAATATACTTCAAACTACATTATACATAAGGATAAAATTTAAAACTTATAGGATGAATTAAAATCATTTAAATGTGTTCCTAATATACATAGTAAAGGGTAATAATCAATAAATTATATTTTTGGAAAATATATTTTATCAAAAATAAAAATATGGAATTAGAAGTAATATGGAAAATAAAAAATAGTATATAAAATATATCATTCCCAGTTCTAAGTATCACATCATGTTATGAATTAATTTTTTCTATTATGGTGTTAATGGTCATTATAAAAATAATTTTTTCATGAGAAATACTTATATTTACAAGAAAAATAAATAATTTATTTCTTTTTGTATTTCAAAATCATGTTCAATCAATTTTGTATAATTAACTAGACCTGGTTACCCAGATCCTTACTTGCTGACACAAGTAGACCTAATAATGTTTTGTTACCAAAACTATAATTTCATGATGTCTTTGGTAGATAAAAATCCATATGGATAGAAGTAAAATATGATATTGGGAGGGTGGATTATCAAGGAATATCAATTGAGAGTTTTCAAAATTATATACACTATCATAATTTGATAGAGGAATAGTCAATTTTTGTGATAATAATAAAGTAAAGAAAATTACAGAAGGATCAGTGGGAGATCCAATGCGGATCTTAATAATTTAAGTTCTATATGTTCAAGGAATGAAGAACAATATGATAAGTATCTATTGATTTTTTGATGTTGGTTTTTATATTGACTTTTCTCATAATTCTGACATTGTATTTAATTATAAACTTTTTATGTTTAGAGAACTACGAAGTAAAAATGTTTACACATTGGATCATAGTTCCTTGTTTGAAAAATAGTGAATTTCTAAAGTAAATAAATCCTTGATTTTTAATAAGAGACGTGGAAACTATAAATTAGATTATCTATGTATGTTATCAGAGAATAATTTTGTTTCTAATTTTCCAAGATATCAATTTGGTCAGACCAGACTATGTGATACATACTAAATAAGAAATAAGTGTAAGTCATCTTTTAAATATATTTAAACAATTTCTACATCTAAACATCCAGAGTATTAACCTTTGATGGAAGATGTTATGTTTTTGATTTAGTAAATGATTTTCCTAGATTTACGTGGGTATATTTTCTAATATGTAAATATGAAACTTTCTCTATTTTTGTAATATTTTTCAAACATATGGTTGAAAATAGAAAACATAGTCTGAAATATTTGTCAAAGAACCATACATTAAGTAAAAAAAGTAAGCTAGTTGAAAAAGTATAGTACCAAAATCTTACATTAACTTAATATATAGGGTATGAAAAGTTTTTGATCCCTAAATAAGTAGGGTTCTTAATCCTTATATTCACATAAAATGTAGGGTTAAACCAATTTCTTCTAGAATATATTGAAAACCCTAGAATATATATGAATAATACATCATCTGAATTTTAAACTAAATTCATTCTAGAATAAAATAATTATTCCAATAAATGTTGTCCTAAAATAAATATAAAAAACTTTATTAGTAACACAAATTTAGGTGTTTTTTGGCATAAAAATCAATGATAAATTAATGAAATTGATGTATCAACATGTACTCAATAAACTAGTTTAAGATGAGGAATATATACCCTATATGAGTATCACCTCCAAGGGATCTTCCAAAACAATTCTAGTTAATAATGGTTATTTCTATCATCCCACGAACCAAGTATCCAATGATGTTTTTGAGGACCTATCCCCATTAATCCATACTTTATTTCAATGTAGAAACTATCATGGGAAATCAACAACTATCTCTATAGAGTGGATCCATATTCCTACCTTTTTTACACAATTTTTTTTCATCGAATTCCAGAAGGAGCCTAGGTTCAGTTCCCTATCACAGTGAGTAAAAAACCATAACCATTTTCCAGACCAACAATGGTGATAAAATCCAAAAATTATGAGCATTTAATATAAATAAATATTTAATATAAATGATATTCTCTATATATGAAAAATACGCACAATGGATGTCCTACCCATGTAGATATCTACAACTTCCATAAAAAAGGTCTTCCTTGAAGTAACCTGATCGACCACTTTGGTGGTCCTCCATATAGGGAAGAATGTTGTAGCAATACTGTTATTTCCTATGGTATCTACAAGATAAGACCTCACCTTGATGAAATATCAAACAATAATGGAGTTACTATCTATTGTAATAAATAAAATTAGTCATGGGGTTCCTCCCTATAGTAACCACTATGTATGTCCTTCCTATAAAAAAATATTAAATCACTATGGGATCCCCACAATTAAAATATATTTTCAAGTAAATATAGATGTATTCCCCATGGTACCCATCATCGCGTTAATCCTTGTGAATAAACATAAAATCACCATGGAAGTATACATTATGTAAATAAATAATATTACAACCATGGAGGTCTTTCCTATAGTACCCATCTTGGAGGCCATCCCCATGGAAGGAATGAAAAAATCAATCACCATGTACATACTCCCCATAGTGTATATCTCATGGTACATCCTCATTACAAGACATCAAATCACAAAATAGGTCCTCTCTATGGTACCCACTATAGTAGTTCCACCATTTGAAAAACATAATCTAATAAGCATGTATATCCTTCCCATGCTACCTATTATGGGGTCCTCCCAATAAAAACAAATAAAATCACCACTAATGTCCCCGTAGAAATTAATATTATAATGACTATATAGGTCCTCATAAGAGTACTCACAATGAAGGTCATCCCCATGAAAACACATACAATCATCAAAAAGTTACTCCCCATTGTAATGAATTATATAACCACTATATATATGATCTCTATGGTACCCACCATTGTACCTCTTCCAAAAATGAAACATAACATCAACATTAAATTATTTTTAATTTTAATATCATTCAAAAATCTATCTGTTATCATTAAATTCTTTTAAAATCATTGTTAGAATTAATAGATACTTTTTTTCAGTTGGAGGTACAACCTTTCTATTAGTGGATGTGTTAATATAAAAATCTTCATTAATTTATATAATAAATCATTTTTAATTAAGAGAAGATAAATATACTAAAAATGAACACTTATTAATTCATAAAGAATATAAAAAGTGGCCCCCATATTAAAACAAATTGATAGATTGCCTATTTAGAACTAAGTAGAACTCACTGATATGTAGGGGGACTAATTACTGGTAAACTATTGGCCATATATTGTTCTATTTATACTTATCAATATGTTATCCATGAGTTCCATGAGAAGAAAATATAACATCTATTTGCTAAAATTTAAGGGAAATATTTAAAGAATTAAGATATTGGTTCTTTCCTTATGTGGGTTATGTTGTTCATATCGTGGTATTTTATGGGAAAATTCATAAGGATAACTTTATCATTATCTGGATATCATATAATGTTTAATATAGTAAATAATTTTTGTTCCTTTAACGCACAGGTATAAATATATATAAGTAAATTCACCAAATTATTAATGAATCCTCCAACCATTTCATCATTAGATATATCAGATAGTTTTTTATGTTATATTCTACCCCTCTCGTCCATCATGAAGATCAATCACATAAGGTAGCTTGAAATTTAATTACCAATATTAATACCTCAAATCAAAAGTATGTAAATTTCATTTAGTTTGTTTTATGGGATTTTATTATTTTAAATTAATGGTAAGATATACCCCATGAGATCAAAATATTGATAAATGAAACCTTGAAGAAACCATGAATGTGAAAGAAACATCAAATTCATGTTGGGAAAGGGATATATAGAAAATATCATTTATTATACTGGTAACCCCTCTAAGAGTTTTTCAAAAAGATACACTATATTAGATACTAATCAGAATATGACCTCATGATGCATGAAGTTCTACAAATAAAACTAAATCATTATAGGAAAAACTCACCCCCTATGTATATAAGAATTTTTTTTTCCAATCCACCATGTCAAATACAATTTATCTGATGATAATATATTTATATCACTATTATGCCTCCACTAATAAATTCAATATTTACAATTCATGGGGTAGTTCCATGAATAGATCATGGGTAAGTCCCCCTAGATTTTGATTATTGGTGGTCAATGGAAAATCCATTCAAATAAATTCTCACGATGATTATCTTATTTAATTTTTAAAAGATAATAATAGTTGTAATCTAGAACGTTATAGTGACCAAAACGCCATGATTCCCTTTAAAATGTCAATAATTAGGGATTAATACGATTATACAATGATGGTTTCACTCATCTCATGGAGCCCCAAACTTCACATATGCAGATGAGGACCTAGTCTGCATATGAGTTTTATCTTGGAGTGTTATCACTATTGATCCCTTCGATCCCACTTAACATTGTGTTGATAATGAACCAAGTAAGTAAGAAGAATTTGTTGATAATTTCACTCATATTGAGTAATATGAGTAAGGGGTAAGTAATCAAAATAAATGAAAATTTTAATCATTATAATCCCTATATGATTATCCATTATTGAATTTATGATATATCATTTAAAAAGGAAAATGTGTTGTAATAAATTCTACCAGACAACCACCTAAAGTCATTGATATAATCAATGTTGAGGAAACAATTAAGCAGTTAATGGAAAAATTAGAAAAATATGAGATAATTAATATTTATATTCTCAAGAGACATATACCCACCAAGAATATATTCTAATGTAATGTCTCTCTATGTTGATCATACCCAGAAAAAAGAGGTCACTTGATAATTAAATATAAAATTGAGTTATATGGATAGAGTGAGATCACATAAACCGATTATGTTAGTTGAAACACTAATAATTTACAAATATGTTCCCCTTTCGTGTCGTCATCAAGATCAAACTCATGTGCATAACATGAGAAAATATTCATCATAAGGAATATTATATCAAACATTGATACATGATTCATTATGCTTGGATAGAGGCATTATGGTTTAAATGTCATGTAAAATTATAATCCATCCCTCAGTTGGTTGCCTGATCCATCTAGTATCAGGTCCCAAAGGGTGTTCCAGATCCCTATAGTCTAGTACAAGTATATATTCATTCGAAATTATTTCACCTTAATAAAAAATAGGAAGAATAAATCTAAATAAAATCCAACATGACAAGTCCATAAGTTGGAAATCCACACTAAGAACAAGTAAGCATAAAATAAAACCAATTACAGGATATAAATAAAACAAACACAATAATATAATAAACATTATTCTCACACCCCACCATATAAAAATACAATGAAATATACCTCTTTATGTATTTTCATCTTCAACAAATAGATATGACTACCCTTCATCCATATAAATTATTAAAAAGGACTACATGGTTGACATGATAAAGAAAACTAAATAAAGAAATAAGGAAACCTACCTTTATATGACTATACAAGTCACAAGACATAAATAGAGACATAATGCCTAATGAATAGTAATAATGGAACCATAACCTCAAATAGATGACTAATGATAAGAATGAGAAATAATCTTAGTATGTATGTCAAAGGAAGCCACACCACATTTATAATTCAATTAAAAATGATCCATTTAGTAATAGTTTAAAATAAATTAATTATAAATATGTTTTTAAGTATCATCCCATAAAATCTCATATCATTTAAATGAAAATTTTTATAAATTCATCATTAAGTGAGGTCAAAAATTTTAAAAAAACTTCACATGGTTGGGGCCATATTTATTGGACTATTAATTAAAAAATTAGTTTCAAAACCTCTTTTATGATGGCCATTTAAATAAAATTTAAAATTGCATTTTAAAAAAGGTAAATAATTTTTTTTAAAGAATAAAAAGTTATGATTCATGAATAGTATAAAATAAGTAATAAGTAAAATAAATACAAGCATATAATAATTTGAAACAAGTATTAAGGGGGAAACAACCTAATGGTCACTAATGATAGATTAAACCTAGAACAAACTTCCCTAATTTGGGAAAACCTCTAATTTTTTAAAGATTATTATGTCATTGACTAGTGGAAAGAGCATCACAGTTACTTAATTATGAATATAATGTGGTAACTGAACCCTTCCTAAACAAGAATTTCATATCTAAAAACCAAGACTTTCCATGAATTTTTAATAATAATTTCAAAAAAAATTATATAGAAAATCACCAATAAATTATATAGATTCCATCACTATATAAAGTCATTAAGCAACCATAGGTATATTCAAGTCACATATCCATGTTATCAAAAAAATGCCTAAGAAGCTTCCTATTAGCTATTAATCAAGATTTTAACACTAATAAAAAGGATCCAATCATGCCATATAATCTATTTGAAAAACCAAAATTATGTAACATGTGAAAAACACCAAGATATAATTTTCATCATTATACTTATAATTAATAATATATATATATATATATATGTACATATATATTTCTCATGTTGCACTAATTTACACACTCTAATGTGAACTGCTTTAGACACACACATTGATATATATATATATATATATTACCATGTATATTTTCATAACCACTAAAGATGGAAAATTCATTCACAACCACAACTTTTATTAAAGAAATTAAAACATTCTATAATTACATAAAATTTTAATAAATCCTCTAGATTAAAAAATAATAATTAATTAAAATTACACTTAGAAAATCCATAAGTCTTTTTAAAACCAAACAATCAATTTACAAGGCATTACTAGGATGTTTATAAAAAGGTATTTATAAATAATTTTTAAATCACACATTTCTAAGTAAAATGAGAATTTCACATTATTGAAACCAAGTATATATTGGTTTCAGTTGGAAAAACATTCCCCTAAAGGAATAGTACAGTGTTTTTGGGTTAATTTTTTTGTTGAAAAAGTATGTTCTAAGGTCAGTTATAGACTTTAATAAATATTTTAGACAAGGTATATTTAAAAATATCCACTATAAATGAATGGATGGTATATAGGTGGTACAAAAAGATGCACATAAAATTTTGTACCATTTCATAGTGTTGGCCAAATTTTTGAGGTCCAATGTTTGGTGGATGCTTAAATCATAGTAAAAGTTGTATTTCCATAAATATGACATAAAATATGGAAAAAGAAAGAGTTATATGAATTTTTTAATATTAATGAAGGCATCTGGTTTCATGAAGGTATCAAGGTTCATGAATGCATGAATATAATATGATAAATCTCGGTGACTATGAGAAGATTCAATAATGGAAAATTTTATCTGATACATCATGAAAATAATTAAGGAGCATCATCAATAAGATTGGAGAGCCTCATGAAATGGTCATGGAAAGCTTGGATGCTTTGAGGAAAAGAGGATATTATTATAAATAAGCTTCTACCCCAATCATAATCATAGATAAATCATCATTTAAAATCCACTGGATTTTAATTCAATTAGGTTATTTGTGAATATTTTTCTTCTAAAAATGTTTGGGAAGAAAGAAAGTTCATGAAGGATATGTGAGATAAATTTAAATTTTAAGAATCATGAATGTATTAAGATTTATTAAGGTTAAGTGATATTCAAAAAAGGATGGTGCTTCATGAAGACTATTTCAGCTTCACTATAGTAAGGAAATTAACAAAAGTTGTTAGGTTTCGTGAAAGTATTATTTTAATGGGAGGAATTGGGATGTTTCGTGAAGGCTGTGTGAGCATTGTGAATGTAGTGAGCATTGAAAAAGTATTGAGAATGGATTCCCCAGTAAAAGTGTGGTATGATTTAATTAATCAAGTCGAAGAAATTAGATCTTAATTATTCACTAACTAAAGTGTAAATAATATTGATTCAAGTAATCAAAAGATGATTTTCTGGAAGAGTAGTGACCAAAATTCAATTGAAATAGTAGTGGGATTTTGAATTGTGATTGGTTATAAACCAGATGGGATAGTGAGTCTGCTCTAAATTTTATAAAAATAGATTGCATTAGTGGAATTGATACATAAGAACATTACCTGTGTATGATCCTTGGATGTATCCTAGTTTAGGTGAACCAATTAAAATTGATGTGTCTCGTGCATTATTTCATTTCTTCTCATACATTGCTATCGTAAAGAGGGATAATATATTTTTTTACAATGAAACAATATCCAAAGGGGTTGTAGTTTTAATCTTTCATACGCTAATTCACCCTCTAAGGGTATTTAATCAAGTTAATTTCATATTTTCCCACTAAAATATTGTTATAAATTCCATCATTAATTTTAAAAATACATAAACATGGGTTTATAAAACAATAATAATAGGGTTCTTAAATTTAAACCCCTAAACATATGGAAACTAGCCTAGAACTCATTTATATCAATTATTGAGGAACAAAACCACAGATAATTATATGATAGAGACCTCAAAGGAAGAATTAACATCCAAGGAAATGAGAACCCAAAATATTATAGGCCATAACACACCTAGGGTCCATCAGTATCATGTTTACAGCAAGGGAAGAGGGAAATATATATAGGGGAGAAAATGTGAAGGATGAAGAGAGAGGGAACACTTACCAGAATAAAAACCCTTTGAACACACAAGAATAATCAAGGAATAAGGTGGATAAACTTATGGGAGAGACATATTAGGATATTGTGGGAGTCAAATGATATGTATGGGAAAAGAGGATACCAAAATTTGGGTTTAAAGGGGGAAGGGAGTTATTTTTAGAAACTCACAATTTTTAAATATTGGTGGATGTACATAGTTTCTGCATGGTTTCCTAAATTGTATGTTAATCACATTCTTTTTAATGGTCACAAAAGATAATTTACATGTTTTTATCACATTGATGGGAAAACTATGCACTTTCTGTATGAAACAACTCTATTAAAATATATATTTCCATGAACATATGTTGCACAGTTTGGCCAACCGTATAGCCAAATCATGAGACCTATAATAGTTTTTATAATTTTTAAATGTTTCAAAATAAAAACACTTGAGTCTCTAAAATAATTATGTAAATATTTTCTTATTTATTTATTTAAAATTTCCATTTTATTTATGCGATAATTCTCCCTGTTATAACCTTTTTTGTCTCCAGAATAGAATCAAAGTTCTAGCGGACAATGTAGAATTTTAAAAGGACTAAAACAAACAAATATGTTACCAAATTATAAAAAAAGAAAAGTAAGAAAACTAAAATGGGCTGATCTATAGACCTGTGAAAAGGTTCTTAGATGACAATCGAGAGAAACAATTTGAAATTGATTAATCCAAATCAAGTATATACAGATTTATCCCTACTATATATCTTATCCATGTATCATGGTTGGATGAAAAAAACCATCACCATCAAACATATCCTACTCTTTTCCACCCCAAGAAATGCAATATCAACCACAAAAACTGAAACTTTATCCATATTTAAATTAATATTGAACTATTATCTCTAAAATAGCACAGTATATATCTAAATAAAATATAAAACCTAAATTCGAATATTAGAAAATCTCACAAAGATAAGTAAGGGGTGAATGAAAAAAAGGCTCCTAATAAAAACCAAAAACACCAAATCATCCACAAAAATAGCCACTAAACTTTCTTGATATCCCATACAAGGAACCTATAAAAACAATTAAATCTTTTTAATCTATGAACTTAGAAGACTTTCCATATCAAAAATATGGAATCGTGAAAACCAATTAGAAAATAGTGCCATGATACAAGAAATAATCACTCAAAAAAACATTCCTCCATAAGATAAATATGGCCCTGAATCTTATGTAGAGGGAGAATAACTTATGACTTACCCTTGAAACACCAACCCCTAGTAAACCCAATTGATGAAAATATAAAGAACACTTCCTATTCACCCAAACCGCTAACTTGATACTTTCCCATTAAAATAAGCAATGATAATACAGAGGAATGAACATCAATAAAATATAATATCACTAGAACAATCAATATTCCCTACGGAATAACCAAGGGGATAAATAGAGAAACACTATTTGATAATTTCCTCACATACCCCAAATACCTCATAAATAAAAATTTAAAACCTAAAAAATATGAATACCAATGATTCCAAATATCTAAAAACACCCAAAAAAAATATAAATAAATATTAAATACTAATCGAAAAAATATTTAAGACTTTTCTATGGAATAATTACTATAATGTGAAATGTAAGCACATCCATTCATACATCCCAAATCAAAATATAATGGTTCCAAAATAAAACAAAAACTTAATAAAAAAACTCACCCAAACAATAATACCATTAAAATAATTTCCCCCTCAAATTTTAGAATCCCCATGTTTTAATTTAAAATATTAAAACTCACATTGTAAGAAACACTTTGTAATAATTTAATCCACATTTAAAATTACAAAAAAAAATTATAAATATTATTTATAAATTATCATAATTATGTTTTCGTTCATTCAAAATAATTTTCTCAATACAATATAATGGAAATAGTTATATAAAACTTTTTACCATAACAAAACTCTATTATTGAAATTAAAAACTGATTCTTAACTATTAAAAACCACAATTTATTTTTATGCCCATTTTAAAATACTTTTTTCAATTGAAAATCATAAAAATATGAATGGTATTTTAACATTTAGAAAAATCCTTCAGTAATTTCAGTAAAAACTTAATTAATTAAAATCACTAAACATAATTCCAACCAAAATTATACTAGTTACTATGCATGAATTGGTTGTATGGCTGAGAGGAACGTGTTTCACCCAAAAAAACATCATTGAGAGTATAACGAAATAATAAACAAGGGATCCACATGGTATAATAATGCATGTGAGCTCACTGTATAACATGATATTAACTCCCATTTTATCCATAAAACATAAAAAATCAATAAATAACTTAAATGGATCGAGAAACATTCAATTAATTCCAAATTAATTTTTTAAATATTAAAAATTAAATGCTGAAAATAAAAAACAAAACCATAACATCTCCTTGTAACTCAGGTTTCATCAAGATCAGTGGTGATCCGGCACTAAACAGTAACCTACACCCTGAGCCCTAATGATCCAATCTTAATCTTCAAAATTTAATAAATAAAAATTATTACTTTAAGAACCTATTCCCACTTAAGGACATAGATCACATACCATTATTAATGAACAAACACAATTCTTCCCTCCTTCGAACACTTTATCCAGCCCGCTTCAAGGCCTAAAGAGCATTACTGATCCATAATGGCTAGCACAATTTCCTAGGAATACAGGAATCACCTCTTGGTAAATATTTTTCAAGAAAATAACCAAAATAAAATAAACTAAACTAAAATCAAAATAAAATATAGCATAACCTATTAATAAGTTAGACATATATTATATAAATAAATTAGAATAAAAAAATCAGCAGTGTGATATAAAGGAAATAAAAATTGAAAAAACAATATTATTCCTACCGCTTTTCTCCCTCACCTGTATACTCAAGATGTAAAAACCCACATAAAAATGAATTTTCCCCAAAAACTAGAAGATATAACTAAACACCATATGTAAAAAAGGTAAAAGGCCTACATGGCCAATTCAATAATGAAAAATAAATAACATAAACAATATATTACCTCCATGTGACTGGATAACTCACCATTCATAACTGGAGTCACAACACCTCATGGGTGGTAAGGAACAAAAAAATGAAAATGAGAAGTAATTATAGGAAAGGGAAATATAAGTTTAGTAGTTTTTTCAAAATAAACTAGACCCCAAGTCTAGTGCTTTAAACAAAGGATCAATTTACTACTAGTTTGAAATACATTAATTAAAAATAAGTTTTTGATAATAATAAAATAATTTCCATTAACATTTTAAAACCCTTCCATTATATTTTTCTTTATAAGAAAATAACCATTTTAAAAACAATTCACTGAGAATATATATTTTTAGTTGATGTAATCAATATAAAACTATTTTCTAAACTAATTTTATAATATATTTTAAATAAAATTTGATAAACCATTTACCTCATGGTAAAGAGTGTTCATGAAGTTAAAAATGCTATGATGCATACTAACTATAAAATAATGAAGAAATAAAAAAATATACCATTAATAATTTAAAATAATAATCATGAGAGAAACACCCTAAAGGGAACGAAGTCTTCGAGAAACCTAGAACTAAAGTCACTAATTAGTAATACCATAAATTAGGTGAAATAATATCAAAACACTGGAAAATATAAGTAGAAACACATTTACTTCACAAGAAATAACTAGCGGAAAGGGAACTCATCCCGAACTAGGAAATCCTCCCTAAGAACCTAGTATTGAAATGAATTTTCAATAATAATATCCAAAATAAGTAGTGTATAAAATCACTAATAAATTCCATATATACCATCACCAGAAATGATCAATAAACAACCATGGGAATAGTCAAATCGCACATCCAATTTTTATAAACATGACATAGGAAGAGTCATATTTAAAACTAATTAATATTTTAACACTATTTTAATGTTTCTAACCAGTTCATATAAAACATTTTATCACCCAAAATTTAGTTAAATTGTGAATTCCCAAGATATACTCTTCATATTTATGTCTATATACACGTATGTATATATATATATCTTGTCGCACCAACTCACGCACTCCCATTTGAATTGGTTCAAACACACACACACACACACAGATATATATATATATATATTTATATATATATATATACCATGTATATTTTCATAAACATTAAATATGAAAAATTCATTTGCAAACACACACTTTTATTAAACGCCATTTTGAAACACTCTATCGTTACATGGAATTTCAATAAATCATTGACATTCTAAGTTAAATAAAATAAACATTTGAAAACATACTTTTTAAACTGTCAAGAATTTTTTAAATCAAAAAAACCATTTACATAGTCCAATCAGGATGTTTACAAGACATCCAAAAGCATGTTTGTTGCTAAATAAATTTGAAATCAAGCATTTCTAATGAAAAGGGGCATTACACTTAATTTAAACAAATTATAACTTGGTTTCCCTATATAATATGATTATAGATAAAATAATTAATATTAAAAAATATGTAAATAAAGGTTTAGAACAATTATTAGTAAAGTGATCATAAATTTAAATCCCTAAACATTCAAAAGCCTACTATAAAATCATTTCTTTTGATATAATAGGTCTAAAACTAAGAAAAACGATGAGAAGAAGACCTATATATATGATCACACATGAAACAATAACTAGTGAAGTAAAATAATAGAACCCAAATTGGGTTAGACTCTATCATGTATGAAGTAAGGGGAGAGAGAAAGAGAGAGGGTGGAGAGAAAGAGGAAGAGGAAGAGAGAAGGAACCCTTTCCAAGACAAAAAAACCTTTTAAATCAAAAGAAGAATTTGGGAATAAGGGAGTGACACATGTGAGATAGGAAGCCTGTGTTTCATGATGCATATTGGAAATTTGGTTGAATGAAATAGGTATTTAATGGAGTGGGGGTTATTTTTTGAAACCTAAAATGTTTAAAGGCTAGGTTGTAGACATGGTTTCTACATGATTTAATCAAAACATGTTCCCACAATTTTCCCTTTAATGGAAAAATAATGTAATTCATATATTGGGCTAACATTATTATGAAAAACATCTGAAAAAACACTATTAAAATACAGATCCAAATCAAATGTATATCGTATGGTTTTTCCAACTATGATACAAAAACCATGAGACCTATAAAATATATAAAAATTGAAAAAAACAAAAAAACCTAATCCTGTAAAATAAATAAGTAAAAAATTTACTAAATAGTTATTTAAAATTTAAATATTCATTGAGTGACACTCAACATTTGATTTTATAGATGAAAAGGAATCCATATCCAAATTGTGTGTAATTGACTACTCAACTACCAAATTTTGGAAATCTAAAAATTTCATCATTTAGTAGAACATGATACCTAGAGAAGCATATCACTCATTTTTCATCACAATATGGCCTCAATTTGGAGATCACTAAGAAATAGTATCCAAATAAGTTCAAATTTTTATGAAAACACTAAAAATAATTTCATTCACCTTATATAGTAACTTGGATTTTAGATTTACCACGAACTGAGAGGATCTCTATAAAAAAATAATTTAGCAATTTAACACAACTATGAGGAAAAAATCATTTTTATCCTCTCTTATTTTAAGTAATGGGATAATAAAAGGGTCATTGATTTCATTCACAGATATATGGTTCTAAATTATTCTGATGATAAAAAATAATCCATAAAAATCTATTGAATATTTTTATGTAAAATATATAAGATGAGTTGCACACCTTGCTTATCCCACAAAAAAAACTTGCAGGATTCCAACAATATGTTTAAATAACGAATTATTTAGATGATTATATTCATTAAAAAATTAAAATACTCATATTGTTAATCAATCATAAACAAATAGGTCTACGGAAGTAGAGGAACCTCTTATCACTTTCAAACTAATAGTGGTACTGGTTCCAGCTTCAAAAATGGTTAGGATCATTGTAATTTAACCTCTTATGCCTCAATAAAAATTAAATGCATTCCCTAATCAAAATACAAAATATATAAACTCGAAGAAAAGGATACATTATTTAGAGATATTAAAAAATATCAATTATTTTTAGGCTAATCGTGTTTTAAGGTTGGTCATTTATTGTATAGAAAATAAATTCATCAAAATATTTGAGACCAATAATCCTTATGAAGTATGGTTGAATAATAAAACTAGTTTTTTCCCCTATCATTTCATGTTTTGATAAAAAATTCAATATTTTTTTCAAATCCCCCAAATATATGGTTTATGGGGTCTATGTAGTATTTAGATAGTCACATGTAACATGTGTCTTGTGTAGCGTTCCAGATTTCACTTAGTCCTCTATTTTATGGATTTAGGGTGTTGGAGGTATAATTAATGAAGTTATCAAAGGATTATGGGGGATAATAATTATTTTAAATGTAATTTTTATTAGGGTATAAAATCATATCGCAGCTATAGACATGGCACCATGATCTATTGGATGGATAACAATATTTATTTTTTTGGGTTGGTTTCATTATGGTCTACAATGTTGTGTTTTTACAACTCATATTATAGTGTGGAGTCTGATCCATATGGTTTCAATGTTTCTATAGATGTTTAGGTTTATCTCATTGAATAATTTTCACATTTATTGTGATATATATTATCGTATTATACCTTCAAGACCATTAACATGACATCTTGTATTCCCATTATATGGGTATGTCTCACCCTGGTTGGTTTTTTTGCACCATGGTGATGGTTTTGGACTAAAAATGTTTAAAGAATAAGTCCAAAAAGTTACTCCTAAATCATTTAATTTTTAGAGTAATTTATATGGAGTGATCATTACATTGGGATATTTCTTCTCTTGTGGATTTAAATATTTTTGAATTCCTATAAAATTATGGGATATAAAGAAAATATTTCTGAAGTATTGGCTTAATGAAAAATATTAAGACATTAAAAATATCATCATGTAATGATTTTTGTGTCCCTAAATATTGAATATAAAATAAGGATATTTGTCCATTTTTCATAATTTTAATTGAATTTATCAAATCCCAAGGAATACATTGGATCTTTTTTATGGTCTTTAGTCATCTCATTTTGGATATTAAGCATTATCCTTGAGCGCTTTTTCTCTCATGATCGATGTTTTTTTAGGGTTTATCATGTGATCCTTGGTAGTGGGATCATATTTTTCTTTTTATTTGTTTATGGTTATCATTAATTATTCAATAAAGGTGGGGGATTCAAAATTACTCATCACATTTCTATTTTAAATGTGGAAATTTCATGTATATGTTTTCAATGGGTATGTATTTATAATTAACATGCTTAATATAATGAAATATATTAAGGTAATTCAAATGGAATAAGTAAATTACTTGTTCTTTATATGATTTATTTAGTATTTCTTCTGTAACATTTCCTATGTTGATTTGATAGTAATGATATTATGAACTATTTTTTTATGATAAACATTATTAAATTCATAATTATTTAAGTAATATATAACTATAATTAATATTTTGATATGGAAATTTAAGATTTATATTGAAATTGTTTAATCATGAATTGTTGAATAAGTATTGATTCTTGAATAGATGTAGGTGATTGACATTGTTTATTGTTGTGATTATTTTAATTATTTATATGTGTATAATAGAATTATTATGGTTTGTTTTAAAATTCTTAATCGGGTGATAATATGTTTTTTATAGTTGTACCTTAATGCGATCAATTTTTAATAAATTGTATGACATTCTAGAAGTGTTGTTATTGATGATGTTATTATTGGAATAGTTTTTAGATAAATAATATGCAAGTTTATGTGTGGTTGTATTGTAATTTATGGAAAATATATAATGATTTGAAAGTAAATAAATTAATGAATTATTATTTTTAAGTGGAATGGGGTTTTATGTGTTAATATTTTTCTATAAATAAAAAAAGTATATAATAATTAATGTTTGTGTATGAAAATATAATTGATGTGAAGAGGTGATGGTTGTGTAATGTTATGGTGGATGATAATTAATAAGGAAGTTGAGATAAATAATTCTAATGAATAAAGTGGTGCTAGTGATATTATGGTTAGATAATATATAATTATTTGTAATTTAATAATATAATAATGATTTTAAAATGTGTAATGGGATGTTGTCAGGTTTTTGAATAGATCTTGTGTTCTATAGTTGATGAGTTAGTTAATTTTTTGGATCGAGATTGCATTGGGGTTTATATGTAGTGGATATATCTTTGGGTGTAGCATTTTCATATTAAACTAAAGAACCTTAGGTTATACCTTTGTGTTTATATATATATTTATTGTAATTTTTTAATTACATACATACCACCACTAGTGTTGTATAACATGATCAGTTTCCATATGAGGTTTAAGGATTTGACTATTTTCTCTAACATCTAGGAAGTAGATGGTATATATTTTTTATGACTCCTCTTTCCTTGATCTCAATTCAATGCATAGAAAAGTCTTTTATTGCTGACGGTTATAGTATATGTTGATATATTTAAGATATGCATGTATTATTGATATGTTCATGAAATAAAGAAGGAACAAGGTAGATTTATTTTATGATATTTTATTAATCATGTTGTCATATATAAATTTGGTACCGATGTATCCATGATATGTAGTTTGTTTATATGGATATGTGTATTTTTCTATGATGTAACCATTTGGTTTTTGGTTATATGGATATAGAGGGGAAAAGTGCCTAGATGTAAGCTGTTGGAGTGTTAAGGTGGTAGGTTCGATGGGGAAATAGATGTTGGGTACCTTAACATATATTTTACTGATACTATATTATTTTACTTGTGTGTGATCTTAGGTGAGTTATCCTTAGTAAATATGGGCGTTAGTTAACAAGGTATAGGTAATATAGTTGTTTTTTGTTTATTAACCAATGAATTAGTATGATTCTTCCACATATTCACGTGAGGTTTTAGGAAGGATCATACATAGTAAAATTTTATTCTCACCCCATTCTTCTATATTTGTTTTTCCGATTTTTAGGATATATTTGGTGACTATTTTAGACATTAATAGCATGTGACATGGAATTAGAATATTTTTGTGGAGTCAATTTGATAGGATCTACTCGCTAATTCTATTAGTTTCGAGACGATCTTTTATGTATAAGATTACTTGAATCATGGTAATGGTTTAATTTATATTATATGAAATTATTATTGTTTTTATATTATGTTACCCTAAAATTAATTGGGAAATTCTTACAAAATGTGTTTTTATACACTCAATGATATTCACCAACTCAGGGCCAATTAGTGGCAGGATTTGAGGGCCACACATGTCTTCACTACTATCTCAAAGTGGTTATAGTGGTAATTGGTAACCCAAACTTATGTGTCAAATAATTTCTCAAAAATAAAATGGATAATGAAAAGAAGTGAAAGATAAGATCTTGCATAATTTTAGTGGCTATATGGCATAAAAATCAGTGAAAATGTGCATGTGATCATCAGGGCATGATTAAATCAACTAGACGCAATCCCAATTTCCTATGGAGTCACAAATGTGACATTTTCTACCTTTATACCATCCAAAATCTATCATAATTAATACTAACATAATAAGTAGTAGGAATATAATATTTTATGGGTCCCTAAACTATTCGAGACTCTTATGGACTTTATGCCCTAAATATTGGGAGGTCTAGCATTAGACATTCAAATAGAACTCAACCATGATAAAGAAGTTTAGCTCACCACTATAAATTGCATCCAACTATTATACAGTTTCACTCATGAAGAGAAGTTTAAAAAAAAATAATTCCCTACTAACCCAAGTAAAATAGATCGAGGTGAGGTAATAAAATATCTATGTTTGGCTATAATCTATGGGATTTTTCGAGACAACATAATTCATTACATTGAAACTAGAATGAAGTATATTCTATAATATTAAAATAAATAAAGGTATGATCTAGTAACCCCTAATAATCTCCCTAATATTGTTGTATTATGGATAAATTTTATTAATAATTGTTGTTTAATCAGTTAGTACAAGAGTTATACAGGACATAATTCCCCTAACCCCATTGCTGTAAAGGCACCATCATAACAAACTCCATGGGTTTTATTCTCACAATCACCAAAACTCACTACATTTCATTACCCAAAACCCTAAATGTTATAAATTATAATTCTATGGACTAAAACTATTATGAACTAAAACATCTCACAACTAAGTTAGTATGACTCTGAATCATGTATTCATTTCCCTTTCCGAAGGATCGTAAAAAATCCTTCATCAATGCTCTAAAAATACTAAGGAGTTTTAAACCATATTATCATCCAACAAGATTTATCATACCAATATTAGATCCAAAAGATTTCATATATCCATTTCATTTATTTAATATTATCTAGAAATATCCATATAGGGGAATGTTAGACCCTCGTTTGTGTAAATAAATCTCTACAACTTCAACATTCATGGATCTTTTAAGGAAAATAATTTAAAAATTAACATTAATATATCCTATAATCTTCACCATTTAGGTTATAATGAAGTGGATTTCACTTCAACTATTTTAATAATTTATTGTTATGAAAAGAGTTAATATAAAACCTTAGGCTTGATCAAAATGAAAAATCCATTTGGGGATCGAGTATCTGAATCATAGTTTATGGTGGTTCATTAAAACATTGTTTTCAATGACTTGATAAGAATTTCATGGATTCAATTATATATTAAAGTAATATCATTAGATATTTAATTGAATATATAATATAAAAATGGAAAATTAAGAGTTAATTTGTGATGATTCCCATTTATTCATATATGAGGCTCGATACACTGATGATGTATAATATATGAGGGTAGGGATGTTTCCACAGAATAAAAGTACAACAATGGTATGATGGTCCAAATGGATTTTAGGTTACTCCTTCTAGTTCCAAAAACCATATTATGGATAGTTTTTTGTGGTCTATCAATAATATTGAAACAAAAAATCCAATGATAAAAAATAAAATTATTATTAAAGTCAAAGTTAAAAAACAATAGCAAAACTGCTTCTCATATTCTTGAAATGTAGATACATTCCATGAATCATCCATACCTATAATTTAATGAAATAATTTTATTGAATTACCAAAAAATATTTGTGAAGTATTTTAGAGTATTGATCAAACATATAGGCTTGGATGATACATGGTGATTGTTATCCTATTATGGTGATAAATAAAATAATAATTTATTATTCTCCTAGTTCAAACTAGTGGTTGGTCTGGTTCATCTCACAAAGTGATTTATTAAAACCCTTTATCCTAATTAGTTATTAAAATCTTTGGCCTCACAAGAATAATGGAAAAATTAAAAAAATGGGGTTTATTGTTTAATTTAAATAGAAATAAATAAGAGTGTGAAAGAAGAGTTATGATACTTAGAATAATTCCTAGATACATTATTTCATTATTTAATTAAATATCGTCCATGTTTTATCTATACTCAATAACCATAGTATATATCATTCAGGTGATTACCCCTGATTACTTATCAATTTTGAGTGACCTGTTTATTGAAATCATATGTTAACTATATATTTTTTCATCCTATGTCTAATGATATGAGTCATCCCTCGATCGAGTGAAGGAATCCTTGTCCACCACACTTATCATGATGAATAATTACAGTAAACCCTAATATATATAGTTAGTGATCACCAAATAATCCCTTCACATACACCATTCTCTTTTATATTCTAGATAACCATATATGTTGAATCATTATTGTACAAGTGTGGGAGTAAAATATAGTTACTCGAAAGGATTTTAGTGAAACAATAATCACCTCCCTCATTCAATCATCCCACTGTAATTATCAATAATAAACTTAAAACAATAATATAAATACAATGAATAAAATCTAGAATTAAAAACCAATTATAACCTCTTAGATCAACATGAAAGGATATCCATCCATTGAAGGATATTTCAAAATGGTATAATATAGTATAAAAAACAAAAATTAAGAAATTAAAGTGTAATTCATTAAGAAAACTATTCTTAATTCGAAAGATTCATAAGATAATTTATCAATAGATCCTTTAATATTTAACATCTTTTTAATAATTATCATGTCCAATATGTTACTTCAATGTTTCTTTATTTATCATTATGCATCATATATTGTGGATATTAGTTCCTACAATAACATCCTTCCATTGTTTCACTCTATGTGGATAACTTGATACTTGGATACAAAATATTTGTAGGTAATTGGTAATTTGAATATTTTATGGCCTCTTAAAGAATGCATTGGTGCCATGTGGATTTATCTTTTATCAATGGGCAATATATATCCCTACAAGATGGATCAAAGAATATTTCAAAGGCTATAGTGTGATGGTAGTGTTGGATATCCAACATATCCTATATTGGACTTTTGGGAATTCATTGGAGTAGGATTTTAATTTAAATATTAATCTCAAATTAATATCAGTGAGTACATTGAATTTATTTTCCAACACAATATCCATTAGTTTATAGGAGATTTTTTGTTATAGGCTTGAGACTACGCTATGTAAAATAGATATTATGTTTTTTCCTTTTTTTAATTCCTTAAATAGTTTGTCAAAATAATGATTATGTTATATGGGGTTTGTAATATTCACTGTATCATAATATTACATTGAGAAACAGGAGTATCCTTGGGTTCTGAAAAGAAAATCTTTATCCTCTTGACGCACTCTAAGACATTGATGTAAATAGAGTTCTCTTATCTCAGATTATTCACCTATAGAAGGAGAAAATAAAAGGTATGAACATGTAACTAAAGAAACTTTAATAATATTTTTCATTAAAATCATTAGTTAAGGTTTTTTTTATAATAATACCCAAATTATTCATATAAACTAAAAATTTTGTAAATTAAAAAATATTTTAGAATTAGTGGGGATATAAATAAATAAGTGTAGAATAAAAATATATAATTTTTTCTCTTAATCACATCACAAAATTATATGTTTTTCACTCATAATAATATTCATGTATCTAAAGTTATATCAAACCTAATGTCCCATAATGAGTTTACTTATTATCAATTAATCCTCTGGTTTATGAATGTTAAATGAAAAGAGATCCGTTGAGTCATTATTCTAGAATACAATACATTCTTAAATCCATCTCCACTATGTTTCTCTGCCATGTTTTTGTTTCAAAAAACCATGATACAACTTAGGTAATAATCGGATACAACATATTCCACTTCTTATTATTTTATTTTTAGTATTCTCCTAACTATCTATCTCCCTTGATAAACAAGAAGAAGATATATTTATCCCTAAAACAACATATGTGCATATAATTTATTCATTATGTAGATAAAATATAGAACTAAAACATCCATTATAGAAAGAATCCACTTACATGATTTGGGATAACCTGGGAATAGAAGAAGATAATTAAAGTGGAATCTTATATTTCACATTAATTCTTGTTTATAGATTTTATTTTTTAAACACACAAACTATCTTAAGTTGACTCAAGAAAATTTTAATCAATTCCTAAACACTCATTTTACATCAATTTGTATTAATTACCATATTTTCATTTAATTTGGCTCAATATGGTTTTATTTCATCACATGGAATGATTCACCAATGTTAATGTTCAAAAAACCAATGAATACATATCATAATATAATCCACATAAAACCTTTTCTATTAAATTTAATTCTCCAGGTTCTATACAAGAGGTTCAATATTATATATGTTATTTTTATCTAGTGTAAAAAATTATTAGGATTTTATTTCAACTCCTAGTCTAACTAAAATAACCTAAAAATTAAAATATAAATAAATAAATTATTCAACATCATGTTAGTATCATGCCCCAATACATAGATTTTATTACCCTCATTTATTTTTTATAAAAATTTAATAATATGCACAAAGTATGAGTTGGGGAGTAGTTAGGCCAGTTAAAAGGGTAGACACAACTAGTTCTAATTTCCAATTGGGAAATAATTATACTTTTTTCATAGATTATTCTACAACCAATGAAATAATACTTGAAAATATTAGTAATTTATTTTAAAAAATAATATAAATGATGTTAGAGAAACGAAATTTGAGTCTCACCCCCAAGTTTGTTCATAATTTATACAATCTCTAGATAGGAAGTTCCATTTTTCACCCAAAATTTGATGGTAGATATGGTTTATGGTATTTCAAGCTCTATATCCATGTTATTTTACTCCTTTTCAAGTTTTTTGGATATTGAGGCCCCCTTATTCTATGTTTGGTTTTTCCATCCTCTGATAATTGGAATTATTTTATGTAATATGGGTGTAATAATATATATTTTATCTAATTATCCATATTTTGAGGAATTGTACTATACACTATGTTAATATTGACCCCCACATGATGTGGATTTTCATATGTTTAGGTTTGAGAAAGAAGTTCTTGAATCATGTTCATATCTTTTATCCACTAATCCTTAATAAGAGTGGGAAACATAGGATCATATATTCTCTTTTCATCTTCACCTATCTCCCATATAGATTAATCACTAAAATCATCCAAGTAATGCACCATTATAGATAAATATATATTAAAAAAGAAATATAGTTATATTTTACGATGAATTTTAATTAATTCATAATTAAATTAGTGTTTTGAAAATGAATCTCACCCTTATGTTTGATCTTAAATTTATTTCTCCTCTGGAAATTACATTAGGAACTAAATTATAAGAGCATTAAGTTAACATATTGGTGTCTCTTCAATGTTAACCACCTCCAGTGTGATGTATTAATGGTTATCTATGGCATGAAAACTATAAGTTGAGTCACCGTTTTTAATTTAGGAGGATATACCTAAACCACTTTGTGGAAATAATCTTCCTAGTATCACTTATATTTTTTATTTACCACCTAAAATTACCTATATAATAAAAGTTTTGGTGTATATATCTCTTCTAAAAGATTATATGTAATTTGACATAGAGGGTTTTTACAATTTTCAATTAACATCCTTTATTTCTTTATCACCTATAGTATGTAATTTCATTTCTTCCCCTATTTTATCTAACCTATTCTACTCATAGATGGAATGGTTGGGATAGACCTAAAACAATTTCATCTAAGGTATTTTACCTTTTATGATGTATATATCTTGATCCCTTAATAATGGAGTGGTTCCTATATTTTTCTCCTACTAGTTTGGTGGATATAAATATAAATAATTGTATTCATCAACCTCTTTCAGTCATAAATAGTATAAAACATTTTATTATGTGTACTTATACCCCTGGTTTTCATCATCTTCACTTACTTCTTTGTGAATTTATAAGATTAATTTATAATTAATTTAAATTTCTGTTAGTTTTCAACCAATATTTGATGGGTTTCCTAAGAATCCATTTATTCAAGTTCTATAATTTAATAGTTACTTCTTTTATATGAAAAAACTAATAATTTTTACAATGTATGAATAAATAATGAGTGAAAGGTTGTTCTCCCAAATAATGACACCAAATATGATTGACGGCATGTTATGGGGCTGAATCAAAAAACAATTTTAGAATTACTAATATAGGATAGTGGTTGACTAGGTCTATTTCAAAGGGATATTTCCCAATCAATTACAATCCAATTCACAAAATAATTTTTTTCATTTTTTTAAAAAATAAAACATTATAATAATTTAATTTTTTAATGTAAATAGAATGAAACAAGATTCAGTAAGAAGATATAGGGTCCTTAGGTGAATTCCTTAATGTATTACATTATTCCATTCTTAAATATCATCAATTATTTTTTATACTTAGTAACCATAATCAATATCATCCATGTGATAACCCATTAATCTTTTTCCATTTTTTGAAACCAGTCCAATATAATCCCCTGTGAAATGGACATTTTGTCCTCTTATTTTCTATGATTGGAGGCATCCCCCATTTGTGTGAGTAAATCCTCAACCCTTTCATCGAACTGGCCAACTGAGTATAGTGAATTTGTATATACATAGCTAGTGATTTCCAATATCTCTCTATATATCCCTTTAGATCCATTGTTTACTAGATATCCATAAAAATGAAATAATTGAGGAAAATGTGTTTGAAGTAGACACCAAGGTTTTCAAAATTTTCAAAGTGACAATTTTGGCCTCCTTCACTCAAGATTCCAACAATAACTACCTAGATTAATGAAATAGTTAGAATTTAAATAAATTTCATGGGATATATATTTATAAACTAATTATCCCTCACGTATATCAACATCTACGTAAATACTTGTATGGAAGAAGGCTTCATAGGGGAAGAACGCAATTGAACACATAAAATTAATAAATTAGAGTAAAAATGTATAAACTAAACTATAGTTGCATTCAGATATCTAGAATAGATATTCTCAAAAGTTCATTCAATATTTAGATGATTCTAATTATTTAATATTTAACTTAATGACTTTCACTTGGATTATTTCAAATTTTATTTTTAACCACTGTTGGTTTCAGTTCCTATGTTCATCTCTTTACTTTTTTGACCATCTTAGTGGCTAGTTTATTAATTGGTTACCTAATTTAGTTAGGACATTTCTATAGGGAATCTTCAACAGGCCCCTTAAGTGTGCATGGTGTCTTTTTTCTTTCCCTATAATCAATAGAAAATATCTCCACATACTAGATGAATTGTGGATGCTTTGACATGAAGTAGTAGGGAAAGAGAATTGTCAATCTAACTCTTAATGCAGTGGATCTGCAAAAAATTGAAATATATTAGGTTTTTAATCATATTCCCATGATTAATAATACATTGGTTATTGTAAAAAATACATTTATAATAAATTGACAATTTATGCATAGATTCTACCATGATGTAAGTTTGAGACAATGTTACTAGTGATGGATCTTGTATTGTGCAAAAATTAGAATTCCCAAAACAAAGCATCACTAAATTGGTTAAATTTCAAGTGGTTCATAATTTAAATTGATTGTTGATATTACATTCAATGGATAACATTGTGTGTATTGGGTAATGAGATTACACTGGATAATTGATGGTTCTTAAGGTATTTTTTTGTAGTTAAATTATCGTAGATTTTTTTCAAAACATCCATTATTCATAGATGGATCCTTAATCTCAAATACATATAGTTTTTAGATTATTTCACCTTCTACGGTTCTAGTAAGAGATTAATTTCAATGGTGGATATACCCCTGGGTTCGATAAAACCCCTTTTTACCTCTTGGTATACTTTGAGCCTCGTTCATAGACAATATTGGATTATCTTGTAATATTCACCAATAAAAACAATAAAAAATATCTCCAAAGGTACCATGGAAATAAAACACACGTTAACAATAAAATCAATAAAATCATGATCATAATTCATTTTCACAATAAATCCTAAATTATTCCTATTAATTTAAAATTTCGTAAATAAACCAATATTATGAAATATATGGGGATATAAATAATAATATATGGAATAAACATATATAATTGTTTTTATTAATAACTCTATCATTACATCCTTGAAAGTAAAATTAAATAAGGGTGAGTTTCTAGTAGAATACATAAATCTTATGGACCTTTGTCTCCATTCTCTTGTGTTAGGACTAAAAGGTTATTTAGTGTGAGATGTCCAAATAAGGAAGTTGAATCAGGCTATGAAACATATTCCAATTTTAATCATTTAATCCTCAAACTCATACTTCACTAATTGATCCTAATCTCAATGTAAGTTAGGTCACTTTAATATTCTTCTTTCAATGATGCTATAATTTCTATTTTTTTATTTTTTTATTAATCCAATTTTATAAACAATTAATTATCCCACATAAACTAATTTATATATTAAAAAAATAAGTAATTACTACTCATAAGAGATAATAATTTTACTTGGTTAATGTTATATTGAAGAAGAATATAATGGCAGTGTTCTGTTGCACAAAAATATACTAAATGCACTATTAGATAGTTGGTTTAGACTTCATAACTCTAATAATGGGGTAACTTCCCTTTAAAATATCTATGGGAAAATTCAATACCTCACAAGGGACATAAACTCACTCTTCTCTTGTTACTCACATATTATGAAAAGAAAAAACGTTATGATTTAATCCAATATAAGAACAACATAACCATTATCGTCATTGATTCATAGAGTATAAAATTATTCTCCTAGATCTTCTCATTCTAATCATTTATAAAAAATGTTAAACCCACTATGTTCTCAAATTAACTTTCTAGTATAATTTTTCATTATTCTTAAATGAATTAATTTTCCTTATTATTTATTGGAAAGGTCACCAATGTGAAAAATAATTCATCCCTTTTCTTTATATCTTTCTAGAATCCTTTCTCTTTAATATTCTTTCAAAATCTGGTCATTATAAATTTTAATTTTACACATTGAAAAACTATTTTTTTATAAAAATAATTTATATCTCCATAATATTTTATTCCATAAGTTTATTTTCTCTATTTGAGAGAAATAATCTACCTTACCCTCATTTTAGATCTTCATTTTTCCATGATTGGGATATTCATTTGACTATATGATTCAAATTTGAGTCAAATACCACAATCCAAATGATGTCATCATTATGATATGGATATTTGACAAATATATCCTTCTTTAACTGTATAACTTATATTTTAAAAAATTTCATCTTAAATTACATGGATCCTACATTAATGATTCCAAAAATATCACTTTACACTTTCTTCAAAGGATCACCGTGATTTTTTAATGATTTTCCCCAAAAGTATTTCATGATTTTATCCAAGTAAAAATGTAATCGATCATAAATAAATGGGTCATAAAAGTAATCTTGAAATATCAATTCAACCTTCCAAAATTTGAGTCTCACAAAATCCATAAAAGGAAAAAACCTTGAACATTGTAATTTCTTCTTGACTCAACCTGGTTGTGATATTACAATTAGTATCATAAAAATACTCTTTCACTAGGAAATATAAATTATAATAATATATCGAATCATGAATTTTAAATTCTATTTGATATATATTACACATAATTTACTTCTCTTATGATAATCACGACTCAATATACTACATTAATGACATGATGATATTTTAGGAAAAAAACCATAACTAGCATACCATGTTTTAAACCATCCTCCATGATGCAAGTTCAATCTTCTAGTAGGATCAAAAAATCTCAGATTATCCTACTTTATAGCATAGTCAAGTAACTCATGGTGTGAAATTTTACTTCACAATTCAGAATTATCCTTTATAGATTTACCTTTATTATATTTAATCTTACATATCTTAAATTTAATATAATATGATATTTTAGTTTATTCTTATAAACATCTATTATAACATGGTATTTCTATTGTGATTTGATTCTATCACAGAGTCCTACTTCACCACCCATTATAGTGTGATGATAAATACCAGATTTTGCTACTCCATCAATTATTATTTCACATCCATGCGTTATTATTACGGATTAAAAATTGTAGTGTGGTGATTTCTTTTAGGTAATTATAATCTTATATATCAAGATAGTGTTGAGAAAATATTTCATGGGATCTTATCTTGATGTGATCCTTTTCCACAAGAAACAAAATTAATCATACATATTATTAAAATCGAATGACGTAATTCTTTAGAGAGAAACCATTAATCTAGACACAAGACTTTATTCTTACAAGAAACATGTATTGGAATAACACTTCGTGTTATAGAATTATATCTTTCCTATAGACCCAATATACATAGATTCTTATAAGCACATATAAATTATTCGATGATCTATATGATAAATCCTCATTGTTATAATTATCCTTTATAAAATATCATCTGTCCTTCTTATCATTTAAACCGTTATTCACTTTTAAAAAAATTACTATATAAATGGTTACTCTAATCATACATAATTTTGTTTCTAATGACATAAATATCATTAACTTAATCTTCATAAAATGTTTATAATGTAATTTATAGTATCTACAAGGAATATAACAACAGAATCACATACTTCATTCATTTAAAATATCCAATGTTGATGGAAAAAATCCTAAACCAACATTAATTCTCAATTAGAGGTTAACAAAATCCCTAGATGGATTTGTTGGAAACACTCATCATAAATCCAACACCATGAAAATTTATGAATTTATACCTATAAAACTCCAAATAGATTTTCCACCATAATTATCTGATCCATGATTTTTCTTCTACTCACCCATTTGAAATCAAAAAGAAATTAAATCTTCCACCAAGAGTAACAAATATAGATTATTTATAAAACATTAACCATGAGAGATAAGGGAACTATCATTCATATTAGTATCATTTTCCTTTGTCATGTTGATTTCATAATAATCAAGATTCAATATTTTATTATCTATGAATAATATAGGGTAATGGTTAGTAGATATTATCCACATTTTTCAACATTGTTCTTACAAAATATTAAGAGTGGCTTCGCTGCCCCTTCGCAATACACTTCAAGGATCCTTAAATTTCCAACACAATATTCTCTCATCTACAATGGTTTTATATTTCATATTCAAACTCAATAAAATATATTTTTTATTAATAGTATATATGTTCTTAGAACATTTTTAATGAGAGAAATTAAAACATATAAAATTGTTATTAATAAAAACATTAATCCTACTAATTTGGAACATATTGCATGAATTAACATTTTATGTTAATAACACCATTATTTTACATTGTACTCACATACTTCTGTAGGTTTCATTAATCCCTGGAATTAATATTATAAAAAACTTCCTTAAGATTCCAAAAACATTTTAAAAAGATATTATTGAATAATCCAAGAATTAATATATTTTTCAATCGTATGAGACTTGTTTTTTAAGGATAATATCTAACACCAATTCAATAAAATAGATTTATTTTTTCCACCACCAATTGTACTTCCTTGGTTGACGGAGATAACACCTTTCAAATATTTGAATAAAAAATTACCCTGAATGGATAAACTTTATCTCTAAATATATAACTAATATATTCTATGATATTATTATATATGTTATATATTTTTATATCCTAAAAACAATCTTATGATACCACATGTTAGATCAAAATAAACCATGTACTTTTTTTATTACCACTTCATCATAAAAGTGTTACATTATATCATTAATTTATAATTTTAATTGGTTAATATGGGATCATAACATAAATACTTCAATTATATATTCATATCAAATATAATTGATTTAACACCCCTTATTACACTCATGTACTTGTAATTTTAGATTTAGTGGAATAGTAATTGCACTACTCATACAACAATTAGAATTTGGGATAATGACTTAATATCACATGAATATTTTCACATGTTATACATATTAATAATTTTTAATGAACTTTATTTTTTTCTTGAACCCTTAAAAAAAATTTGTTTGATACCCCTTTTTTGGTATGGTGGTTTGTTTTACACTATGATAATTTATCATTCATTGTTGGGTTTTTGGTTGTGGTTGGGAGAGTTGTTGAACCATTAGATTAATCATATATATGAGGTTTTGTGTTGTAGTGGTGTGAATTATGTCATTGTGAAAATGAAGACTTGTTGGGTAATTTGACTCATAATATGTTACTTCATGGAACCCTTTATCACTTCTTAAGGTGGGTTGAGATGAATCATGAAATAATGATAAATTGAGTTTTACTAGGAGTAATTGTGGTTATTGATTATGTTGTATTTTTTTGGAACTTTAATTGACTAATGGACTCTATGTTATAATGGTTCCCATTGAATCATGGTTTTTTCCTTAGATTTAAGGAATTTTAGCATGAAATGGGGAGTCACGCCATGTAGAGGATGACCCAGGGTTTCTCTAGAAACAATGGTTGAACCCACTTTCATAAATTTTTTACCCGCACCCTCATAATCTCTTATTCTGATAGTGTTTTTCTAAATTAAGTAGAATCTTGGAGGACTAGTTAATTGGAAATGATATTGTGGACCTCCTTGGAGAATTTAGAGTATGTTTCAAGTTATAGGGATGGATGAGATCTAAAATATGACTCATTTCTCATCTCATACTCTATTATATCTTGATTTTGATTATGAATATATCTATTATATTTATTGATCATATAAATTATGATATTAATATAAGTAATACCCTTATATATTCTATAATAATTCTCCTTTAATATAAAATATTTCATATTGTGTTTCTTTTATCTAACATCATATTGCCAAGTATTTCTCTCAAATACTTTCTTTATCTCATAATTTAATTTAGCAGAGGAGTTTATCTCTTCTGATTGTGGATTGTGGAATTGGTGTTTGATATCAGAGTCATAAAATAGAACAAATAGTTTAAAAATAAAATAAGTATAGTTGGAGCCATGTGTTTTGTAGGGTATCATTCCTTCGTGAAAAGTCATGTCCCCACTCAATATAAGGTTTCAAGAATTATTCTAATTTCCTTCGTGGAAGGTTTAAAAAAACACTACTTGTTATATTTTGAACACCCCTTTCCTAGTGGTATGTAACAATATATGCATTTTAGTCATACATATATTCCATTTATATTGAGGACATTCTATTTGTGGTGAGATGTGATATGATAATTCTTGGTGTGCCGTAAAGTAGGCCACTATGAAAAGAATGTGTGGATTTTGGTGTAAAGAGGATGATATAATCCATTTGTTGTTGTTTTTAGAGCATTTATTATATTTTGGAACCTGTAGGGATCACGATTTTTTTAAAAAAATCACTAAATAATATCTAATGAAAAATACTAGTTTGAAACAAAGTGCTGAAAGACGAGGCCATGCTACGTTGTCTAAAACCTTAAATACTACACACATTAATTAACATATTGAAATTAAAAAAATGAATGAATGTATAAAATAATAATAAAAATTAAATGATTGAAATATTAAAATAGAATTTAACACCATAATTTATGTTGTTAAAATATGATTCATACTCAATTGGGTAATGCTGCTTTAAATTGAATAAGGAAAAAAAGAAATTTAAAATTTCATGATGCTCACTCAATTAAAACGACCACACCACTTAATATAGTATAATCTATATAATGAAACTCGTCACTGTATATTTCAATATCTAGATGTTTTTCTTCTACATATCTCTTATCATCATGGATATCTCTCCATTTATTTGAAGGATTCCTCCACCTCAACTACATTACCAAGTATATAGTGTGCATCCATAAAATCTCATGAGTCTATAGTTTTTCTTAGAAAATGTACAGATGAATAATTCAAGGAGTAAATTTTAATCATTGTCACCCAATTTAACCATTTGAATAGCATAACAACTATTCATCTATAATTTATAGATTTCACTCCACCATTTCCATCCAATCCATCAGAAGTTATATTTTGGAGTTTCACATTCCATTAAAATAACCCTTTGTTTAGAAAATAGTATTCACACAAGTGAATAAATCCTAAAAATCACCTTATTGAGAATAATGTTCAAATATTAACTATTGAGTTAGGCTACCTCATATAGTTTTCAATCCTCAAAATCAATATGTTGTTTCACGGTTCTCCCACCATGATTCATTTTATCCTATCCCTACTAAAAAGAAACAATTCCTCAACACCTCCTCATATATAACCTTTATTGGTATATAAAATAGATTTTTAACCCCTTCTTTAATCTATATATCCATTACTTTTACCATCGACAAATTTTAGATGAGGTGATAATTTAGTAGAATATGCTTCATCATGGAATGAAATGTCACATTTTCTTCCTTGAGTGAATCACACATTATGAATCTAAAAATAGAATCCCATTATCCTTCCTTATTCTAATATCTTCCATAAACCCATTTTGTCAGACAAATTTAATCTCACGTTCTTATAAATAAATATACATCACTTCCACTATTGATAATGAAAATACTGGTTGAAGCTCCAACATTCATCTCACTATCACCCCTATAAAAGTTAACACATATCTTGTGTCTCTATTCTAGGTTTATGAATCACCCATGAAGTAGGGTTGAGTAAACCCCTATAGTGGATCATCTTTTTCAAATAAAGGTTAAATGCTTACAAAACCCATTATGAATTTTATGATCCCCTTAAAACCCTTTTAATTTTCTCTTTAATGACTTGACATGTACCTATTATCAATTCCCAGTACTTATGCAATTTCTGATTGAGTACAAACACTAGAAAACATTAGGATTACAATTATTAATTAATAGTTAATCTTCATTATATAATCAACCTCAACATATTTTCATGGTCACTTATCATTGTGTAAATTAAAATTTCCCACTATAGGAGTGGTTATAGGCTTCCCCTCACTCATATGAAAGAGGTCCACCAATTTCAGGATGTAATCAAACTAAGTCATGTAAAAAGTTATAATACATTATGTGTGTTTCAATACACATTTTTAAGATCTATTTAGGCATGTTGAGATCCTTCGTCAAAAAACTTATAAAAAATTAAATCATCATCTCCTTAACCCTTTATATTACTAGATTATATAAAAAATATCATCATTATTGAGAAGCATGATCATTAAACTCCCATCAATGAACACGTTTTGGTAAAATAAATGATCAAAATTTCTATAGATGAGATTTAATTAAACCATAAACTCAAGAAAATTTTCATTTCACTACCTTGGCGCTTGCTTCAAATCATAAAGTATCTACTTGAGATTTTACACAAGCTCTTAGTGTTGATGCTCCACAAAACAAGTTGGATTATCGATTTAGATATCCTTATTCATGTCCCTATAAAGGAAATTTATCATCTTTTCAAACTATTCTATATAAGAACCATCTTTGGTAACTAGAAAACGTAGAATATTGATATTATTATGTTTAAATATCAGTTATAAAATCTCTAAGAAATAAACACATTATATTTGTTAAAAAACATTCCTGAAAAGTTACTCTTTGGGCTTCCAACTACCAACTGGTTCCTCTTTCAATTGATACACCAGTTTATTGTTAAGAAATTTATTATAGAATGAATTTCTATTATCTTAAATGTTTTTAACAAATAAAAGTAATAAATTTCATCCCTCCTTAATATTTCCCACTAATTTGGTCCTTTTAAAATTCAATAATCTTATAGGTTCTCAGGATATCTATCGTCTATGTGTAACATGTAATAAAAATAACCCATGTATGCTATACTATGAACCTAAAACTAGTAAATATTTAAAAATAAATTTATGGGTTAGATCTTTCCATTACCGAAACTAATAGAGATTCATCTTCTATAAAATTTTCATATGAAATTAATCCCTGATATTTCATAGTATTAGAGACTTATAGAATATTTAGGATAAGAAGATACAATAAAAACATGACTATAATATAATTTAACTTTTGGATAATCTGTTTTTTTTGTTCTAGCATACTTCATAAATTATATAAATCTTATGTGACTTTATAACATCCATTTATCTATTCTGAATCTTCCAATGATCCTTTTTAATCATCACGATTCTCCACTAAGTTCCAATCCTTCCACAATATCTCTTCATTAAAGAAAAAATTTTGAATCCTGTCTACCATTCCATGTTTCTTTTCTCATATTTCTAGTCCAAACTATTCGACACCCTATCCCAAAAAGTAACACACTTGGGACATAGATGCAAGATTGTCCATCTACTTGGACTCAATGTTTGTGAAAGTGGGTTCTTTATAGAATTTGAAATGGATGAAATCAACCTTCCTTCTGGGATAATAGACTACTTGTAGTCCCTATCATGGAAAATAATAGGCACTTATATTGATCGAGTATGCTACACAATTCACCAAATCCACCAAAACAACTTTTGGTAATCTTGTATGGATTTTACAAATTCTTGATTTGTCAACCAATATATGATTCATCCTCTCCATGACATCGTTATATTCAAAATAACCTAGTACAATCTCTCAAATCTTATACCCTTCTTCCAATATAACCTCTAAAACTCACTACTTCTACACTCACTATCACTTTTATATTTCAATCATTTATGTGTATAATCTCTCTCCTTTTGCACCATAGACCTCTATCGAATGAATTCTATGAACACCTAAAACCTTTTCTTGAGAAATAAAATCCGCATTTTCAATGTATCATTGTTAATAAAGGTTATATATAACAATTACCCTCTATGAGAATGAACTAATGTTTGACCTAGAATGTTTCTATGTAGAAACTCTAACATTTGATTCTTTGGTGTTTTACCTTCCATTTAGATGGACACCTTTAAATACTTTCCAAGGATACAATGTTTTCATGTACCATATTTTGTGATTCTAATATTTATTATACATTTATACGTTGATATTTTCATCCCTTTCTCAATCAAGTGACCCAAAAAATCATTCCATAACATTGTGTAAGTTAATTCTCTATCACAAATCATACCTTATAATACTCTCATGAGGCGCAACATTGAATCTTTCCCTCATTTATCCAAAACTATGTAACTATGTGAAATATTTCATGAATCATTCCTAAATGTTTTAAAAAACATACATCATCTAATTGGTTAATAGAAATTAAGTTGTTCATAACCATGGGATGTGTTGAATGCCTATTAACACCATTAAACGTTCATTCCATATCTACATGGAGATACTACCCTTTCCCAAAATCATAAGATCATGATCATCTATTAGATAAATATTTTTGTATCTCTTGGAAGTATAGTTCTTCATACTACCTCTCTTGGTTCTTGAGTGAAATGAAGCTCCAAATCCAATAAAAAAATCCTTGAGAAATTAGTAAATATCCAATAGTAGATCACTTTCATCTTCCAGTATAGGATTTATTGATCCACCTTCAAAATTTTATCTTTTAAATCTAACTATCTGTTCATTACTGTCATTCATTAAGTGAGAATTCCTACCAAAATGTGAACACATGGGACTTCTTCCACTAATCTGCTCCTACTCATACTTATTCTTCCATTCCATTTCATCTCACCATTCTGTGTGTTTGAACACCCTCTTCCTTCCTCACTATATTAATATATATAATATTCTTAATTTTCATTATAATGAAGTTCCTCATTCAATATCAGGTATAACACATCCTAAAACACAATAATAGTACTTCCTTTTCAATTTATCACAATGGAGACCCTCAAATCCAAATACTCAAAGAGGGATAATGGTAATAACTATTCTCAGTCTAGATATCCAAATATCACCTTCATTGGATCTAACTAAATATTTATCATGTTAAAGTAATTTATGTGATATTCCATTTGTTTACATTTAAATATAATCATGAAAAACAACCTACAAAAAAGGAAAACCTTATCCATTATGGTCTACTTATTATTTATATTAGTGGAATTATTCATATGTTTTGATGTGTTTTGTACCTATTAAATAGTATAAGATATATTTTTGGATAGTTAAATCTATATCAACCTCTTGTATTTCTTATCTAGTATATCCCATTATTTATCGTTCTTCTTTTCTGTCATGGTACCCATCAATAGTATATTAAAGTCCTTTTATAGAATGTAATCTTCTATCTACATTATCCATAACCCAAAATTCGTGTTTATAAACATCTCCACCTTGATCTTTCCTTTAACCAATGTCGTTTCTTCTCGTAAGTAGTGAAATCCCACTAAATTATACAATGTTTAAGATTTATTAGAAACTTGATACCAAAAACTATGTTACAGGGTAAAGGGATGATGGATTTTATTTAATCAATCTATGAATCATCATCCCCAAGGTCTAACAATCTGGTGATACGCCAACCAAATATCAGATTCCACTTATTAAAATCTGGAATATCTTATATAAAAACACTAGATATATCAAATTGATCACGAAATTACAAAACTATGTGTTGGTATATGATGTTATACTTTGTTTTTTTGGAACATATAAGACTATGCACCAAAATAACTACACTATAATACCCAAATTACATCAAATAAACACAATCATGAATAATTGAAAGACATCAATTAAAACAATACATGAAAAAATAGCAACACAATTTACAACATTCATAAATGAGTACTAATCCATGGGAGTTTACATATTTAATTTGATTAAATATTTAGAAGATTATTATATTATCTTTATAATATCTTAATAAAATGATCCATACCACTAAATATTGCTGAATATAGCCAGTGAAGCTTTTCCCCATGACTTATAATATATTTAGGTAGTGTGTCAACATAACTATTGTCTTTATGGATATCATATTTTTGAAAAAATGTTCCCACCACCTCAACACCTTCACATAATATATTTTTCATATCTATAAACTCTCATAAGTACTTCTCATTTCCCACCCAACATCCATTGTACTAAGTTAAGGGGTAATTTCTATCTTCCATTATCTGGATGGAACATATAGATTATGCAACTTGCATTCTTCTATAATTAAAAGATGTTGATCCAGAATTCCTATCCAATCCATTTGAAATTATCATGAAGATTTCCACATTCCATTAAAAAAATATTCCACTGGAAAAAAATCATACATATCGATAAAACATAACCAAACTATAAGATATAAAAATTACATTGTAGTATGTATAAAATCATGAAAATAATGATCCCTATAGAGGATAACATGGAGATATCCATTTGTGTGATGTTATATGAATTTCTATATATATGTCAGATTTTGGAAAGTATATCAGTAATCAAAATATTTTTCCACGTATATAATAATGGTTTGCTCCTTTAGGAAACCTAGGGACATTTTTATCATATATTCTACAGGGTAAATCTTTATCATAATAGTAATAGTCATTGGGTTTGGGACTGATGAGCATAGAATGTATAGAAGTTTTTTACTCCCCTATTAGTGGTTTGATGATAAGTTATGGTTCTCCAATTTGGTTCTAGAGTTTTTTATTCCCCTATATTCATGAGTTTTGGGTTCTCTGGTGTTTGGGAATAAAGTTCATACTTCCATATTATTGAAAAAATATGGGTCTTTTGGAGGGTTATCCGTTTTTTTACACTAGTGGTTGATGTTCTTGAAATCATCTAGGTACAGGTCCTCTATTTATGGATTTATGTTCTCCCTCAGTTAGTGGACTTATTAGATGATGAGTGGGTACCAGATTAGGGGTTTAGTACTCCATAAAATAAAACATATCTTAGTGATGTGGAGGTACCATTCAATAGTTGTTAAGATAATGTAAGTATGGTTTATTTGGGTATCTTGGATTGTTGAGTTTCACATATTGAATATTTTATTTAAGAAACTTGGTTCTAGATGAGTGGGACTAAGTGTAATTAGTTATCCAATGTCAAAGAATATCTAGGTTAATTTATTATTATGTTCTTCCCTAAGTGGGTTCTCATTTTATTTTGTGTATCTTAGTTGAGTTATTTTTTTTGTATGTTCCTTTGTGGTTTTGGGGGTAACTTACATGGTAAGTATACACTCACCCCTAGATAATAATTTTTCTTGTACTTAGTTTATATTATGCATATAATGAACAATTATATGGATACATTGGAGAATATTTTTTTGGTGGAGTGTGAGGTTAGTTGTGCCCATAGGTGATAGTAGTGAACAATGTTTATGTCTAGTACAAGTTCATTATGTACATACCCTCACCTTAGTTTCTATAGTTTGATTTCCCTTTGTGTCTATTGGGATTTAATGTTTTATCCAGTTTACATTAGATTTAATAAATTATAACTCTTTTTGGATCTTATCATGAGTTTTAAGGATTAATACATATATTAGATGGTTATTTAGCTGGGATTTCATTATTATTGTATCCTATGTAGAGATGTGAGTTTTTGTTTCATGTGAATAGGTATAAGACCACCTATCATGTGTGATATTTCTACTTAGTGAAATTCCACCCATGACATCAATGAAATCACTAATAGGTGAAAACATAAGTGGAAAATAATTTCTTTTTCATTTCACATTTTGAAACAACCTTCATTTTTAGTTAGATTAAAATGAATTCATTGTTAACCACACCCACAATCACACACATACAAGGAACAAAATATTTTACAATTTTCACTACTCAAATAGATTAACTATTCCATTTTGTGATATATAATCACACAAGATCATATAGACCATTAGACATATTCTGGTGTATTACAGTAAGAAGGGGATCACCTTAAAATTGTAATACACTATAGTATCCCAAAAGTGAAAGGAAATACCATATAGTAATGATAGTTAAAAAAAATTCATCATCAAGAAATTATCATCCATATTTTTAATTTAATAACTTTATTTCTATACAACTTCCTTTTTACCAACTCAAACTAAATCAATTCATATTTTATCCTTCTTTAATCACTTACATAGTAGTAAGTAAGAAACAATATTCTTCTTCTATATCACTCTTATTTATTCCCCAACACACATAAAATGTTCTCTTATGTTTCAATAATATTATTAAGAACATATTTTTATTCTCATGTTAAATTTTCATTCATTAAATAATATCTATAATATTATTTCCATGATTTTTATGGAAACCCTAGGATTTGAAGAATCAGGAAATCCTCCTCTTTCTACTTGTTCAAAATTATTTAAAATAGATTCAAGGATTCCATTTAAATTTCCTTAAGAATAATCCTCTTGAAACTAAAGATATATTTTAGTATTTATATAAAATTATTCTCCCTAAAATGGACAATTTTAATTCCATTTAAAATATAACCATGTATATGGAAGTGTGAATCCTTTATGCATGGTAGTTGTCATGAACCTAATCTAGTTGCAGTCAAAACTGGTGCCAAACCCAACCCGTGAAAAGTCACGAAGGGGGTTCTCTATCCCCACGGGTTATAAAAAGTGCTCGGGTATCAATAATTTTTTTTAAAACAATTTACCCAAGTGTGAAAGCACAAAACATTAAAAATAATCAATAATACAAATATGAATTTTTCATTCCAATCAAGCCTTAACAAAAACCAGATCTGAAATATATTCTTTTAAGAAAAAGTAAAAGTGGTCCAAAGTTAAATAAAAATAGCATCAAAACAGCCACATAAACTCCACATGACAAGCGGTCATCACCCCTGATCCATCTCCATAACACCACACCAAGAGGAGACTAACTACCTGAACTACCTTCACCTGAGGCTTTTCCTTTACCTATTTCAAACATAATCAAATATAATTACACCCAAGGGGTCTAATTTGGGTGTGATTCTAATACCAATAGTATATCACCAAAGTATTTAAAAAAATATTCAATATAAGGTGAAAAGCATGCTATTTTAATAAGTACGTAAAACGGTGATAAATTCCAAGAAATGAAACATTCAATTGAAAATAATTTTCAAACTAAAAAGTTCATAATATTAACATATTTAAATAATACATGTAATCTATTGTAATGTGCATCCTAAAAATCCCTAAGAAATGATTAAATATTATAAATCTAATGAGAAGAAAATCTGGGATCTCCCCTAGGTACTAGACAGTCTTGGACCCAATTTACCTCGCAACTCAATGTAAAGTATCCATAGAAAAATCAATTCTTGTACATGATCCACTAGTAGGGAGAATAAACATAACCTATTGTTCTCCAATAATCATCAATATAGTTTATTTAGAGTTGTCGTTATACAAAATTTTATGTGAAATAGGGATAAAACCCATATGGATCACTAGTTGTACTAGTACATCTCCACCCACCTAGGTACATGGGCTTCCCCATTTGCACTAAAACAATTTCAGCATTATAAATACATCTCTTTTAAAATAAAAACACCACTACTGGTCAAAAAAATAGAACAATATCTATACACACTTTATACCACTTAAAACACACAACAAAACATTTTGATTTTCAATAATAAAACTTCTCAGAATCTCGCATTATCTTGCACCCAAAATTCCTTGAAATTCCCACATTGGACACCATGTGAACACTAATAAGTCACCAAAACAAAAATGGAATACCAATAAATTTTTAATTAAACCAACAAAGAAGCTATAGGGAATCTTCATATGAACCAAGAAATGATAGCTTTATAAAACCTCTATTTTCACACAAACATGGCCCTTAAATTCCATATTCTTCAAAAACACTATTACAACAAATTTTCAAAACAACAAATATGGCATCCCGCCTTTTTATCACATAAACTTTCATTACATTTTTCAAAACCGAGGATCTTTAAGGTTTAGTGTCTTGGAAACCAGGAACATAAAACATGAAAAGAACAAAAACACTCTTCTTAAACACTTGAAAGGCTTCTCCTTAAGTTCATCCTAGGTTCATTACTGCATCTCATAACCTGGGGACATACATCAAAAGAAAGGGTGAGCAGAAAGCCCAGTAAGGGAAACAAGAGAAACATTTTACATGTGAACTTGAGATACTTCAATAAGGAAATGAAAAGAAATTTAAGGCATGAGAAAGAAATAATGAGATACATCATAAAAAAAATAACATTTTTCATAACTTGAAGATGTGGCTGCAAAATTTAATATTGACAATCGTTTCGTTTCACCAAGGTCCATCCCCAAGGTGTCGTTAAAAATTACCAAGGTTATTCACCAAGGCGTCGTTAAAAATGGTCATCTCTAGAGATTAAGTCTTTACCCAATGCATTGGAGCGCTATCAGGGCGCACCCTTAAATTTGTCTTTATTATCATGTGACCAACATATATCATCATCAAACATTTCATAAAGAACCCATATAGCTCAAAATAAATGGGTTTCATTTCATAATCATAACGTTTTAAAAACTGCTTTAAAGACATGATCTTTACGTCACTTTAAAACCCACAGAAAAGGAAGGTGGGTCTCATGTATGTAAATCCCATAATTTATAATAGAACATTTTGGTATATATGTGAATAAACCTTTAGAAGAAAGATATTTGAGAATTCACTTAATAATATAAAAGAACTTTAGAAAAAGAGAGAGACATTTTGAGACGGAAATTCTGCAGCATAACGACTATGTTACGAGGTTTAAGAAGACATTAAAAAGAGAGGGAAAATGGGTCAAACATTCATAAATGACCCCTAAAATAGTACATGGACATAATAAGAAGGATACATGATCATGTTAATGAAATTTCAAGGACATACCATTTGAAATGAAAAACATGGAAGGAAGACAAAAATAAGATTTCTCTTATGAAAGTTCGGCAGCCTAACGACGTTACTTAAACATCAACAAAAATGATTTGAGAAGATCAAATAGGGTCTCTCATCATGTGAACATAAGAGTTCATTATGATAGATATAGAGATAATTCCCCAACATAACAAAAAGGAACTTGAAATAATTGACATGAAAGTAGAACTTCAAAACGAGAAGGGTGAAGAACCACTTAAAAATTTGGCAGCCTAACGGCGCCACTTAAAACATCAAAATACTGAATTGAAGAGATCAAATGGGGTCTCTCATCATATGAACATAAGAGTCCAGTATGATAGATATAGATATCATACCACAACATAACAAAAAGGAACTTGAAATAATTGACATGAAAGTAGAACTTCAAAACGAGAAGGGTGTAGAACCACTTAAAAATTCGGCAGCCTAACGGCGCCACTTAAAACTTCAAAATACTGAATTGAAGAGATAAAATGGGGTCTCTCATCATATGATCATAAAATATCTGTATGAAAAATTTAGAGATCATACCCCAACATAATAAAAGGAACTTGAAATACTTTACATGAAAATAGATCTCGAAAAAATGAGAAGGGAGAAAGAATCCGTTACAAATATTTCGGCAGCCTAACGGCGCCACTTAAAACTTCATAAAACGTAATAATGGGAGCAAGATGGGATCTCTCATTATATGAACATGAAAAGGGAAGTAAGAGGAGTATAAAAGAACATCCTCCAACATTAGAACATGGAGTATAAAAGGAATGACATAAAAGAGATTACTTGAAATGAAAGAGAGAGGTCGGATCCCTTACCTTAAAATGTAACACTTAAACCTCAAAGGTTGGGACTTTGAGGGCTTGGGGGAACCTTGGGAGGACTCCTTGGGAGGTAATGAGACCATAAATTCGTTGGGAATGAGTGGGGAGTCGAATGGATGAGAGGAGGGCTTGGTATTTATAGCGAAAATGAGGGGACAAGGCATTAATGGCCAAGGGACACCTCACATGTGCTTTTCTCAAACCCATGTGCTCTCCCTTGGCATTTATCATGGAGTTAGGCCACAATGGGCCCCCAAAACAATAATTCATAACCCTTGGCCGGCCAACCCTTAAAAGATCTCATGACATCATCATGACACAATTATGATGTCATTAAACATACCGAAACCCTAAAACTGCATTTTTACTATTCACTGAAAAATTCATCTTTCTCAGAAAAATCCCAAACCTTCACCTTAACTAAATATCGATTCCCTAATTACATTTATGAACTCCATTTTATAAAAATAATTTTCTAAATATTTTTAATTCAATTTTTAAATAAATTCACTATTCACCGAAAATTCATTTTTTTCAGAAAAAAACCCCAAACATTGCCTTAACATAATATCGATGCTCTGAGTTCAAAAATGAAATCCATTTTCTAAAAATAATTTTCTAAATATTTTTAATTAATTTTTTAATTAAAAAACACTATTCACCCGAAAAAACTAATACTTGAATAATAATTAATGAAACCGTTATTTAACCATTTTATTGAATCACATTACTTAATCAAGGTGCCTAGATTATTTTAAAACTTTCTTTAAGTGAGATTACTAATCCATTTGGTCACATTACTAATCCTAAGCGTAAAATCACTATTCGCAATTTACTATTCATCAAAAAATCAAGTTGATCTTATTAGACTCTAAATTTCGTACTGGACATAATTGTAGAAGACCATTTTTTGAAAATCATTACACATTTTTAATTATTTAAGGTTTACACAACCATTTTTAAAATATCCTTTTTCAAAAATTCATCAAAAATATGCATACTATATTTATCCGGTCATTTCAAAATTCATAAACTTCATCATAGGAAGAAATCCCAATTTTTATTTAAAACAAGGATTACACAAGGCAGATACGGTCTCGTTACATAGCCCCTTATAATACCAGCATAGGACCTAAGAGTAAGGTGTGCTAGGGTGATAGAATCTTGGGGTGGCTCAGTCAACATTGCCCGAGTAGTAATTTCTATCAGTTTGAACTTCTCACGAAGGCGATTCCGTTCTAGCTTCACATGATGAAGTTCGGCCTGGATTTGATCCAGAGCAAAGCCCAACGGTGCTACCTCCTTCCCAAGCTCTGTTAGATGGGCTTCGATCGGTCCAAGACTACTAGGTGAGGCCATCGAATCTTCTTTCTATAATAATTAACCAAGATTACTTGTTTTTAGAGACAATAATCAAAACATTTTGTTCACAGTGGTCATATTGACCGATGGTCATATAACAATCAAAACCCAATGGTCTCATTTTAATTATAATCATGTTCATCAAATAAAACATTTTTGTTGAGTATAAAAATAAAATAAAATAACACATGAAATTAGGAAACAAGATTTATTCAAAATTTCGGGCCATTACAATCTTCCCCCCTTAAGAAATTGCGTCCTCGCAATTTTTTAAAATTGGGTTTTGAAATTTCATTGAAAGTCCCACATCGGAAAAAGAGTCAGTAATACTATTACTTTAAAATAAATAAAAGGGAGTACAAAGGCCACCCGAGTTTACTCATACTATGATTCCATGTAGGAAACATGGACATGGAGGAGAAAACAAAGGGTCACGTTCTGAGGGAGAGTGATAGAGAACATGATTAGGAGAAAGTTAACCATAAGAAAATCCCAAACTTATGATGTGTGTAAGCGTTATTTGATTAACAAGTAGGAAACGTAAACCAACAACGTTTTTGTTTTACGTTCCTTTTGATAACTTTGAGGAATTCATTTACAACATAGAACAAAAACATAAGGAAATATATCTACCTTCATGTAGAGTTTCATACTTTAATAAGTTTCTACCAAAACTAATCTTTTCTCCAAATGATGAGCATTCAAAACTACTTGGTCTCATCAAAACACAAGAATCATCTTCTAGAGAATCACATAATCCACAAAAGATCAACTATCTATTTCTTCTATCTTTAAACATTATCCCAAAAACAGAAAGAGTAAGGTAAAAAAAACTCTTCAAAAAGAAATAATCCCATAGGAATGGAAACTACTTTTAAATCTTCAAATTCCATGGTACTACCCAAAGTTCATTATAGTCCATTCCGTAAATAATGGTCCTTAAGATTCCTCAAAATAAACCAAACTAAGATTGAAACCCAAATACAAGAAAGATTTGATAAAATAGTCTTCCAAAATAAACTTCATTGTTCAACTCCAAACAACATCAACCACTCCTAACATCTTATAACAAAAGTAGCTAACCTAAACATATTTTACCCAAGATAGGTTAATCATTCCCGTAAGTAACCTAAATTACTATAAGGCCACCTTAAATTCATTGATTCTTCAAAATATAAGTCAACCTTACTCCTCAATGAAAACACCGTAGTAATCTATTTACCTTGATCATATATGGTCCTCAAAATAGTGAATGTCTTCCAAAATAATAATCATATTTTAATCCCCTAATCATCTCTGTCGTATTAATACGGCAATCGTAGCATTTCCTATCACATTGGTTGTTGGGACATGTTCTTCCATTTCACGCCATTAACTATGAAAAGAAGCTATAGTTAGGGGCTTAAATACTTAGCCAATAATCATGAAAAGAAACTTAAAGCATCTAAGGATAACATGTAGAAGTAAAGTATACCCTAACTTGTGATCCCCTAGGTTCCCTTCTAGGTTATACATGATCATATATTCTTATGTGAATCTTTATTTTATTTTATCTTTGTTCCTTTAACAATGGTTCATACTAAGCTTATGGATTTACCACAGCATATCCCCCGGGAGTGTTGTAACCAAGAGTGCAGCAAGGCCCGTTGTCGTGTACCAGTTCCCGTTCGAGTCTAGCTCAAAGCGGTGTTTTCGGGTTTTACCCCTATGTACATCTGTGCCAGAGCCACCTCTACCTGCTCGTATCCAGACAGGGATGTATTTGCTTGATAACCCCTTACTCAATACTCACCAAAATACCAGGAATATTTCCTATATTTAAACTTTTCTATAGGGTTATTCCTAGTGTTTTCATATCCTAATTTCCACAAATAACTAAAGAATCCTTTGATACCAACTATGGCATCCCGCCTTTTTATCACACAAACTTTCATTACATTTTTCAAAACCGAGGATCTTTAAGGTTTAGTGTCTTGGAAACCAGGAACATAAAACAAGAAAAGAACAAAAACAATCTTCTTAAACACTTGAAAGGCTTCTCCTTAAGTTCATCCTAGGTTCATTACTGGATCTCATAACCTGGGGACATACATCAAAAGAAAGGGTGAGCAGAAATCCCAGTAAGGGAAACAAGAGAAACATTTTACATGTGAACTTGAGATACTTCAATAAGGAAATGAAAAGAAATTTAAGGCATGAGAAAGAAATAATGAGATACATCATAAAAAAATAACATTTTTCATAACTTGAAGATGTGGCTGCAACATTTAATATTGACAATCGTTTCGTTTCACCAAGGTCCATCCCCAAGGTGTCGTTAAAAATTACCAAGGTTATTCACCATGGCGTCGTTAAAAATGGTCATCTCTAGAGATTAAGTCTTTACCCAATGCATTGGAGCGCTATCAGGGCGCACCCTTAAATTTGCCTTTATTATCATGTGAGCCACATATATCATCATCAAAAATTTCATAAAGAACCCATATAGCTCAAAATAAATGGGTTTCATTTCATAATCATAACGTTTTAAAAGCTGCTTTAAAGACATGATCTTTACGTCACTTTAAAACCCACAGAAAAGGAAGGTGGGTCTCATGTATGTAAATCCCATAATTTATAATAGAACGTTTTGGTATATATGTGAATAAACCTTTAGAAGAAAGAGATTTGAGAATTCACTTAATAATATAAAAGAACTTTAGAAAAAGAGAGAGACATTTTGAGACGGAAATTCTGCAGCATAACGACTATGTTACGAGGTTTTAGAAGACATTAAAAAGAGAGGGAAAATGGGTCAAACATTCATAAATGACCCCTAAAATAGTACATGGACATGATAATAAGGATACATGATCATGGTAATGAAATTTCAAGGACATACCATTTGAAATGAAAAACATGGAAGGAAGACAAAAATAAGATTTCTCTTATGAAAGATCGGCAGCATAACGACGTTACTTAAACATCAACAAAAAAGATTTGATAAGATAAAATAGGGTCTCTCATCATGTTAACATAAGAGTTCAGTATGATATATATAGAGATAATTCCCCAACATAACAAAAAGTAACTTGAAAGAATTGACATGAAAGTAGAACTTCAAAACGAGAAGGGTGAAGAACCACTTAAAAATTTGGCAGCCTAACGGTGCCACTTAAAACTTCAAAATACTGAATTGAAGAGATCAAATGGGGTCACTCATCATATGAACATAAGAGTCCCGTATGATAGATATAGAGATCATACCCCAACATAACAAAAAGTAACTTGAAATAATTGGCATGAAAGTAGAACTTCAAAACGAGAAGGGTGTAGAACCACTTAAAAATTCGGCAGCCTAACGGCGCCACTTAAAACTTCAAAATACTGAATTGAAGAGATCAAATGGGGTCTCTCATCATATGATCATAAAAGATCAGTATGAAAAATTTATAGATCATACCCCAACATAATAAAAGAAACTTGAAATACTTTACATGAAAATAGATCTCGAAAAAATGAGAAGGGAGAAAGAATCCGTTACAAAAATTTCGGCAGCCTAACGGCGCCACTTAAAACATCATAAAACGAAATAATGAGAGCAAGAGGGGATATCTCATTATATGAACATGAAAAGGGAAGTAAGATGAGTATAAAAGAACATCCTCCAACATAAGAACATGGAGCATAAAAGGAATTACATAAAAGAGATTACTTGAAATGAAAGAGAGAGGTCGGATCCCTTACCTTAAAATGTAACTCTTAAACCTCAAAGGTTGGGACCTTGGGGGCTTGGGGGAACCTTGGGAGGACTCCTTGGGAGGTAATGAGACCATAAATGCGTTGGGAATGAGTGGGGAGTCGAATGGATGAGAGGAGGGCTTGGTATTTATAGGGAAAGTGATGGGACAAGGCATTAATGGCCAAGGGACACCTCACATGTGCTTTTCTCAAACCCATGTGCTCTCCCTTGGCATTTATCATGGAGTTAGGCCACAAGGGGCCCCCAAAACAATAATTCATCACCCTTGGCCGGCCAACCCTTAAAAGATCTCATGACACCATCATGACACAATTATGATGTCATTAAACATACCGAAACCCTAAAACTGCATTTTTACTGTTCACTGAAAAATTCATCTTTCTCAGAAAAATCCCAATCTTTCACCTTAACTAAATATCGATTCCCTTATTACATTTATGAACTCCATTTTATAAAAATAATTTTCTAAATATTTTTAATTCAATTTTTATATAAATTCACTATTCACAGAAAATTCATTTTTTTCAGAAAAAAACCCCAAAAATTACCTTAACATAATATCGATGCTCTGAGTTCAAAAATGAAATCCATTTTCTAAAAATAATTTTCTAAATATTTTTAATTAATTTTTTAATTAAAAAACACTATTCACCCGAAAAAACTAATACTTGAATAATAATTAATGAAACCATTATTTAACCATTTTATTGAATCACATTACTTAATCAAGGTGGCTAGATTATTTTAAAACTTTCTTTAAGTGAGATTACTAATCCATTTGGTCACATTACTAATCCTAAGCGTAAAATCACTATTCAAAATTTACTATTCATCAAAAAATCAAGTTGATCTTATTAGACTATAAATTTCGTACTGGACATAATTGTAGAAGACCATTTTTTGAAAATCATTACACATTTTTAATTATTTAAGGTTTACACAACCATTTTTAAAATATCATTTTTCTAAAATTCATCAAAAATATGCATACTATATTTATCCGGTCATTTCAAAATTCATAAACGTCATCATAAGAAGAAATCCCAATTTTTATTTAAAACAAGGATTACACAAGGCAGTTACGGTCTCGTTACATCGCCCCTTATAATACCAGCATAGGACCTAAGAGTAAGGTGTGCTAGGGTGATAGAATCTTGGGGCGGCTCAGTCAACATTGCCCGAGTAGTAATTTCTATCAGTTTGAACTTCTCACGAAGGCGATTCCGTTCTAGCTTCACTTGATGAAGTTCGGCTTGGATTTGATCCAGAGCAAAGCCCAATGGTGCTACCTCCTTCCCAAGCTCTGTTAGATGGGCTTCGATCGGTCCATGACTACTAGGTGAGGCCATCGAATCTTCTTTCTATAATAATTAACCAAGATTACTTGTATTTAGAGACAATAATCAAAACATTTTGTTCACAGTGGTCATATTGACCGATGGTCATATAACAATCAAAACCCAATGGTCTCATTTTAATTATAATCATGTTCATCAAATAAAACATTTTTGTTGAGTATAAAAATAAAATAAAATAACACATGAAATTAGGAAACAAGATTTATTCAAAATTTCGGGCCGTTACAACAACCCAAGGATAAAACATTAAAAACTATTTATAGCCCTAATAAAATTCAATTATATTAACTATGTATTTATAGGGTATACCCAAATGAACCAATAAAATATTTCTATGAAAAAACCCCTAATTTCACAGGGAAATGGAATTTAAAATTCATTTTCTTTACAAATACCACTGAACCCAATTTATTCACCAATAAAAAATTATATAAACCTGAAAATATCATAAACATATAAATATAAGTCACAAGGATTTAATACACATGAAATCGCCTACCAAATTTGTTAAAACCTTGAATCCTTTGTGTGAAAATTTAATTGCTCCACCTCTGCACCTCATGGAAGGTAGATCAAGCCTAAAATTATGATATTGAACCAATAAAACCCAAATTTAAACCCTAGGTTTGAAACCCTACCCTATGGTCATTTGTTACTTCAAGTTAATTGGAAGAAACTTTATGAATAGAGGAATAACTAAGAGGGAGAGACACTTACTTGAGATTGTGAGAAGTTCCTCCACAAAATCCCCTTTCAAAATGAAGTACCAAGGAGGGTTTTAAGATCTTGGAAGGCTTCCATAGCTGAAATGGTCGAATGGGGGAGGAAAGGGGTGAGATTGGATAAATCCCAGGAGGGAAAACATGGAATTTTAGATAAAAATTAATGACCTGGACAAGGTCGTAGGGTTTTCTTGCACGGTTTAGAAAACTTTGCGCCTAAACAATGAGCCCCCTTCTGTCCACTCAAAAAGTCTCAGAACTCCTTCAAATTAAATGGGTGTCCAAGGGGAAATCTTAGGTGGAATGATTTTCCAAGGATATGGGAAGTAATACCTAGAAGAAAACCACCTTTCCACCCCAGGACACATCTAACTCGATGGTATAAACCATCCCCAAAAACTTACCCCAGAAGGGGTGCCACTAGGAGTGCCAAAAATACAACTCCGAACCACCTCAACCTCATACCATACCTTTGAAAAAATAGTATTCCATGTACAATACATGATCCAAAAGACTAAAGTCATAGATTAATAACACATGAGATGCCAAAATTTAAAACCCAGAACACCCAGAAACATAAAGAAAACCAAGAACCAAAAGTGGATTAGAAACAAAGGGCAGAAATTGAAAATCCGGGTGTGATAATTATCCCCACCATAAAGATTTCTATACCTAGAAAGCCAAAAAAATTCCTGATGCAAAAAACAAATTTCAACCGATAGACCAATATGGACTCCCTTTCCATGTTTTTACTTGCCTCAAAAGGGCCAAAAATATCCATTTGATCAAAAAAATGAAGAGAATAATCTCTCCAACCAAAACATACCCCCCCTTAACTAGAACAATCAAACATACTAAAACTACATCCCCCAAACAAAAAACCTAACACACTATCAAATGAAGCTCAAGAAATCCACCTGAAACAAACAACGAACCCGAATAATGCTACCACAACCTTACTTCAACAAAACTATATGGAATGCTCCAATACCAACATTTACCCAAGGAAAAAACGAGTTACTAATATGGGGAAATATGAATGGACTCCCCCCCATAAGACAAAACTTAATTTTTTCTGAGACAGAATAATGACACTAATAGGGGTAGGCCCGAACGGACTCTTTGTTACAAGGGGTAGAATATAATTAGACATTTCCAAAAGAACTTACATAAGACTCATTGTGGGTCTTCCCACTATAAGAACCAACCATATTAACAGACTAGAAAAGGCTCGTAAAAAAAGACCCCAAAAATTTAAAGAGTTGGCATGGTCGCACTATTAGTCTACACAATTTAGGAAAGTCAAGCGCTAACCGCACAGATCATTCTATCTGCATGGATTCTTGGCACACAGTCACTACTAATCATGGAAAAACTGTGTGCTCAACCTGTCCACCAAATTTCCATCCTTTCTCAAAATCCCAATGGAAATAAAAGGGGGAAGGAATGACAATGGGTGATAGAATGGAAATGAGGTCCTGCCACCACTTTCCATCGAACGATAAAAAACAAAAGCAAGATGATGAAACCATATGTTTGAACTATCCCCATAATTCATACTGATGATAGGAATTTGTATAAGGGTTTGAATGACCCTTGGATTCCCCCTAACTACATGTCAGCTTCACTCTGAGACATATGGATGGATCTCAAATGATTGAAGCATATTCGGCCTTAAAGACAGGCATTAGAAACCGCTGAATGGAACTTATTCTTCCGGTTCTACAATCAATTACATTATGATCTCATATAGTCTCATGAGACATGACACACTTGAGACCCACTTTACCCACAACCCATAATTTTACCAAAACATGGGCATAGATGATGAAAACACGTAACCCCTTGTTACTTAGGATGGGAAACATCATAATTAAAGGACACATAGAAACAACTTCTTATAGAAAATAGGATTTCAGAATTCCTTGAACGGACACATGCTCCAACAAAACATAGAATCTCATAAGATTGCACAACCTTGACCCTTATAGTAAAATGAACACACAACATTGCAAAGCATCATCGAACGTGACCATTGCGGATAAATGAAAACACAAGGATATGGACCTTTTTCTCACTCCCAAATATCATACGATTCCAGCATGCAGCCATAAAAGAAACTCTTGGCCAGATTTTCCACACTGGTGGCCTAACATAAACTCTTCCTTCGATGAGACTAACAAAAGACCCAAAGTCCCTTTATGACATCCTTCTACACTGACAAACATGAACTGTATTCACCTTAAATGACTTAGATCACATAAAAACATAGGTTTATTTCAACCCCCCACAACCACTCTCCCTCTATAAGGTGATCCACATAATCGAGAAAAAGAGGGTTAAATCAATTTCCAAATCTCTAGAAGAAAGTCCTTATTTTAATCAACTGGAGGATCATCCAATAGTGATTCACCATGGGCCACACATGAATCATATTTTTACTCTTTATAGGGGCATACCCTGGCCAACATGAAAATCCAAGGACACAACCAATCTAGTCATTTGGTCACAACATATCATAAACCTAAACTGAACACATCAGGAGAGCCGACACATTGACCTCCCAAATGTTTCTTCAAAAGAGGCCACTAACAAATGATTCGTCTCAACTTATTAACAAAACACTAACCCCAAAACCTCATTTAAATAAGAGGGGTATTGAACTCCAAACATCCCACAACAACAATCCCGAATACACATAAGTCACACCTCCTAACCACACAATATAAAAACACAACACTTTCCTTCAAAATCATTCTAAAAACCGTATTGATGGGTTTTTCATTTACCAATGGTATCTCATGATCCTCATGCATGCATGTTTATATGCCACACTGGATACTCACCTCATATACATCCTCACACACATCCATCCATTCCATTAACCATCAATATTACCATATAAACACATGAATTTGGTTACCCTTGAGGACACCAAAGACCAAATCCAAACCTTTCCTCTATTAAAAATCAAAAACTTTTTAACCACACTTTCCCTTTCTCAAAACTGCTAACCGTAAAATCAAAACCAAATTTACATATTATAAAACAATTTAAAAAAGATCCCATCATTCAATAAAAAATCAATATCATTCCATGAAAAATGGTTTCAAAATAATTAAACTTATTTAAAAACAATTCTAATTCCATGAAAAAATTCATTCCATAAATCACCATTTAATTTAGAACTCAAATATTCTCATTTCAAAACAATGTTCCAAAATTTCATAACACTTTTTAAATGATCACTAGTCACTAAATAAAAAAACCATCTTCCACCCCCACACATAAATTCTAAAACACTTTATTCCATCCAAAAATATTTATAATTTTAATAGTTTATAAATTTTTATTTGAATCATATTTTCAAAAACCGCTTTCACATAATTTATGTTTTAAAAAAGGGTGTAAACACGCCATTTACCATTTCAAAAAAAATCGTAATATTCAATTACAACCATTCTGAAATGAAATAACATCCACTTTATTAGAGAATCATTTCAAGACAATTTCATGTTTCATAAAACCAAGTCATTTTTATTTTAAAACCAAATTTCTAGGATTCCAAATCAAAATGACACAATAAAATACGAGAGGAAACTTGTGTTAGTGGGTGACTTGGACATATGGTTGGAGTCCATACGCCAATCACTTAACCATCACAAAGAGTGTTCTAGGTTAATATCTTTGGCTCCACATGGCTTTCCAAGCCCTGTAAGCTCATTAGGACCATCAACCCAACTCTCTATTCATTTCCCCCAATCATCAACGAACCATGAGAAATCAAAAACCATAGATAAAACCCGACTTCCCCTGGTTACTTGAATGTCATCATGAGGTGTGATGGAAAATAACACTACCCATAACCAGGATGTCAAGTCCCAAAAATAATAGCTCCCAGCTATCCTGACTCTTCCCCAAATAACACGACCCAAAGAGTGAACCTCCTTTGATACCATTTTGTTAGTTCCGAATATGATTTCCATCAAAACCCACATCAAACCCAGCCCATAAAAAGGCATTAAGTGTGTTCCCTATCCCCACTGGAAGGAAAAAGTTCCCAGTTATCAATAAATTTAGTTTAGGGATTATTTACCTCAGTGTGAAAGTGTAAAACATTAAGAACAATCAATAATATGAATCTGAAATTTTCATGCCAAAAAATCCTTAACAAAACTGAGACCTGAAATAAATGGTTTTAAGAAAATTAAAAGAGGTTCAAACATAAATAAAAACAACAACAAAACAGCCACAATGACCCCACGTGACATGGGGGCATCACCCCGGAGCCGTATCTACAACACTACACCAAGAGGGGACTAACAACCCAAACCTCCTTCACCCGAGTCTTTGCCTTTACCCTTGTCAAACATAATCAAGTCTACATACACCCAAGGGGTATAATTAGGGTGTGAGACTAATATCAATAAGATACAACATACCTCGGTGTAAAGTAACCACTGAAAAATCCTTTCTCATGCACAATCCACTAGTAGAGAGCATACTCATAACCTATTTGTCCCTAATTATCATCAATATAGTTTAGGTAGAGTTTTATTTATCTAAAATGCTAACTGAAAGAGGGAAAAACCCATCTGAATCACTAGTCGTACTAGTACATATCTTCCAACCTAGCTACCCGGGCTTCCCCCTTTGTGCTCAAAAAACTTCAGCATTCTAAATACATATCATTGCATATAAAAACACCATTACTGGTCACTTACAAGAAATAAATTATCTATACACACTTTATACCACTTAAAACACACAACAAAACATTTTGATTTTCAATAAAACAACTTCTCAGAATCTCACATTATCTTGCACCCAAAACTCCATGAAATCCAACTTTTTACACCATGTGAACACTTAAAAGTCACCAAAACTGAAATTTATTCCCAATACCTTTTCGATTAAACAAAAAAACAGTCATTGGGCAGCCCCATATGAACCAAGAAGTTATAGCTTTATTAAACCTATGTCTTCACACATACAAGACCCTTAAATTCCATTTTCTTCACAAACACCATTAAAACAAATTTACACAGTAACAACCCAAGAGGAAAAACATTAAAGAAATTATTTAAACACCTAATAACTTTCAATAAAATCAACTAAGTTGTTATAGGGCTTCCCAAAATGAACCAATAAAATATTTCTATGAAAGCAAACCCCAATTTCACATAAAATTGGAATTTAAAATTAATTTCATTTGAAAATACAACTAAAACCAATTTTTTCACCAATAATAAAATGAGATAAACATGAAAATATAATAAACACATAAATAAAAGTCACAAGAATTTCATACACACGAAATCAACTACCAAAATTGTTAAAACTGTGAATCCTTTGTGCGAAAATGCAATCGCACCACCACTGCACCTCTAGAAAGGTAAATCGAGGAAAAAATCAGAATATTGGACCAATAAAACCCAAAGTTAAACCCTAGTTTCGAAACATTACCCAATGGAAAATTTGGGATTCAAGGGAATTGGAATAAACTTCATGAAGAGTGGAAGAAATAAGAGAGAGAGAGAGAGACTTAGTTAAGATGGTGTTAAGTTCCTCCACCAAATCCCCCTTTAAAACGAAGTTCCAAGGATGGTTTAAAGAGCTTGTGAGGATGTCATGGATTAAATGGTCGAATGGGGGAAGAAAGTGATGATTTTGGTTAAATTCTGGGAGAAAAAACATGGAATTTTAAAAAAAAAATTATTGATCTGGACATGGCCGCATGGTTTGCTTGCACGGTTTACGAACTGTGCGCCCAAACCGTGTGCCCCCTTCTATCCACTCAAAAAGTGTTTAAACTCCTTAAAATTCAGGGGGGTACAAGGTGAAAACCTAGGAGGGAAAGATATGACAATGGTGGTAGAAATAATACCTAGAAGAATACCACCTTTCCACCCTAATACTCATCCAAATCAAGGGTATAAACCACCCCAACAACTTACCCCACAAGGGGATTCACTAAGAGTGACACAAATCCAACCCCAAAGCACCTCAACCTCATACCATCCCTTTGAAAAAAGAGGAGGAAAATTACCATACAATACCCCCAAAGACTAAGGTCGTAGATCAAGAAATCATGAGACAACAAAATTGAAAACCTGAAACACCCAAAAATCAAGAGAAAACGAAGAACCATAAGTGGATTTGAAACAAAGGATGGAAATTGAAATTCTGGGTGTGATAGTAGTTCCTTATTGTGGTACAGAAATATTATCCATATTATAATTTTCATTTGTGTAGTATGATACATATTAGGATAATTACCATGTGAATAAAATAATCCTATTTTTTATAATTCTAATCTATGTAAGTAAATTCATTCCATATTCCCTCAATTTTCATATTCACATAGAATAAATTCATTTTCCAATAATTGAAATCTATCTCAAGGTGTGTGTATCATTTTTCCTATTAATATTTTTTTAAATAAAACTTATACAACTATAAATAATCACATTTATTTTGATTCTTTGATTATTTGCAGAAAGGATCTTGGAAATCTAAAGTTATCATGATATATAAACCATAAATATCGTCATAAGAATAATATGATTTTAATTTCTTCAAAATATATGAATTCTAAAAAAATATATTTTAACCTTAAAGATCCATCAAATAAATCTATATATGTGGAACTAATTTTTATTCTTATCAATTGTATCAACTAACCACATTTCTTCATCAGGATCGATTAGACATATGGTTTAACTATATATACAAATCATATGAAAACCCTATAATTAATTGTGATTTAGTATTCACCACTTTTTTCATAGTATCATATAGACCCTATGAAAAAAATCAATCGATCATGGGATAACATGGTTAGTAAACCATCCACATTTATAATATTAATATCATCCATTCCAATATTATTTTGGAAACTCTATATTTCTTTCTTTTCAAATGAGTACCTCCTCAAACAACTCAAATACACTCCCATGATGTTTTAGATGGTGTCTCTATATTCACTAACACTTTTTCTTGACATCCAATAATAAAAACCCTAAAATCATAACATTTTCATTTTAATATGATTTATGAAAGCAATTCAACACAATAGATCATAGCCACATCATCCATCTTCAAAACCACCTCCTTTAAAACATGTCTTACCAAAATCTACCATTTTATTTTTTTCGATAATAAGGAACATCAATCACATTAAAAATTAGCTATCTTAAAAATTAATCCTCAACCAATATTTTTAAAATTATTGAGAGAATGTGGTATAGTAAACAAGAATATTCAATAAAAATATCATGTTTTCCAAAACAAAATGATTTAAATTCAACCTATTTATTCTCTGGTTCACTTCAATAAGCCTCTTCAAAACCTTAAATAATACTTAATATACATTGACTAAAAAATTGAAATAGTTCACACATTAATAGTATTAATTCATAACTTAACCCTTTAATACTCTTAAATACATTATCCTCCGGAATAGATGTGACACATTTCTCAATAAATACCCCCATGTTTGTAACCCATTTTTTAAGTACCCTTGATAAAAGAATAAGGAAATAAACACAAGAATATGTATGTGGTAATTTACTCCCATTTAATACAAAATTCAAAACACATTGTTAGAGAGGGGAAAGTGCATCATGAATTATCCTCATTAGAGGTTAGATTCAACTCCCATTTCAACCCCAATATTTCAAAATCATCATTTGAAAATGGTTTGGTCAACAGTTAATATATTTTAGCAAAAGTAAGAAAAAACTCCAACTTTGGATCGTTGATTTCCACAGGATCCTTGATTTATTATAAATAAATGTGATTTATTCACAAATTCTAAACATGGTTCATTGATAATTTTATATAAATCATATTATCGAAAACCTAGAGAAGTGGAATATCCACTTTAACCTTGATGTCTTCCAAATATTTCTTTATCCATATCAATTGAGTAGTGGATGGAATTTCAACTATATAAACTACCTCAATAATGCTAAAGATCAATTAATTCAAATTATTTATGTCCAATGAAACACAACTATCAGCAAGGTAAACCACCCCACTATATGTCTATTTTTTTTCATGAACACTTCTTTCACAATATACATTTGAATACCCATACAAGTTCAACTCTCCATTACTAACATAAATCAAATAGAATTAAATTATTCCTTATATATTTGTAATAATACATTTACTAAACATAAGATATGGTATTTTTGGAGCACATTACAATCTATCACAAATGGTTATAGCATAGACTATATACAATATTTATTCTTTTAATAATAGAGACATACAATAAGATTTCAAAATTGTATTTGATTCACATAATTTCTTTCTTCATATTTACAAAACTTGGTTCCAAATTATATAGGTGTAGAAACAAGCTATGAATACTCTTCTAAAATATTTTAAAATGTTTTTAATCACGATTTTCACAAGAAAGATTTATATGATATCACTCTTGAGAAATTTGTAATCTATAAAAATACCTCACCTCCTTAAGAATGGATATTTAAGAAAACTATGTCATTTATTTGGAAAAATATTCACATAATTATTCATTATTTCTAGTAAAAATGAAGTCATCTACAAATATAATAATAATGATAGTAAACTTGTTTTCATCTTTAGTGTAGTTATTTTTGTCCAATCTCTTTTTTCTAAACACCAGCATCTTGAGGCATGTGTCTACTATGTAATTAAAATGTTTTTGGAGATTTTTTCAATATATATTAATCCTTTTTTAACTTAAAAATATGATTTTCATATATTATTATATAAAAAATAAAAGTTTTCTCAATGAAAATATCCTCTTATATCTCAACAATGAGAAAGGTAAAGTTGATATCCATTTGAAAAACCATGTATTGACTTTGGGAGGAAATATAAATAATTTTTCTTATAGTTTCTGTCCTAGAAACATATGAAAAGTACACATATAAATCCACTCATTCACCCATAGAATATATGTATTCATTCATCTTGTTCCAGAAAACCCATTTTATTCTATTGATGTTATTGAATTTAGGTTTGGGTACCAAATACAATGTTATATTATTCTATATCTAATATAATTCCACATTCTGGGAGTCATATAATTACTGATGCTTCATATTTTATATAACATTACTCGGTTCAACTTTTGAAAAAAAATGAGGGATGTGATGTTATCCTTAAATTTATCCTATTTTGATCATTTTTTACTTAGTATTAAGTAATGTTTTAGACATAAACCTATCTTCTTAGACTTGGATGAGATGATTGGAGATTCTACTCGTCACTTGAGTTGGAAGAATCAATATCTTCAAGATGAAATTGTTCATAAATTTCATCATTTTCTATTACCTCATCAGGATGTTTAACAAAACCAAATTCTTCTCTATCACCTATAATAATTTTTCATAATGTATGTATTCTTTGTTTTAATGTTCTTGAACTTTATCATCAATATTATCTATGAACTTGTTTTTATCCTTACTGAATAATCTTTATCTTCTTCTATTTATAGGATAACCTAGGATGATTTCATCAAAACCTATTCTACCAATCATCCCATGATTTTCACCTTTGACTTTGATTATGTAGGGGATGTAAAATACCCTTAAATACTTCAAACCTAGTGTATTATTATAATACTTCTAATATGGTGAAATTTCAAAAAAAAAATTACTAATGATTCTCAAAGAGAACATCAATTATAATAGAGAGTCTCTAGATACCAAGAAGTATCATTCTCCATCAACAATTTTCAATCCAACTCCACTAAGTTTCTATTTTTTCATTTAACCACGCAATTATTTAATCATGTAAGTAGTTAATTATTCTCATTAACAATACCATGCTTCTCAATGTAATATTCAAACTATCCATTCATGTACATAGTATGATTTTCTATCTAAAACATCCTCAAGGGTTTATAACACTACTCCTCATAACATTTTATAAAAATAATGAAAAAAGGATTATAATTTATATTTCATATAAATGATACATGTAATGAGATAAAAATAATAAAAAGGGAAATAAAATACTTATATAGCTTTATTGATTTCATTCTCATGGGTCCATAGGTATTTAAATGCGTAAGATCTATGTATTGAGTTATATGAATTTCATATTTCTTAAGTGAATAATTAGTAATTTTCCCCTTATAGAATGTGTTGAATATTCATTACCTTTCGCTAGATATTTTATGAACATCATAAACAATATAAGTTTTTTTATGATTTATCATATTCCATTAGAAAATATTTCCAATATCACTATGATATGGTTAATTTTCTTCTTTCATACATTAATAGAATAAATTTTGAGAATCTCCCATTTGAAATAAATTTCCCTTGGATCATTTTAATCTTCTAAAAATACTTAAATCTTTAATAATTTTTAATAGAAAGATATATTTATTTAAAATAAACTCATTAAATTCGTCAAATATTTGAGAAACACTTGAAAATTGTTATTTCACTCCATCAAAAAGAGGTATTATTTGACTCTAACTCTTATTTAACAAAAACCACTAAACCAAATCCATATATCATGAGTGGCAAGTAATTTCCAAATATCATTGAGTGTTCGTTGATATATTTAAAATTATTAAAAACCTAAATTCTCATTTTATATGTGAAGAATATCCACTATCAAAAATCCATTAGCATTCATCTTTTGAATCCTTTACTGAAACATCAATAATAATGGATTTTCTTAATCATCACTCTTTATCTATTATGGCTCTTATTATTTTTATTTATACACTATTTTTATAATATAAATATGATTCATTCATTTTCATGATTATCATGTAGATAAAATATACCATATTCTTCCAGAAGCACCTGAATCATATTTTCTTAATTCTATCAATAATCTGCTCCTTTCTTTTGAGCATGCCTCCTTTGATTGGGATTATTTACACTAAAGATTTTTCCTAGTAGGATTTATATATTCAAAGGAATGTTTATGGTTAAAAAAATTATTTATGTATATATAAATCCTCTATTTTACCAGTATTTTAAATAAAAATTAATTCATTCCTTTATAATTCACTTATTATCTTGAATATATCACTTTCATTCCTAACTTTTTTTGAACAATAAATTTTGATTATATTTGAAAAAAAAATATTCTAAGACCTTTCTATTGTTATTTATGAGTTATTCCTTTTTCTAGCCTCTTATATTCATCCTCTTATAGTATTTTTTGAGTTTTTATTCAGATCTCCAGAATTTCTATATTTTTATTATTCAAATAATTTAGCCACAAAAATAGTCATACAATGTTTGATCCTCATATTAGACTTATCACTAATATTTTTAGAAATATTTTTCCCTATTTGAGGGTGTTTTTTTATAACCAAGCAAAATCTCTTCATTCGTTGATATTTCCTTGAACTTGTTAGATGGATTTATTGAACTTATAACATGATTTTCTCATATATTCTTCATATATATCCAGTCTTCACTGAGAAATGTAAATATACTTTTATTTTTTGTTTTTTTATCCTACTTTATTGATTTCAAAAGTATTTTTATCATCAATAAATTTCTTTAGTTCACTGATTTCTTTTCAAAACATTAATGTTTCTTTAGTGAGTTTATATTATTCTATCCTGGAAAGTTGATAATAATTTTTTAGTTCCTTGTTTTTCTTCATGAGTATAGTTTTTTATAGACATTCCTTATTTTATCTATTTAGCACGAACTCCCATTCAGTTTCTTCTTCTTCAATTCCAAATCATATACCATCATCACTAGAAAAATTTTCATTTTTCACTTTGGAAATAAGTATCATCTCATTATAATTTAATGTAAGTCTCAACATACACTTAATCTCTATAATCGTGAATTCATTTATGGTTTTATACGAAGTATATCTTTTTATATTTCAAGAATTTTCTGTGATTTCTTTTAAAACAAGGCTTTTAATTATCATTCTTATTTTTAAACAATCATCTAATTCACTCGTCTTCATCATTATTGGATTCATCTTTCATTAATAATGGGAAGTTTTCTACTAATTATCCAATGGATCCACACTTTAATCATTTTAAATGAAGATTACCCTTGTATGTTTATATTACCATTCTCATTTTTCTATTAAAAATTTACATAAGGTCACCAAAATTATCATTTATCTCTTATTGCAATCTTAGATAATCATATCCGTCATTGTTTAAATTTTTCATACCATTATCCTTATTATAATATTTAAAATAATTATCTCTCAGTATTTTCCAACTTCTAGGTAGCATTATATATCCTTATCACAAAATCTATTAGAATAAAGTATATGTATTTAAGAGAGACTAAGCACAAATAATTATATTTAATATTAAAATCATTTACATAAGATTTATCATGTAGAATCAATAATATATTCTCAAATATAATTTAATCTTCCAATTATTAAACAAATATTCTAACATTTATTATAATTTCATTTACTCTTATTAGAAATTCGTCAATAAATTCACTATTCTGCATCTTCAGATCTATATATTTTAATCCCATGATTTGTAACATTTTATTCCTTACTCTGGTTTTCCCTTTATATATTGTTTATATCTTATCTCATGAACCTTTAATTATGGTGATTCCTTTTCCCTTTAGAAATTCCCTTTATAATAGAAAATATCATATTTAATTTCTAGAAATTATATCATTTTATATTTTCCTCATATCTATTGATGTTATAAAATTACCTTTAGCATGAGGAGTAAACCCATCAGTTGCAACTTCTATGATATCAGAACTAATATCCAATAGATACAATAATATCATGTCCTTGTATTCAAGGAAATTACTCCTTCTTAATGTGGGAATCCCATTGATATTTTCAAAGTATATATTTTACATAATTTATAATTTAAATAAATAGAAAAGAAATTTTGCATTACCCTTTAAACATCATTGAGTTAATGAATGAATCTAGATAATAATTAAATTAAAAATCCACCAGTCAGATCAATTAAATCACTAAGAGGTATCTGAATCGATGATACAAATTTTATTTTATGTTCTCCCTTTTAAAAAACAATTTGATAATTTTTTGAGGAAAATGAATTCACCATTAAAAATAGACCCATTCACATAAATATCGGGAAAAAATTATTTAACAAGGTTTGTTACTTAATAAAAGTCAATAGTCTATAGTATGATCTAGAAACACAAAAGGACACATTGTTTTCTAGAAATAATCATGAGGATTATAGAAATAAGTGGATAACCATGAACATAAATTACACTAGTCTTTTAATGGTTCAAGAACAACCCAAAGATAAATGATAACTCAAATAGTTTTGTAATAGTAGGAAATTGTCTTCCAACATCATACTTCAAGGATATTGTTACTGTTTTGTTTCCTCTTTCCCAACTTATAATGGAGCAAGTCCTGTTTTCTCCACCATCAATCCCTTGGACGACATCAATCAAGAAAAACTTCTTCCTCTTTCTCACTCTTTGTCCTTATTTGATACACATTGAAAGTTCTCTAGAGTTTTATTAGTATAAAAAATATCATCTTCTTATTTACTATCAAAATAAAAATTCATATAATAATATAGAAAGTATTACTTCAATAATTGTTATGGGAAAAATATTATTTTTGGAAGTTATAAATCTTCCTCTTTCGACTCCCTCTAAAAATGAGTCAAATATTCATTTTAAATTTCCTTAAGACTCAACCATTTCAACCAAATGTATTATTTGATTATTTTTTATAAATATTATCTTAAAATGTAAATGTTTAAATACCTTTAAAATATCTCTATTTGAATGGAATAATTCAACTTTTACATGGGAAATTTTATTCTTATGGAATAGAATTCATCTTCATATAATAATTCTCATGTGAATAATATGAACCTCAGTTGGATAATTATCATGGATGTAGGATGATACTCTATAGGATAATTATCATATATATAGGATGATACTTAATAAGATAATTCTCATGTGTATAAGTTACATCTTCATAAAATCCATCAAATATCTTACACATGTATGATAAATTCTTTTGTCAAAAATCAATCTTCATCTCCAGATCTGTGTATCATTCTTCCTATTCGTATTCATTCTAAAAAAAATTATACAACCTCAAGGAATTGTATTTGGTTTGATTTATTGATTTTAAGCAGTATGGATCATGGTAATCATGATTGATCATGATACATAAACCTTAAATAACGTCATAAGAATCATCTAATTTTAATTTCTACTAAATATAAAAATTATATAAACTCATAATTTCCCCCAGAAGAACCATAAAAAATCTATCTTTATATATAACTAGGAATTAGGAATATTGCCTATTCCACATAACCACGCATCTTATTCTAGATCGACCAATCATCTTGATCAACTGTGTTTAACAGCCACCTGACCAAATTACAATTGACCGTGAGTTATCATTCTCAATTTTTTTAAGTATTAGATTTACAATATAAAAAATGTAAATAAACCATTAAAATCAAAAATTATTGAACCCACTACATATAAAACATTCAAATTAACTTTTTCTATCCCATTTTATAAAAATTATATTTACTTATTTTCAAATGGGGGATTCCTCAAACTACTCAAACAAAATTACAAGATATTGTAGATAGTGTCTCCACACCCGCCAATAATTGTCCTTGATTTTCTTTAAGAATATCTCCATAGTCATAATTTTTAGCATTAAATATGATTTATGCATTAATAAAAAAAATCCAATGCAATAGACCATATCCACTTCATCATTCATCAAAACCACCTCTCTTAAAACATAGTCACAACAGTAAGTGCTAATAAAAAATGAATTAGCCTATTGATGGTGGGAATGTGGTGGAACACTTAACTTGATATCATCCCATGTGGGGATCTACTGCTTTGAGTCATATCTGAGTGGTATAAGATATATTGTTCTATTAAGGATGGTTTTTGAAGATAGGAGTCGGTGAGGATTGGTTTTGGAATATTGGGAAAAATCGAGGTGTTTTGTGTTCATCATTTAGGCTATGAAACCTAGTATTACAGTAGTAACTGACATATCCATTCACCATTACTCTAATATCCTACTTCTCCACTCAATGATATAAATCACTTGTTATAAGGAACATGTATATAGTATATGAATTATATAGGGATTTATTATAGAATAATTGGTCCTTGTTGAGTTATATCCCATTATATTTTTTTATTAAATAAGGTTCACCTAGTCAAAATTATAGGACACTCCCATATATAAAACCATCAATGTTCTCAAGGAAAGGTCATGATGTGCCCATACTGGTTATTGAGTTTCATTTCACTGACCAATAGAGTGATGAGGGTTCCAGCCAAGGACATGATCATGTGATTGCTATAATATGAATTGGGTAGCAGTTCTTCTATCTATGGTATAGTGTTTAGACCCACTACGAAGATCCCAGGTGGGAATTCCTTTTCATGTTGAGTAGATAAGGATTTTGGTAGGTTGGGAAGAGGATATAGATAGGTTGAGTGCACTTCATGATTTTTGGTGACAATGAAAACATATGTTTTTAGGTGATCCTAAACATTAAGGATTTAGGTGATCCTCTATGTTCATATACCCCTAGATAAAAAAATTTCGTTAGTATATATCCTCCACTATGGTGTAGTTTATTTTTAGTGAACTATGATAATCCAGTTCTGTGATGTTGCAGCTCTCTCATGGGAATATTTTGAGCCTCTCCTTCATAAATAGTACAACCCATGTACATTATATTTGGTATTAATCCAATAGATGTTGGATTTATAGTAGGGAGTCATTTTTATTTTGTATTATAATTCAAGGTTTACTAGGCTGAGAAGGTACACTTTTGATATTATTTATATTGGTTTTCTCTAAGAACAAAAGTTTGAGCATGAGAATTATAGAGATATTTGAGCTAACGTTATTACAATATATAGCACTACCTATGTTGGGGTTCTAGATAGGAAATTAATTATAGATATGTTTTTAGAAATGGATAAATAGGTAGTTAGAATTGGTCATATTTATCAAGGTGGAGATTCCTAAGCTATGGTTGGTTGTTGAAAAGAATCAATGTCGCAACACAAATGGCATACTCATGCATGATCTCAGGCATGAGGATCATAAACATATGTGGAACATAGAGGATATATCCATACAAGAGAAAATATCTTATATTAATTTGGATAATGAGGTCATGTGGCTCAAGGATACCTAACATGACATGGAGTATATGGAATTTAAGTAGTAGATGGACCTCTATGTTGGATACATCAATGTAATCATGGATCTTCTGGTGATGGATGGAGTGGTCCTTAGGGAGGTAACTATAGTAGAGTGGCTGGAGGTGAAAAATTATGATTATCTTAAGGTGGATCTTCTTATTATATAATTCAACCACCACCACCACTAATATGTTAATTCAAGGTTTAGAGAACTAACAGGTAGATAATTGACCAAATGTAAGTTATGAAGGGTAACTACCAAGATGTGCCCACTATGATCTGAGGTATGACTTGTGTCCTCTCTATAATATAACCTATACTTGTAGATACTAGCATGAGTAATTATTTTATTAATGTATCACATGTTAATGATTTAATGATCCGGGTATTTTTTGTTAACTCAATCCATGTGTCCAGAGACTTCTACTAGAAGTGGTCACATGCTCACCCACATTTTCAAATGATACAACCTTATTCTTAGTGTGGATATGATATATGGTACCTTATTGTGATTTAAATGATTCTCTATGACATTATACTTTGTATGGAAGGGTTATCCTTATTCTAATATCAGATAGATTTATACCTTTAGACAGTGATGTGTTTTCAACTAGATTTGTGGAGGTTTTTCTTAATTCATGATTGCAACTTTTAGTAGATATGAGAAAGGCATGTACTTATAAAATTACTAGTGATCAACCACTAATTGGTGAGTTTGGATCTATATTTAGTGAATGCATCAAGTGGTTAGATTCCTGTACTTATAGAGGGGGACATGGATGTATTCTATGAGTATTTTCCAAGATTTCCCTCTTATCATGAGATTGAATTATTTATTGATATTCACCCAAGAACCACTCCAATTACCTCTACAACTCTTTGGATGCTTTATGTTGAGATATGGTAGTTGAAGGTAATGTTTTAAGAAATTATAGATAAATGATTAATAAGACTCATTTTATCCCCCTATAAAACTATTGTGTTGTTCTCTAAGAAGGTGTATAGGATCATAAAGAATTTATTGACTATCATCAACTTAATTAGATGATTTTTATGACCAAATACCCTCTACTAGGGATTGATGAACTCTTTGGCCAGCTAAAAGGGGTAATGTTGTTCTCGATATTAGATATTAGGTATCACTGTTAACAAATTCAGGTTAAAACGGAGGATGTGTCAAAGAAATAATTTCATTGAATAAATATATACATTATCATTTTGGGGAGATGACCTCTACCTTAACATACACCATAGGAGTGTTCATGGCCTTCATAAACTATATATTTTTGCTTTTATTAGACTGTTTTGAAGTGGTATTTATATATAAAATACTTTTCTATTTAGTGATATATGATGTAATTATTTATTATCTCTATATTTTTTTGGATTACTCTTAGATCACTAGTTATGTAGAATGTTCTCTAGTTTAGGTGGTATGGTTTCAACAAGGAAATCCAGGATGACATTTTAAAATATGTGTGCTGACATGTGCCCTTAAATTTAGGTACCATTAAAAGTCAATAACTATAACACACCACATACCTTTTGGAATGTTGGTATCCTTTGATTCAATTTTATATTGGTCTATGTCATGGGAACCAATCACTCCATCCTAATATGTTTGGTATGTAATGGGTCTATTATTTATGAAAGTAATTTATGAGAGAGAAAAAAAAATCCCAAGAAAAAAGAAAATAAACATGTGGTATGATTATGAGAATTAACTACTGGTTGGTTTACAAAATACATAATAAGATAACCCTTGAACCTATGGGAATAACTCCTTGACTCAATATTTTCTCAAGTTACCTCATTAAACCATTAACCATTTTATATCCTTCCTTGGTATACCTCAGCTCAATCTAGAACCATATCCTCCCTCTTGGGAGAACCTTCCATATATATGATTAACTCACATGTAGCTTAGGAGAACCTGTGGTTTGGAGAAACATAAAATATATAATGTATACACCTACCTATACATAATAATTTGGAATGTATGATTCATTGATTATCATATTTAACTAAATAATAAATTTATCAAAAATACTCATATGATAAATAAATAATATAGAACCCCATATTATACATAGGTCTTTCAATTTCATGATCATCCATGCATGAAATAATTATTAATATAGTTCTAACAACAATTAATTTCAATACATTCATTATTAAGACAAATCTATTAAATTAATAAATTAATTTTTTATTAATCTTAATTTCCCATCCAAATAAACATTGAGGTTATCATTCACATTAATTTTCAATAAATTATATTAACTAATATTTATTTTAAATTAATTATTTTGATGTTATGTACTGAAGGCGGCATTGGGTGTTCCCTTCTTCCTCTATTTGAACCCATTTCTAGAGTTTCAACTATTACATGTCATGTAACAAAACACAATATGTTTTGTGACTAATGTTCTGTGTTTTTATTATTGTGTGATATATAATTACTTTAAATGTATTATTATATAGTTTTTCATTATATATATGGAATGTAATTTCATGTTCCTATCTATGTAGTATGCATGGGGTATCTGACCACATAGAAGGACACTATTTAACTAAAGTGTACTGTTATCAATTCGTGAGAAGTAAAATGAATTTATGACAACTGTACATATACTTTATCCGCTGGATAACATGTAAATTAATTAATTATGAATTTAATATCCAACATGACCCATTAAATCACTTGGAATGTATTTCACATAGAGAACCCTTCCACATGATGTGTACATGTAACACCAATGGAAACGTAAAACTGAAGAAGACTGAATGTTACTACCCATGTTAACAAGATCCACATCTATTTTTGGGAAACTATATAGTTAAAAACATATAGTTAAGTGTGTTTTTCTTGGATCAGTGTTTGGGTGGGTTACCTACTAGGATATTTCCTAGGTTTTGTATCAGTTAGGAAAAAGCACACTAAATGGACATGTGTTAGTCTTTTGGGACATTAATCAGTCTAATAAGTAACCTTGGTGGATAATAGCTTGTGAATTTCTAGGAAAGAACCCAAGGTATTATAGGATACCCACCAGGATAGTTGACCAAGACACATGACCCAAAGTGGTTTATTTTTTATAAATGGTTTAGATCCAATACTCATCCTAAACAACATATACACTACATGGGTTAGAGGTGTAGGGTCCACAATGAGGGCATTGTTCTTTAAAATGCAGTATATCAAACACCCATGGAAAAGTAAAACATAAAATACTAAATGTTACTACCCATGTCAACAAGGTGCACATTTATATTCAAGAGTACCTTATTAGTACTCCACTATTAATAGTTCTTGGATTGGAGTTCTGTCATGATGGGTGACCTCCTAGGATGTTACCGAGATAGTATGTGAATGAGGATGAATCACACTAAAAGGTTGTTTGTTGTCATGTGAGGATGGTCCTTTGTCTAATAACGGACTATTGTGGGTAATTTCCAATGGTGTGTTGGGAAAGAAACCAAGGTATTACAGAAGATCCATCATGATAGATTACCATGTCCTTCGATTTAGAAAGGATCAGTTGGGATAGTACATCTAGATACTCATTTTGTAGTTCAGTTTTATCTATTTAATTAGTTTTCTTTCTCTTTGTTGAAATTCATGAAATACCCTTATCATATTCTACCTTTGGTGAGTTGAATTTAATTTCACAGAATGTATATCCAGCTACATGACTTGTTATTATTTATTGGATACCACTATTATATACCTAGATACTAATTTTGTATTGAATTCATCTTATTACACCTTACAAGGTGCGTAGTTCCATTAACATTTCCTGTATCTTTATAATGTATTGTAACTCAGATGGTAGTTAATAAAAGACATGTATTAATTTGATATTATATACATTAACGATGCGGATTCTATGATTCTCATAGGGTTGAAACCATATGGGGTTAAATGTTGTGTATTCTAGCTACACTCTATTTACACTGTGTTAGTACAGGTGCCAACTGTATGTAAATACATGGTGTGTAATGACATTGAGTATTGAACCCCTATAGGATGTGTTAGGATTTTCACAGATCATTTTTTATGGTTGACCATGGGTGCATATCTTGTTATTTTTTATTACACACCATGTAAAATGGCATCCATCTATAATCCACAATAACACGAAATAAGATCTTTAATGATTATTCATATATTCCTGGTCTATTATCTGTTATTCAAAACTGAATGATCCTATTATCTCAATTTCTTGAATAAATTATAAAAAATGAAAATGAAAAAAACTTTATTTTATCAATAAATTATAAATGATTATATGTTATTAAGTGATTGATTTGATTCTACTTGAAGAATTCATTTAATTGTATAATTGGTTGGGACCATGTCCACCAAGGATTTTCATCACATTCTTTAGATAAAATCTTTAATATTTGATGAACACATACCTAATATATTCAAAGAGATGATCTTTTAAAATATAATTTATAATTAATTTTTTTGTAATTACATTAGCTAGATAATATTTCATCATTGATGATTTTAGTTGACCTTACTTGCTATAAAATTATTATGATGGAGAATCCAAAATAGAATTCCTCAACATTTACCTACACATATTTCATAAATCTCAAAAAATCATTGTCTATATTCTAGTTTCTAGCCTAGTGTGTAATGACCCATACTTTTGAATAATTTTTTTCTTAATTTTTGTGTGTTGTTTAATTTTATACTCAACAAATTTATATCCTTTAATTAATGAAGTGACTATGAATTAAATGAGACTATTGCTTTTCAACTTTTATATGATCGTTAGTCAATATGGCCATTATAAACTAAAATTTTAATGTTATAATTATTGTTTATAAATTCAAATGATCATGATTAATTAATAAATAAAGAAGATTTGATGGCCTCATCAAGTAGACTGAGGCCATATGAAGCCCCTCTATCAGAGCCTGGGAAAGAGGTATAATCACTGGGCTTTGCTCTATACCAAGCCCAAGATGAACTTAAACATGTGAAGCATGAACTAAATCTCCTACGGGAGAAGATCAAGCTGATAGAAATCACCACTTGGGAAATGTGGTCTGAGCCACCCCAAGATTCTATCACCATAGCACACCTTATACTTAGGTCCTTTACAGGTGTAATAAGGGGCTATGTAACGAATCCTTGGTTACTTTCTGTAAAACTTTTTTATAAATAAAATTTTTAATTATTATTATTGTAAAATTTTTGAATTTCCAATGTCCAAATAAATATAGGATGAATTTATAGAAGTTCCATATTATTTATGAATTTTAGGAAAATGGGTATTTTAAAATTTTATTTTATTCGTTAAATAATTAATAATGTGAACTAATTTTCAAAAAATGGTCTTCTACAGTTGTGTTTGGTAAGAAATTTAGAGTTTAATAAGATCAACATAATTTTTAGTGAATAGTAAAGTATGAATAGTAACATACCCGTATGAATAATAATGAATAGTAATGAATTTTAAATCAACCAAAAAAATAGAAACTTCACCCATGAATGTATAAATACATTTTAGACATCTTAAAAGTGAAAACAACAGTCATAGTATAAGTTTTGGTATTTTTGTATGTCATAAATATTTTATTTACAATTTCATAATTATTTTAATAATTTAAAATGGAAAAGTATTTTCATAAAATTTAATCATATATTTTTACTTTATTATCTTATGGTTATATGATAATTTTATGGGATCTTGATTACTTTCTTAAGGTAATGCAAAATGAGTTATAGTTTTAAAGTTTTATTTTTTGATTAAATAATGATTTTATTTAAGAATTAAATTAAAAATATTTATAAAATTATTTTCATAAAATGGAGTTCATTTTTTAATTCAGAGCATCTATATTAGGTTAGAGTGAATTTTTTGAATTTTTCTAAAATGGTTGATTTCTCAATGAATAGTAAAAATACAGTTTTGAGTTTTGGGTGTTTAATGACATCATTGATGATGGAATCATGATGTAATAAATATGGTCAGATTTTTAATAGTAAGATATGTTATGAGGTGTCCCAAGTGGACAATACCATGAGAAAATACCATGGGAAATCCCATGGTTTTTCAAATACCACCGTTGAGGTGTCCTTTTGAAATTAATTAAATATTCCCTTTTTTACTATAAATACCAATCCATTCCCTCATTCATGTCATTCAAAAATCCTCCTCAATGAATTTTTAGTCTTTTTACCTCCAAATGTGCCTCAATCCTCCCAATTTCATGACCTTCAAGCTTCTTAAGTTACTCTTCAAGGTAAGGGAACCTTTCACCCTCCTCTTTTAAGTCATGACTTCCTTTATATTATGTCTTCTAGTTTCCATTTTATTATGTGGGGGTATGTTCTTATATATCATCATTACTATCCATTTCATATTCAACTGCTGAGAGACCCTTTTCTCTCAAATAAAATGATTTTTTGAATTTTTAAGTGACGCTGTTAGGCTGCCAAATTTTCGTAAAAGAAATTACATCTTCTCTTTTCATTCAATTTTCATTTTCATATGGTATTTCCTTCAAATATCCATACCATGAACTTATTTATTTTTATTATATAACAATACTGTATTATAATTTATTTATGAGTGGTTGACCACTGTCCCCACTCTTTTCAATGTTTTCTAAAATCATGTTATATAGTCGTTGTGCTGCAAAATTTTAATCTCAAAATTTCTCTCTCTTTCTCATGAAATTCTATTGTTTATTTATGTGAATACCCAGACCTGTTTTATTTCTATGGGTGTTCATAAATAAAAAAATGATCTATTTGATTCTAGAATTGACATACTTATAATTCTCACTCCCTTTCTATGGGTTCTAAATGACATAATGATCTTATTTTTATGTACTTTTTAAACGTCACGATTTTTACATGAAACCCATTTCTTTGATTTGATTTGGGTTATTTATGAAATGTTTGATTATGATATATGTGTATGACATGAAAATAATGAAATATTAAGGGTGAACCCAGATATCGCTCCAATGCATTGGGTAATGAATTTAATCTCAAGAGATGACATGTTTCATGATACCTTGGGGTATAACCTTGGTGATTATTATGACAGCTTGGGGATGAACCATGGTTATATGTCCATGAATGTCTAAATGGAATTTTTTAGCCACCTAATCATGTTATGATTCAGGTTATTTTCATTATTACATTCCTATAATTCCATTTCTCATGTCTTTATGTTTTATTTTTATCAAATTCTTATTGATATTACAAGTAAATAGATTCCCTTGTTTACCCTTACTGGGCCTTCTGCTCACCCTTTCCTTTGATGTATGTCTCCTGGTTATGAGATGCAGTAATTGTACTAAGGATGAACCTATTATGATGCCTTAAAAGTGCATTAGAACAATGTTTTATGTTTTTTCATGTATTAAGTTCCTAGTTTCCAAGAAACTTGACTTTAAAGATCCTATGTATGTAAAATGTAATGAAAAGTTATATAATAAAAAGGTGTGATTCCATAGTTGGTATCAAAGTAATGTTTAGTTATTTATAGAAATTAATCTTTGAAGTCTTTAGGAAGAATCTAAGATAAAATTTTAAACATAGTAAAATGTTTTGGTATTTTGGTGAGTGTTGAGTAAGTAGTTTATCAAGATAATACATCTATGTCTGGATACGAGTAGGTAGAGGCGGCTATGGCACCGATGTACCTAGGAGTGAAAACTTTGACAATGAGTTTTGCGCTTGACTTAGGTTATCCTGGTATACAACAACGGTCATTTCTACACTCTTGGTTATGAAACTCTGGGGGGGATATGCCAGGTTAGTCATATGCTTTTTATGAATCATTGAGAATGATTTATAGAGAAATGTAATTTTTTAAAGCATGATGTTTTAAGACATAAAATAATTTATAGTTAAAAGATTCATAAAAGAAAATAATCACCCCACTATGGTTTTATTCTAATATAAAATGGCAGGAAATAAGAGGAATTGTGCAAATGGTGACCGCAATGGACCATGATTGATGGCCCTCAGATGGAAGTTGGAATTGAAACTTTCTTGAGAATGATGAACCAACTGACTCAAGTTATGGAAAATAACTTAAATCAAGATAAGAGAGATATCTCACCGCAAAGGGGACAACATTATGATGAGTCCTTTATGCATCAACGACCACCAACCTTCAGCGGATCGACTGGCCCACTAATTGACAAGCAGTGGATCAGCTCTATCGAGAAGATCTTTTATGTGCTCCAATGTTCAGAGCAGGAGAAGGTCACCTTGGCTGTCTATTGCTTAGAGGGAGAAGCTGATGAGTGTTGGGAACTGATTAAAACACGAGTCCAAGAGTGGAGGTTGAGTCTATAGAGTGGTAAGTGATCATATGGATCTTCTTCGGTAAGTATTTCCCTTTTTCCATGAGAACAAGAATGGAGAAGGAGTTTCTCGAGCTGAATCAGAAGTAGAATCAATTTATGGGAAGGTACGAGATGAACTTCACTAGACCTTCCCATTATACATCATGGTTTTTCAAGGATCCTAGTGGGATGGTTGATAGATTCTTTAGTGGAATAAAACCTCATCCGCAGAAGAATCTAGTCAATCGATAAAATGATAGCTACGAGGAGATAGTGCAGAGTGCGATGAAAGTCAAAATGGAGTTTGGTGAGACATAGTGGTCTCATAAATCAAATGAAAATAAGAGATCGATAAAGCCCAGCATAGGGAGGACCTTTGATCAGGGAAGAGGAGGAAAGAAAGTGAAATGTCCCACATGTAATAAATATGGGATGAATCATTCGGGGAGCTTCTTGCTCGAGAGCAAGAAATGCAACAAGTGTGGAAGAGATGGCCATATTGTGAAGAACTGTTGTAGTGAGGTGAAACCACAACTTCTAAACACTAACGACAAGGGGAAGATGGCGCATTCCCTACCTGATGTCCAGTGCTTTAAGTGTGGACAACTTGGGAAATTTTCCAATCACTGTCCATATCTTAGGGAAGTGTAGGGGAACCACCATCAGCCTCAACAAAGGCTACGGGAGAAAGGTCACGCTTTTTCTATCACAATAGTTGAAGTTGAAGCTACGAATTATGTGGTAGCAGGTACCCTTGTTGTTCTCTCAAAGATATAAATTACTTTGTTTAATTCTAGTTCTACACATTCCTTTATTTCATCCATGTTTTCCAAGAATTTAGAATCAACCTCCGGATTGCAAAAGTAGAGTTATCAGTCAAGACTCCTGGTATGATTATCCAATAATATTTTGTGTTTAGAAACTCTAGTATTTACTTTGGTGAGAACAATCGTATCACAAATCTAGTATTCATTACCATGTTAGAATTAGAAATTATACTAGGGATGGTTGGAATGGCCTGAAGGCCTTCATTATTATTATTTTTGATAATTCGCATTTCAAGGGGTGAGGTGGAACCCTTACAAGGCCTGAAGGCTTAGAGACAATTACATGACCCGTAGGTCCTAGAGGGAATCATCCAAACAAGATAACTTGGAGCTACTCCTCCCCAGCATATGTCATGAAATCAGCACTCCACTTTCACAGGACTAGTCAACTAGCTATCCTATGCAAAGATGCACAGGCCTAGTACCAATGGCAATGCCATACCCTATCATTCTTCTAATTCTGGTTAGCTCTACTCTAGTGAATGTGCCTACCCCGAATCCTCATCTGAAGCCTTGTCCCTTGTATTCTGACTGGTACTTCTTCATTCATGTGGCTCGAAGGCCTTGGGGTGGCCCTAAGGACTTAAGGCGTCCCGAAGGCCTTGAGAAACAACTGGCCCGAAGGACTTGGGTGGCCATAAATCCTTGCAGGACCTGAGGAACAAACCAATGGCCCAAAGGCCCATATGGATGAATAGTTCTGGCTACTACAGCACTGAACAGTACTGCTATAGTACTGCTATAGTAACCTGGAAATTCGTATCCAACCGGATTTGATCTCGGGTCTCTTGGATACACCTGCCGAGTCCTCACCAACTGGGTTGAGGCTCATGTGCTTATAGTAGGGATGGATTGGATCTCAAGTTATAATGCTATGATCAAATGAATAAGTAAGGAAATATCAGTTGTCTTGAATGGAAAACCTGCAGTTTTCTTCCAAGGAGAGCTATCTCAACCTGATCTTTGTCTAAAAGAACCTCCTATATCCTTCTTTATAGATTTTATCGATGAAAAATAATAAGCAAATGAGAGTTTAAGGATAGAAAATTTCCCCATCATCTAGGAATATATTTACATATTTCCTGAGGAGTTGCCTGAACCTCTTCTAGAAAGAGAGGGATATTTCTCCATTGAATTCATACCTAGAGCTCATATGATATCAAATACCCCATATAGGATAGCAAATGTGGAGCTGGAGGAATTAAAGAGACAACTCTAGGATCTTTTGTAGAAAGTGTTTATCTGACTGAGTGTGTCTCCTTGAGGAGCACCTAATCTCTTTGTGAAGAAGACGGATGGATCGATGCGGCTATGTATTGATTATAGAGAATTAAACGGGATCACAATAAAGAACAAATACCCAATTCCAATAATTGATGAATTATCTTACCAACTTCGGGGGGTACAATTCTTCTCAAAGATTTATCTTCATTCTGGTTGTCATCAATTGAGGGTGAAGAAAGAATATATTCCATGAACTGCCTTTTGACTGAGATGTGCGCATTATGAGTTTGTTTTTATGACCTTTGGAATGACTAATTCACATACTCTTTTTATGGATTTGATTAATAGAGTCTTTAAAGACTACCCTGATAACATTTTGGTAGTTTTTATTGATTATATTCTAATATAATTCAAAAGTAGTGAGGAGTATGAGGATCATATAAGGGTTATTTTTTCAACTCTGTGGAAGGAGAGGATTCTTTGGAAGTACATAAAATAAGAAATCTAGTGGCAAAAAGATGCATTCTTGAGGAATATTGTAACTGATGAAGGAATCACAGTTGACTCTGCAAAGACAAAAGTTTTAGAGGAGTGGCCTTAACATACAACAATAACTCAAATTCTTAGTTTCCTTGGACTAACAGGATATTATAGGAGGTTTGTGGAGAACTTTTCACGACATTATAATCTATTAACCATGTTAAATTGAAAAATGGTCAAGATTATCTGGACAAAGGAATGTGAATAAAGTTTCCAAGAGCTGAAGAATATATTGGTTACTGCACCCATGTTAACTTTTCCCTCCAGTAGAGAAGGATTCATTATTTTTAGTGATTCATCTCTGAAAAGGCTTGGGTGACTCATCATGAAAAATGACAAAGTCATTGCTTATGCATCTCGACAGTTGAAGACTCGTGAGCAGAACTATCATACGCATGATCTGGAGCTAGAAGCGGTCATTTTTTCTTTGAAGATATGGAGGCACTATCTTTATGGGGAGAAATTTGATATATACACAGAGCATCAAAGTTTGAATTATATTTTCACACAAAAGGAATTGAAAATGAGATAAGGGATATGGTTATAACTTTTTAAAGACTATGATTGTTCAATTCATTATCATAATAAAAGAGGGAAAAAAGTTGTTGATGCATTAAGCAGGAAAGATCCAGTTGTTCTTTCTATGATGTGGACTCAAAGAGATCCTGTGATCAATGACCTAGTAAAGATTGATAGGGGAATTATAAGGTAAGGGGAATCATCAACCATAACCCAAATTATTTCTCAATTTTAATTACTATAGAAGATCAAGAATGATCAGAAAGAAGATACTTTGTTATAGAAGAATCATGAGGTTATGAAAGATGGGAAGTTTCTTGAGTTCAATATTGATCAAGAAGGTGTACTAAAATTTTGTACAAGACTATGTGTTCCATCTATTCTGAAAATAAATAAGGATCATATGGATGAAGCTCATAGCTCTACATTCTCTATATATTCTAGAAGCATAAAAATGTATAGGGACCATTGTGATCATTATTGGTTGGATAATATTAAAAGAGATATTGCTGACTACACTTAAAGGTGCCTAGTATATCAGCATGTGAAGGCAGAGCGACAACTTCTTATAGGGGTATTGCATCCATCACCCATACCAGCATGGAAGTGAAAAAATATAACTATGGACTTTGTCACTGGACTCCCGAGAACATCCAAAGGAAACAATGTGATATGGGTTATAGTGGATCATCAAACTAATACTACCCATTTTATCTCTATTCAAGAAGATTTATCTCTTGATAAACTTTATTGGATTTACGTGAAGGAAGTTGTAACACCCCGAGCTTCCACGATACGCCTCTCTTTCAATAATGCAGTAGCTTGCATTGTACGCAAGTTCGAGTTCTAAAACACCGTGACTAATCAAAGTAGCCGTTATGAATAGTAATAACCACTTTTTAAAATTATAGAAATATTATATTTCAAAATGGACTTCATTTTTGTATTCGTAATATCGAAATTAGACTATGTTGAATTTTTGGTATTTTTCTGAGAACTTCTAATTTTTTATGAATAGTAAAAAATACTTAAAAACAACTTTTTTAATCAAAATAATTTATAGTGATAAATTATACTATTTAGTGGTTTTAAAGTATAATTAGAATATATTTTTACCATTTTATCCAATGGTGGTCATTAGAATTAATTTAACATTGAAAGTGGACCAAAACAATTGCCAATCTTTTGATATAAATTGTTTCTTAAAAACACGCTATTTGTTGTAACAGCGGGAATTAATAATAAAATTAATTAATGCAACTTATATGTTTGGAATTTTGTAAAATAGACATCATTTTTGAATTTGGAATATCAATTATATCTTAGGGTGAAATTTTGGCTTTGTTCTGAAAAACTTCAATTTTTGATGAATAGTGAAACCACTAAGTGGTAGTTAAATAACTGATTTATTATTTAAATGAAATATTACCACTTCTGTGATTTGATTTTCAAAAATCCGACATACATGGTTGTCATTAAGAAGTAAAATGTGGTTCAATAAGATTAAAATAATTTTTGGTGAATAGTAACTTTTAAGTTCTTAATCGCGATTAGAGGTAATTAGTGTAGTTTAAGGTAAAAATAATGTTTTAATAATATGAGATGAGCATGAAACTTGTCCTACTCCTATTGGATGAGTCATGGCCGACCAAGACAACCCATGGGTCAACTTGGGGACCCCATGGAGCCACTTTAGTTAGAAAATGACATAAACACCTTTTATTTAATGTTAAAGTAAAAAAATGACACAAACATAAAATTTTTTACTAAAACAATTTTTACGTGGGGTTACACAAGTCCAAATTTTGATTATAAATATTCATTAGAAAGCTAAAAAGATTTCCTACATCATAGTAGTTTTATTATAATTTTTAGACATTAAATAAATTAAATTATTTATGACATCATTATGATGCAGCGATGACCTCATTATTTAACGATTTAAATAAAATGAGAAGATAATGCAAAATCCAAGGCTTACACTTGTCCAAAGCCTATTGGATGAATATATTTCGAAACCTTATCACCTTATCCTCGAATTATATAAGTGTGGGACCTTTAGAATCCGAAAATAATTGTGTAATAATGTAACATTTCAATCTTTCCAAAAGTGACCCTCCTCTCCACTTATAAAAGGCCCCCACCTCTCCCACCTCATTTACACTTTCAAGCCATTTGGCTCGGCCAACCTCTGCCCAAGTACTCTACCAACTTCCCTCCCTTACTCATAGAAGCCTCACTTTGGTCAGAACTCTTTCCAAGGAAGCCTTTGGCTCAAATCAAAAAGAGTTACCCGATTTTGAGGTAATGTCTTCTCTAATGTGGTTTTGTTTTATTTTTCTTCTCCAACCCCCTAAACTCTTTTTATTCATTACTTTTGTAACAACACCAGTATCCTCAATATACTAGGATGTTGTTATAAGAAGGATTAGAGCTACACTTACACACACCTACATCTAATGGTTAAAGAACATACGGTTTCTGTGGATGGTGAATTTCTGCCTCACGAAACGATGATTGTTCAACACTCATATAACACCTTCAAAGGTGGCCATTAAGATGTCACTATTTTTATATATGATATATAATATGTTTATGTTTTACTTATGCTTCTGTATTTCTCATTTATGGCATACTTTATGATTTCCATTATGGGTAAAACGCGATAATTTCATTTTAGGAAGTGCGGACTACCGCCCCCTCAAAGTGATTTGAATCGTTAATGCCATATGTGGGATGTATAAAGGATGGAGTAAATGGTATTATACACTATATTATACTGGAATTATATTATACATTTATATCATTATTATTTTGTTCCATTAAATATGAAATTGAAATGAAAGTAGCGTTCATGCGTACGTACGGCTTACCGTCTCTATGAACGGTGCATTTCATTTCTTACCTCTAAATGTTACGTAATATTATAAATGAATGTATATACTGGATATATAAGATATATATGACATCTAAATCATGAATATAATTCTGGAGATAATGGATATTCTACCACATAAACAACTTGTAATTATAAGAAGTTTATTGTTGACTCAAGTACCAAATATCGACAAAACGACCGTTATTAACTTAAATAATTACATAATGTTCATATCATTGTAATAAGTGATATAATAAAGATAATAAAATTGAAAATGGTTCTTAATAAGGTGTATATTAATTCTAGTTTATTATTCAGGAGGTTAAATAACGGTTGAGTCAAGTCAGACACGAGGTAAGGGAACTTCTTAACCCAATTTCCATTCTTTGGGTTAATCTCCTACATTCAAATTATGTCATTATATTATTATGTCATATCTTGTATTTGTACTTTATTTATGTGTAATTATAGTGAATAAACATAGTATATCTATTTTATTTTAAAAATGATCTTTGTATGGGACTTCGTCTCAATCTCCTTTCATTGAGGCATATTTTATTTTATACACAACTTTCTTTTATACGGTGTATAAACCCCTTTGACTTTTACGTTTATTCAAAAGGAATCTTTTTTTATACGAAGCGTTTTGCTAAACGACAAAAGGGAATGTTTTTATTTCCGTAATTATGCGGCGACAACGACTTCTCCGCCGCTGTGACCATTATTTGAGTTTCAGCTTCCTCTACAAGCCATCTTTTTTTAATGAAAAATAAATACAAAGTTTTAACATTCTTTTATTTTGGTATTGAAAATGGTTTTGAAAGCATTTTTATTATATCAATGTGTTGTATTGATATCTTGTGATTGAATTGTGGAAATGTTATGTTTCCTTTATTCATGTTTTATGTGATACGATTATGATTGGTTTATGATATGTTTAAACCTATTCATATGAGGAATGTATTGGACTTAATAAGTGACGGGTGGAGCCCGCTATAGCTCCTCGATGCATCAGTAGGTCTCATGAGACAACTAGACGTGGAATTGGCCGAGGCCCTTTCCCAATTTGATTTATGGTTTTGGCCGAGGCCTTAATCATTTTAGACGTCTTGGCCGAGGCCTTGACAAACTGTTTCAGAATGTCTTGCATTATACATTCCCTCATTATGAAAGTGGTTAATGATATTTCATGTGATTATTCGACCATTAGAATATCCATGTGAAGAAGTAAATGGCATTATCTCATTTTACTTTTTCCATATTATGTTGATGTTCAAGTTTAAAATGCTTTTGTTTTAGTTATACATTGACTTAAATGTTTATTTATGAAGGCTTCCGCAATATTGTTATCCTTACTGAGCATCTAAGCTCACCCCTTTCAATGTTTTAATATTTTCCAGGATGTGAAGAAGTATTTTATGATTGACCTACATGGATTGTCAGAAGAGGATATGAGTGTGGTCTATGGAGACTTTTTTTATTATAGTTTTTCACTTTGTGATGTAATGTAACATTTATGAATGTATCTAGTGTTTCCAAGGCTACTAAACTAATCGGTCTTTCGAGACTTGATCTTTTGTGATCATGCCAATGTTACGAAGTAATGCACCGACTCTGGGTAGCTGGGGTCGGGGCGTTACAGTTGGTATCAAAGGCAGTTTAGTACTAACCTTGGAAGCTAGATTTAGATAAACTCTGATTAGAGCACGTAGACCTAAGATAGACTTTGAGGATTAGTATAGAAGAACTTCCTAGAATTATGGTATTGTAGAGATGTTATGATTTTTCCGAGAAATACATCCCTGTCTGGATACGAGCAAGTAGAGGCGGCTCTGGCACAGATGTACCTAGGTGTAAAACCCGAAAACACCGCTTTAAGCTAGACTCGAACGGGAACTGGTGCACGACAACGGGCCTTGCTGCACTCTTGGTTACGACACTCCCGGGGATATGCTTAGGATAATTCTCATTTTCTTTACAAACCACTATGAAGGGTTATGATTATATACTTTACCAATGAAAACATTTCTTTTTATGATTATGGATTATATCCATAAATAGTTCAATTTATGTAAAGTGTTTTACAAATATGGAATTATGTATTTTAATTCATAAACTAATCTAGTTTATGCCATTGTTTAGAAATGGCGCCTAGTGGAAGGAATGGAAACTGTATCAATGCACGCACTCTGTGTAGGGATTGCCCTCCTTCTCAAGATAATTATTGTGGATCTGGGGATACAACTGGTGCTGATCAACTTACTACCATACTGGGACAACTCACTCAGGTTATGAATAATAGCATTACTCGTATGGAGCACCTTGATCCGCAACGTGGAGGATCAATGCTAGACCATTTCATGAGGCAACAACCACCAACCTTCAATGGGAGTACAAATCCTATAGTAGCTGAGCAATGGATAAATTCCTTAGAGAAAATATTCCATGCCTTGGGGAGTAGTGAAAGGGAGAAAGTTGTCATGGCAGTTTACCACCTCACTGGAGATGCCGATCAGTGGTGGTCGCTGATTCAAAACACAAAGGAAGATGATGACGTATCGAATATGGAATGGAGGGATTTCAAAGAGCTTTTCTTAGAAAAATACTTTCCTCGTGACCATCGAGCAGATATTGAAAGGCAATTTCTGAGTCTGAGGCAGAAGGAGGATGAGAATGTCGCAAAGTATGAGGCCAACTTTACAAGGTTAGCAAGGTATGCTGCGGATTATATATGTAACCCAAGGAGTAAGATTGATCATTTCTTTGATGGGTTAAAACCATTTCTTCGTCGAGCTTTAGTATCACAATCCTTCTCATCATACGAAGATATTGTCTCGTGTTCTATCAAGACAGAAAAGGAATTCTCTAAGTCTTATGACAACAATGTAAAGCAAGAGAAGAAGAGAACGGTGGAACAAGAGACAGATAAAGGGAAAAAGGGAAAGAAGGATTTTCCATTAAGTGATAATTGTGGGAAGAATCACCCTGGTACTTGCCTAAAAGGAATGGGAGTTTGTTATAAATGTGGAGAAAAGGGTCACCAGGCTCGTGATTGCAAGGGAAAGAAAGAGGCTGTCAAAGTTGAATGCTACAATTGTAGGGAAACAGGGCATTATGCAAATGAATGTCCTAAGCGTCAAGGAAACTTACCTCAGAAAAGGCCAAGGGATCAAGGCCAATCTTATGCTGTGACTACAGTTGAAGCGGAATAATTAATGTATTGGTGCTTTTGGACTCAAGGATTATATTCTGGTTATAAGAATAATGTGATATATATATATGGATTGTACTGCAGTACTTGTTGATTTCAGTAAGGTTTTAATATGATTAAGGTAATCATATTTTTAGTATGTGACAATAAGAGAAACTTTTCTTTGTTTGGGGAATCTGATGTTACAATTGATTTTGGAATTTAGAGACCTTTTAGAGAAAGTCTGGACGAAGGTATTTTGGATAACTATAAAGGTTAGAGTGGATTAAGTTGAACTTTGGATAGTATTGTTTAAGGTTAAAACATTTATGAAGATTATTTTTGGAATAGTATAGTACTATATTTTTAGGAAAAGGACAACCTGCAGGGTGGGGAATAACCCATCGCGTCGGACAAAGCTGCAGGAATCGAATCCACAACCATAGTGCGACGAGCCTTTATTTCCTACCACTAGCCTACAGGAAGTCTCTGGTTATTACAAAATAGTTTTACTAATCTAAATGGTATGTGTTAACATTTAGAACCTTATACAATTAGGATAAATAGAATGTTTTTGAGTTCCGTTACCATTTGGAGTAAAAGTTGGGTTTGTGGTAAAAATTTATTAACGAATGAAAGTATACATAACAAGTATGTATATTCCCTTACGTTCTTAGTAAATCTACTAAATAAATTCCTCAACATTATAAAAGGTAACTTAAAACAAAAATGTTGTCGGTTAACTTTTCCAACTGGGGATTCAATGACCGTTTAACCAATCACAAGTTTGTGATTTTCTTGTGGTTAAACTTTCTCCTAATCCTGTTTCCTATAACTCTCCATCAGACCTTGATGGTTTGTTTTTCTTCCATATCCATATTTTCATAGAATCCTAGAATGGGCTATATCGGGTGACCTTTGTACTTATCTTGCCTTCTTTTAATGTTATATATTTATTAACCTTATTTCTGATGTGGGTTTTCCTCAAAGGTATTTTCTCTTTTCAACCTTTTATTTTCAAAGAAAAATATCAAATTGCGAGGACACAATTTATTGAAGGAGGGGAGAATGTAACACCCCGAGCTTCCACGATACGCATCTCTTTCAATAATGCAGTAGCTTGCATTGTACGCAAGTTCGAGTTCTAAAACACCGTGACTAATCAAAGTAGCCGTTATGAATAGTAATAACCACTTTTTAAAATTATAGAAATATTATATTTCAAAATGGACTTCATTTTTGTATTCGTAATATCGAAATAATCCTATGTTGAATTTTTGGTATTTTTCTGAGAACTTCTAATTTTTTATGAATAGTGAAAAATACTTAAAAACAACTTTTTTAATCAAAATAATTTATAGTGATAAATTATACTATTTAGTGGTTTTAAAGTATAATTAGAATATATTTTTACCATTTTATCCAATGGTGTTCATTAGAATTAATTTAACATTGAAAGTGGACATAAACAATTGCCAATCTTTTGATATAAATTGTTTCTTAAAAACACGCTATTTGTTGTAACAGCGGGAATTAATAATAAAATTAATTAATGCAAATTATATGTTTGTAATTTTTTAAAATAGACATCATTTTTGAATTCGGAATATCAATTATATCTTAGGGTGAAATTTTGGCTTTGTTCTGAAAAACTTCAATTTTTGATGAATAGTGAAACCACTAAGTGGTAGTTAAATAACTGATTTTTCATTTAAATGAAATATTACCACTTCTGTGATTTGATTTTCAAAAATCCGACATACATGGTTGTCATTAAGAAGTAAAATGTCGTTCAATAAGATTAAAATAATTTTTGGTGAATAGTAACTTTTAAGTTCTTAATCGCGATTAGAGGTAATTAGTGTAGTTTAAGGTAAAAATAATGTTTTAATAATATGAGATGAGCATGAAACTTGTCCTACATCTATTGGATGAGTCATGGCCGACCAAGACAACCCATGGGTAAACTTGGGGACCCCATGGAGCCACTTTAGTTAGAAAATGACATAAACACCTTTTATTTATTGTTAAAGTAAAAAAATGACACAAACATAAGATGTTTTACTAAAACAATTTTTACGTGGGGTTACACAAGTCCAAATTTTGATTATAAATATTCATTAGAAATATAAAAAGATTTACTACATCATAGTAGTTTTATTATAATTTTTAGACATTAAATAAATTAAATTATTTATGACATCATTATGATGCAGCGATGACCTCATTATTTAACGATTTAAATAAAATGAGAAGATAATGAAACATCCAAGGTTTAAACTTGTCCAAAGCCTATTGGATGAAGATATTTAGAAACCTTATCACCTTATCCTAGAATTATATAAGTCTGGGACCTTTAGAATCCGAAAAGCATTGTGTAATAATGTAACATTTCAATCTTTCCAAAAGTGCCCCTCCTCTCCACTTATAAAAGGCCCCCACCTCTCCCACCTCATTTACACTTTCAAGCCATTTGGATCGGCCAACCTCTGCCCAGATACTCTCCCCACTTCACTCCCTTACTCCTAGAAGCCTCACTTTGGTCAGAACTCTTTCAAAGGAAGCCTTTGGCTCAAATCAAAAAGAGTTACCCGATTTTGAGGTAATGTCTTCTCTAATGTGGTTTTGTTTTATTTTTCTTCTACAACCCCCTAAACTCTTTTTATTCATTACTTTTGTAACAACACCAGTATCCTCAATATACTAGGATGTTTTTATAAGAAGTATTCGAGCTACACTTACACACAACTACATCTAATGGTTAAAGAAGATACGGTTTCTGTGGATGGCGAATTTCTGCCTCACGAAACGATGATTGTTCAACACTCATATAACACCTTCAAAGGTGGCCATTAAGATGTCACTATTTTTATATATGATATATAATATGTTTATGTTTTACTTATGCTTCTGTATTTCTCATTTATGGCATACTTTATGATTTCCATTATGGGTAAAACGCGATAATTTCATTTTAGGAAGTGCGGACTACCGCCCCCTCAAAGTGATTTGAATCGTTAATGCCATATGTGGGATTTATAAAGGATGGAGTAAATGGTATTATACACTATATTATACTGGAATTATATTATACATTTATATCATTATTATTTTGTTCCATTAAATATGAAATTGAAATGAAAGTAGCGTTCATGCGTACGTACGGCTTACCGTCTCCATGAACGGTGCATTTCATTTCTTACCTCTAAATGTTACGTAATATTATAAATGAATGTATATACTGGATATATAATATATATATGAAATCTAAATCATGAATATAATTTTGGAGATAATGGATATTCTACCACATAAACAACTTGTAATTATAAGAAGTTTATTGTTGACTCAAGTACCAAAGATCGACAAAACGACCGTTATTAACTTAAATAATTACATAATGTTCATATCATTGTAATAAGTGATATAATAAAGATAATAAAATTGAAAATGGTTCTTAATAAGGTGTATATTAATTCTAGTTTATTATTCAGGAGGTTAAAGAACGGTTGAGTCAAGTCAGACACGAGGTAAGGGAACTTCTTAACCCAATTTCCATTCTTTGGGTTAATCTCCTACTTTCAAATTATGTCATTATATTATTATGTCATATCTTGTATTTGTACTTTATTTATGTGTACTTATAGTGAATACACATAGTATATCTATTTTATTTTAAAAATGATCTTTATATGGGACTTCGTCTCAATCTCCTTTCATTGAGGCATATTTTATTTTATACACAACTTTCTTTTATACGGTGTATAAACCCCTTTGACTTTTTTGTTTATTCAAAAGGAATCTTTTTTTATACGAAGCGTTTTGCTAAACGACAAAAGGGAATGTTTTTATTTCCGTAATTATGCGGCGACAACGACTTCTCCGCCGTTGTGACCATTATTTGAGTTTCAGCTTCCTCTACAAGCCATCTTTTTTAATGAAAAATAAATACAAAGTTTTAACTTTCTTTTATTTTGGTATTGAAAATGGTTTTGAAAGAATTTTTATTATATCAATGTGTTGTATTGATATCTTGTGATTGAAGTGTGGAAATGTTATGTTTCCTTTATTCATGTTTTATGTGATACGATTATGATTGGTTTATGATATGTTTAAACCTATTCATATGAGGAATGTATTGGACTTAATAAGTGACGGGTGGAGCCCGCTATAGCTCCTCGATGCATCGGTAGGTCTCATGAGACAACTAGACGTGGAATTGGCCGAGGCCCTTTCCCAATTTGATTTATGGTTTTGGACGAGGCCTTAATCATTTTAGACGTCTTGGCCGAGGCCTTGACAAACTGTTTCAGAATGTCTGGCATTATACATTCCCTCATTATGAAAGTGGTTAATGATATTTCATGTGATTATTCGACCAGTAGAATATCCATGTGAAGAAATAAATAGCATTATCTAATTTTACTTTTGCCATATTATGTTGACGTTCAAGTTTAAAAGTCTTTTGTTTTAGTTATACATTGCCTTAAATGTTTATTTATGAAGGCTTCCGCAATATTGTTATCCTTACTGAGCATCTGAGCTCACCCCTTTCAATGTTTTAATATTTTCCAGGACGTGAAGAAGTATTTTATGATTGACCTGCAGGGATTGTCAGAAGAGGATATGAGTGTGGTCTATGGAGACTTTTTTTATTATAGTTTTTCACTTTGTGATGTAATGTAACATTTATGAATGTATCTAGTGTTTCCAAGGCTAATAAACTAATCGGTCTTTCGAGACTTGATCTTTTGTGATCATTCCAATGTTACGAAGTAATGCACCGACTCTGGGTAGCTGGGGTCGGGGCGTTACAGAAGTGGTAAGGCTACATGGAGTTCCACTATATATCATATTTGATCGTGATCCAAAGTTCACATCAAAATTCTGAAGTATTCTTCAACATGCTCTGAGCAATAAATTGAATTTCAGTGCGGCTTATCACCCCCAAACTGATGTCCAATCTGATAGGACTATTCAAACACTCAAGGACATGATGAGAACATGCTCAATGGAATTTAAATGTTGATGGGATCAACATCTCCCTTTAGTTGATTTCTCTTACAACAATAGCTTCCACTCGATCATTCAAATGGAACCCTATGAAGCTATATATGGGAAGCGACGTAGAACTCCTACTTTTTGGGATGAATTGGTGAGAGAATGCTTCTTGGGCCGAATCATGTGGAAGATATGACAAAAAAAAGTCCATGCCATCCATCAACACATTAAGGCTGCTAAAAGTTGGCAAAAGAGCTATGATGAAAACCGTTAAAGGGACTTGGAGTTTGATGTTGGTGACAAAGTCTTTCTTTGTATTTCACCTTGGAAGAGATTCATGAGATTTGGGAAGAAAGGTAAGCTCAACATTAGGTACATTGGCCCCTATGAAATCATTGATTGTGTGGGAGCAGTGGCCTATTGGATTGAAATTTTTTCAAATCTATCACAAGTTTATGATTTCTTCCACGTATCCCTCTTGAGTAAGTACATACCTAACCCTTCACATGTAATAAATCTAGAGGTGGTAAAACAAGAACATGACCTCTCTTATGAGGATCATCTGGTGGAGATCTTGGATCATAGAGACATGGTTAAATGCCACAAGACTACCTTCCTTTTTAAGGTGTTGTGGAGGAACCAAAAATGTGAAAAAGCCACGTGGGAACCGGAGGAGTCCATGAGGAAGAAGTAGCCACACCTTTTCTCTTATGCGAGTACAAGTTAAAATTTGAGGGACAAAATTTCTTAAGGGGGGAAGAATGTAACGAACCAAAATTTTAAATAATTGTTTTCTTAATTTTTTTGTGTCGTTTTATTTTATACTCAACAAAATTATATCCTTTAATTAATTAAGTGAGTATAAATTAAATGATACCGTTGGGTTTTGACTATTATATGACCATTGGACAGTATGATGGTTAGAAAATATACTCTTAATGTTATAATTATATTTTATAAATTCAAATGATCATGGTTAATTAATATAGAAAGAAGAGTCGATGGCCTCAGCCAGCATACTCGGGCCATATGAATCTCATTTGTCAGAGCTTGGGATGGAGGTAGCATCACTGGGCTTTGCTCTGGACCGAGCCCAAGTCAAACTTCAACATGTGAAGCTTGAACAAAATCACCAACTGGAAAATTTCAAGCTAATAAGAATCACCACTCAGGAAATGTTGTCTGAGCCACCCAAAGATTCAATCACTATAGCACACCGTACACTTAGGTCCTATGCAGGTGTTATAAGAGTCTATGTAATGAAGCCTTAGTTACTTTCTGTAATCCTTTTGTATACATAATATTTTTAATTCTTATTATAGGAAAATTTTGGAATTTCATGTGTCAGGATAAATATAAGATGAATTTATATAAGTTCCATATTATTGATAAATTTTGGAAAAAGGGAAAATTTTAAAATATGTTTGTTTTCATTAAATAATTAATAATGTGAATTGATTTTTAAAAAATGGTCTTCTACAGTTGTGTTTGGTAAAAAATTTAGAGTCTAATAAGATCAACTATATTTTTAGTGAATAGAAAAGTATGAATAGTAACATACCCATATGAATAGTAATGAATAGTACACCGACAAAAAAAAATAAACTTTACCCTTGAATGTATAAATATATTTTAGACATCATAAAAGTGAAAAAATGATCATAGTATAAGTTTTGGTATTTTTGTATGTCATAAATATTTTATTTACAATATTATAATTAATTTAATAATTTAAAATGGAAATTTATTTTCATAAAATAAAATCACATATTGTTTCTTCATTGTATTATGGTTTTACAATAATTTTATGGGACCTTTATTTCTTTCTTAAGGTGTTACAGAATGAGTTAGAGTTTTAAAGTTGTATTTTTGGAATAAATAATGATTTTATTTAAAAAATAAATTAAAAATGTTTATAAAATTATTTTCATAAAATGGAGTTTATTTTTGAATTTATAGAATCGATATTATGTTAGAGTGAATTTTTGGGATTTTTCTGAAATAGTTGATTTTTCAGTGAATAGTAAAAAATACATTTTTGAGTTTTAGGTGTTTAATGACATTATTGATGATGTAATATAGATATAATAAATATGGTCTACTTTTTAATAGTAAGATATGTTTTTAGTTTTCCCATTTGGCCTATACCATGGGAACATACCTTGGGCAAGCCCATGGTTTTGCAAATACCACCGATGAGGTGTCCCTTGGTAATTAATTAAATATTCCCTTTTTGTTATAAACACCAAGACATTCCTTCATTAATTTCATTAAAAAATCCTCCTCAATGAATTTATAGTCCTTTCACCTCCCAAGGAGTCCTCTAAAGGTTCCCTCAATCCTCCCAAGGTCCCAACCTTCAAGCATTCGAAGTTACTCTTCAAGGTAAGGAAACCATTCACCCACCTCTTTTATGTCTTGACTTCCTTTATGTTATGTCCTCTAGTTTCCATTTTATTATGTGTGGGTATTTTATGTTAAATAATTATTACTTTCAATTTCATGTTTAATTGATGAGAGACCCTTTTCTCTCTCATCAAATGATTTTCTGAATATTTATGTGATGTCGTTAGGCTGCCGAATTTTCGTAAAAGAAATTGCATCTTCTCTTTTCCTTTGAGTTTCATTTTCATATGGTATTTTCTTTAAATATCCATACCATGGTATTATTTATTTTTATTATGTACCCATACATTATTATGAGTTATTTATGAGTGGTTTACCCTTGTATCTTCTTGTTTCAATGTTTTCTAAAACCATGTAATATAGTTGTTATGTTACAGAATTTTCGTCTCCAAATTTCTCTCTCTTTCTCCCATGAAATTATCTTGTTTATTTATGTGAATACACTGACCAATTACATTTAAATGGGTGTTCATACATAAAAAAAATTAACTATTGGATTCTTTAATTGACAAACATAAAACCCTCACTCCCTTTCCATGGGTTGTAAATGACATAATTATCTTCTTTTTAAGTACTTTTTAAACGTCGCGATTTTGACATGAAACCCATTTATTTGATCATATTTGGGTTATTTATGAAATTATTGATTATGATCTATGTATATCACATGAAAATAAAGACATATTAAGAGTTCTCCCTGATATCTCTCTAATGCATCGGGTAAATAATTTAATCTCTTAAGATGACAAGTTTCACGATACCTTGGTGAATATCCTTGGTAATTTTTATGACACCTTGGGGATGAACCTTAGTGATATGTTCATGAATGTCTAAATGGAATGTTTTAGCCACATAATCTAGTTATTATTCAAGTTATTTTAATTATAAAATTCCTATACTTCCATTTCTCATGTCCTTATGTTTTCTTTTTATCAAGTTCTTATTGATATCACAAGTAAACTAATTCCCTTATTTACCTTTACTAGGCCTTCTTCTCACCCTTTCCTTTTATATATTTCTCTAGGTTATGAGATGTAGTAATTGTACTTAGTATGATCCTATTATGAAGCCTTAAAAGTGTATTAGAATAATGTTACATATTGTTTTCATGTATTATGTTCCTGATTTCCAAGACACTAGACTTTAAAGATCCTCTATATGTAAAATGTAATGAAAAGTTATGTAATAAAAAGGCGGAATGCCATATAGTGGAACCAAATACCTTTTTTCATACGACATTGATCACATCTGGAACAATTTCACTCATGAAATAATCTATCTTGGTCTCTTGATTTAGAGGGGCAGGTGGAGGGGGATTATCAATTTTTCTAGAGCACATTCTTGTGAAAATATCATTGTTCCAAAAAAAACTCTTTTATAGCTTGGAAATGATATAAGTTGGGTTATATACTTGGGTTCAAACAATTAGTTATTTTACAAGGTCCTTAACTAATTATGTTATTCTATGTAAACCAGACATCAAATATTATTATAAATATATTCCATGTATTGAACTAACTCAAGGATTTTTAAATATAATTTCTTAAATAAATAAATAAATATTTAATTAAATGATATTAAATAAACTATATATCATTTCATCTGGACCATTATCTTGACCCATCAATCCTCCTCAACATTTCTCAAACCTTGAATATTTTTATTTATATAAATAAATATCACTATGTTATATATTTAGTAAATAAATTAATATTATATTTAGAAACTGGAGAATAATATTTATTGAATATTCATGTCACTAATTACATAATAAGAAGACCCCAAGACACCATAAGAGGGGAGGGGTTATTCAGGGTGTAAAATTTTTCTTTCAATGAGACAGATTTTTCCCCTGTGTATATAGGAACATGTTAAACTTCTCTAATGGAATCATGCAATTATTAAACACCCATGTGTAGAAATAGAAACACAAAAAAATATTTTTACGCGGTTCACCACTAAGGGATAGTCCAAGAAGCATACATTAATAGTGTTTCAGTCATACATAAATCTATTAATCATCTCTATATATTATAGATTAATAAATATCTATCATGATCAATCTACACCATGAACACTACCTTAATATAAATTTTAGGGAAATCATACTTCTCTCTCAGATCACATACATAGAATCCCATTTTTCATTACCATGGGTGAAATATTAATCTATTTATCAACATGAAGGTCGCATCAATTGTCACGACCCGCCCTCGGGGCCCGTGCCGTGACTACCCCAAGCCCACCTTCCATAGGCCAGGGGCTGGCGACTAGCACCAAGGCGTAATTCCCAGTAAAAATGGAAGGCATTGCCTTTGAAAAGTAAACAAACACCACAGAGTAAGCAAGAGGAAAAGTAAACACTAAGTAAAAATAGAGTACAACTGAAAGTGCGGAAAAGTAAATGGGCCAGTATACAAACCCAAAATGAAAGTAAAGTACAACTCGAAAGGGAAAACAACAACTATAAAGTAAAAGCCGCTACACCGAGATGTCCACTGGAAATCCCACCTGAAGGGTGGGTACAGATAGCTCCACTGCTCCACGGGTCCCACCATCTGCTCCAAGTACGTCCCGCCCAGTGGTCCACCTCCAGGTACCGTCCTGCTCTACAAGCCTCAACAACGATCAACGTTGTCCGTCGTCAGCAAACAACACAACGTAGTGCGGGAATAGCCCGTGCAGGGGTGAGTATAAGCTACTCATTAGGGACCCCGAGACCCCTGAAGGTCTCCCAAAATCCACAAAGGATAAACCACAAAGGTGAGATACAAACACGTAGTAACAACCGACACTGCTTAGGTATATGCCCATACATATACCTAAGTCATCAATTCCAAAACGCTCCAACCTCCGAGCCCAAGTACAACTTAGTCCACACAGGAAAGTATACGTATTCCACACAGGAAAGAAAAACGAAATCCACACAGGATAGTACAACACAACCACACAGGAAAGTAACAGGATTCAGCTCACACAGGTATACTTCTTCGGAAGACGAAAAAGATGATCTCTGATCCATCTAAGTCGTCGGACCCACGAAGGATCGATATGTAACTAACCCCCGCAAAGACCCACACAGGATCAGGCCCACACAGGACCTGTAGGCGCTGGTTCACACAGGACCGCTGAGCGCAATGACCCACACAGGATCGGACCCACACAGGATCGGGCCCACACAGGACCTGTAGCACTGATCCACGTAGGATCGCTGAGTGTTGTAGTCATCGTCGTCGAATCCACTAAGGATCTCTGTACTGTCGTCATCGCAGTCACAGTCGCAGTAGCAGTAGCAGTCCCAGTCGCAGCCAGTACTAGGGTTCCCGCACACAGCAAGCTCGTTCGGGAGGGTCCGGTCCATGAGCCGAGAGGCTGACACATCAACTGTCACTAAGTCCAAAGTTGATGTATCCAAAAGTTCCGTATCGTCAACAGGAACTCAACGCAACAGACGGCCCGTTGATCAGACACCCGGTCTGAGAGTTATTGGCTTTTTCGTCCCAGAGGCCCGGTTGGTTTTTAAGGCAAAACCAACCCGAACGTACTCCACCTGCTTCCAAATCTCGGGCGGAGTATGCCAAAAGATCCGTCTCACTAAGAGGACCACAACAAAGCTGACGGCACGTCAATCGGACGTTCGTAGCTCAAGATATGAGCGTTTCCGCTCCGAGGGCCCGGTTGGTTTCGTGTACAAACCAACCCGACCGAACTCAAAGTATTCCAAAACTTTGGGTGCGATATACCGAATCTACTGTATCGATCCAAGGATCACATCGCCACTGACAGTTCGTCAATCGGAGGTCCGTAGCTCAAGTTATGAGCAAAAGACCGAAGTCGATTCGAAAACGGGGGGTCCGGGTCCGGGCCGACCCGGCCCGACCCCCCCCCCCCCCCCTGGGTCGGCACGAACCGGGTCGACCCGAACCGGGTCGACCGGTCCCGGCCGGCGGCAGTGCGGTCCGGCACGGCGGCGCGGCCTGGGCGCCGCTCGGGTGCCACGCGCGGGGGGCAAAGCCCCCGCTTCCCTGTTGGCGGCGAGGCTGAAAGCCGCGCCTTTGAGAAACCGACCCCCCCTCGTGCGGGCCTGCCTTTGAGAAAAAAATGGGGGGGGGGGCTTCCCCCCCCCCCCCTTTGTGAAACCGGCCCCACCACCATTATGGGGGGCCAAAAATAACCACCCGAGGGAATTTAATTCCCCCGGTTTTGCACTGTCCCGGCCGGCCCGTCCTGGCCGGCCGGCTTCCTCTCAACAGGACCGGCATGGGCCGGTCCTCTTCCTTTTTCCGGCACCGGCGGCCCGGCTGGCCGCCGGTCATCGCGTCTCGCCGCGGCCCAGAACCGGCCTCGGCCTTCGTCGTCCGGCACGGTATGACGACACCGTGCCCTTCCGCCGCGGCCCCGCTCCGGCCGCAGCGCCTTCGGTTTCCATTGACGCGGTGCGACGGCGTCGCGTTCATGATGAATCTTTCCACGGCATGGCACGACGGCGCCGCGCAATAATCGTCGAATGATTTCCGCGTGGTGCGATGGCACAATGCCGTCTCGTTCATCACAAGAAAATAATAATAATTAAGAACAAAGGAGGGGGGGATTTGGCCGTGTTTGTGTGGTCCGGACCCCCTCTCGTTAGACGATAACCCTTAAATATTTAACCACAAGATTATCATGCTAGAACCAAGAACGGGAGTGAATAAATAATCAACAACAAACCCCTACCTCGGTTTCAAGAACGATGATCGTCAACGACCCGCGGAAGACGAGCGTCGCGGTGGTGGCCGTCATGGAAGAAGGACGTCGATGTCGTGAAGCAAGGATTCAAAGTTCTTTGACGAAAATTTCGTCGTAGGAAATCGTCGCGGAAGAAATGACGTGGAAGGAGTATGTCGTCGGTGTCGCGGGTATGGCGTCGCGGAAGACGATTCCCAAGAACGTGGCGTTCTTCGTCGATGCTCGAAGGTTCTTCGCGTTCTTCGTCAAAGTTTGAAGAAGAAGAAGAAAGAGCTCTCCAATCCTCTCAAGAGCAAAGGAAACCAACCCAAAATAATAAAATAAGCTTAAGCTTATTTTATTACACAACCTTCCTCTTATAATTTCAAAGGTTTGAAATTCAAATTAACCCTCCTCAATTAATTAAGCCAAGTTGTCAAACATTAATTGAAATGGGTTAAAGGGGAGTTTTTTTAGAGAAGTTGAGGAGTTGGGGTCCGTGTGGGCCCCACCACACTTAATCCTCCCAAGGGAGGTTAAGTGGTTGTGGGTCCCACCCCCAACTCCCTTTGGGAGGTTTTAATAAAAACAACAAGTTAAAATAAAAATTTGTACTCCACAAATTTTATTTAACTTATTCTAAAAACCCAAAAACTAACTTTCAACCCGCAATAAACGCAACCTCGAAAAAGGACCCCTTAAGCGAATATCGGCACTGGGAGTTCATCGGTGCCCTCGGAATTTGATTCCGGGCACCGGTTCAAAAGTTATAAACTCCCGCTCGTTCGTTCACTGAACGTACCCGAGCCAAACTTCGGAAGTTGATTCCGGGCACTCCGGGCCTCAGAATCAGGTGCCGTCAGAAACCGCATTCTTGTAAAATTCCAAAGAAAATTAAGAAAAAATTTCCCCTGAATTTTACAGGTCTTTACATTACTCCCACCTCAGGTCTTTACGTCCCCGTAAAGATACATCAAAAACTAGGGAAACAAATGAGGGTACTGAGCACGCATCTGAGCCTCCCGCTCCCATGTGCTCTCCTGGAGGTTCCTGTGCCGCCATCTGATGCGCACTAGAGGAATAGATCGCCCACGTAGGACCCCCTCCTGTCGATCCTCTATCTCTATCGGGACCTCCGTAAAAGTCGCCCCATCGTCAACGTCAAGCTCCCCATGGTCAATGATGTTCGTCGGGTCGTGCACGTATCTCCTCAGCTGAGATACGTGGAAGACGTCGTGCACCCGGTGCAACTGAGGTAGTAGATCCAGGCGATAAGCCACCTCGCCAATCCTGCTGAGAACCTGGAAGGGTCCGATGAAGCACGGAGATAACTTGCCGCCTCGGCCAAATCTCCATATACCACGTCGAGGTGAGACCCGCAAGAAGACATGGTCGCCGTCCTCGAACTCTAGTGGCCTCCGCCTCCTGTCAGCGTATGACTTCTGCCGGCTCTGAGCTATCCTCGTCCGCTCCTGGATGACCTGGACCTTCTCTGTCGTGGCTTGGACCATCTCCAGTCCCACAAGTGCTGACTCCCCAGGGTCTATCCAGCACAAAGGAGATCTACATTGTCGGTCGTACAACACCTCGTACGGTGCAATCCCGATGATGGAGTGGTAGATGTTGTTGTACGCAAACTCCACCAAGGGTAGGTGGTCCTCCCAGCTACGACCAAAATCGAGGACACATACGCGGATCATGTCCTCGAGAGTCTGAATGGTCCTCTCCGTCTGACCATCCGTCTGAGGGTGAAAAGTTGTGCTCAGACGTAGTTGCATCCCGAACGCCTCCTGTAACCCCTTCCAAAGCTGGAAAGTAAAGTGAGCATCTCGATCAGAGACGATAGATGATGGAACACCATGGAGCCGCACAATCTCCTGAATGTAGAGACGTCCCAAGCTCTCCACTGAGCCGTGCTCTCTGATGGGTAAGAAGTGTGCCGACTTGGTGAGTCGGTCAACAATCACCCAAATGGAGTCGTGACCTCTGGAGGTGCGTGGAAGTCCAGTCACTAAGTCGATAGATATGTCGTCCCACTTCCACTCCGGGACCTCCAAGGGATGTACCAAGCCTGTTGGTACCTGATGCTATGCCTTCACCTGCTGGCAGGTGAGGCATCGAGAAACGAACTCTGCTGCAGCCTTCTTCATGCCTGGCCACCAGTGTTGTCGTCTGATATCCTGGTACATCTTCGCCACTCCAGGATGTACCGCCAAAGGAGAAGTGTGAAACTCTCTCAGCACATCCTCTCGCAAAGCGACTGGTACCATGGTACGTCCTCTGAAAAGGATGTCATGCTCTGCTCCAAGGGAGAAACCATCAGGTGCCTGTCCCGAGGATATTTGTGCACGTCGTGTCTCACAGTCAGCGTCCTCACGTTGTGCCTCTCTGACCCGCTGCAGTAGTGGAGGGGTGACTGTGAGAGACTGGAGGAAGGCTGGTCCATCTCTATCCCCGAAGGATATCTGCAAGAGGCTAGCTGCTCCGTCGCCTCCTCAAGTTGTTGAATGCCCGTCCTCCTGCTGAGGGCATCGACTACTACGTTCTCCTTCCCAGGAGTATAGACTATCTCAAATTCATAGTCCTGGAGGAACTCGAGCCATCGCCGCTGTCTCAAGTTCAGTTCCTTCTGCGAGAAGATATACCTGAGACTCTGATGATCAGAAAAGACTGTAAACCGCTCGCCCATCAGATAGTGCTGCCATGTCTTCAGAGCGAAGACCACTGCTGCCAACTCCAGGTCATGGGTAGCGTATTTTTGCTCATGCGGCCTCAACTGTTGTGATCCATAGGCGATCACTGCCCGCTCCTGCATCAAGACGCAACCGAGTCCGGTCCCTGATGCATCGCAGTAAACTACGTACCCTACTCCCTCCTCAGGCAACCTCAAGATAGGTGCGCTAGTCAATCTCTGTCTCAGCTCCTGGAAGCTCTGCTGACATCTGTCTGACCACACGAAGGGTTTCCCCTTCTTCATCAAAGCTGTGAGTGGTGCCGCAACTCTAGAGAAGTCTGGCTTGAATCTCTGATAGTATCCAGCTAGTCCCAAGAAACTCCGAACCTCAGTCACACTTCTGGGTGGCTCCCATGCTAACACAGCCTCGATCATCGCAGGATCCACTGCAACTCCTGCCTCAGAGATAAAGTTTCCCAAGAAGTGGACCTCACGTATCCAGAATTGGCACTTAGAGAGCTTACCATAAAGCTGGTGCTCTCGGAATGTGTCTAGTACAACTCGCAAGTGATAGGCGTGCTCCTCCTCAGTCGTAGAGTAAATCAGAATGTCGTCGATGAAGACCACGACAAACCGATCAAGGTATGGATGAAAGATCCTTTTCATGAGGGCCATGAACACTACTGGAGCATTGGTTACGCTGAAAGGCATAACCAAGAACTCATAGTGGCCATACCGACATCTGAAGGTTGTCTTCTGCACGTCCTCGTCTATGACTCTGAGCTGATGATAGCCTGACCTGAGGTCTATCTTCGAGAACCACCGTGCTCCCTTGAGCTGATCAAATAGGTCATCAATCCTCGGTAGCGGATACTTGTTCCTCACTGTCACCTGGTTCAGGCGATGATAGTCAACACAAAGTCGCAAGCTCCCGTCCGCCTTCTTGGCGAACAATATCGGGGAAGCCCAGGGTGAAACACTGGGTCGGATGAACCCCTTGTCCTGCAAGTCCTCCAACTGTACCCGTAGCTCTCGAAGCTCGGCAGGGGCCATCTGATATGCTGGAGTGGATATCGGGGCTATCCCGGGGTACAAGTCAATATAAAAGTCTACCTCTCTGCGAGGAGGTAGCCCTGGAACGTCGTCGGTAAAAACGTCCGCAAAATGATCCACCACTGTAGCAAAACCAGGACTCCGCACGTCAACTGCTCCATGGATGAGGCTAGCCAACTTATGAGTGATGGGTTGTCCTCTCCTCCGTGGAAGTCCATCCTGTGCTGCAAAGGCTCCCTTCTCACCGGTGATGGTGAACCTGCTCCCGTCGGTGCGTACACATCGCACCATGCACCTAAAACAGTCAATCTGCGCATGGACTGTAGATAGCCAATCCATGCCCAAGATGACGTCGTAGGGCCTCGACACTGCTACAAGAAGATCCCAGCCGAAGCTCTCGCCTCCTAGAGTAAGCTCACACTGCCGGCACCAGTGCGTAATCGTCGAGTCTGCTCCCGTAGGAGTCTCTAGCCGTAAGGATCGAGCCAACAGCTCTGTCGGAATCTCCGAGCTCCGAACAAGGGCAGTGGCTATGAAAGAGTGACTCGCTCTTGTGTCTATAAGTACTGAAGCAAGGGTGGAATAGACACAGATAGTACCTTGAATCATCTCTGGCGCGTCGTGGTCATAGGCCTCTGCTGCCTGGAGTTGTGCCTGTCTCTGCCCGCCTGCTCCCTATGGTCGGGGTGGACCTCCTGGTGGTCCCTCAACCGTCTGCTGCTCCTCGGCACGGTGGGTCGGGCAGTCACGAGCCATGTGGCCCTGGCCGCCGTATGAGTAGCACTGCCTGCCTCTCGAAAGACTGGCTCCTCGCTGTGTGCCCCCGCACTGCTGATCCAGTGTCCTGAGGTCGTCTGCCTGAAAGTATGGTCTTCTTGGACCCCTGAGTCATCCGTCGACTGCCTGTTGCAGATGACTCTGCCACGTGCCGCCCTGCGGTGGGTCTCGGCGCTGGTGTAGACTCAGAAAGGAAACTCTCGATCAAAAGGGCCCGCTCCAGTACTCCTGTCTGAGTCGGTATGCTGAGGGAGATCAGCGATGCCCTGATCTCGTGTCTCAAACCCTTCTCGAAGGTCCGGGACCGGAAGAATGGGTCCCGTACCATGTCGGTCGAGTAGCGCGAGAGATCAGTAAATCTCTCCGAGTACTGAGTGACTGTCATGCTGCCCTGCCGCAGCTGAAGAAGCTCCTGGATACGCACCGCACGAAGGGTGGCTGGGAAGAACTTCGAGCGGAACAGGCTCTCAAAGTCCGTCCATAGAAGAGATGCCTCATCGTGCACTAGGAGCATCAAGCTCCACCATCGTCCTGCTATTGCGTGCAGTAGGCTCGTAGCGAGGATCACCATGAGTTCTTCGGGTGTCCTCACTAGCCTAAAAACTCGTACCACTGCCTCTAGCCAGTCCTCTGCTGCCTGGGGGTCCGTCTCCCCACGGAACCTAGGCGGTCGCTGGCACTGGAACTCGTGCAGAGCTCCAAGGTGACGTGCGTCGTCAGCGGCTGGTGCTGGAAGAATCGGTGGCCCGGTGGGTAGTGCTACCGCTGGTGCCACTGCTGACAAAGGGCCATGCACCGAGGCCTCGTCGCTCGGTGGGCTGTCGTCACGCTCGACTCTCGGAACCCTAGTTGGCTGCCGTCGTGGGGCCATCCTGAAAATGAAACATGTGCGCCACGGTCAGAACAGTATACCTGGTGAGCTGATATAAAGTAATCACAAAGAAAACTTTGAAACACACACGCAATCAATGTTTTCGTACATTAAGTCAGAAATCAGAATTCAGGGTCCTGGTGTACGGACACGTCGGCTGCCGCACCAACACTGGACTCCCTGGACTGATAACCACACTCAATACGCTAAACATTATTGCTTCACATAGAAAAGATCAGAGTTCGCGGTAGAACCGAACTCCTTTGATACCAATTTGTCACGACCCGCCCTGGGGGCCTGTGTCGTGACTACCCCAAGCCCGCCTTCCATAGGCCAGGGGCTGGCGACTAGCACCAAGGCGTAATTCCCAGTAAAAAGGGAAGGCATTGCCTTTGAAAAGTAAACAAACACCACAGAGTAAGCAAGCGGAAAAGTAAACACTAAGTAAAAACAGAGTACAACTGAAAGTGCGGAAAAGTAAATGGGCCAGTATACAAACCCAAACTGAAAGTAAAGTACAACTCAAAAGGGAAAACAGCAACTGTAAAGTAAAAGCCGCTACACCGAGCTGTCCACTTGAAATCCCACCTGAAGGGTGGGTACAGATAGCTCCACTGCTCCACGGGTCCCACCATCCGCTCTGAGTACGTCCCGCCCAGTGGTCCACCTCCAGGTACCGTCCTGCTCTGCAAGCCTCAACCACGATCAACGTTCTCCGTCGTCTGCAACCAACACAACGTAGTGCGGGAATAGCCCGTGCAGGGGTGATTATAAGCTACTCAGTAGGGACCCCGAGACCCCTGAAGGTCTCCCAAAATCCACAAAGGATAAACTACAAAGGTGAGATACAAAAACGAAGTAACAACCGACACTGCTTAGGTATATGCCCATACATATACCTAAGTCATCAATTCCAAAATGCCCCAACCTCCGAGCCCAAGTACAACTCAGTCCACACAGGAAAGTATACGTATTCCACACAGGAAAGCAAAACGAAATCCACACATGATAGCACAACACAATCCACACATGAAAGTAACAGGATTCAGCTCACACAGGTATACTTCTTCAGAAGTTAAAAAAGATGATCTCTGACCCATCTAAGTCGTCGGACCCACGAAGGATCGATAGGTAACTAACCCCCGCAAAGACCCACACAGGATCGGGCCCACACAGGACCTGTAGGCGCTAGTTCACACAGGACCGCTGAGCGCAATGACCCACACAGGATCGGACCCACACAGGATCGGGCCCACACAGGACATGTAGCACTGATCCACGTAGGATCGCTGAGTGTTGTAGTCGTCATCGTCGAATCCACTAAGGATCTCTGTACTGTCGTCGTTGCAGTCACAGTCGCAGTAGCAGTAGCAGTCACAGTCGCAGCCAGCACTAGGGTTCCCGCACACAGCAAGCTCGTTCGGGAGGGTCCGCTCCACGAGCCGAGAGGCTGATACATCAACTGTCACTAAGTCCAGAGTTGATGTATCCAAAAGTTCTGTATCGTCAACAGGAACTCAATGCAACAGACGGCGCGTCGATCAGACGCCCGGTCTGAGAGTTATTTGCTTTTTCGTCCCAGGGGCCCGGTTGGTTTTTAAGGCAAAATCAACACAACCGTACTCCACCTGCGTCCAAACCTTGGGCGGAGTATGCCAAAAGATCCGTCTCACTAAGAGGAA